>JAZDUA010000022.1:3205000-3805000 GCA_038098605.1 Gryllus longicercus
TTTATAAGGCGGCGAGAGCAGCTCAAATACTCGTCGTCCCCCGCCGAGTGTTTGCCCTCGCGGGCAGCGCAGCCCCTCTCTTGCCCGCCCCGCCCCGCCCCGCCCCGCTCAGCCCCGCCCCGCCCCGCCCCGCCCCGCCCCGCCCCGCCCCGCCCCGCTCCGCGCCACGCCGCAGCGCACATGGGATTAAACGCTGCCCACCGACTGCCATACCGGGCTCCGCGACGCCGTGGCCTGGGTCAGTAACGGAGAAGGACTTGGAGGTGGAAGAGGAGGTGGAGGTGGAAGGAATGGAGGCATGAAGTGGACACGAGAGGGTTTCGAGTGCTTGGTTCATTCAGAGGCGAGCCCTTGCTTAGCGACTAGTACGATGGCGTGCTACTTGGGGGCATTCTGATTCGAGCCTCTGTCACTGGACGAGGGATTAGGGTGGAGAAAGCAAGTTCGCGTCGTTTCTTTGTTTTTGCCCTCTTCCCTTCATTCTCATCTCACTATTTCTCCATTTCCTCTATCACATCGCCATTCTTTATATTTATGAAATGTATTATCATACTTTTAATAAAATCTAATTTAGCAACCGTTTAGATAGATTCGTCACTCATGTACAAGACGTTTTTATCACATGCTCGCATCATTCAGAGACGGTCCTTGTATTCATTCCTATATTGATGTGTTTGGTAATGCAGCTCGAGAACGTATCGAAATTGTATCAGAAAGGATACGAAAGTTATCATAATTGAAAAAGAGGGATTTTTTGGCAAGAAGGAATATTGCTTCTTTATGTTACTTACGTATGTTTTGTAATGCTAATTTTCAGATTTTTCGAATCTAGGGGGGGACTTGGTTTTTTTGTCTATTAAGAATCAAAGGAAGTATATGTACTAGCTTCTTACACGCATGAAATGGAATTCCTATATTGTCTACTACATTATTTTAGGCTGTTCTTTAAGTAGACTCTTTCATTTTAAGTTCGACTCGATGTGTAAACTTTCACAGACTAGGAGGCACATGAAAAGTGTTGAGTCATTTTAAAATCTCGGGTCAGTTTTGACTGCAAATAAAGTTTAACACCGATGTTTACAAACCTGATTCGTGTAGCGTCTGCAAACCTATCGCTTACGTGACGTTTTGCATGTTTGGTTTTAAAAACGTGAATACTTGAACTAGGAAGCCAAAATGAAATGAAATGCAGTTGAGGCACGAATGACGTGCATAGATTACTTAAAGGAAAACGCAGAAATAAATATTGATGGGGATTTCACGGATAGTAATTTTTCCTTAGGGGTGTGAAATTTGTGTACATGCTGTTTTCGATCTAGCTGTATGAACGTCACATTTTGTTTCGCTAGTCTTGCTATTTCCCCCCTACAATTGTAAGATCGTGCGACAACTGCAACTCCCGTCGTTATCTGCAACGCTGTCACCCTCGGACATCGACGGGAGCTCGATGCACGTTTTACATCCGCGTGCCGCTGTCGTGACAGCACGTGGCATCGGCGTGACGTGACGGACACGTGTTGGGGATCCCGCGCCCCATTAGTTGAGCGCGCTGGCAGACGCATGGGCGTGCCTTTGAGTCTCCACTGCACGCCACGCCACACCATGTCGTCCCACCTGCCATCGCGCCCTCTGCCTTCGGATGTCTTGTCTTCCACGTCGCTTCGCGATCGCGCGTCTGGGCAGAAGGTGTCTACGGCCGCGGTCTTTCCTCTGAGAGGTTCGAGGGTCATCCTCGTGGAGCGTGACAAACGGCCATGAGAGAGCATCTAATTACGGAATTGCCTTTTCAAGTATTCTTCGTCCGGGGGCTCGTTACGGAAATCGGGAGCTCGTAAGTTGTAATATCGCCCCGCCATCGCGTCCCGCATTCTCGGACGCTTGTCTGCTGCCTGCCGCCGCCGCCGCGCGCTCGCGCAAGAAGTGGGGTAATTTCCGAGAGCGCCGAGGCTCGTCGATTCGTCTGCCGACTGCTCTTGCTGGACAGCCTGAAGGTCGCTGCTGGGAGATGCAGCTGTCTCGCCTCCCTCTGCAAAGGGTACGTTTGAGTGGGGAGAATCTCTGATAAAGTTAGTTCCTTCGGTTATAAACTTGAGCAACGTGAAAAGATGTCTTGGAAATGCATTGCGACACAGCACTGATGCAGAATCTTAACGCAATTAGAATTTACAGAATATTGATCTTCGAAGGTCCGACAGGATCGGAAACCGGATTTCTGTGGCTGCATGTTTTCCAATGTATCAGGGCGGATTGCTGCTTGCAAGATATTCGGAACGAAGGAGCCAAAATATTGTTTTGATTGGACGTGTGTGTTAAGGAAGAGAGTTATTAAGAGGACAGTTGGCGATTAGAACGAGATAGAAGCTCAAAATGAGCATAAGAGCAGAGTAAAAATTGTTTATGAAAGCGTAAAGATATTTGTAAAACAGCATGCAGTGGAGATATAGAGTGATTTTAGGATAATCTTAATGTAAGTATTACATCAATAGACGTGGTTATTTCGAAAACTGTCTGTAAAATGTTTATTTCCATGAAATAAAAGTTCACACTAAACACATATGCTATAGTAAATTTGTTTTCCGATAAGTGAGCTTTCTGTGTGTGTTTTATGACCAGGAATTTTTTGTCATGATCTTTACCGATAAGAGATGGGAAGGAGAACAAGGGGAAGAGAACCAAGGGGACCCTATTAAAAGTATTTTCTTAATGAATATGCAATCGAGTTTGCTGTTCAACATTACATATCTCTTATCGGTAAAGGTCATGACAAAAAATTCCCTTCATCTTGTTTACGTATCAGCAGTTTGTGTGCATGTAATACGTATGTGTATGTGGCAACTTGTCTCGAAAGCAGAATGCACCAACTCCCGGTCGTCTTGGTTGTCTCCTGCCACTCGCTGGCCTGGCGCCTCCGCGGCGCGGCGATTGCTCTCGATTTCACGGCGCCCGCGTCCCCGGAGGCGGCGGCGGCGCGACGCGTTTTTCGAGCGGCCGCGCTAACGACGTGGCATTGCTGTGCGTCGGCGTCGGCGGCGGTGCGGCGCCTGTTTTTAGAGCCGCGCGATCGCGATCCGCCGCGTTCCCCGAGCGGAGGCGAGCGTGGGACGGCGCTCGCGTAATCCGCGGACGCGCCGACCGGCAGCGTTCGGTCCCCCGGCGGTGGCTGGAATCCAAATTCGGCTCAGTTTGGATGTTACTTATTTAGACGAGGTTTGTGTACCGCTGGAGCGGGGAGCTTCTGGGTTTGTTAGTTCTTGTAGCTGCAATCTGCTCTGTAATGCGCTGAGGATTCAGAACCTACGCCCAGTCCGTCCAACCCCATAAGTGTTCTTACAGCCAGTTCTTACATTTGGTATTATCATCATACGGTGATTCGAGATCTTTTGTTCACTGCGTTTCTGCTTTTCTAATTTATTTGAAACATGTATTCTCGATCTTGATAAATCATTTTTTGCAGTTGCCGGTAGATGCCGCTCGACACTTTCATTTGAATGACGTAGATGGCTGAAGAAAGTCAAAATCCACAGAACATCTCTGAAAGAAAAGACATACATTATAATGAGATGTGGATAAGTAACTAACAAGCGTAACTAACATGCGCTCCATAAACACGGAAAAGTCTCATTCCAAAGTAAATGAGAATACGGTTGGTGCAGTTAGTTGTTCTCCAAGGGTCGAGCGATCTCCGATTCCGAAAGCGGCCGAGCGCAGGGAGCGCCTGCCGCATTCTGCGCGCCCCGGTCCCCGGGCGTTTGATTGAGGCCGCGCGCGCACCACCTGCGCCGCTAATGAGCCCCGGGCGTCCCCAGCGCGCATGCCCCGCGTGCCGCGCGGCTTTGCGCATCGGCTCCTAGGCGCGGGCTATTTTTCACGCGCGCTCCCGCCCCGAGCCCCGCCGCGCCGTTTGGCGCGCCACGCCTCCCACCGAAGTCACACAGCCTCAGCCACTCGCTGTAAGCCTCGTCCTGGCCAACATCTCCACCTCCACTTCCATTTCCATTTCCATCATCACGCCCACTTCCACTTTCCATTCCTCGCCATTGCCATCACCTCTACTTTCACCCCCACCTCCATTTGCTCATCTACTTCCCTCTCTACATCCACCTCCATCTCCATTCTCGTCCCTACTTTGATTTCTACATCCACTTCCTCCTCCACCTCCATTTGCGCCTCTACATCGATATCTACATCAACCTCCTCCATCTCCGCTTCCCTTCACGTCCTCATCCACCTTCCCCTTCGCCCCTCCACCACTGTTACCGCCCCTGCCTCCTTCCCTGTCAACACTCCCACCTCCACCCCGGTCATCTCTGTCACCAGCTCAGCCACTACCTGCTCGTCCTCCGCCTCCGCCGCTGCGACACGCAGCCGGCGCGCGCGTCTATTCCAGCGTCGGCGGGAGCGCGCGCGTTGCTGCTAACGCGCCGGCATTCCGATCGCTTGCCTCATTCCGCGCCCGCCGCCCCGGGGAAGGAGCCAGGCGGCTGCAGGCCGAGGCGGAGGGGCGCTCTTCTGAGGTGTTCGCGGAGCCGCCTTCTCCGCGGGGCAGCCGCTGTCGTTGGAAAATGATATACGCATGCAGATTCGAGCTCGTCAACTTGGTTAGGAATTCTCTCTGGTGCGTTTTCTTCGGGTTTAGCAGGTCGCTTAAAGCAGGGAGAATACATGTATATTAAAATTTTTGTTTATTTTGTGAAAAAAAAAAAAACCAACAAAGATCGTATAAGTGGTACATACTGAATATGTGTTTATGTTGTTAATTAAGTAATGTCTACTGCAAATGACATAATGATGCTACTTTTGGCTTGCCTGCAGATAAAAAAACAAACCGCTATTCGTCGTTTTCTTAAGTTCTGGCCTTAGAAGCAACGTACTGTTAATGTACGGAACAGGAAATATTCGAGGTATGTGATTACGATTGTTTGGCGAATGGAAGCAGTCTGTAGTATTGGAACGGTATTGCCTTTTTGGGGGGCCAGTCCGCACTTTTTCCTTATTTTATGTTGTTGCACTGTGATTATATTTTGTTAATGTTTACTGCCTATCATTTTGGCAAATCGATATTTTTAAATTGAATTTATTACACTTGTATGACCTCTAACAATTACTGGTAAAGAATAAACATGATTTTAAACAGACGCTGAAATAAATCCCAAGAATATTGACCGTGCTTTGTACGCAATGTGTTCTTTTCTTCAAATATTGCAATCAAAATAAACTATCATGCAATACCAGGTGTAGCTGCAAATAAATAAATATTCTTAGAATATTAAAATAATTTATTTTCTGTTAACTACATTCATTTAGTTTAAATGCAACTTGCGGTATTTGCATACCCACACGACACGTTCAATGTCTTGGACCATTGAAATTCTACATTTATATTAATTTTCAGGGTATTTTAAAATCTGGTCTGATAAATAATTTGAATCGAAGAGTACACAACAACAACAAAAAAAAGATTTGTGGTCAATACTTCTCACAACAAAACGAATACTTGCACAACACGATGCATCTGAGCACATTTGATAACCTTCGTAGATTGTGAGTAAACAAAGATTCCAGTTTCTGATGCACGATCGCTAAACATCCTTCCAACTCAAGATTAGAATCATATGTGCATATATGCCGCTATTCTTCGACTCCGGAAGAGCAGAAATATTCATATCGCTGGAGCTAAGGGTATCGAATCTCTCGGAGCGTGCGTGAGCAAGTCAAGAGCTCAGAGTCGTCTACAGCGCTTGTCTTTGCGAGATGTGAACTGCGATACTGTTGTGCAAACCTTGTACTGCTCCTGCGAGTTATCGGTCTGATCGGAGTGAAGGAAGATCATTCGAATCCAACATGTCGGTGTCAAATATAGCCTCTGTAACCGGCTGTATTTGTCCTGGCATTTTTTTCTAACGGTTCCTGAGCTGCGTGTGTACATCATAAATACGGATGTATTGCCAACTAATAGAGCGAACTGCTGCGTTTACGGGAGATTGGATTTACTCGACAAACATTGTATGACTACCCTCTTTTTATATGGCTACCTGCCAGGAGTTCTCTCGCTCCGGTGAAATTAATTCCTATAAACACTACTACATCGTCGTTGATGATAGACAACTTCCTATGTGAAGAAAAAAACAAACTTTTACAGGAGGAAGGAAAACACCTTTTGATGTTTATAATGTACACTTGGCTAATTTTGGGCATTCTACACTTTCTAAATAGTAGTATTAAATATGTATTTATTTATTGTTATATTTTGCTGAAAACCACCGATGTGGCTTTACCACATACGAGATAATCTATCATCAATAAATCGTAAAGGTCACATTGGATTTTTTTATTTTTAAAACCACTAGTTTTCTTTGGAAATTTTCTTCTCAAACTAAAGAACAAGAAAATTCTCAGTCATTGGTACCAAAATGTAAAAATCGCCGATTCCGCCACCTAGGAGGTTGTCCGTCGGCAACGACAAAATATTCACCACATCTTAATGAAACGGACAGCTTTCAAATTGTCATTTTTAGCTAAACTTGATCATATCAATTCCGATTGATTAGTTAACAACTTCTGATAAAATACAATATGTATTGCTTACACAACTGTTCAATATAGATTTTAATTTACATAACCAAGTTTCTTTTAATACATGACAGTTTGAAATCTATTCGTTTCTTTAAAATGTATTAATATATAGTGTTTATATAAAAATATAAACCGGCAATATTACAATTGAATATGAAATAAATTTCTGCACTTAATCTTGAGATGCGTAAAAAAGAGAGCATGATGCAAAAAGTGTCCAAGCTGCTGTACCTCTGGAAAAACAAGAAGTTGCGCTCATCGTTTTATTTCAGTAATATGCAAGTCCTGCTTAGCGAAGGAGTTTTCCGGGAAATCCCATGAAGACATTTTTCTTTCATATACAAAACAAAGCTTGTTTTACCAACACTAAAACGGCGGCGCGGCGGCGGCGCGGCGGCGGCGCGGCGCGGCGGCGGCGGCGGCGGCGGCGGCGGCGGCGGCGTCGAACGTATCAGCCCCATCGGGCGGCCGGGCGGCGCTCGCTCGTCTTTTTGCAGCAGCGGCGTTTCAGTTCTCGCCGCTGCCCCGCCCCACCCCGCTCCGCTCCGCGCCGCGTCCGCGACGACCTTGCACGAGCCCATCGATTCCTAACGACTTTTCAATCCTAGTTCACCGCCGGGGCTTCTCCGTACGCGGCTACACGTCGGTAATTTACAATGGATGCTGAGCGAGTTCGCGAGGATTGGCTCGGAGGTACTCTACCTCCCGATTGGGCAACCGTTGGTGGGTGTAGAGCATGTTTGACGTGTGCTTGTATGTGTGACGTGTGCTTGTATTTTTTTCTGAAAAACTGGTCTATTCTTTATTTAACACGGAAATATCAATGCTTAGAGTGATTATTAATATCATTCATTTGGCTTTTTTTTTCGAATGAAATAAAGGAAGAGAGGTTTGAACTGCAAGTTGTTCCAAAGAAGTGACAAGGTTACATTCCTGTGTTTCTGTGAAAACTACAAATGCTTATGGTGTTCTTTTGGTACAATCGTATCGTGATTGTGTTAAAATTGAGCTTTAGCTGAACGTACTGGTTGTCGATGGTGTGAAATTCTGTGTGAAATTGGGGAGCGAAATTTAATTTTCTATTTTCATATTTTAAATAGTAATATTTACAAATTATTTATGATTGAATATTACGACAATAATTAGCTATACCTTTAACAGATTTGTAAGCACTGAAGAAATATTCATTAGCAAAATAAATCAAAAGATCAGTGCGATTTGCTAACATTGATTACTTTTGTGCCAATGTCAAGTAAATGGAGCCCAGCAAGCAGCTACAACAGCAATCCCTGGTAAAATTGCTCCACCTCTGGATCTGAAAACTGGAGAAAACCTTCAATGTATATCAAAGAATGGTATAGATAATAATTTCACCAGTTCTTGTGTTCATGATGTTTTTTCGACCGACAAGATTCCCGATTTCGGTGATTTCCTTGAAATATAAGACTCCGTTTTTATCCAACCGAAGATCCTGTTAGTGAAACATACTGATTGTGAGATATTGCAGTGCGCTGTTTCGCAGACCGTCTGAAGAGCGCTGCGTCGTTAGGATCGCCTAGAAGATAGGCATAGCGGTATCTTCCTAACGTTGGCGATCTCCACGCGTCCGCCGGCGTCGGCGTCGCGTCGCGAGTGCGTGGCGAAAGGGGCGGCTGCAGCGTGTGGCGCCGTGAGCGATAGCCGGCGGCGCGAGCTGGGGCGGCGGTGGACGAGGGCCCGCGCTTATTAGCGAGACCGCTGCGACAGGCCGCGCCGCCCGCCCGCCGCAGCCGCCGCCGACCACTTGTCATTAGCCGTACAAATGGCGCGCCCGATCGCTCCTGCCGCGTCGCCGCCGCCACCGCCTCCGACGCGGCGTCGGCCGTCGGCGCCGGGGGTAATGAGACGCCCTGATGTACGGCGCCGCCGCCGCCGCCGCCCCCGCCCTCGCCGCGGCCGCTGGGGCCCGTAAATCGTAGCGCGGCCTGCCGCAGATCGCGCTTCCATTGTCTGCTTAGCCGCCGCCCGTTCGCCCGTCCGCCTGCCTGCCTGCCTACCGGGCGACGAACGCTGGTGCTCCGACGGCTGCCGGCGTCTGCGCCCCCGGTGGGAAAGCGCCGCGCGGAGCGGGTAGGCCGTTCCAACGAGGTGCTGGGCGACGTTGATCTGTGGTTTCCTCTAGTAGGCTGGAATCCCCCTAGCTACCCCCTGCGGGGCCCGTCGACGGCCGTGGAGAAGAGCGTGTTTCCATGATTTGTACACCTTGCGGCGTCTTTAATTTAAACTCTTTGCTATTTATTTTTTGTTTGTTTGAAATGGAATGTTATTGTTTGCTGAAAAAAAATTCTTGGACTATTTGCATGACTCGTCGTATTTTTTGTAACGAAGTTTCACTATAACTACAAAATTTTTGTTGGTAAGAAGTGACATCCAGTCGTGATAATGCATGCTAGTGCTATGTAGTATATGTAAGTGGTACAATATCAAGAAATTTCCTTTTTTTTAACGACACTTTTTTAAACCCTATTGATGCGCTCTTATCTAGGATTATCCGAATTAATTCTGAAAACGGTGGATTTTGGGATATTTGGTAGGTTGAGAAAATGATATAGCTACATTTTTTTAAGTTGTACTTCACTAAAATGTGTGATGAGATTTTTTTATAGTTACTTCTCATTTTTCCAAATTTGTCCCATTCTACTTATTTTGGTTATCTGCCTCGGAGTAATTTCTACTAATTGAAGTGCACGCCATATTTTATTGGAGTTAACAAGCCACTTTAAACCTGGATTAATCCTTGCTCTATGAAAATTATTGTATACTTTCTCTATAAAGTGTCGAAGGCGTCAGTTGCTGTGCTCCTCGTGCGTTGCCTATAGCCTTGCATGCATGGTTCTTGTTGCCACTGTGTGTGTTGGGGGTTTTCTTCTGCGTCTCCTCAGCGCTGGTGAAGATCACTTTGTGCGTTGCGGGCCGGAGTACGTCCGGAATGCAGTCCGAGGTGGGTGCTTTTTCTGTTGGCTCGGCAGCCGTTATTTGGGATTGGTCTGGGCAAATTCGACGTCTTTTACGTCGTCAAATGTCCAGCCGATCCTCGTTGTACTTACAGTTGCGAGAATGCCAGTACTGGCACCGATCAGGAAAGCAGTAAAAGGACAGGCTCTGCGTTTTTTTTATCTTCATGTTGTGTCTCTTAACAGAGGCGTTTAAGTTCTTCTGTTGCAGCAAAAGGGTAACGGAAATGAAGGCGACTTAAATTTATCTTCTTTTTCTTTTTTAGGAAATAGTATGAGTGTGAAATGAGTTGGTTGGTGAAATGAGTTGATTGGTTTAGTTATTCATAAAAGTAAATAAAGCATTGATATAATGGCAAAAGGATCAAAAAATAATTTTTGATTAATGTTGTATATGCTATTACTCACTCAAAAATAGAACTTTAAAGAATTGTATTAATGCAATTTCTAGCAAAGAGGCAAACATTTCTACTCATTATCTAGAGATGAAAAGAACTAGAAACTACAAATTAATAAGAAAGTTAGTGCTGAAATTTGAGAAGAATATTCTTAGTACATCATCACAATGATCAAACACAACATCTATTTTTTTTTTCTAATGGCAAAACATTCCTTGGGAAACACCGGGTACCTTCGAAGGAAATTACTTCCGTTTTTGGAATAGATAGGAAATTTATTACAAATGAAATGTTGTGGGATGTTTTACTACATTACAATGAATTTGCAATGCACTACAATACAATGTAACTAGTTTTAACTCTAAGTATTACAAATGTTGCAATACATGTACGAGTATATGTTTGTGAAATTTTATAAATCCAGGTGTCTGTTTTTTTACGATCTGCTTACGCTTTGACAATTTTCCTAGGAACAATTTTCTTCGAATAAGCATTTTTTTCCAAATATATCATAGATTCACATCTAATCTGTGTTAATTTTCTCAATACTACTAATATTTAAAAATATTTTACTAGGACTTGGTTACTGGGCCACATTATCAGCAGCAAAAAGTGCCTAGGCAATAACGTAAAATTAATTTTTACCAATAATGATATTTTCTTGTTTCTACGTTAAATTGTAAAGCAGTAATCATGAAAAATGAAAATTATAAAGTATTTTGGAACACTGTTGCGTGTGTATAATCAATCTCGGATCATTCTGTTACCAAATAAAAATTGTGCATACTTTTCTCCCTATATTTATCGTATATATGCATTTTGTAGCTTGTTTAACATTTCTTATCAAATTTTGTCTTCCTCATAAACATTGTTTCTCTACTACTCGCACTGGTCTAATTGTGAATTCCTTCCGCCTCGGTCTACGCCCCTTGACAAGCGCCGAAGCAGAGGAAGCGCGGCCTGGCGGGCGGCACCCTCGTTGGGAGCGGCATGGAGCGGAGTTGTTGACGGCGGTGGGCGTCGCGGTGCACGCAGGCGAGGGGCGTACGCCCTTCTGCTCGCCCGCGAGCGGTGCCGCCCCGCGCCCTGCCCCGCCCGGCCCCACGGCCCCGCGCCGCGACGCCCCGCACCGGTTGCTTCGATACGCTGCGTCCGAGATGACATCTCTTATTTTCTGCACTGTCAGGGGAGTGACTCGAGAACTATCGCTGAAACATTGCTTTTAATGACGTGTTATTGGGACAAAATAAATTCAGGTGAAGTGGAGGAAATTGCAGTGATGTTGGCTTCGGTTAAAAAGCAGTATATGATTTGTTTAATGTTACACCATATGCTTCATCCTTATTTTATTAATGGAAGGTGACAAAAATATTAGGTTTTTTTCACATTCATAATTAGTTTATTTATATTTAGTATTTCGAGAACGCAATTAATTTTGTTGCGTTTTATTATTGTGTACTAAATTAACGAATAATAAATTATAAATTTCAGAGATAAATCTATTGTAATATCTGTTCATATTCACTCGTTTCATTATTCTTAAATTCACCTGCACGTAATTTCCGATATAATAATTCAGAAAAATTAAAATATATATTCACCTCCATTTATAGAACCTAACATAGAATTCGATCTCCAACGTAAAATATAATAAACCGCTACCGATGCTGCCGACCAACCCGTATTTGAGCCCGCTATAAATATGTGGTTTCATCATAGTATCATAATGTGTGAAGATTTTAGTGCGTAAAATTTACTATTAATTCACCTAATCCATCATGCATCTCGTACACTGATGGCCTCAACACGTTTCCGCTGCATAAATTAGTGAAGGTGATATTCAGAGATGAGTACAGCCATTGCTCAAAAGCTGTGATCGGGCGGGACCGCTTGAGACGCGTGCTCGAGGCGGGGGGCGTCGTTGCGCGAACTTCCAAGGGCGCGCGCCCGCCTAAGCACCCCGTTCACCCAGTCCACACAATCCACTCAACCCCAACCACTCCTGAGTCAACCCACTCTCTTCTCTCACCTCGCCCTCGTTGCCTCCCGATCTGCCCGCCGGCCACCCGCATGACCGAAAGCGCCGTGCCGCCTATGCATACGCCCGCTTGCACGTTCGCCCACCCGCCCCCTCGCCGGCGAATTCCTCGGGCGACGCCGACGCCGGCTCGGCGCGGCGCGGCGCGGCGCGGCGCGACGTGCGTCGTTCGCAGGTGCAAAGTGGATTAATCGAGGCGCTCGGGGGAGACAAATTCGTTAACCTGTAATTTGTGCTCCTCCGGGTAGGCTTCATCACTCCGGGGGAATTCAACTAGCGACTGTAAAGAGATGTTGTGGTGCGCCTCTAATTGCTTTGGTACAAAGCCAATTCGCTCTCCCTCTCCTTGCCCGGGCGGATCGGGCGCGCCGCCGCTCTCCAGAGGAAAAGCCAATCAGGCCGAAGGGGCCCCGGGGGAGGGAGGGCGTCTCGGTGCGTGTGCTCCGAGGGACAACCGGAGCGGCTCACTTAACTGCATCAATTATCTGATCTCCGAGGCGCGAAGCGGGGGCGGCTGGCGGAGACGGCGAGGCGCGGCGCGGAGAGCCCGAAGGGGGTGGCGGGGGCGGCGCCCGGTGGAGGGCCACTCGCTCCTCGATCGCTTCCCCGCTCGCGCTCCTCCCCAGGGCTCTTGGCGGAAAGCGCCCGCCCGCCTGCGGCTGAAAGCGAGGAGGTTAAAGCGCGGGCTCTCTGTCCCTTTGGGGGCGCACGGGCCCTCTCGGCGGAGCCTGGAGGACCGTCGACGCACGTGGCGTGGTTAATGAGAGATGTGCTCAGGCTGCTCAAGCGATTCAAGCAAGGAGGAGGAGGCGGGAGAGCCACAGATCGCTTATGCATTGCGTGTATTAAAATAAATAAAGGGATATCTAATTGGTCGTCTTCGGGATGTCACCTATGCGCTACGTTTATTAATGCCAGTTAATGAATATATAATTGGCCTTCTCTTCCAAAACTGCCTTCGTTATTGTAGATTTATGGCTACTAATGCGTCATTTTAGATTCTTGTGCATCCATTTTCTCTGGAGTGTATTATTTCGTGGATAAGCTCGTGACTACCTTATTTATCTTTTCTTCTATTCCTGTAATTACGTTCTTGGTTCAATTTTTTCTGCAATGTGTAAATTCAAATATTTTTTTACTTTACGTTCCTTCCCGAATTATATATCAGAAATTATAGGCGTTAACTTCTCACAGGTTTGTTTTACTTCGACAGTTGTGATCAGTTTCCATCTAGTACGTTCGGCTGCTCAGAAACGAATGTGGCCCGTTTTCGTGCCATGTTCAGTTAGTTGTAACACGAGCTGCCGTGTGACAGAAGACTCTCATTATGAATCATTTGAGTTCCGAGTCGCCGAGAAATAATGTCATACGTGGCCGGTGTCTCCTTCGCTTAACAAAGATATATTCGGCACCGTCGTGCGGAAGCGTGTAGTCGAAACGGGACATCGGTGCCGTGGGCCGCATACCCGAGCAGCTTCCCCGGAAGCAATCCGGCGGAGCTTGATATGACAGAAAGAAGAGAGCGCCACCTGTGTCCGATGGAAATGAGTGAGGCGTGGTGTGAATTACGAAGATGGATTGTTGACCCTGGTGGAATAACTGCTCTCCATGATAACGGTCTACACCACACGGAATAAACGGCCGACCCGTCGTTGCTTCCGACTCCGAGGTTGAGGTAACCGGCTGCGTAACTGGAAGTCAAATAATCGATCGTGGTAGGGATGTGGACGATGGGTAAAGAAGCCGAAGCGAGTTACGGTTTCTTGGCTGCGGTATCTGGAGATAGTGTGGTTCCCGAAAGAAGTAGTGTGTTCGGGTGTCAAAATGGCAGTCACCGAATTAATCGAATCTAAGACAGCAAGTTTGCTAATCGTGCTTTTGGTGCTACCCTGAACATTTTGAATCGCTGTGACAGTGAATTTTCACGTTATGCTGTCTTAAAGACCAGGTCTAGTAATGGAATTGTCACATATTTTACTCACTTCCCTCGAGTATTTTTTATTGAATCCCTGCTCTTCATTTTCTGTTATGAAACTAGCCATGATGCACCTTTCACATTTTCTTTATTTCAGTTTCCTACGAAAAATATTAATCAACAGATCTGTTCAGTTGAAATTGTTTGCGTCTATTATAGAACAGTGATTTTTGAGTTTCTTTTTCTGGAAAATAATTGCTTTGAATGTAAATATAAGTGGAAATTAATGGATATTATCACTTATAAAAATAAATAACATCATTCGACCTTGAGGCTCAATCTTAGTTCCTTATCATAATATTGTAGAAGAAAGGGGGGGGGATAGAATACTTGATAGTTGCCATTTCGACTGATTGCGAAAGGTAAACATCGTCAATGAAAATGTATTGACGTTTTGGCAGTTTTGGTAAACTGTTGGAAGCGAGCTTAAATGGGTTGAAAATTGGCAGTGGTAAAGGTTAAGAGGCAAACGGCGAGAAAGATAGTGATAGGGAAATTACAGAGAAAGGAACGGTCGCGAGACGGGACAGGTGGGTACTTGTAATCGCCGGGGCAGATCCCTTCGCAGCCGGCGCGGTGGGCAGAGGTCTCGCCAACACTTGTCGCTGCCTCTCTTCCTCCGCGCCCGAGCGTCGCCTTCGACAGCGCCCCTCTTCCCCCGCTCCTCCCTCCTCGGCCCACTCGCGCCGTGTTGAAACAAATTGCTAATGCCTTTCTGATCGTTCTTATTAATAAAGCATGATTACGAGAAAATGACAGAGCACACTGGCTGAGTGCCTGCCCCGCGCTCTCTCGCCCCGTCGCGCCCGCCGCGACTCTCGAGCCTCCCTCTCTCTTTCTCTCTCTCTCTCTCTCTCTCCCTCTCCCTCGCGCTCACGCGCGTTTGCACTCGCGCATTTGCATACAATCACCCGGGGACGTTCCAGTTTTGTTACGATATATAAAACTTTTTTGGGGGAACGAGGAGGAGGGGGCAAACGGTCGGAGAAAAAAAGCCGCCGCGAACGTTTTAGAAGCAGCAACGCCCCTCTCTGGGAGGCTGCTTCGCGGGTGCCGCTGTGAGATACGGTGGGCGCGGCCGCCGGTTGAGTTTTGCGTGGATCCCCCTGACATGTGTCACCTGGGCGTGTGTGCTGAGGAGGTTTTCGCTTGAACGATTTATCGTCTCTTGGAAATACGGTGACGGGTCGCGCTACCCGTAATGTGGGTGTTGGCTACCGAAGTCGGCCGTCGCGGTTAGCGCTCGGCCAGCGTCGAGAGGTTCGACGTTAGGTGGGGGACACGAGGGCTCGGGAACTGGTACTGGACGGGTCAGTGTGGGATTATGCTATTGAATGAGGAGGGGATATCGTAATGTGTCTATTACGGGAACGGGAGGTATTATCCCTCTTATTTCCCGTCTTATCGGTCACGCTTACACCCTAGTGTCAATGAAAAGTTGTTTTAACTGTTACATCTCACTTGCAATAGCATCAAACTTGTTTTGCGTCTTAAGGCTGTAGAATATGAATACTAAAATCTGTTGGGAGTCAGAATACGTCCCCGTGCTCCAAACCGGATCTGGAAAGAAGAGATGCATTGATCTTTAAGCCTCGTGAACAGCTTGTGATGAGAGTTCTCAAGAGTGAGAGAGGGGGGAGGGAGGATTGATAAAAATTCCGAGTATTGGTTGTATTTTAATAATTTAAAATTTACTAGCAACATGTGACTCAGCGCATTGGAAGAAAAAGTTGACGGGTGAATAAAATTAAGGATATTGTAATTTTCGGATTGCTAGACTGCATTTGTTTATAATATTTATATTTGTGACTGCCTTCTCACCACACGTTTGAATGTCTCATTACTATACTAATGAAATGACTGATGTAAGTTCACAGTGAAGATAAAAATACAATTATTCTATAATTTATATTATAGTGTGCCTGAAATATTTTCATTAATATGATGATATTATTGATATAGTAGTTTTGACAAAGATCGGACGCGTGTGTAACACCGCGGATGCGAGCTGTTTCACTTTTTGAAGGCAATATGATGTGGTTACACTTTTGCTTGTGTCACAATTTAAATTAGTTCTTAGATACGACAAAAATCAGGCTGGAAGTTTTCCATTGCCCTCGCTCTAAACGTTAGGTATTGTCTATGAAGATTCACTTCCCTTAATATAGTCGTTTGTTTGTTACACCAACTCCGAGGTGATCTTTTTGTCACACACGTGTGTATTAATAGTTTGGACGAGGAATAGCGTCGAGGACCGATACCAACAACGCCTGTCGATCGCCCCCCCCCCCCTCCGAGCATATATTTATAGTGTGGTGCAAATGGCGCCGAGGGCCCGCACCACCGACGGTTGCTTACCTCCCCCCTCTCCTGGCATGTATTCATAGTGTGGTCAAGGAATAGCGGCGAGGAGCCTCGACGGCATCGCTGGTTCTGATGGACGGACAGACATACGAACATGATACTAATGCGCGCGGAGGCAGACTAATTAATGGACCGACGGACTGGTTGGTCCAGCAGGCGATGCGCGGTGCGCTCTCGGGTTGATGAAGTTGGCCGCGTTGAAATTTGGTAACATGATGACTATTGCGTCAAGTGGAAGTGATCGCTCGTTGTTCGCACTACATCTGGTTGACTCTATTAATGAGATTGCTGCGGATACTGCTTTTGCAGTACGTGTGTTCAGTTGGTTTCATTGCAGCCAACACGGAAGCATTCGTAGCGCTTGACGTGAGTAATAGGGGCACCGGAGACGATCTGCATTCTAACTAGAAAACTCGTCAGCGTCCTCGCATTATTTACTGATGTTATGCGAATTACAGCTTTTCAAGTGAACTTGCTGGAGATGAATGGCGTTGCATTAATCCTCAGCTGGAACGGGATCGAATCTGCAATTTCCCAAGCCGGTAGCAGCTTTAATGAAATCATGCGTAACTTTTTAGTTGCGGTATATTGCAAATGTGTTTCACATTAATGTTGTGTGAAATTTCTTTTGCGCGCCAATTTGTCTGCGTATGCTGATTAGTTTCCATAGAGTTGTTACCTAGCTTTTTTGAGCGAAGGTTCTTTTTATTTTCTCGTGCAATCTTCCTAAACCGGCTTTCGAATTTTATCATGGCATAGGTTTTTTTGTGAATGGTGTATGCTCTGAAAGTTTACATCAATAGGCGTCATTGTATAAACATTTCAAATAATGAAGTCAAATTAGTAAATTAGTATTTCTTCTAAATTTTTAAAACATGTTTTAATTTGCTGTAACATTAATGTTTAAAATATCTCTAAGGAGCTGAATACTGACGTATTTTTTTCAAGTTTGTGTGTGTGAATGTGTATGAATGCAATAATTGACTTTTACTAAATTCTTACAAGGACTGTTGATAAATAATTGTTCCGTTTATATGTATCGAATACTATATACAACGTACTACTGTACTATCGCAAATACTGTACTAACATTTTTTCCTTAAAATATGTTTACGATTACAAATATGTCCATGTATATGTTTTTTTCTTCATAGTAAGAATTCATTGATATTATGACATTTTAATTATTTCACATATAATATTTTCTGTTTCCCTTACAATATTTTCATTTTGACGTTACTTCTGGCATTTACCCGCAAACCATTTCGATATTATTCCTCCTCGTCATTTCACTTTCGAATAACGAGCTCGAAAGATCGGTCAATTTGTCCTGCACAACGTGATGGCACCCGCGGCCTTTTCTCCTCCCGGGTCGCCAGTGGAGCAATTGCCACTTCCGGGGCGACTCGTGCAGTCGGGCTCGCCCCGGTCTTTCCCGGAACACGTGCTGCGCTTCGGCTAATTGGTCGGTCGGGCGTCTCGCCGGCTCTCCTCCGCGACCATGGGAAAGTGCCGCGCGCCGGCCGACCCACTTCGGCTGTGTCGGGCCCCATCGAAGCCATCGGCTGCCCCGACGACCCCTTTCCCTCTCAACCGCTCGTGGATGATCTCGCCGGGCGCCACGGAAGGGAAACCGCCGCCGTGGTTGTTTGTGCTTTTGTTGTCCTTTGTTGTGGTAGTGGTGGGATGAGATTGAAATTGTTTGTTGTGGCGGGCAGTGAGGCAAGGGATAGTGGTAGTTCTTTTTTTTTTAATATATCTTTATTAGTGAACGAATGTACATAGTTCAGTATTATGTATACTACATCATATGTATTTTTATGACTTATATTTAACTTAAATGCTAATCTTACAACTAAATCTAAATACACATGAATAGGAAACTCACAGAGCACCTATGTGATTAATTGAGTTCTGAAAATATGCTGAGGAATGAATCTAATGGATATCTATTTTTTATTCTTGTTGGGAGCTGGTAGGTGGTGGCTAGGCCGTAATGGGTGGCTTGGGTTATTGTGTTTATTTTGGAGAAGAAATTGTTAGATAGGAGCGCGATATGGTCAAGTATGGGTAAATTAAATTCTTTATGCAGTTGAATGTTTGAGATGAACCAGGGTGCATGAGTGGCAAGTCTGAGGAAATTATTTTGGATGATCTGTAATTTATTTATATTAGTTTTAGAAGCATTGATCCAGATAGGGCATGCATAAAGCATTAGGGGTCTAATTATTTATTTATAGATGGTGATGGCATTGTTTAATGAGAGCTTACTATTGCGATTTAAGAGTGGCTTTAGTTGAATTAATTTGGTGGTAGTTCTGATGACTAAAAACGATGGTGGCGATAGTGGCGGTAGCGGTAATGGAGGGGACGGTGATACTAGAGGTGTGATAGTGATGGTAATTCGAGGAGGGTAGTGGTGGTGTTTAGGTTGTTGATATTAGTGCTGATAGGATTGCCGTACCTTTCTTATGATGGTGGTTGTTGTTGTTGGTGGTGGTGGGTGTATTGTTATTATTGATATTGTTATTATAATTTATATTATTATTGTTCTTGATATTATTATTATTATTATTATTATTATTGGTGGTGGTGGGGGGGGGCAGCCGAATCGATTACTGTGGTTGAGAACGGGCACAGCATTTGCCGTCGCAGCCGAGAGGCTGTCACACGTGGACAAATAGTGCGTTGCGGCGTGCGACTAGGGGCAGGGTTTTTGCGACAGCTGCGATCGAGGGTCGACACGGTCGCGGGCATTACTAGAGAGGGCGGGCTCACCCTTGTTAAAAGCGGCCGGTTCCGAGGAATTTAAATAAGAAAACGACGCGTGTGTGTTCGTGAGAGCAAATTACAGTGCTCGGATGTTTCTGGCGGAGGGCTGTCGTGACGTGAAAACTGCCGCGCCGGGCCCGGGCCGAGCCGAACGCAGCCGACCCAGGCGCACGTCCCCGCCGCCTTCTCCACAGTCCTCGCCGTCCTCTTCGCCCCATGCGAACCGGCTTCTTGTACGTCCTCCATCCGTGTGGCGTTGCGCTCGGTTCCCGGGCGGGTCCGTCCTTCCCCCTCTTCTGTGTTATTTCAAGATTGATACGTGCCGTATTAATAAGGGCCCGAGTTGACTTTGTGGACTGCAGTGGGGAGCGAGAGAAAGCGATGAGCTCGTCGCTCGCGGTCATCGGTGGCAGCGTGGTGGGGCGGGGGGGGGGGGGCGGGTGGAGGCGGAGGCGACGGCAGAGGCGGCGTGTCCGTTTTTGCTGCAATTTGGAGACCCCGCGCCCGCCGCGGCCCGGGGACCGAATTGGAGCCGGCGGCGGCGTGCAGGTGGAGGAGAAGGCCCGGCCGACGCTCGTTTGCGCTCCACTCGCCTCCACGCCGCGCCGCTCCTCTGTTTGTTGTTGGCTGCTTCGCGTCTCCGGCGCGATCTGGAGCTGGGGATGTGTTTTCGTTGGATTGTTGTTGCATGTTCGCGTGCTCGGGGAGATTTCGTGGTTGAGAGAGTTCTCTCGTTGGGAGATTGTGTTTTGTTGATGACGCGTCGAGTAATGATAGATTGTATGAGGTAAAACTTCTTTTCTAAACAATAATACATGGAACTTGATAATATAAATAAAATGCACGTCTTGTGAATGGTTACAATTTTTCACTTTATATTGATGTTTCACTCGCCTCTTATAACTAATTTACTGTCATTTTTCGTGTTAATAATTTATAAAATTTTATATCCTGTTATTGGTACTGCATTAGTATTTAACAATAAGAATTTTTTTATTTTTAAAAATAATTGATAATTAAAATTGTAAAGAAATAGTGGAATTGATTTATTTTCATTTGAACTTCGAAATTATTTATTAGAAATTAAAAGCAGAGACTCCGCTGTGAATTGTTGGGTATTTTGTTAGTGCCTTTG
This sequence comes from Gryllus longicercus, assembly GCA_038098605.1. NCBI lineage: Eukaryota > Metazoa > Arthropoda > Insecta > Orthoptera > Gryllidae > Gryllus > Gryllus longicercus. The sequence goes on from JAZDUA010000022.1 coordinate 3,225,249, forward strand.
GATATCGACACATGACAGTTAAAATATATGTTGCAAGAAAATGCATAAGAGCTTCTTGTCCGTCCTCGAATATGAGAGCTACCAGAGTGACGTGATGAACGTATCTTGCGAAACCATTTCTTTACTGCTCTTGTACTTCAATATACATGTAATAACTTCTCAATACTATATATTCTGGTAATGGGTTCAAATTGTGAGAGAACCTTAGCACTAACAAAACTGCGTAGTGTAATTCGTTCTTAATTCATTATGTGCTGGAAAATAAATTAGGCGTAAGTTAATTTTTTATTGCTGATTAAACTAATATCGCGCTCTTCAACCTTGGTTCTCTTCACTGCCATTTGAGCTGTTTCTTTGTTATTTTTATTGAGGATGTATGCACTTTAAAATGCGGTACAGTGTAATATGGATTGAGGTAACAGCATTGTTTCTCATTTTAGTGTATAATTACATATGTAACTGTTCTAGTAAAACAATTCTTAAATGAAAATAGCACTTGGGTAAAGCCTGGAATACCTTATATAAAAGCAGACAAGTGTAGTGTAATCTATAATACTTATTGGACCATTGTATTTCAATTTTATCACTCAATGTGATATAACTTCGAAGTATTTAAACGGGAGTAATATTGTGTATCCTTATTTTTGTTGTCAGTTTCTCAAATGTGATTGCTCGAATTACTTCGAAAGGGCTCAGTTAATATATATTTTTATCTGCCAACGCAAGAAGACACATTCGCGAGGATGTAAGAGGTTGGGCTTTGAGGCGAATGAATTCATTTTTGTTGTGTTCAAATTGTTTAGTGCTCATGCGTAGAATAGTAGGAATATAGCTATTAAACATCTGATTGGACAGAATGCTGCAAAAGAAACACAGAATGCTTAGAGAAAAATTGTGATTGGTTTGAATGTACTGCAACGTTACAACACTGACATAAATATACACGCATTGAGGGCGGTTTAAGAACCCCGCATTCATGTCATTAAAATGTCTTTTCCCGTGGAATACGTGTTGACGGAACACCTGCCCCGTAGGGGCGGCCGGCAGCTACTTGCGTAACTACCTGTGTATACGCACGTGTGCATATGTATATGCATATACGTATATATGTGTATATGAATATATATGTATGTGTATGTGTGTATATGTATGTGTATGTGTGTATATGTATGTGTATGTGTGTATATGTATGTGTATGTGTGTGTATATGTAAGTGTGTGTGTGTGTGTACGTACTTGTGCGTGGTGCGTGCGTGTTTGGGTGTGTGCACAGAGTCTGAGTTTCACATGTGTACGCGTGAAATGGAGGCTTTCTTGCTATGCTGGGGTATACACGGTTCTAGGTAATACATTATATTTACTATTACTTCATTGTTCGTTTTCACTGTATTTATTATGAAATATTTAATGTCACTTCATTTTCATTTGTATAGTGTAATTAATTGGCTACCACCTGGCAAAGACGCCAATTGTGGCCAGAATAAATATGTTATTATACCTGCGTACGTTTACGAGGCGCGTGCCGCTCGGGGGCGCGGCGGTGGAGCGGCGCCGGTGGCTAGTGCCCGCTGTAGAATTGCGCCTCGGCGACCCCGCGCTCGTGCGAGTCGCTCAGCGCGACCCGTGCCGGAACGATCAAACGCTCGCCTCCCATCGCTGGGACCCGGCTTCAAATCGCGGCTTAAACGTGTCGAATCTGTGGTGGGCAGAGAAGGTCCGTGGACGGATTTCTCGGGGTTCTCCCGTTTTCCCATCCGCTGCCTCTCGTTCCACCATTGCTCCATGAATCCATACAAACATCATTACCTATGCGTCAAATCATTCTTCTGTACTATGTAGGTATGGCTATTAAGCTCAGACACTCGCATTATCTCTGCAGTGTTCCTCTCGGCCGCGAAAGGCTACCATAGAAGTCAGTTTCCTATTGACGTTAAACGTAGCGTATTGAAGTTTCCTGGAGAGCGCGTAACCTTCCATTGAAGAAGCAGAACTTTTACATCTTAAAGATTTGATGTTTACCAATAGTTAACATAATTTCTTCACTATTATTAGAAGAAATCTGGAGATTTTATTTCAGGAGTCATTGATAATTTCAGCTCTTATTAAATTCACGACTATTTGTTTATTAACTGAACAGTCTTCTAGATGATCCTTCAAATGTTTACCAAACGATTGATATAGTAGAAAGGTGTGAACACGCTTTCTTTTCTTGGTTTCTGAAACGTATAATTTACCTAAGTATGTTGTTTATCATGTCTGGTAATGATGACAATGGCGGGAGTTAAACCCAGTTTGAGGTAGGTGATTACAATGTTGATTTACCATTGTCTTCCAGTGAGAAGATTATGATGGTAGGGGTGATCACAAATGGTTAATGATGATAAGTAGAGAAGAGATTTTACCATATTTGCATATTTTATTCCTCGCGACCAAACGATATACTTTTTGTAAGAAAATATGATACAGACCACAATAATGGAATATATGAAGTTTTGAACATATGTTTTTATATATTGAATTGAATTGATGCCTTATTTTACGTGGCGAGACTGTATGTTTGTATATATTGACAATAAGTGCATTTATCAGTAATTCGTGCATATTGATGGAAATTTTAATATTATTGACAAGACTCACAAGACTGTCGTTTTACTTATCTCTTCAGCAGCTGATTTATAGGGTAAGCAGTTTGTTTTCAATTCCTCTAAGAACATGACTAACAATGCGGGATGTCGGTCAGAGATAGTAATTCTAAGAAATTGCTTTGGTCAGTGACAGCTTGGTGACTTAGATAACAAAAGTTGATATCTGCGTCTGGAGAAGCACTATCAGCTGCGCTGCGAACTGTTTACCGGGATGATGGTAGAAAATTCTATCTGAGAGGATTCTGTCCTAAATTGGTTCACGTTACATTCTTAGTTCACGGATTGCATATAGTAGCTGAGGAGATACGCCATCCGTTTCCGGAAGTAAATGCAATGATTTTCACAGTAAAGGAGGTGTTTGCGACTGCTCCGTCACGTGTCAGACAGTACCCGCAGTTACTACCAGGTCGACGCCTACCACCATAGCCTATTCGTACTTTCTGGAGAACGTATATTGAAGCTGCCCTGTTGTACTGCGGCTGTTTGCAGGTCGTGAAAAAAGTACTAACTGGAATATCTGGTAAGGAACTGCAGGGTTATTCTCTTGAAGTTGATTCGGGTAAATTCTGCTCCTTAACTTCTTGTGAAGGGGAACGTACGTTTCCTAGTTACAAAAACATTCTAACAGACAAAAGAAAATCTATGTCAGTAGAAAACATTGAAGAACAATTGGTTATGTACTGCTATAAAAATGAATGCTATGAGTAAATGAATATCATTCAAATAGATATATTTTAATGAAGTAATTTATTGATCATGTATCCTCATTTCTTGGGCATATTGTTAGTTTTTTTGTGCGTATTACACTGATTTTAGGTGCATAAATGCATATTTCGACAGTTTATAGTACATATAAATCCGCCCTCTAATGATAAGATATGAACGATTGTGGATGGGATTTTGATTTCGAAGTGATTCGTGATGGTATCAGTAATCTTCCACGCCACAATCCCCATGGTGAAAACATACTTGCCTTTTGCGGGTTTCGAACCAACATCCCACGGCTCACCGATCTTGAGCGTTGCTTCAAGCTCTTGCATCACGAAGAAAGGAGTCGTTTCTAATATATTACTTGACATTTTTGTATATAATACTACTACATAATCTAACTGATTATGTTGTCTATATTAAAGTAGTAGAATAGAATAAAAATATAATCCAGGCAATGTTATATCGACAATCGCTTGCATTTCTAATGTCCATTAAAGTTAGGATAGACTAAAATGAAGGGACGGCGTACATCTTATCAAATATTATTTATCACGATTTATGTATTCTCTTGTGATTTCTTAGTGTGTAACTAAACAATGCGATATCTACGTTGCTGTCCGGGAGGCGACGCATCCTAGGCACAGATGCCAACGTTTCGGCCGACATGCTGCGACCTTCCTCAGGGCGAAATGCGAAAATGGCGAGGAAGGTCGCAGGATGACGGCCGAAACGTTGGCATCTAGGACGCGGCGACTCGCGGACAGCCAAGTAGGTACTGACCCCGGCCGTGGTAGTCCACTAGTAAACTAAACGTTTTATAACGTATAACAGACTTGGATCATCTCTTAATGTTAACTGACGGCACATGTCTGTGTATATTTTCAGTACTTTATATCAGTTTACTGCAAGCAGATAACATGTGCACTCTTTCAAGAACATTCAAAAACATGCAAGAAAGGTCTGGGCTTCGGCGAATCAGCACGCAAGTGTTTAGTTCTGGGAAAAATGACAAAAACCGCAGACGTTTTTACGTGTAAATTGTTAGCCGCATTTCCCAGAACTCTCTCACCGGGGGAAACTCGAGAGTGAGAACCTGTGCGTCGTAATGTGTGTGTTATTCTGTGCACACATGCTCCTCAGTAGTGCACGTCAATAACGCACGGCGTGATGAGAAAGTTGAAAGATTTTTACGGCGACCCGTTTCTCGTAGGTCATTGAGAAGTGCCACAGTTTTGTACATTAAACCTTTTTGCGAGAATGAGCCTTTATGGCCTTGGAAGGCTGACATAATTCTCATTATTTTTGTAAGTTCTTCTAAACAATTGTGACACTTCATTAATTGTCTATATCAAAATAATTCATAAAATATTATCTGTAGTTGACTACTCTTTTTTAAATGGACTTGGTTACGAGTCGTTAATTAATTTATTTAATACGCTTCTTCCTATTTTCTATTAAAAACTTTTCTGGTTGTTATTTTATAAAATAATATTGCTATACAGTTGTATTATATTTGGCCATTTTATTACTTTTTGCCGTTAACTCGGTTAAACTTCAGGATGCAATTACATTATATTTGAAAGTTTACCAGAGATATTTTGGATGCACTTACCATCGTCGGCCAAGATACCACCTTTACTCCTTCAGAATATACTTTCCTCTTAAAGATGTGCTTACACAACAGCAATTGCGCAGTGTTGTATTAAACACTCGTCACTATTTCCTTAGCAAATATCTAGTATAAAATTAAGTATTGCTTAGCAGTCGCCGGCAGTGTCAAATAAAAGCCGTCTGTAAGTACAAAGCAGAGTGCTTGCATACCATTGAAAATAAATTTTAAAAATCCGTTCGCATATTTAACTTGACAGAATACTTTTTCACTCTCCGTCACCAACATCTATTACGAGTATTGTTGCGGAATCGACGCGAAAAAAAGAGGGATCGTACTGTTGTCAGAGGTTATATAAAAACAGAGAAGGAAGTGTAAGCTTGGAGTGTGAATTACAAGAGCTCCCTTGTGGCAATCAAATACTGCTTGTTAAGTGCAATTCTAAGAGAATTACAAATTTGTTAAGGAAGAATGGTATTTTTCGTGTAAATCTTCGCAACATTCACTTTATTCCATAGAACAATGCATCCTAGTTCTGACCAAAGGTGACACTGAAGGGGCCAAGTGTACTCAAACATTCCACGCTACCATGAACATTTCAAAATAGAATTAAACATTTTAAAAAATATTCATAAATTAGAAAGTATAGATTGAAAGTTTAACTTATAAATAAACAAAACAATTATTGTCAAAAAATTGATAACAAAACAATATAACGTAGTATAAGCATGTCCCCCTTTAAATATTTTCTGACGCCGCCCTTGGATCAGGCGAGTGATGGGCGAGCGCTAGAGTGTGCCTTCCGCGGAGGCCACTGTTGCTCAGAAAAGGCCAGCCTCTCCGGGCGTGTTGGCGGAGGCAGCGGCTGCTGGGAAAATGCTTACGACCGGAGGCGGCCCCCGCCGGTGCACACTTCCTGCCGGCCGCTGTTGTCGACGCCTCAATAAAAGCATAACCAAGTGGACGCCGCGATTCGTTTATGAACGATAATGTGCCGCGCCGCGCCGCGCCGCGCCGCGCCGCGTCGGCCGGGCTCGTTGCTGCGCGGGCCACGGACTCGCGGTGCGCCCGTCCCCTCGACAGCGTCTGGCCTTTCCGCTTCCGAGCGTTAACGGCGATCGGGCGGCTGCCGGGTTTTCATTTGCCTTCGTAGGATCTGTGAATCGCGTTTATAGTTGTGCGCCGGATGTTGACGAGTGGTGAATTCCCGGTAATTAAAAACTATAGTGGTTTGAACTCGTGGGAAGGATGTAGGCTAACGGTAGACCATTCGCAAAAAGGAAACGCGCAAATATTTTTTTTATGTTAATTGTTGTTCTTCCTTAGAACAAAGACTTTGGTTGAGAGTTCCGTACTAGTAACCTGCTAATAGTTTATCTGTTACGGAAATTGTGAATCGGCATTCTAAAATGTTCTTTATTCATCAGAAATAGGTTAAAACCCGGAACAGAACGTGGCAGATCTATTTCTTTAAAAAATGCTTGAAGTTTGAAAGAAGTTGTGAGTTAGTACAAAAAATTATATATATGTTAACACATGGTTTTGAGTAAACACAAGTTACTCATAAAAAATATTTAATAAGGTGTTTTATATTTTTATAGCAATATTTTTAAAATTTATTTTTGATGGAGTATTTTGAACTTAGAATTTCTTTAGTTATAGTTTTAGTGTTTATTGTTGGGAATTATTAGTTTCTACAGTTTTATAATCTGATAATGTGACTGTTACGAACCGATGATACATATTTTTATGAAAGCGACTTTTTATTTACAACTGCCGCTGGGTTGTTCACACATCCAAAGTTACACAGTGCACGAGAATTTCCATCCTTATAATTTCATTAGTTCTTCCGAAATAGTTCTTAAGATAGCATCTTTACTTTGGGGTCGAAATCCGGGCCGACTAGCCGTAGATAACTCCGCTGTGTTTTCGGGAACCCGCAACACAAAACGAGGCGAGCCAAGGCAAGGTGCGCGCCCCGCCGCGGGGCCAGGTCTCGTTACAGGCGATTTACAGCGCCACGTAAATTCTGACGAGCGCCGCTGCCTGAGACGACGGCCGCGGGCACCGGGGCCCGGCGGCGGCGGCAGCGGAGGAAGAGGTGGAGGGGGGGGGGGGCGCTGGCCATACCCGTTTGCTAACAAGGCCTGAGGCCGGCAGGCCGCGACCCCCCTCCGACCCGCGCCCTCCTGACATCGGCCGCCCGCAATAGCTTGCCGCCTTCCTTCCGCGGACCGAAGCACAGAGGCCAACTGGCGGGGGAGGGAGTGCTATGTAGCTTAGACGATGTTTGTGATGGCCAAGGTTAGTACGTGACTTGTTTTTTAGGGGATCTTCAGTTCCCCAGACCTCTCATGATACCACTGTTTTCATCCTAGTTTCATATTTTGTGTTCATTGATCTTCCCTGGAATATCATGCAATGTCGGGCTGTCCTTCGTTTCTTCCAATTAGACTTTTCGACTGGCATCACTCAGACTCTACTTCCGGTTTATCGTCATGACTTCTTTGTTGTTTTCGATCACCCTTTTGGGTTAACACTATCGTATGTAGGTGATATCTATCGCCTCTTGGTGATAATCACGTGTGTACTGTTCAAGCTTGCGCTATGAACAGTACAAACACAACTCACAATTTCCTCTGCCCCCGCCCCACTTCCTCCGTCCCTCGTTGCTCCTTGAGGACGTATCGCCTCATTTCTCGCTGATCCGTCAGCTGCCATCTCGTTCCGGCCTGCCCGCGTGCCCATCTGCCCACTCCGTCATCTCAGGAGCCGCGTCGTCCCGCCTCTCGCCGCCCACTTTCCCGAACCCCGCCCACCCGTCAGCGGAGCGGGCGTCGACGTCCCGCGCACTCGTCGCCTCGTCGGGTTACGCAGCCGAAGGAGTGCCCCCGGAGGAGCGGCGCGGCGCGGCGCGGCGCGGCGCGGCGCGGCGCGGCGCGGAGCGGCCGCGGCGAAGTTCGAGGTCGCCCCGAGTCGATGGTTCACTGCCCAAATGTAGCAACTCCCCCTCCCGAGAAAACTCTCAAGTTGAAGTTCAACGAGAGAGGGCAGAGAGAGAGAACCTGTTGTGTCTGGCGGCCCATTATTTCTCCGCTCGCCGCCATGCGGAACCGCTCGTCCTCGGGGAGTGCGGAGTGGTCTCCCTCCCCCTCCCCTTTCCGAATGTTGCGAATGCCTCTCTCCCGGTGCAAGTTTAGGAGGGTGCTTTATTTAAATGCGCAGATAAGCACTGCATATATCTCGACACGTTTACGGGCCTCTGGTTTATGGTAACTGCCTCTCTTCAGAATAGGAGAAAGGTGATATCTGTTTCCTCGTACACCGAGCGCCGACATTCCGGCGTGCAAGTAGCCGTGTTAAATATTTCTTATTGGCGTCGTGTTTCTTTTGTTTTTTTAATGAGCGGCTTCCTGGCTTGCAGTGACGCCATTGTTAGCGGTTACATTTTTGAAAATTGTGGGCAATTATTTTTTAAATTGTCGAGGAGATTTTGTGATCTTATCGTGTTCCTGGATATTTGGTTACAGTTCCTACATTTATTTTCGAAGATTTTATTCATTCAATTCACAACAGTTCGTTCATTATTAGCTCTTTGTTTGTTAATACTTTCCCGAAATAATTTTGCCTCTTGTACGCGACCATAATTTTAAAAAAAACTACGTATAGTCGTGAATCGCTTTAAAAGTGTTATTTTTGCTTAATTTGAAAGAATTGATCATTTTTTAAGTATTCACTAAAATATACAGAATAATTTGAATTTAAACAAGGTAACTACATCGTGTGGAAATTGGCTGTGCATAGTATCTTCACGTTTCAACCACTCTAAATGCCAGATAATTTGTTCAAGCTTTTCTGAAAGCTCTCCTTTTCGCAGAATGGAGTGTCGTTAAGGCCACGACTCTTACGTCCTCAACTATCTTTCAAGAGATGTGTTTCGCGGAAACTACAAGGATTGACACCGCTGGTCAAGAGGAAATCACAGGCGGCTAGATAAATGCGACTCGTAAATTTCGGGGCTATCGCGAGTGACTGCCCAGCTTCGCCACCGCAGGTCCTCAGATCCGATGACGTGTTTGGAGAGGCACGCGGCGCGGCGGCTGAGGTAGCGGTGGAGACGGCATGGCTTGGTCGACGGTGACGGGGTCTGTCAAAAGCGGCAGTGGCGCAGGCGCCGCTGGTGTGCGATGGAGGAGGCCGCGGGCAGCGGAGGCGGTGATGGCATACACGGCTCCCCTTAAGGGGGCCACGGTGGAAACGCCGAATTTGAAGGCGGGCGGTGTGACGGACGGTGATGGGAGGGGCGGCGTTGGAGGAGACGCCGTGACACCAAAGGCTGTGGTGACGACGTATCACGTTGTCGGGTGCGATGGCGTCGGCGTCGGCAATAGCGGTGTTGCGCCGTGGTCGCCGGTAGCCAGCGGCGTCTTCTACGGCAACCGCCTTGCGACGCGGTCCGACGGCGGCGGCGGCGACGGCGGCGGCGACCGCGACACACTGGACGCGGACGCCCCTTGATAAATGATGATGGTGAATGGAGCGATCTGCTGAAAAGCTAATGCCGGAGGAACCCTCCCACCAAAAAAGCCAGCGGGACCGGTTCCCTCGTTGACCGCGCCGTGCCGCGCCGCGCCGCGCCGCGCCGCGCCGCGCCGCGCCGCGCCGCGCCGCGCAGCGCAGAGAGCAGCGTAGCATCAGGCGGCGAGCGCTACGTTGTTCGCCCTCTCGCTCGCTCACTCGTTCGCTCGCCTGCTGCATGAGCGTTTCACCCGTTCGCCCACTTGATCCTCCTATGGCGCTCTGTTCAACCGGCGTTTCGTTGGGCGCATTCGTACACCTGCTTGTTCATGCGTTCATTCATTGGGGTTTCTCCCTTGTGTCCCTCTAGCTGAAGTTCTTTCTCATTACAGACTCGTAGTTATCATCTTTCGTGCGGTTCAGTCATTCACGCGACAGTTCGGAGTTCTGTTGCCTCTTCTATTTAAGATTTTACTCCGTTCATTCGCGGTTTTGTAGTATGAGCCCTTTCCCTTTTCCTCAGAGGAAACACTAATATTTTTCCTCTACGTCATTACTGGTCCGCTTAGTTAGTCTCATTCATTTAGTCGTTCACTCTGTTCCATTGCTTTTTTCTACTGAAGAATTCGCTCCTACAAAAGCATTTCACTTAATTCTTGCTCATCTTCTGTTGCATTCTTCTTTCTGATGATCATTTATCGTTTTCGCTTTTCCATTGTCTTTATGTTCTCTGCCCTTCATTCCCTACTACTAATTTGCAGTTATTGTGGGTTGGTTGGCTCGGGTTCTTTCATATCTAGCCACACTGGCTTCTCTCTCCTTTCCCCGTCTATTTCCGTCTCGATCGTTCCAGGAGATCCGAGCCCCACGGACCGGCGTCGGCGTCGTCGTCGGCAGCAGCGGAGCCGGCAGAGAGCGGCGCTTCTCCGCTTGCGCTCTGCTCGTCCAGCCCCGCGAGTCTAAAACGAAATAAACTCCTCCGAAATTGCCGTTCGGACTTGCCGTTCGGACTTGCGGTCGGCCGCCCCTGGATAAATATTCCCCCTACTTCTTCTCCTCCTCCTCTTGCTTGGCCTCTCTTTCCCTCCCCGCCCTCCGTGTTTATGTTGCTGCCGGAAAAAGTCTGTAATTATCGCTGCCTCGGAGAATTCGTCTTCCCTCGTCCGGCGAGGCGACCCCCTCCGCCCCTCCGTCCGCTCCCGTCCGCAAATTAGTGGCATTGAAATAATTATTTGAATAACGTGTGCGTATGGGCCGGCGACTCGACTCGGTATTGAAAATGCACGGAATCAATCTATGTGGGAACCGGTGGGAGAAGCGCGTTCTCTCGGTTAGCGTCGTCGGCAGGCAGCGATTTGTAAGCGCGACGGCTGGTTCGGGGGGAGAGTCCGCTTCTCTGAAGGCGATTGTCCTCTGAACGAGTCGGAATGTGGGTGATTCTCGTTCTGGAGGCACCTTCAGCTCACTCGAGCCGGACTCGTTCGGGTTCTAAAAGTGCAGGAACAGTCATACTTCCAGTAATACTGCGCCACATCTCTTGCGCGCCACGAGTGGTTACACTTGTACTTCGCACTCGGCGCTCGACCCATATTCCAAACAAGGCGCGGCGGTACGATCGGGCGTAATTTCACCTCGCGACGGTGAATTTAACTTCACTGTGCACGAGTCGCGCGTTCGTTTCGTCTTTTATTAAACACCTTCTCGCCCGTTTGCGGAGGAGAAATCGAAAGACATACGCGCCTCCGAGGTGCTTTTCCGGACGCCCGAAATTAATTATCGGGCATCCCGAGACGCCGCGGATAGCGACGGAAATAAAAATTTGCATAGGCACATCTGGAAACGTTTTGGCAGCGGCGACCAGTCGCGTCGCCCCGTCTCGTCCGGCCGATACAGCGCCGCCGCCGCCCGCGACGCGAATAAAAATGCTAATGCCGGCCGCGTCGCCATCCGTCGCCCTGCTGCGGAGCGAGGCGGGGCGACGCTGGGTGGCGCCAGCGCGCGAGGCGTTTTCGATCGCTCACGCACCCGCGCGCGCGCGGTCGGGCGGTCGGCGGTCGCACGCGCCCGCCCGCGGCCCACGCGCGGCTCGGCCGCCGCCCGGCCGCGGACAAATGGGCGGCGAGCCGCGAGCGCGTGTTCGGCGCTCGGCCGCGCGGCGGGTGGGCAGCGGCGTGGCGTCGCGGTCGCTCAGTGTGCTCGCGTACGCGCTGGGGCAGATGGCGTTGCGGTCTTCATCGTCTCCTCGACCTCCCCGCCATCAGTCTCTCACCTTTTCTCTTATATGGCAGGTCCTTAATTCCGTTATCATTGTTTTGTCTAGCGGCGAAGCGTCTCCAAAGTCGCTGTCAGATACATGCGCGCTTTAAGGTTTTCTGTTCGATGGACTGGTGTCGGGCAAGAGTTGGAGAACACAGTAATTTATTATTTTTCTTGTGTTTTTGATTTACAAATTTACTCTCATACTTGGTCCCAAGGTCCTTCTTCATTTCATTTTGTCTATAGCTTTCATGCTTTTGATCTTCATTTTCTGGTATCCTGACTATCACTTGGGACTCACCATTTCTTTCCGCAAAGAGTGGAACAGAATATTGAAAGCAATTTTTTTTAATTGTTAAGGTGTGTATGTTATTTAAGCGAGTAAAAATTGGATTTTGAAATTTTAGCATATGTTACAAAATTTTACACGTGTCATAATGATAATGGAAGTTTTTCTGTTCTGATATTTTATTTTATTAACACGTCATTCAGATAGTTATCTTCAATATTTTATATTTATAAGTATTTAAGACGGCATTTCATGGAGCTCTGGCCAGTACTCTTGATCCAGAGGCGAGGAACGCATTCGAAGCTCTGAGCGGTACGTGCAGACGCATCTAGAGGAACGGCCTGTGACCGATGCCCCGAGTAGAGAAATGGACTCCGGGCAGCTGCACCAGCCGGCGTCGTCGTCACCGCGCGACCATACACTTCCCGCTCGGGGATGAAATATCCCGAGACGTCGCCATTAGCGCTAAGCGCGTCGCCTGCGCGGCCGCGCCAGGCATTTGTCAGCCCCACGGCGCGGCGCGGCGCCCAGTTCACTCACGCGCCGGGACGTCCACCGCCGCCGTCGCAACCTCAAATCCTGATTAATTCCCGTGCGCCGTCGCTGGATTAGCGCCGCCTGGCTTTGTCGCCCGCCCCGCACCGCCCCGCGCCCCGCCACACACTTTGTCGCATTCTCGCCCCGCACTGCACTCGTCCCTTCGGGGCGCTTTTTGAGCGCCTTTTGACAGAGTTCGGCTCGCAAGAAGCATATGCACTCATATGTAACTTTGCATGTGGCTTGGTAAGGATGGAAGAGTAATTGGAAATGCTGGGAGAGCTTGTTTGTGGTATTCATTTTTCGGAAATTTGCGAAATGCGCTGTGCGGCATTTTTAGAACTTATGTCTCTAATAAAGATTAATTATACTCTTGGTGCCTGGAAATTTATGGATGGATTTAATGTAGGATGATGAATGATAAACCATCGGTTTGCCGGTGATTTCTTGCAACATTTTTAGCTTAAAGATGTTGTTTCATATGCCGACTTTATTGCCCCCGAATTTAATATTTTATTATTAATATTATTGTTAATGTTCTTCTCAGGACTTTCTTTACTTATAAATATTTAATTGAGCAACTTAGTAAATCTTTTTTTCTCCCTATCATAAGTTACCCACTGCCATTACCCACTGCAGCATCATAAGCGTCGTTGTATAGGTAGTTTGTAACGTTTTAAAATGTTTAAATTTTAAGGTCGAACTAAAGTGTATTAAATGTAGTTTCCTTGTTTCCTGGTCTCTCCCAATTTAGATGTTGATAAGACGTTAAGTAATTCTTCCGCAACCAATCGGATTGTTTTTATTTTTTCCTAAGTCTACTGAGTCGTCTTGGAAATAGAGATGCGAAGCGGAAGTTTGGTGAAGCTTTTTGAGAATAGTAAATGACATCAGTGCTGTTGCAAGTCATGCAAAGATGCGAAGAGCTGTCGCAGTGTGCACCTTGGAAACAGGATGTTGAACCAGTCCGAAAGCATCGTAGTGGCCTTTCTTTCCGCTGACGCAGAGATTTCCAGGAAGATGCTGCCAGCGACCGGGAACCTGTGCAAAAGTTATCTGCGTTGCTGCAGGAACGACTGTGACACAGATGGAGAAGACGAAGGTGGGTGTTACTTGCGACGCTCGTTCTTTGAGACCTGGTGAGACTTCGTACCTGGTGAGACCGCACCATGGCCAGTGTGCTCTGTCTCTCTCTCTCTCTCTCTCTGACTCTCTCTACCTCTGTCCCTCTCTCTGCACCGCCGACTACCAAAGAAGAGAGAGAGAGAGAGAGAGAGAGAGAGAGAGAGAGAGAGAGAGAGAGAGAGAGAGAGAGAGAGTGAGGAGAATGAGAAAATGCCGCGTCTCACCTTACATCCATCCCGCCCAGCCCAGCTTGCAGCATCTGTCTCGGCCCACCTGTGCTCTCTCCGCTATGTCCTATCGCATCTTCTCTATTCTACCCCCTATCATCACGCACGAGCTTCATCCAATTCCAATCCCACCCCAGCCCACCCCGCCTCGGCCGCCCCGTGGTGGACCGCACCACGTTGCTCATTGTCTGCGCCGCGCACTCGACCCTCGTATGTCTTCCTGGCGTTGGACATGCGAGACCCGATTAGAAGTGCATTTCAGAGTCCCCTCTGGGGGCGCAGCACGACGGCTGTGCTTGGAATTATTTTTGTATTTTTACATCACATTTTAATTCCACTTCCCTACCCCTCTATAGAAAGCGAGGAGAGGAGGTTTCGGGAAACGTTTCTTATACAACGCCCCAGAAATAGTTCTAGAAAAAATATTGTGCACAATTATTACATTTATTTCAAAATAAGTTATGCTAGTTGTAATTTAATTAATATATACAATAATACTACCATGAAGAAGTCAAAGTAAAATGTGCTCTGATGAAAATCTTCTCGTTGATAACAAAGATTTTACTTCAAAAATAGAAAGATTGCTAGACCTCTTATTCTGAATTCATTGTAACGAATATTTTAAATTCATTTCTTTTCTGATTACGTCCAAAACACTTAGTCTTGAAAACAAAATCGATGTTACTGCACTGAGCCAAATCGAAAGAAACATATCCTATCTTACTCTATAGCTACCGGGAGATCGAAACGAAGAGTGAAAACACTTGATTTGATTACAAAAATCACTTGAATGAAATGAAGCAAATCGCTTGAATGAAATGAAATAGAATTGAGAGCAATGAATGCAGTTCCCTATCTGGAGCCTCCTGCGGTGCGCAGTAGCCGTCCAAGAGTGGCCCGTGCGGCCGGGCCGCCAGGAGCTGGGGCAGGGGCGGGGGGCGGGGGTGGCGGCTCGGCGCGGTGTGAAGATCTGGCGCAGCCGTAACGTGGCGCGCGCGCCGACTATCGCGCTGATGGACGCGACGGATAGGGGGCGCTCGTGGCGCGACCGGTGGGCGGACGCCTCGGCACGCGGCCGCGGACGGTGGTCCGAACTGGGAAACCGCGGACAAAACGCGTCTTTCTTCCTTGAAAGGAAACTCGCAACTGGAGTTGCCAAGTCCGACATTCGTCAGACGGTGGTGGAGTTTCGACACCAGTTGAATCGAAGTCTGGATGTGGATTTTAGTCTTATGGAGAAGGACATAAAACAATATGCGAAGTACTGCGGACAAACTTTCCTTCCTTCAAAATTTAATTTGAAATTACATAGTTCTAAATTAATCCTTCACGATACTTATTTCCATTTTTTTTTGTCGTACGTGTAGTAGTTTCATGATATACGTATGGTGAACTTTTTTTTTGTCAAGAAATGTTAATGTGTTTTGCGTCTAGCAGCATTGACTTAAAATTTATTCATAACAAATTTTAATTAGGTATGTTTTGTAATAAGTAAGCAGTATTGAATGTACTTAATATAATGGTAAGAAATGAAAAGGGGGAGAAAAATGCGATTTTAGTAACGTTAAGAATTACTGAGATTCCATTTTCATACGAATTCATGACAGTTCGGCTTCTTAAAAATTCACCGTATTTGTCTCCACCTTGTTCCCAAAATATGTGAAAACAATAAACAACAAAATATGTGTAATTGAACTTCCTTTTTTTCCATACGTTCGCGAACTATGGTGTTTTGAAGAGGAATGGATTTTGCCCGCTCTTGGCGCATGCGAACCAACCGTGCGGAGGCGCCGTGGCCCGCCCGCCGTGAGTCGCCGCAGACGTGGGCAAATATGCGCCCGGCGTGCCCTGTATCGCCGCTGCGATAGTTCGCAAGGTGCTTGGCCGCCGGCGGCCACTGCGGAGTGATGTACGCGACGGCCCCCCCCCCCCCCCCCTCTGATCCAGACCAGTCTCTCGAGCGGGAACGCGCGATTGATGTTCGCTGTCGCCTCTGAACGGGCCTCGCTTGGGGTCGTGCTGACACTTTCGTTCCAGAGGCGTCATTGTCGTTTTCTTAAAGGAAAATTAAGTAATACTATTCAACCATTCTCCTGAGATAATAGAACGTGGCCGTTATTTAGCTAGAAATGTGTGTAAATGACTCACGAGTTTATTGTTCTAATAAGAAGGTAATATTTGACTTTGATGTTCTTCGTGAATTGATTGGTATTATTTTGAGATTGTAAAATTGTTCTTTGAAATCGTAACTTGGTGGTTGCTGAAGTTATTTATGTAATCGTTGTTCGTTAAGTATTACAAAGGAAGGATGAATACTTTAAGAAGTGGCAAAAAATAAACGGTATTTCTTCTCCGGTATTCATTGTCTCTGAACAGTGTTTGAAACGAGCAAGTGTCTATATTTCGCCGAACATAATTGCACTTCTATAACAAGGCGCAGCCGTAAATTTCGAATTTGCATTCAAATGGAAAGGGAATTGCCTGCGGATGGGCTGCGGCCGGCAAGGGGTCCTTGCTTCGCATCCCATGCGCCCGGCGCAGTGGCGGCGGCGGCGGCGGCGGCGGCGGCGGCTTCGGCGAGCTTGGGCCCGCTCGGCGTCGTTAGCGCTTCAATTTCAGTCTTCGACAGGCTCGTCTCGCAGTCGGCTGGTCCGCGCGAAGAGCACGGCGAGGAGGAGCGGGGCGGGGCGGGGCTGCCGAAGTGAAGGAGGAACCCGTCCTCCCTGCTCGAGGAACTCGTTGGCCAAGCTGCTGCCGCCGCTGCGGCGGCGGCGGTGGCGGCGGCGGCGGCGGCAGGCGGCGGCGGCGGCGGCGGCGGCGGCGGCGGCGGCGGCGGCGGCGGCGGCGGCGGCGGCGGCGGTGGCGGCGGCGGGCGAGGTCGCCGCGGCGGCGGAACAAAAGCTCGAGGGCGGAGGGAGGCCGTCGAAGGCTTGCATCCGAGATGAGGCGCCCGGAGCAGCCGGGGGCAGAGGTTGACCCCGGTCGCCAGGCCTGCCCCGCGCAGGCCTACCTCTCTGGCCGGGAACCTGTGCGGGCATTGCGAAATGCTTCGCTGCGTGGGCGGCGAGCAGCAGACGCATACAGCCACCGTCGTACTACAATGTGCGTCTCTGGGAAAGTCAGCGCGAAATACTATCAACTTGCTCTAAGAGCCGAGCTGAAAACGTTGACCGTATGCGGACCGTACGCCAACACCATCGTACGCAGATATGTTTTCAGTTTAGGAACACGACGACCACGCAGGCGCGGCACGTGACATCCGGTGTACGGTGCTGCTTCACCAGGGACGTTCTCATGCGCCGACCTCTATAAACGTAATTCTTTTGATGTTACCCTTCTGAGTGACTTTAAATACTCCGTTCGCTGCTGAATTTGAAGCAGACTAGTGGTTCAGTTATGATGTCCTAGCAACATACTCTCCTGCAACATACTGTGTACCTGTCTTTGGGTTGAGCTTTACATTCTGTTCTATAATGGGGGATATTACCTCAGGCAAATACGAGTTCCAGTTGTATTATTTATTAATAAGAATTTAGATACCTGAATACTAGCGAACACATTTCGTTCCAGCGCTGATATTGAAAGTTGCTGCTGGTTCTCCTTTATGCAACTCATATAGCTTTAAGCGTAGTATGAAATAATTGTGAAATATAAAAGTTGATTGTTGTGAGATGTTGCTTTACATTTTCGGGTTTGGTTAAATAATTTTATATACTTTTTATACTTCAGGTGTTCATTGTGGCTTACACGATGTGTCATGACGATTTAGTTGCCGACAGGTTAACTCGCTGAAGAGAAATATTTAAATATGTGGACAAATTTTCCTTGTTTATATGCATACAACGATTTATTAATGAGACGATGCATTTCCATTCCAATGGACTGTAAAGGGAATGTAGTTAAACGATTGCGAATATACATAATTTATTTTTATGATCCATTTTATTTCACAAATAGTTCTTTACGTCGACTTCATTATCGTCATATTTCAACAACTTCCTAAGGTTGCTATAAATTTGCTAAGGTTATATTTTCTAAGTTTAGAAGGAACTAGAAGATGTGTCTTTTAAGGTTTTTGCAAGTTAATGATGAAGTGTATTGTGGCTAACGCGATATAAGTTCATATTTTTCATAAATTGTCTTTGTTTATCTTCCCTAAAAGTTTATCCCGATTGTTGGATATCCTGAGAGAAAACGTAATCGTGAATTTTCTAGGGTACAAATGTGTGTAATAAATTTATTACGTTAATTAAAACTTTTTCTAAAATTTGAGGAATTTAATGGTAATCCTTATCACCCCTTCCGAATTGGCGTCTTTTTTTCACGAAACATGGACGTTTCAGAGCCAACTTTTGCCTATTAATCTCATTAACTAAGACTAGGAAAAAAGACTGATAGTAGATATGCAATTCACAGAATCTCCAGCTTCATCATAAGTAACCAGGGTAAATTATTGCATTGGTTTTTACACCACCATTGCAAATGCATCGCTCGTCGTTGCCATTGCTTAGGCCGCCGACGTGCTTCTCTCCATCATTATAAACATCATCAGTCTCACATTACTACCTAGTTACGTACGGTCATTGACCGCCGTGGTTCGTATTGCTCTTGCTAGAAGCGGACGAAAAACAAGCTGCCCGGAGCTTTCTTGATTTCATTACAGAACGTGATCTCTTTTGTTTCTCCGGCATGGCGCCTTCCAGGGGCGTAAATTGCCGTTGCTGCTGCCGTTGCTGCCTCCACCTCCGCCGCCGCCGCCTTCGCCGAGGCTCCTAAGAAAAGAGGAGGGAGAAGGGAGTTGGGCAAAGGCTCGCGTGCGAGGGAGCTATCAGAAAACAATTTACGTCGGATTAATTGATATGAAGGGAGTATTTTTTAACAATAATCATTATGTGCAGGCAGCGTAAGGCGAGTTAGCTTAATTGAGTATCTCTGGTAATGTCTAATTAGGTTTGTTTCTGATAGCATTATGCTGGGAATAAATTTAAATTTAATACCGCAGCAGCCTGCTGAAAATCTCGCGTAAATCTTCTGACCGTTTAAGCTCGCGCCCGAGCACCCGCCACCGCTATTGGATGGTCTACTATTTCCTGGGACGTGCTGGAAACGCCGTGTTTTGGTATCCTCCGACTCTCTGGTGGCGAGTTGCCGCGAGATTTTGGCAGACCAATGGATTCCTCTGTGAAGTGGCTGTTCAGATGACGCCAAGACGCATTCTTATGTTTTGTCTGTCTGCTATCGTACCGAGTCCTATCTTAGGGCTAAGCAGTTGCTACATTTTTCAGAGTTGTCAGCAAATCGCATGTTCCAATCGACCCTAAGAGGAAATAAAATTTTCTACTAATATACAAATTAACTAATGTTCTACCTCAAGACAGTGGAGAAGTAATTATTATTACTATTACTTTTATTGTCAATTTTCCTGACAATAAATCTAATTACAGAATTTTAGTATTATCAATCAGAAATATTTAGGAAGTGATAGCCGACTTCTAATTTCTTGCGATGTAGTATGCTCACAATCACATCATTTTCATTCAACATGTGAATATTAAATTGCGTAACAATTCTTAACCTTGTTTTTTGTGCAATATTTTTAATTTGTTATTATGTTGTATTTTCCTATTTGCATCCAAACGGTACAATTCAGTGATGCGAAATAGCGCTAACTTCCTTGCTAGTATCCTTTTATAGACGTTCGACGACCACATGCAGTTGCGAGTGAAGGAGCTGTCGAATGCTGCACCTTGTGGGAAGCGGCTTTGTGTGCCGACTTCTTGAGTGGCACGCGTCTGCGGTGGACGCCTCGGAGTTGGTGTGCATATGCGTACGCATGCGCCAAAGTGTGTGGGAGGAAGGGAAACACGTCTTGACTCGACTGCGCCTCGCTGACGAATCGGAACGGGCGCTCCTTGAAGAGCGGTGGAAAGTGCAGGCGAGCGTAACAGTCGAAGAGAAAAAGTCTGAGTTTGCGTCATCTATTTTGCTGTTGATGAATTTGATTCCTCTCGTCACTGGCTTTTCTAATTCATTTTGTGGTGTAGACGACTGAAAATGGAGTATCTTACTAAAGAGAAATAAGAATAATAAAAAAAAATGTTAAAGAACGGCCATTATATTCACAAATATTGAATTTATGGGTAATAGGTGGAAACATACGATTCATACGTTGCAAGTAGATTAATCATGGTATTGTTACCTCGATAAGGCGTGACAAAATCTGAAACATTGATATTTTCTCTCCGCATGTGCGGTTGCTCTCGTATTCGTTGTATTCGTATATTTTCATGTATAGTTGTTCTACAGTATAACTATTCCTATTCATAGATATGGGGTGTGACTTAAAAATTCTGAAAATGCAAATTGTATTATATTTTTCGTGATCGTTTTCTTGAACCGTGCCCGTTTCCCTAAATTCGTCTGCAATCATAGGCATACGCCCAGGGATGAGACATGGGATCGTACCCTTCCGGAAAATTTTGGAGGGGCCCCGTAGCCTTAGGCAATAAAAAATTTTATTTCCCTAAGTATGTTCAATCCCTAATTTTTTCCTTTTCATTTTGACTATTTGGGGACTTGTTTTACAACATTTGGAGAAGAGACTCTTCAATCTATCGAGTATCTCTGTAAATGGTTCAACATAAAATCAATTGTATTTATTAAAAAAGTATCTTGAAACTCATAATTTTGTCCTCCTTATATATTTCATTTATTTACTAGTAAAATATGTCTTTTGTAAGTAAAAAATGTTTAATGGAAAAGGGAGCTCAGCAATGAACTTGAGACCTCCCTCTTGTTTTAGGCTGTGCACTTCTATGTCTGTAAAGCTTTTCTTTTTTGTGTGTCAGCTATGAAAATGATGTGGAACACAACATTCCAGTCATTCGTGCTGCGGGAACTTTTTCCAGTTGCACCTTCTCTGCCCTTTGTGTCACTTACCGCTCAGCAAAACGAAGAGGTTTCTATTAGTTCTTACTAGAGCGTGCGTCTGTGTTTTTCTGGATTGCCGTTATAATGTTCTTAACTACCTTGTGACTCCAGTACTCTGATTTGTGGTTGAACTGAAACAGCGCATTACTGCTCTCGAAAGTACAATCAACGTGTTCATGGTTTGTTTGTGACCTAGTTATGATATTGTCTTGTTAGTTCGAATTTTAAATGCATACTTCATATTTTGGTTGCCGCTTTTGTGGGGTTATAGATTACCATACCTCGTCTGGTTAATAATTTATCACTTGTTTAAAGTTGTATGGTTTCAGACATTAATTACTTACCTCTGAGTGAATTGAAACGGTATTGACAGTAATTATCATCAGGTTTATCAATTTAAAAAAATTATAATCTGTGATTATTTGTAATTCAGTTTTCGCCACTTAAATACGAAAGTATCCTTCCATTTTCCCTCATAAAATGTATTTTATAAATAAAATGTATCATATAAAATATATCATATAAATAACATTGATTCAACACTCAAGGTTTTATTCTTGGAATGTTAAATCATTCAAAAATATGTGATTGTGAGTACAAAATATAATTCATCTGGTTATGCATTGTTACAGTTTTATCAGACTCTTTCCTTAATTGAGGCGAGAATAATTTGCTGCGTACATGATACAAAGCTGTTGCTTTGTTGGGTTTGATGTCTTCAATGCTTCAAGGTCTTTTTACCTGAGACCTTTTTACTCTCCACCCTTCCATTGTGTTCATTGAGAAGACGGATTAGATGGCGGTAAACGCACCTGTCCAAAAATATTACTCGTAATGTATGTTACGCTGGTAATGTGCTGCTATTGTTTTTTCGTTGAGAGTATTCTATTCGTTACAGCGATGAGAACCTGAGGTAGTGTCTTTTTCCGTGGTTGAATTATTGACTTCGTGATTAGGTAATTGTAGAATGATTCGTTGAAATTTAAGCCATATTCGTACAAGTGAAACGTGATCTTTTAGGATTGCCTTGTACTTTCTCTTTGTTTCAGCAAATTCCTGTCAGAATGTGAGCCTTCCCTTCGTCCATTGCAACGTCTAAAATGTTACAAAAACATCAACGTTTTTAATATGATCAACCTTAAAATTCTTATTTGGCGATGACACCTTAGAAAATATTGCATTTAATTTTATAGATTGCTGTATAGTTTCTAAGGATTTCTGGTTTGCTCTTAATCCTTCTTATGTTCCCCTCAAAATTATGATGTCGTATTTTACAGGGTATTTTTGTTTTGTTTTGTTTTGCTGATACTTACTAATTAATTGTTTGCATACCTAAATAATATTTTTTTGACAAAATACATGAATATGGGTACACATGAATATTTGCACACCAAAAATTAGATTTTACCTCATAGTAATTAAATATTGTATCTTATGGACGAAAATGATATTTCGTACATATGATTATTGATGATTTATAATGACGAAGAATGGTGTTTTTTTTTTGTTATTCGTGTGCCATATTATTAATATTTTTTCATTGAAAACGAAAGCAAGCGTGTGAATATAGATGTCGCAAGTGTATTTTGACAAGAGATGCTGAGTGTATTCGAAAATATGATTTGAAAATTAAACTGAATTTGTTGGCCGGTACGTTTCAGTAATGATTTTTACACTCCAGTACCTTTCAATTTATGGTTGTATGAATAACAAGCATTCATTTGAGAAAATGACGCTCTTGGGTAAAACATTTTGCAGTTATTTCAGAGGCAGGGTGCTCTTCACGGAACGCCACTTGGACTTGCCATTTGTCATTTGTCCCCGCCTGCGTTTTTTGTGTAATTTCTTGATGAATTGCGCTGCCCTCGCACGAGCTAGGTTACGGCTGCAGGGGCCATCGCGTCGTAACTCTGCGCTCCGCGCGCAAACGGTCCCGCTAATGAGAGCCGCGCATTTCTTTTGTTCGCAGGTAAGCGACAGCAGCCGTCTTCCCGGGGCCGCGCCGCGCCGCGCCGCTACGCACGGGCGGGGGGCGTCGGGGTTGCCTTTCGGCGCGGCGCAGGAACACATTTCGGAAGGTAAGGACGGCCTTTGATGCTTCTTGGCCACTCAAGGGCGGCTGCATGGGAAGAGTAGTTGATAAGAATGAAGCAACATTTTTTTTTCATTTCCAAAAATTGATATCGTCAATTTGACTTTTAGAGAAGCTACTTTATGTTATTATCATTCATAATTATATAAACTTTATTATCGAAAGAGTTTTTGAATGTAGATGAACACCAGATATAAAAGATCTGCCAATTTTTTGTTACAATAGCGTCAAGCTTTTATTAATCGTTTTTTCCTTGTGGAAAAAGAGTTTAAATTTAAAGTCAGTGCAAATATTGAAAAAAATATTATTTTGAAAAAGATTTTAAAATTTTAACTCTTATTTCCCTAAGGAGAGATCTAACTCCAATACTTTGCCTCTTCTGTCCCTGCAGCCGCCCTTGGGTGAGCTGATCCGAAAGTCCCTTGGCCGTACTTCTATGTTTTATGGAATGGCAAATGGGGTGATCATTATTATTTGACTATTTGCCCATCCTATCTATTTCGAGACACTTCGAATTACCGACCTTTCGAAAATTGGATATGGTGTGTCAAGCATGGTGAAACAAATTCAGAGAATTCGTTTGATTTGTTGACGCGTCTGTTATTGAACAGTGGAATTTCGGGGGACCCATTGTAGTCATATTTGTATGCAGCGACTTTGGCAGCAACAGGACCTTATATTCTTGTACTCTTTAAAGCCAGCCCTCGAAAGTTATGGTGCTTCGGGCTTAATCTGCAAAATGAGATCTTCTGGGACTTCCTATTATTTTGTATGGGGGTTTAGAATTCCTGGAGATCCCTACATTTTTTTAGCAAAGACTGTCACAAACAGAAACTCTAAATCAATGTAAAATTGAATTGACAATTCGATGTAATTTAATTATACAGGTCTACGAATTTCTGTTTTTTGATTGACGCTTTGTAACATTAGAATATGCAGAAAGTGAATATCGTAGAAATTACCAATTTCAATTCCACGTATCAGCGTTGGGTGTTTTCACAATGTACGATTTCGTGTACGGAATCTTGAACCCGTGTTGAGGTGCGATTGACCACGCAGCGGATCGGCGCAGCACGGCGCTGCGTTGGAGCAGGTTGCGGCGCGCGTATGATTTAC
Organism: Gryllus longicercus; assembly: GCA_038098605.1. NCBI lineage: Eukaryota > Metazoa > Arthropoda > Insecta > Orthoptera > Gryllidae > Gryllus > Gryllus longicercus. The sequence goes on from JAZDUA010000022.1 coordinate 3,249,303, forward strand.
GCCGCTGCGCCCGTCGCGGCGCGCTCGTCCCGAACGCAGCCTTTTTTCTTCCGCGCCGTCGCTTTTCTCTGCCCGTTCGGTTGGGCGCGCCCTCCCGCGTAAGTGCGGATTTCCGTGAAACGGGAGCAAAACGTCCACTCGCGCCGCAGCCTCCGGGAGAGGTCAGACGCGCGGGCGGGTTTGTTTTCGAAATGGGTTTGTGGAGAAACGGCCGTTGGCGTGTGCGGAAGTGTCGTCTTTGTTCGTGGCCTAGGTTTGACTTTCTGGTTCACTGACTGAGTTTCAGGTTAACTTTTTCAAGTATTACTTTTAGTTTGAAGAGTTTATTATAAGTGCATTGAGGCTACTGTATTTTGGTATTGACGAAAACGACAATGTAATTGGAGTTAGGAACTTGGAGGATATCTAATTTCAACACAATTTTTTTTTTTACTGGAAACTCTTGCCAATTCTCTAGGACCCACGAGTAAATTTGAGATTAATCAAGTTGTGAATCAACTAAAACATAATCATATTAATTGAAGAAAAATGTTTTATTTTTTTCCTTAAATGCACAAACCAATGAAGTTCTTTATTACTATATGCCATTGTTTGAATAATTATCGAAACACGTTTGTTAATGGTACATTTAACATTTATGATGCATTTCGGTATGTGTTGTCTCCCGCTCTATAGATGTCATCTACCAAATATACTTACCTCATTTCTAAGGACATCATTCATGTGTTTAATGGTGCTCCTACTTTTTTTTTCTTTAAGCATCTTTCTGTGTGTTAACTTAAAAAGTTATCGCAAGTTTCGTAATTTTCAAATCTTATTACAATTTTAAGACATTGTATTTTTATACTTTTAAGGTTCTTAAAGTAATTGATTACTTTGATTTATTGTGTACCAAATCATCTTTGAAATGTGAGGTTTTCTCATAACTACTTTGTCATTTTAAACTTGGTTATAAATACATATCATCGTTGCACAGGGGATGTTACGTATGTAAAAAAACCTGAATTTTTATGAGTTAAGCGGAATAAAATATTAGAAAGTAGAATAGTTTTACTATTACAAAATTCATAAATATATTTCACAAGACAGCTAATCTGTAGAATTAAACGTGTGTTTGGCCGCCTAATAAAGGGCTCCGATGAAGGTGAAACCGCTCTCTTGCAATAGGAAAATTTTGGGGATGTGTCCCTTTCCATAGGATCTACAGGATGTAAGTCTTGCAGGATGTTTACTGTAGTCGCCCAAGGCTCCGTATCTCCGCCCGAACCATGGCGGTCCGCCGCTGGAATTGTGCGCGGGCTAGTAAACGACCGGTGCTCGTTACCTCGACGGCGCGAAGCGGCGCCTCCTCTTTGTCCAGCGGAGGCCGGAGCGACCGCCTCAACGGCAGCGGAGACGAATGCGCCGCCAGACAGGGCCTGTGCGAACACGCCAAACTAATTGCTCGTACTCCATTTATTCGAGTTTACGGGGAGGGGAGGAGGCCGCGTTGCGCTGTGCGAAACGAGATGGCGGGGCGCGCGGCCGCGGACGCCGGGCCGGGCCGGGCCGGGCCGCGCCGCGCCGCGCCGCGAGTCGCCGTGATTGCCCGTGACGAATGCTGGGGCGTCCGCCCGGCCCGGACGGAGCGGCCGGCGCGAAACACGAGAAGAAAAACCAACAGGCGCGGCGGCGAAATTATGCGCCGACCGCCGACCGCGCTTTTGTCGCCCGCCCCGCCGCGCCGCGCCCCGCCCTGCTCCGTCGATCCGTGCGCCAGCGATTGCGATGGCGCTGTGTGTTGTGGGTTGGTGTGGGTGCGTTGCGCGCTAGACGTTATCTCTCCGTTGTGATGGGTGGGTTGGATTCGCGAGATCAGGCGGTTGTTGTGTTGACTGGTCCGGAATGCGTGGAATTGATGGGACGTGATGTGCAGTTGGTTTCGAGATACGTTTCACACTCAAGCGGGGTACAGCTGATCGGATAAGCTTATTTCCGAGGGTGTGTTTATGTGTTTGCAAAGAATGAACAAATAGAAAAGTAATTAATAATATTATCAAAAAGAAAGTTTTTAAAGTGTCATTGAGAATAGACATATTTTGGTTGCTGCGTCTCATTGTATTGGGAATGTTGTCATTCATTGATAATCATTCTCAGTTTCAAAGTTCGTACGTGAACGCCTTTCGAATACGTAAGCCTGATAAGAATAAAAATATATCAATTTATTATCTTCTTATCTATTGTCGGATGCCGTGTCATGAAAATTTGCGTTATATTGCCATTCTGCACTCCGCTAAATCCTCTGAGACATTTGTTATCGTAAATTTCAAATACCTTTCATATTCCCGTGTTAATTACAATTTTTCACTTTGAACTACTATTGAACTTACTATTTTCTTTTTGAAACAGCGCCTTGGCTATTTATCCGTCGACGTGTGTATATTCGTCGATTACGTGTTTGGCAGCACAACGCCCCGCGCAGCGCATGTGGGTTTCCGTATTTTCTAATAATAGCGAGGTAATTTGCACGTTAACTGAGCCGTAACCTAGAAAATCAACCTGGCGCGCTTGGAAGACCCGTTTCCTCGTCGCGGGCCGTAAGCGAGCGTTGCCAGAGGAGGCGAACAAAAAGGGCGCGGCGCTCGCCCTCGGAAGGCTGCGGCCGAGAACGCATTGACTATTCATGCACAGCCGCACATTTGATCGGTATTTTGTTGATTAATATGCAAATACATGGATATTACTGAAGAATATCCACGTATTTACGTTTTTGTAAGCCCCGCTCTTGATTTGCTTATTTCAAAATTAAATCGTTTACTTTTATATATTTAATTAATTTTTCTTTATTATTCGAGCGAACGATCGTGATGATTTTCTATACACAGCAGTAATGTATGGTAGTTCATTTTATAGTGTATGAAGTTTAATTGAGTGGCTGGTCAGACGTAACGCTTCTAATTTTCTTTCGGTTATCAGAATGAAAGATAAATGAAAATAATGCAAACATTTTCTTTAAACTTATCGTTATTTAAGAAACTGCATTGAATTAAAATTTAAAGTGTCTTAGTTGATTTCTTTTAATGTGCCATGTATACCGAAATGAGAATTTCAGATCATTAAGATACATAAAATGTAGTAAAGAACTTCCGAAACTCAAACATTCAAAATGTGACAGGTCCACTACATATTCTTCCAAGAAAAAATGCAAAAGTATAACACAAATGTCAAATTTTTCTCTGTCTTTATCAGAACGGAGTTCTTAATTGAATGTATTGTAAGACACCTCGCATTTTGCCTGCAATTTTAACTTTAGACAAAATCTATAGTGGAATCTAATTTTTTGCGAATGGGCACGTCACATTTTGTTTGTTATACATATGCGTAAAGAAGTTCAGTTAGGATTTCGTAATCTCTACTTGCCTCACTAATGCATGGACTTGAAGCAAATGCACTTTCCAGTGTATGATTCTTAGTGCGAAACATTCTTCGTGCAGTACTCTCTTGTACTGTGCTCTCGCTGCTGGTGCTGTATGATGACACTGTGATACATTAATATCTTGCGGCATATTTCATATTTTGGTCTAGGCGAAAATTCGTGGAACTTGCACAAACATCTACTCATCATTAGAGTGTGCATCTTATATCACTGGGCTCAAACCTAAAACTCTTTTTAGTTGATCTAATGAAAAAAATACTCATAGAGAAGTGCACTATTTCATACACGTAATATTTTAATTCCATCTTTTAGATATATCAGTATTGAAGAAATCATGTGTTTCTACAAAGTTGCGGAGAGAGAGAGAGAGAGAGAGAGAGAGAGAGAGAGAGAGAGAGAGAGAGAGAGAGAGAGAGAGAGTGCGGGCTCCAAATTAGTAGCGGCCTGCCTTTGTACTGAATATATCTACTGTCATAGCGTTCGAAGTCAAGAAACCGCAGATACGGAATGGAAAAACAAATAATTCTAATACATTACACTTTTTTTCGTTTACTCTTGACTTCTGTCTGCGTGATATTTTGGCCTGCTCTAATGAATCTCTAAATGTGCGATTCAGATGGCTGGGTGGTTGTGTGAATCATGCTACAATGCAGCGAACATCTTTAGGCCTAGGACGTACCATGGAATTCTCTGTAACAGTTCAGCAGTATTGTATTGTGTATTTTGAATTGTTTTGTTCACTAATCCAACAAACTAAGCCAAAGAAACTAAGTTATTATTTGCAAATGAAGTACTTTCATTTTGTGTTTAGCAAAATGCATGCAATTACAATTTGCATGTAAGAAAATGAAGTGTTGAGCATAGTCATGAATGAATATGACCTTTCTAATAGATACCGCTCTTTAATATCTGAGTTTTTACTTGTTGGGTTTTTTCTCACTTTTGTTACGTCGACATAGTCTCGCTCTATTGTGTTCTCCGCTTCAGATATTCGAGAAGCTGCAAGAGCCATGTGAGTAACATTTTCATCTGCAATGCTTTTAAATGTTCCGTTGATGAATTACTAATTAGAGAATGTATTTTTGATGAAAAAAAGTATATATTTATAGATGAGCTATGCATCTTAATGCTAAGCTTTGGAAAAAAATACGAAATTTAATAATATTGTTGGGAAATAAAAATAATAGTACCTTAAATGTGTGTGTTTAGGACGTTTAATGCTAGTGATTGTGATTCATTTAAAAGTAGTTAAAAAACAACGCTCTATGTTAGTAAATGATTAATAAATTATTTTCCATATTTACCAGGCATATGGGACGAATTTAATGGTTGAACACTGAGAGTTATTGGAACATATTTCTTCATCACATATTTTTTTGCCACATCAGTTCAAATATTTATCAATGATTTTAATTTCACCCACAAGTTGCAGTTTGCCAGAAAAATAATATTATTAGCATCTTAATAATAATCAGAATATTAATAGTTAATTTGTTGCTAATGGAATGACAAGAATATACGGATCATATTTAAGGTATGAAAGCATTATTTGCTCCTGACGTGTGGTAGCTATGTTGGTTGTCTGGTTATGTTTGCAATAGCACTGATTCGACCTCACTTTTTCGCACCTCACAGAGATCAAGATATCCAAGTGAAACCAAGAATGGAAGGAATTTCCGCGTACAATATGAAATCAAAATTCTGTATTTTATGTTACCATACATTGTGTTACCATTGTGTTTCTTCTATCAAGACTGTTAAGGGTATCCTGTCAATACAGCAGTTTGGTAGATGTCAAATTAGCAAATCAATTCTTATCACCATTATTCACTGCTCTAGAAATACAGTTCAATATCATTAAATTTTCATAGCTCGTCAATTTATATGACTACGTTGGTTCAACGGTAACTATCGAGATGCAATGACCAGTTATTTACTATGAGTCCGCACCCTTAAAAAGAAGTTATGCTGTGGAGCCTGCGTTTTGTACATAAGATGATCATTTGTATTCGTCTGTTAATGCTAAATGATTCTTCCCACATAACTCGCAAAACACAACCATCATCCCCGTTGCAAAGCCTAAAGCAAACCCAACAAACATTGATACATAATTATCACCCAATCAGTTTATTAAAATCTTTCCTATACACAATGGGAAAAAAAGCATCTTGAACACACTGGTAAATCGTCTTTAAGCAACATGTGCCATTCCCAGTTTACAGTTCGGAATTACTGCAAAAATCTCAATATAACATCAAGTATTAAGATTTTCGCAGCACATATATACCTATTTTTTAAAAGGAATTACACCATAGTTATCTATATTGACATCAAACAACCTTTTGACCAAACCTGTCGCCAAGCTCTTTATTACGAACCCATTCAAATAGACACACCTCAATACTTAAAATAGATAATCATCTGTTTTCTGTGGAACACAACCTTCGCAATCAATGTCAACAGTCATTTCCCCAACCCTCGAGCAACAAACGCCGAACATCCCCAAGGAATTTCCACTGTCATCCACCGTATTCAACCTCTATGTTGCTGACCTAACTCAGACTTAATGAAATCACTATTGCACATTTTGCCGATCACATTGTCATGTTCTCTTCTTGCACAATCCACACTAAATTCAGTCAAATTCAACTTTATTTAAATCTGCTTTGTTGGTCTGAAAATTTAAAATTTAGTGTTATCCTGAAAAGCCGCCACCTAAGTATTTTCGCCAAGATCTTGAACTCCTCCATCCTACCTCAAGGTATATAACAAATTTGTATATTAATACCCCCAAACGTTGCCCATACAATATTTGGGTTTCTTCTTGGATACCAGGCTAAATTTGGAAATACATATAAATGCTAAACTAAACTCTAATTGAAATAAAACTTTACAACTACGACCGTTAATTTATAGGAACAGTCCAATCCAGTATACATTCTCCTTGGCAATTTATAAGGCAGTTCTGAGACCCATAATATTGAACCCCAGTCCAAACTGGATTAATTCTCTTAACATTAACCTGCTCAAACTATAAGTGGCGCCTAGTAAATTCCTTAGATTATTTGTTAATGCCCCTTGGTACACAAGCAACACCCAACTCCACAACGAATTTAACTTGGAAACCATAGATCAATATATTATATATCTGACTTCTAACTTTTATTAAAACAAATTTCAAATCGCAGCCCTGCCACATATCAAACTTGCCAGAAACCCACTTACCAAACTACAAACCAAAACAAATAACTACACCAAATATTTCTTAAACAAATATTGCTCATAATATGTAGATTAAATATTTAGAAACAAATATTTAGATTCAGATTGGTGATCCCAAATGGAAACCCTCCCTCTTGTAAATGCTCACAAGTTTTAAATTTAATATTAGTAAGTATAATTGTAAATACACAGAATGTAACTTCAACTTAACTGCATATTTTTCTTCAAGAATTTAAAAAAAAAAAAAAAAAAACAGTTAAGGTGCTAAAGGGATTCTTTATCCACAGGAGGGTTTAAAGGCAACTTATCTCTCATGAGAGTTAATTACATAAAACTGTTTACGAATGAAACATTAGCATGCTTTCCACAATATGAGTAACGGAACTCATTGCTGTAATTTTAATATTAATCTGTTGAATGTTCTGGAAATTGATTATTTCAAATCGTAATTGAAATTTTGCAAATGAATCCAGAAATTGTACCGGGAAATCATATTGAATTTCGACCCTAGAAGAGGAACAATCTAGGACAAGTTGAGTGAATCACCTTTATTATTGCTAAATTTTTACAAAAAATAAAATATGTGTAAAACCAGCATCGTAGCATTAAACAGTCTGATAAGGGACGCAGTCCTCCGAGTGGAATCTCCGTATTTTAAAGCCCTTTCGTGCAAATCCCTAGTACGAGAGGAAATCGAAAGCGAAAGCGGCTGCCTCCTCTTGGAGTCTCGACACCAGCGCCCAGCGCCATTTTCTCTGCGGCGGAACGTGCCCTGCCACGCGCGCCCGCTCGCCCTCTGGGCGGCAGCGCCCGCGCCCACAGGCTGCAGTGGCGCGGCGACCGTGGCGAACCCCGTCCTCGGCGGGCGTGCGTTATGGGCGGCTTTATGACTTTATTTGTGAGCGTGTGGGGGCGAGAGGGCGTCGCTCTGCGTCAACGCCCGCGCGCTCGCGCCGCTCCCCGACGCTCCTCGCGTGTTGTGCGGCGCGTCCTAGGTTTGCTTTCTAGTACGAGGTCGCAATAGCTTTCCCAGCAAAGAAACGTATCTCCCTTTTATTATTTTAAACGTGGTTTAAATAATCAGGAGCATATTTTTTCATATGAAAAGTCATATTTCAAGGTTGGAAGCCGCAAAGGTGGAACAGATTTTTTCTGAAATGCTATGATGTATCCAAATATTTTTTGGGATTATTTTTTGCGAAAATTTTTTGCAATATTTTTTGACAGAATCGCAGTGGCACATAACTAATGCTTTGAAAGGTTATTATTGTCACTGCTATTTGCACAAGAAAAAAAATACAATTTTCAATTGTATATTTTATATTGATTCACAAATATAGGCCACAAAATAAAACATTTCAATATTTCAAAATTTCTTTATTACTGCATTGGTTTGTTGGCCTAAAACATATATGATCTTCACAAGAAAATGTTTCTTGTATCTCCAGGATAAGTTTATTTTTGTAGAAAGGGACACATTCGATTGTTGAAACCACATTTTTTTCTCATATTGTCAATATCTCCGGCTGAAATAACGCCCAAAACTTGAAAAGAATGCCTTTTTAATGTTCTCATGTGATCGTTCCTCTCCCACAAGCTTAATTGTTTTATGCGTCTGTTGCAACAATTTGATGCCACCAATTGCGTATTATTCAAACCTCTAGTTGTGAAGGAGAGAAGTGATCCAAACGTCATCGCTGGTGTCATTAAACACACTATAGGAGTAAACTGGAGCGAGTGATAGCAGCGGACGCTGGAGATACGGCTGCGGAGACAATTGCTCGTCGAGTGGGTCACAGTGAGAGTAATTGCTTCACCGCAATGGAATGGGTAAACTGTGGGGTGTCGCGTACTGCGTTAGGGCGGACCTGCGCTTTTCGAAGTAGTAAATAGATTCACGGCAAAAAAGGTACATATTGGTAAAAGAGGAAATAGCGTTTTACATTAATGTTTTAATCTGAGACGTTCGCTCATTTGTGGCAATTGACTTCAACCGCAGAATGTAGCTCATTGGTATGTCTAATTTCAGTTATCGTTTTTTAAATTATGTGACTTTGGTTTCTCTTACAATCTCTTAAAAAGTAACGTTTATCTAAATTAATAATAATAATAATAATAATAATAATAATAATAATAAGCAATTATTGGAAAAATATGTCTGGCAAAATTAAAGCTTTTATAGAATAGTCATGAATGTTATTATGTTCACGTAAGTACTTGAATATGGCCTAAATATCATTAGAATTCGTCATTACATGTTATGCCTTTTCCTTCCAAAGAAATTTTTGCCATGTTGGAAGAGAAATACGTATCATTTAAACATAAATTTCTTATTTTTTATGTGAATCTGGGAGGAATGTTTTTTGAAATGTTATTACATCAGAGAACAATTTGGGTGATTCCACGTTTAGTGGATGCCCTTTACGTTCCCTTAGTGAATATTTTGTGCGTGCGGTACTGCCTCCTTTGTCTCGGCCTCTCCGTTGGAGCTGCACGCGAAGAAATCGCCTTGACGCGACCTCTTGGGTGTTCCCTCTTCTTCCACATTTTGAGCAGATAAAATCTCATACAAGCCAAGTTTAGTTGGACAGTCACTTCGTAGGTTGTTCCGAGGCAGATAGCAACAGCAGTAACCGCTCATAAGAGACGGGGAGTTGACATTCATTAGTGTCAGGATGTATCCACATCCCGAATAGACTTTTAGGTTCGAAATTCTGCATCTGTAGCCCTGGAAATGGAATGCGAATTTTTAACTTAGGAAAGTCCGTGTCCAGTCTTCGTGCTCTTATAGATTTTGAAATGTTACAGCCTTTTGTTTCGATTTGGGACTCTTTATAGTTTATGATCGAAGAAAATCGTCGGAGTTTGTTCCAGCGATTATGGCTTTTAGTTGCTTAACCAGTACATTCGTTGCAAAAGTTCTAAAAATGGAAATATATAATAATTCTCAAAACCCAAATATGCCTGAAACAATTATTGCACGTTTTACTAGCTTCTGGATACTAGTAGCCCCGTACTAGCTTCTGAGTCGATGGAATCCATCTCAGTTACGTTGTTCACCCATGATGCATTGAGCAACTTTTGAGATGGTCCCTTGTCTTGCTTCTGGACAAAATAAGACTTCACCACCATCTGCGTTTTCTTGAGCTATGTGAGGTGTTATTGGGTAAATTATGTAATTTTATCGTTAACAGTATCATTAAAACAATGGCGGGTTCTGAACGGATTCCTTCACGTGCGGCACTCTAAAAGCTCTGTAGCTCATTTGCCAATGCAGAATGTAATCCCGAAGAAAATGCAATCATATCCTGCAAATCAGACTATTTCTCACATAAAATAATGACGGAATGTAATATCAATTTAACGTCATTTCAGTTTTCTATTAGTTTTCTAGCTACGAATAAATAACTAGCATTTCATAGTGCATTACTGAAATACTTTGAAAGAAAATTTTTAACATTTTTAATTATATTTTTATCCAATGTTATGTTAATTTTTGGAACCTACCTCTCACAAGCTCTCCAGAAAAAGTTATTAGAAGATTTTTTTAATAAATTAAAAATATCAAATAAAAATATTTGACAAGGACTAAGTAGTAGAAAATTGTTAACAATCATTAAAACACACTTTTTTTAAATTGCAATCGAATTGTGCCGGTTTATTGCGAGTCCGATAGCGAGAGGACACAAGCTATTAAATAAAAAAATCATTAAAAACAGAACTATATAATATTCATTTTTTAAATTCTAATTCGAAACTTTGTAAACTCAATTTAGGAATTCTGTCAAAAAGCGAAACGATTTTTTAAAACCATTTTTTTACATTTCCAAAAATTACTTTTGTAAATGAGTAAACGAGCATTTGTTTTTTTATGACAATTTAGACCCAGCAATTTCTAGATTATGAATTATTATAGTTTCTTCATATTAAATCCAAACTGTCAGTAACAGTAGGCCTCTCAGTAATAAAAAAAATACTTAAATGCATTTTCTTAATAATACTCGAGTAATTGCTGCTACTTTCAACTTAAGTGGTGTAATCAGAATATTCTAGATGATGTTGAGTTAACAAAATATTGCAAAAGCAAAATGAAAAGGACAGTAAATATTGATTAATTAATTATCGCTTAATACGTCCTAAATCGTCATCGTATTTCACAGAGGCTGAAAGACACTTGGCCAAGAAATATTTTATCATTGATTATATATCATTGACGGTAAGTAGTATAGTGTTCTTTTTCTACCTTCTTGTGCTACAAAAGGAACTCGTTCAGGTCAAGAACTTGCACTTGTGGCTCATATATTTCTCCGCCCCATCTATTACAATATTGCTTTATCAAAGGTCTGCCCTCGCGTCTTCGTCGACCTTAGGCGTTAACTCGCGTCATGCAACGGCCGAAGCGGGCCGGGCCGAGCCGGGCCGGGCCAGGGCGAGCGGGCGGCGCACGCGGGTATTTGTTTACGCGTCGGCGTGCGTGAGCGCACGCGTGGTGAGGGGGGCGTGGACGCATGCGTGCGCAGCGGACGTGCGTGGCCGTGCATCGCATTGATCACTGTCACGCGTCCCTCGACGCGGAGGCGAGCCGACGCGCGCTCTCTCACGGGAAGAGCGGGCGGGCGGAGGGGAAAGGCGCGAGGCGGGGGCGGGGCGGGGCGCGGGTGGCCGCCCCCGCCCCTCACTTGATGACTAATGGCGCCCGCTTTTCGGCAGCGGAGACGTGGTGGGCTGTGCGGCAACAACGGAAATGCATCTGCACTTTTGGGTGTCTGTTGGTACGTTCGAAAGGTTCTTCGTAGGAACTTTAGAGTTTCTTCGTTGAATTGGGCCAATGTGTAACACATTCATTGAATTGATGACACGTCTCTACTATTCCTGTGAACATTCTTGAAATAGTAGTGTCTGTAGAAAGCAGGGCTGGCACTTTTGAAGTATGTATTGCAAGATGTCATGTTCGTATATTTCTAAGTTTTGTAGTATTGGAATTTTAATTAGCCATAATTATTCGATGTATTTTTGAATTCTTTGCCTTTGCAGGTCATATTAATCTCCACATTTCTTGAATTCTGCTTGTATTAAATTGTCTGCATAAGTTTGAAATTGATTATACTCCTCATGATTCATTTTCCTGGCAATATAAATCCATATCCTATTTAATGGAACTGAACATTCTAGTCAGTGTGTGTTGATAGTGAAGCAAGTTAAGAAAGATATTCTCTTGTGCTTTATTTGTTATCGTTCTACTTTCATTAGCCACATTCTATCCATATTTGCTAATTTGATGCTGATGAAGTGCAAACTATATTTTAGAACGATTAAGTAAATATATTTAAATATCCATCATGTATTCAGTTTTCTTTACAATAATATATAAGCCATAAATGAAATAAAGTGGTTGTTTTGATTGTCCAATGAAAATATTTCGTTGAAAGTATTCAAAATAGTATACATATTACAATTATTTTTTAATAAATTAAAATATGTAGAGACTGTTTGCATAGCTTCAAGCTTAGGCCTACCATTCAAAATATGATAGAAAATCTGCGGAACATTGTTCTTCAATATTCTAATTTTTTAATTGTTACATTTGTAAGAACTTAATTTACGGTGATGCTCTTAAATAATGTGTAATGTGTGGGTTAATTAACGTGCATTTTATCTTTTGTAACCCAAGAAATTCTGTACTAAAATACCTTCAGTTGCTAACATCCATTTACCAGATTGTACGACGTCAATGAATTGCATGCTCTGATTAGGAAGAGAATTGCGAAAGATATTTTCGTCGGTTCTCAGACAAATTAGAACTCACACTCAGCAAAAAATATCGATGAATCTAAATTTGTCATATTGTACATGATTTAATTGAATATTAATAAATTTGGAATGGTTTGTTCCTTTTCTGTATTAACGAGGAAAAATTGATAAATAATCTTGAACACATGGATAATTGACTCATAAAATGACAATAGTGTAATTCTAGGGTTTTTTCTAGTCATTATACAAAGAGATAAAATAGAAAAAAATAACTAACATTATTAAACATTTGCCTTTTTATTAATATCTCTAGTTTTTATAGAATATTCATACACATGTAAATTTGATTTTTCAACATCTTTGTTCGAATTTGAAACTACGGTTTGAAGGATTCATTTAGAAATATGTAATGATGAGTATTAATTGCAAAAAGTGTCATAAAAAATAATATACTTTGGACAGTTATTCAGTTTTGAGATGTAGTTAAAATCTTGGGTGTTGAAATTCAAGTTTTCATTTCCTTTTCGTGATTCCAGCATCTAATACTATATTTTTCAGAGAAGTTTATTTTATATAAATGGTATTTCCGAAGTATTAATTTATTCTACAAAATAGCACTTGACTATTTACAAAAATCGTCCATTATATACTCCAGCAATTTTCAAAATAGTTGCATTATGGTTTTGAGTGTTAAGATGTGTATAATGGTGAAAATGATAATGAATATCTGGCAATACTTTTAATTCCTTTTTAACCTGTCATTGGGTCTTGCAAATGAACGAATTCATTACTTTTGCCGTCTTTGTCGTGAAGTCAGCTCAAATCCCCCATGCCTGGATGTATGAGCGGCATGAAGGCTCGGTCGTGTGCATACCTCTTTCGCGGCTAAGTTACCTGCCCCACTGGAGCTTCGCCGCGATCAGACCGTCACAATAGTCGCTTTTTCGGAGGTTTGATTTATGCGCCCCCTCTCTACTATCACGGCTGTGAATCCTGTTTGCAATTTGCCTGTATTTGTGGAGGTTGACGTGCGCGCCCTTTTATAAATAACTCCATTTAAAAATTATGTGGCGCGGCTGGCGTCCGTAGTTTTTGTGATCGTTTGTAACGGAAACTAACCTTGAAATTTAGAAAGGCATTCATATATAACAACGCCGCCTGTTTACCTGCATCGTACTAACCCGTGGGATAGTAATATCCATATACAACTCAGCGCACACAACTTCGAGCACTCCGGCACCACGATTTTCACGGTTGAACAGGATCTCTGGGCAGGCCCTATCACTGGCCGTTTAATATTGTCGCGTCGAGCACGGCCCGGGAAGGAAACGAGCCGCGAGCCCTCTTGTATAGTGCTCTTGACCTTACATAAATGCTGTAATAATGGAGCCGTTCAGTTGTATTCATGTCACTTTAACCGCGCTCTTTATGTGGAAAGCAATAGCCGTACATTTTGAATTTGAACGCTGCTCTATACTGTCTGTAGAAGTAAGAATCCTTATTGGTCTGGTAGATAACTTCAGTGTTTTTTCTTCTCTCAATTGTTTCCGAGGTTTCTCTCGTTTATGCGGTTAAATAATAATTGGGAAATATGCAGTTAATAGCTGACTACAGAAAGGAGAAATATACTTGAAAATGGATTTAAATGGCATGTTTCGGAACAACATCCAGATGGAAGAAAAATACATTTCACTGGTTCTTCTGGCTGGTATTTTTATATTGATTGATGATTTAACTCTTTCAAACAACTTATGTAGTATATAATTAACTCTTTCAAACAATAGTACCATAGTAGTCAGGAGATGAAAAACAGTTTATAACAATGTGTCAGAATTTCACTCACATATAATTTAACCTTAACTCAGATATATGCCTGCCAACAATGAAATGTCAGCAGTACTGTTTCAAATATCAAACCATTTCAAATAACATTTTGGTTTAGGTTAATAAAATATTTAGGTTTTGGTACAGGCTTTTGGAAACAAAATTATTTGGTTTTGATTTTAAATCGCTTCCAAAAGATTTTCCTACATTTGCATTTAATAATTTCCAAACTTATGATAATATTAAAGAATTTCCATATATCAGAGTTACTGACTACTTCTTTCCCGCCTTTGCCAGGGCAAACATTTCTACATTTTGAATTAAAGAAATAATTAGAAATATCTGCTCACTTTGACATCTAAGTGCGCTTTGAACTACTTTTCAAAACATATATCTAACACCACAAGCATGAAATTATGAAAATCTTTTAAAAATCGAAACAGCATTTTTCTGTACAAGCAGTATGTATTAAAATAAAGACTGATGCTTTCGTTCGCTATTGAAATGGGTTTTAGTGGTTTGTGCTTGATACATTGGTCTTATTGCAATTTAGTACTAGAATCAAGATTGGGTATTATGCTTATTGCCTGAAATACCGAATTTGGAGAGAGATATTGCTTTGAAAGGTGGAAGTTATCCTCATTTCTTTAATTCTTTATTAGAATATTATATTTTTTCTAATTTTTACTAATTATTAATTGAATACAGTTTTTAAATTTAATATTACTCATTATGATAATTAAATTCTCATTCACTTTATTTTTATCTGAGATACCCTTCAAAATATTTATAGTTGAAATATTTAATTTGGTCTGTCATTTATTGAAAAATCTCCACTCGCGTTTTCTTGTGAACGATGGCTATATGTTCTACTACTCAATCAAGTACATGAGCTCCGATATGCAATAAGACATAATATATTTTCCTTTTTTCGTTGCGTTGCATTCATGTAGTAAAAGGAAATGCTCCTTGCCCCACCACGTCTTGCATGGTCGATTAGGACGGCTGGCCGTGGAAACCACTTCAGAGCCGAAGTTCTAAACATTTTGTTTAGGGCCATCAGCCCGCAATAGATTTTCGCGTTTTCAGTCGCACTCTTCACAATGCTCGTTGCTGGAACGTAACTAAAGACGGCGAAGCGTGACCGAACCGGACGAAACGTGACGGCGCCGGCGTGGGCCGGGGCGGGCGCGGCGGGCGGTCGACGCCGCGCCTGCCGTGCGTCCGGCCGGCCGTTCGCCCGCTGCCCAGCCGTCTGGGGGCCTAACTTACGCCTGTGACAATCTGATGCCAAAGTAATGAGATGTTCTGGAATGACTTAGCGGGGGAAAATTGGTGGTGAATGTAATGAATGATCCAGATGGAAAATGTGGAGCATTAACTATCAATTCTATTCTGTAAACGTATTAACAAAGTAACGTCTAATGAGATAATAAACATAGGTTGTTACAAAAGCATGGGGGCTAATTTGAATTGAATTATGATTCGGAAACATTTTAAAATCGTGGTGTGCCATTGTGACATCATGAAAATAAGCTCAGAAAGTCAGTTGTGTTAATACATTAGATTTTAAATATTCCATTAATCATTAAATGCCTTTTGTTATAACAAGAACAGATTTAACAAGATCACAATTGTTCATGGAAGGGCGGTGAAAGCAAAATCCGTAGGCCCAAGATAACCCCAATTGACGCTGTCGCCGCGTTTCGGGCACCGCCCGACGGGTAACGAGCCGGTTGCAGCGTCGGCGGCTGCGGCTGCGGCGACGGCAGCGCGGGAGCGGTGGCGACGGCCTCGCATCCTAAGGAGCCTGTTCCGAAGTCATCGCGGGCGGCGCCGACGCGAGCATCTGGTTGGCTCGCAATTTAGTGGGGCGCGCGCTAATCCCGCTGAATTAATGTGTCTAATGCAGCCGGGAGGCGCTGGCCCGGCGTAGCGGCGGTGAGGAGGGAGAACGAAACGAGAGAGAGAGAGAGAGAGAGAGAAGGGGGAGAAGAGAGACTTCAATGCACGGTCAGGCGGGCAAACCTGTTCCGCGGGGAGGCGGAATTTTTCATGGTTTGCGCGGAATCTAATGAATCACCGCGTAAAATAGCACGTTTCCTACCGGCAAAACACCGCCCTCGTCGCTGAAGAAAGTAGAGAGCGGGGGAGGAGAGGGCATCGTTGAAAACGAGAGAACGGTTTTTAAAAACTGTAATTTAGATTTCAGCGCAAAGGAAGAGGCTCGTTGCATTCTTTCCAAGCCGGACGGGCGGCGCCGTGCCGGGCGCAGGTAACCACTAACTAGGAAGAAGGGGGAGGCTGTGCAGTTTGCATTCGCCGTATGGGGTCGGCCGCGGAAACGCTTGCTTAATGCTATCCAAACACCTGCCTGCCGGAGAGTCGGCGAAGCGACGACTCTTGCGCGCGAAGTGGAGTGCTCTTTTGTTTTCCTTGCGTCCCTGCGAATGCCTCATGCAGTGTGCCGTGTTATCACGGCTCTCTTTTCTACCTTTGACAACTTGCGATTATTGCAGCCTACTTAGAGTGAAGGACAAAAGGAGTGGGTGGCTGAGAGATTGAAGGAGTAATGATTATCTTATAAATCAAACAAGATGAGTAACATTTATAGAATTATGGGATTTATTGTTCGCTTCAATCCCAATGATAGCAAGCTTTGTTTTCATATAAATTTATGTACAGTTCATTTAAAATTAAGACTTTTTTCACAAGACCAGTTCATAGGTTGGCGAGTATGTATACTCAGTGTTTGTGAAAAGCAAGAATGTGGCACAGCCTTTTCGTGCTTTTCACTTATACAAAATCAGTCAGATGATGCAAGTTTGCAGTTTATCATAATATACACTAGAACTGATTATAGCAACAGTACATGAAGGCAGATATAACTACTGTATATCTTTACTGAAGAGAGCAACGGGCAAGTGTATAAAATGTAATATAAAATAATGTTTAGATTTACCTTCCATTATTGCTGCATAGTCGATGTTGGCAAAACTTGGAAGCTCGAATAGCACCAAAATCACAAGCACAAATTATTACAAAAACATATAAATACAACTGTGAACAACAGTAGCTGGTTGTATCCATGTGCTGTTTGACATTTTAAGCAGACTATAATAACTTATTTCTTGTAGTCAACACTTCCATTATCACTTCACACATTTGCCGACGTATTTACACGAACACTTATTTGCAACTCACTTCAACAAAACACTGTGACTGGATTGTACACTTAAAAATTATTATTTAATAATAGTCGCATTTCGTCGCATTTTCCGTATATTACAAAATAAAATAAACAACAAAATAAAGAGCATTACAATTAGTATCACGTGTATCCTCTCGCGCACTTATCACAACCGTGTTTGCACACGACGCACACGCAGGCGGGGCGCGCGGGGGCAGGGGCGGGGGCGTGGGCGGGGAGGGGCGCCGGTGAGGGCGGGGGCGGGGACGGCAGGGGCAAGGGCGGCAGGGGCAGCTGCGGCGGCGGCAGCTGCGGCGCGGCGGACCCCACGCGATCGGCGGGGCGCCGCGCGGCCCCGCCCTATATGTGGATGGCGACGGAGCGCGGGGTGGTGTTGGCGCTGTTGCCCTGCGGCCCGTGGCTGTGGTTGTTGTGCCGGTGCACGTGGTGGTGTACCACGTGGTGCCGCGCGTTGGCCGCCGCCGCCGCGGCCACGGCGTTGCTGTTGCGCGGGCCGCCTAGTCGGCCTCGCTTGTTGTTGGGCACGTCGGGTAGCGCGAACCTCAGCTTCTCCCAGAACAACTTGTCGCCCCACTGCAAGTACGTGTTAGTCTTAAGGTACAACCGGATGTCCGGGTCCAAGTCTTTCTGCGGGACCTCCCCGAGCAGCACCACGATCAGTCTTTTTCTGCGGTCGCGCAGCACCTGGTGATGCGCCGACTTGAACTCGAAGCGGCACCACTCCGACTTGATGAAGTTCTCCGACAGGATCATGATGGTCCTGCGCGACGACTCCACGGCCTGCACGATCGTTTCGGCGATGAAGGCGCCCACGGGGAAGTCTCTGTAGTGCAAGCACAGCTTGTAGGGCGGGTCGCCGTGCTCGAGGTGCGGCGCCAGCTCCTCCGCCACGAACGTCTCGTCTTTGGAGCTGTAGCTCACGAACGCGTCGAACAGTTTGTCGCGGTCGTCGCGGTCCTGGTCCGAGGACCGGTAGAACAAGCGGATGCCGAAGCGCGAGTGGAACCACACGCGGAGCTCTTGGCGGTAGATGAATGTCACGAGAATCATGAAGATCACTACCACTGCCGCACACAACGTGGCTATCAGCAGAGGAATGTAGTCGTTGATTGGTTGTCGCTGAATGATATTTTTCACTACTGTCACATTGTTGACAACACTACTGACATTCACACCACCGTAGCACGTGGACGAGTTATCGGAAATCATAAACAAACCGTTATCAAACTCCACATCTGATTCATCCGCCTCGGATTCGTTCGCACCGCGCACACACCGTATAGACGAGGCGTCTTTCACATTTTCTATGTTCTTCTGCAACCACTCGCGGAAGCTGTTGGTGTAGTCGCAGTCGCACGACCACGGGTTGGCGGCGAGGGCCACCTCGGTGAGCGTGGACGGCAGGTGCCACACGACGAAGCGTGACAGGCGGTTCTGCGACAGGTCCAACTTGAGCAGGCGCGGCGTGGCCGCGAACGTGGAGTTGTGGACGGCCGTGATGCGGTTGCGCTGCAGGTACAGCTCCTCCAACTCGTCCAGGCCCTCGAACTCGTACCCGCGCAGCTCCCGCAGCGAGTTGTCCTCCAAGCGCAGCGTGCGCAGCTCTTTGAGGCCATTGAAGGTGCGATTGTGGATGATGTCGATATTGGACGCATTGAGGAACAGCACTGACAGCTTCCGGCGCCCGATGAACGCGTGACTCACGAGCTGCCGAATGTCATTCCCGTCCAGGTACAGCTGCGTGGCGTCCATGGGGATTTGGTCCGGTAACCTCTGCATGTATCCGGCCGACGTGCAATCAACAACGTTCGCGTTCCACGCCTGATCGTGGTAGCACGTGCAGTTGGTAGGGCACGTCATTTCACAGTCGCACGCGTCGAAGTCACAGCAATGACACGAGCTGAAGCAGTGCGTTTCGTAGCGGCACAGGAACTGCTGCGGGGTCGCCTCCACGAGTGGTACGTACCGGCGGCCACGGTTATACAGAAGCTTACAATAAATGTGATTCAAGTCCACAAGCTTCGGCTGATTTCGCGCACTGTTCGTGTTCACTCTTTGTAACCACTCCATATCACAGTCACATTGGTAAGGGTTTCCCCCGATATGGAACTCGGGTAGCTTCTGAGTGCCGGCCACGGACGAAATTCTCAGCGAATGGGGCGTGAGGCTGCTTATGTTGTTGTTCTGAAGGTCCACCCGAGTGAGGTTAGGTTTCTTGAAAAAGGTATACGACTGCACCTTGTTGATCTTGTTGTCGTTAAGAAACAGCAGCTCGACGGAGTCGGGGATGGAGCTGCCCGTGATTTCGGTCAGCCTATTAGAGCTGGCGTCGAAGGTGCTCAGGTGCAGCTGGCTCTCTATTTCGAAGTAATTGCCCAGCTCGGCGATCCGGTTCGCGTGTATGTCGAGCCAATGCAGCCCGGTCGGAATGAGTGCGTAGTCGAACCACTCCAGCTGGTTGTCGGAAATGTTCAGCCAGATGAGGCTGGGCAGCTTCGCGAAGAGCCCGGTTATGTCCGACAGGTAGTTGCCGTCCAGACGAATGGCCTGCAGGTTAATGTTGCTGTCGAAAGCGCCCGCTTCAATTTTGTGGATTTTATTGCGCGATAAATTAAGAATTTTTAAACCGGTCATCCGGTCGAAGGTTCCCTTCGTGATGTTGCCTATGTTGTTCTCCGTTAGTCGCAGGCCGTATATGTGCTTCATGTCGCTCAGAGATGTATTGGCGATGTTGATAATGTGGTTTTCACCCAGGTCTAATGTCTTTAGAAGCGGTACGTCCCTTAGTACTTCAGGAACATCTAGGAACTGATTTCCGTTTAGGTGGAGGTCCTGAAGGCTCGAGGAATTTTTTAATGCTTCGGGGTGAATGCTTCGGATGTTGTTGTTATCTAGGGAAAGGAGACTAAGGACATAGAGGCCGTTGAAGGTATAGCTATCTATTACGGCTAATTTATTGTTGGATAGGATTAATGTATGCAGATTGTAAAGAGAGGCAAAGGTATTCTCGGGTATGGTCTCGATGACATTGTCCTCGAGGCGCAGGATTTGCAGGCTGTAGAGGTCGCGGAAGACGGAGGCTTCGAGCTTGGCGATGCGGTTCCCGGACAGGTTGAGCACGACGAGGCGCACGAGGCCCGTGAAGGTGGCGGCGTTCACCCACTCGGAGGTGAGCTCGTTGCTAGACAGGTCGAGCACGAGCAGTTGCGACAGCTCCCCGAACAGCCCCGGAGCGAGCACGTTGATGGAGTTGTTTTGCAGGTACACCTCCTTGATGTCGCGCGTGTCCGCGAACAGCTCGGGCGGCAGGCTGATGAGCTTGTTGTGCGCCAGGGTGAGCACGGTGAGGGAGGTGAGCCCCTCGAGCGCGCGGTCGGCCAGGAAATTCATGCCGTTGCCCTGCATGTTGAGGCGCTGCAGGCGCGACAGCCCCGAGAAGACGGCGGGCGGTAGGGAGTCGACACTGTTGTTGGACAGGTCGAGCATTTTGAGATTGGCGCCGCAGCGCGACCCGGGCGGTGACGCCCCCGTACTGAAGCGGAAGCCGGCCACGTCGCGCAGGCGGTTGCGCGTCAGGTTGAGCACTTCCAGGCTGTGCAGCGAGCAGAAGACGCCGTCGGGCAGCGTCCACATGTTGTTTTCGCCCAAATCCAGCCGCTCGAGCAG
Source organism: Gryllus longicercus (assembly GCA_038098605.1). Taxonomy (NCBI): domain Eukaryota; kingdom Metazoa; phylum Arthropoda; class Insecta; order Orthoptera; family Gryllidae; genus Gryllus; species Gryllus longicercus. Next base: position 3,270,392 of record JAZDUA010000022.1, read on the forward strand.
GCCGAGCTCCTCGGTGAAGGCGTCGGGGTCCACCTGCAGTGTCATGGCGGACCAGTCGGTGTTGTGCGTGCGCAGCGTGAGGTTGCGCAGCTCGCGCAGACCGCGGAAGGCGCCCGCCGACAGGTTGCCGATCTTGCAGTACCAGATGGCGAGCTCGCGCAGCTCCACCAGCGGCCGGAAGCTGCCGGCGCTGAGCGAGCTCTGGAAGAAGAGCACGTCGCTGCACTCGAGGCGCAGCTTGACGGTGTGCTCGGGCTGGATGACGCTGAAGTTGGTGTTCTCGAGCTCGCTGTTGATGGTGCGCAGGCGGCACTCGAGCGCCACTTTCTCCGTGGAGCCGCCGATTTCGCCGCCGCTCGCGAGGAAGTCGGCACCGCCCGCGGTGATGGTGCCGGGCGGCATGTTGGCCGGGCGCGCGCGGCACTCGTCGGGCGCCTGGTAGCGTAGGGCTTTGCTCAGCGACGCCGACAGCACGCCGAAGATGGCGCCCAGGAACATGGTGAACACCACCGGGCTCGCCTGCATCGTGCCGGCCACTATCGCTCTCTCTCGCTCTTTCCCACTCTCTCTCTCTCACTCCCTCTTTCACCCACGCACGCGAACCACCGCACACGCACTCGCACACACGCACGCACTCACCGCGGCGGCGGAGGTGGTTGAAGAGGAGTGCGTCGTCGCGCCCGCGGAGCTGCTGGCTGTCACAGTCGGCGGCGTTGGCACTTCACATCCTTTTACACGCACGCACTTTGCACGCACATTCGCGGCAACCGCACGGCTTCACTGGCGTCGACACTGCGCACCGACATGGCTTGAGGACGGCGACGGCGCAAGAGGCGGCTTCCACGCTCGCTGCCGGTACCGGTTTCGGGGAGAGGAGGAGAGAAGACGGCGCACGACGAGGAGAGAGGAGAACGCACACTCCGGGATCACTCCCTGGAATCTCCGTAGCACTGGGGCGGCGAAGGGTCATCGCCGGTCACTCGGCTGGCCGTCGGCCGGCGCGGGCCATGGCGGGCGGCTGCGGCTGCAAAGCAAACGAGCACACGACAGATGGCGTGAGCGGCGGCCGCGGCGCGCCGTGTTGCGTGGCGGCGCGGAGGGGGGAAACAGACCGGCCGAACCCGACTGACTGAGGAACTCGCGCGGCGCGACTCAACCGCCTCGCTCGGCGCTCTCCAGCAGACTGAGGAGGGCCGGTCGCGGGGGTACCGGCGAAGCCCGCTCCGCCGCCACCGCCGCCGCCGCGGTGCGGTGCCCCTCGGCCGTGGCCTTGGCGGAGGCAGCGGCGGCGACCAACCAGCCCGGCCGGTCCGTCCCCACCCCAGCGCCGCGGCGCGGGGCCTTCCACTTCGCTCGGCCGCCCCGCGCCCCGCGCTCCCACCGCGCCGCCCCGCGCCCGCTCGCTCTACCTGCAGCTTCTGCGCGCCAGCTCCAGACGGCGCCCCAGTCTTCGAGCCGGCCGGCTCGCGGCCGCGTCGACCACGGCGGGCGTTGCGCCGCCCTGCCCTGCGCTGCGCTGCGCTGGGCGCTGGAGACTCGGCCTGCGATGCAGCCTCCGCCGCCGCCGCCGCAGGAGACAGCCGCGATGCGCCGCCGACGCGTCGCCCTGGGAACAAGGCGCGCACCAGCGCGGTTGGCGACCAGGGGCTTTTGGAAGGGTGGCGCCGCGACGTTGGGCTTTTGGATGGGGAGCGAGCGGGTAAAACGGAGATGTGGGTGGAGTCACAGAATTAGTTATCCAACATATACATGTCTTCGGGTAGATATTAGGAGTAGATGCGCCGCAAGCATTCATGGCCGAACCTATTCGATCGATATAGAAGAAGTTTAACGCCTTTGGCGTTCTATTCGAGTACGTGGGATTTAGGCCTATAATGTTTTATGTAAAGTTATCCTGACTGCGTTTTAGGCCTACTATTTGTTATTGAAGATTTATGACTGATAATGGTATTTCGAAAATTGTACTTACAAATAATACAAAATACAAAACTTAAAAATATAAATTTAATCATCTAAATTTCGTGTGTGTATCACCCTATTCGAAGATATTATTTGCAAAATTCCTTTTTTTTTAAATATTAAAGTATGCTCTTTGACATTAGCTGTCTCCCACGAGTCCATGCTTCTCCGGCACGTCAACAATTTTATGCAGGGAATTTCGCGCTTGTGCTAGAATTGAAATCTCTTGTCTGCAAATCGATAATCATGCAAGTGATTGCTTTTTATTCTCAACCTTGTTTCTCAAATAATTATTTGTGTTCACGCCTAACGAATATTATTTATATAAATATTGTTTTACTCGGTGTGTACTGACGCATTTTCGAAGTTAAACATATGGATTTCAAGTAATGGCATATTTATTCCCTCATACGTACAAAATATTTATTCTAATTTTTTCAATGATGTTAATTATTCCTGTGTTTAAAGGTGGAGATAAATACTGTTTTTTGTATGTTCATAAAACAAGTAACTTCATGACGGTTTCGATATTTTAGTTTCGAAAAAACTTATTTGCGGGAAGGTGCGTATTATCAATCTAATATAGAGAATTTTCCACCACATGAAGTCAGGGTTTTTGAATTTTGCTTCTGCGATATTGATTTGATACTAACTTTTTGCTACTCTTCTGTGACTGAACCAGGCAGCATGACCGGGGTAACGCCTTGTTTTACGTCTGATCGCTCTTGTAGTTCGTTCGTGAATATTATATTCAGTATTAAAACTTTAATCGGCCGCATATTGCATATTTTTGCTCTTAACGTATGCGTTACTTTAATTTGATTTCAAAGACCCGCTCAATTACTATCTTCGAACCGCCAGTATATCTTGAGGTCCACTTCAACCCTGATGTGATTTAGGCTGTCTTTTGTGTCACTTTTGTGAACAATTTAAAACTGTAACGATGACGTGCAAGGTGTGTTGTTTTTTTTTTTTTTCAAAAGTAAAACGCAGCCATTTAAACGTGTATTGCCTTGAATCAAATGTCTGTTCATTAGAATTCAATAAAATTATATACGGTTTACAATCTACTCTTTTCTTCATTAAGGTGATTTAACTGTATATTTTAACCATATGCATTTGCGATAAATTTTAATGAATTGAGTCGGTGGTTTTGGCTTAGTGCCACACTCGGTAATATTTGAGTTACGTTCCGCATTTATGAGATTGAGAAAATTGCAGGTTACTTAACTCGAGAAAATTTTCTTTCTTGCTTAGAAGCAAGCCGTAGTCTTCGTCGCGCACACACGAACAGAGCATTTACTTTTCGTGTTTACTATCTTTTCTGCACGCTTGTAATGTGACGACGGCCTACCAAGCAGAAATAGCCCAAACTCTGGTTCAATGTAATGCCTTTGTTCTTAAAATCAGTATTTGTGTTCTCTTTTTAATAGTTGTATACATGCTACATTCTCCGTAAGGGAAATGCGCCTCTCATTTGAGAAAATCAATCAAATAGAGTTTGTTTGATAACTTATCAACAAGTGAAATCATCTCACATTTTTCATGTATCACAAGGTATTTGTAATGTCGAAGTGGAGTGGATTTGAAAACTGCTTTAAAGAAAGAAAATTCTGTGTCGTTTTGTTCTTCAGTAATATCATTCCAGTATTTAACAGATCTCAGTTGCTCATTTTGTAAGGTATTGAAATCATTTTGCTAATATCACTCTCCCGATTTTGCTCTTTAAAATATACTGAATAATATTCTAACGAAAAATTTGTTAAATAACGATGCATTTAATCATGGCATTTGTGTATTCTTTGTTTAGGAATGCATATTAGTGGAGGGTGAATGTCAACAGCTTGAAAGATTTGCTTGAATAGTTGCATGTCGCTTCTGCGCAATCACATAGTACAAAACGTTCTCTAATTAAGAACCGCAATCAGTATTGAAGCACTATAAATAAATCATTTTTGTGATCGAGTGTATATATATGTTACTTGTAAGCTGAATACCAATCAATAGGGCATGATTTGCGTATATTTCGTAGACTGATGCTTATATTTTTCGATAACTATCCACTATTGTTTGTCAACTGGACATTTTTAGTTTTGCTAATGACGTAGGTGTATTAGGTAGAGATGTTCGATGTAACGCCTGCAGTGTTGTAGAATATAAACATGCAGATTTTAGTTCGTTTGTTTTGAAGCCATGAAGAGAGTTTCGCATATGTATAGATTCCCTTTTCAGAATTCGGATCTGTACATCACTTTTCAAGTTCTCAGCTGAGGAACTGATCTGCCGGGGCACTATTTGCTTTCTCCGATTTTCCACATTCACCCATTATTATCATATTATTCACACGTGACTTAGAATATATGTACTAGTGGATTTATGATTTTGCCCGCGTCGTAAGTGTGAGTTAAGGAATTTGGCCTACGGTCTGATATGTACAACAGACCGAAGTAACTTTTTTTTTTTAGCTCGTTACAAATCTTCTATTTCGTCATACATTGAATGCACAGTGCATATAATGGTGTTCGAGGTTACAACTAACTGAATCTGAGCCTCGCTCTTTGGCTCAGTAAATCAGTAAATTCTACTAATCCGATCTGCGGTTCATATTTGTTTCCTCCGATTTTATTAATATTATGTACTCATATTATTATTTTTAGTTCTGGACGTTTGTGTGCACATGAGTTGGGGCGTTGTGTGGGATCGCCGACGGCGCGGACGCGGGCAGATACGTTCTGTTGGCGTCGGCGGCGATGGCGCGGCGTGGCGCGGCACAGCCCAGCCCGCCGGGCCAAGGCGAGGCGCGGTGCGTCCGTGTTAGAACGAGGTGGCAGAATTCGTGTTTCGGAAAGCCCGACGCGCCCGCCCGCCCGTCCGCTTGCCCACCCCGTTTCCAAACAGCCCTGTCCCAACACCCGCGCCGCATCAGCATAAGCCGGCCTTTTGTCTCATGTTGACTCTGGGCGCCGCCGTGGCCTCCACCGCCGCCGCCACCGCCGCTGTTTGAGCTTCAGCAGAAGAAAGCTTTTACCCTGTGTTAATTGGTGGGCGGTTTACGGCGCGCCGTATCACCCCCAGCTCGCCGCCCGCGGGCGGTGGGTGGGGAGGGCTTGAATATTTTACGAAGAAAATTATTGAGAAGTTTGCGTTGCTTATCTTCGCGAATTAGGCGTAAAATTTGCCTTTAGGTTACACTGCTGCCTGCTTGAAATACGTTGTTTGTTTTGTGGGTGGGGCGTTAGTTGGTGAGGTGCTACTTTCAGATTATTGTACATTAAAATCTATTGCACTAGCATCTGTACTTTCAATTTTAACTTTTTTGAAAGTTGTTACGAATGAGCGAATGAATCGCTTCAAACGTAGACGATTCAGCAGCTTATGTATGTTTTTTTATGCCTTTTAAATGAATATATAGAATGCGGCTATCACGATGAACTTGCTTCCCCGAAATTACCCGTTTGGCGGGGAGTTGCGAGGTATTTTTGCATTTCAGTTTTCCGTATACGGATGCAACTCGCTTTATTGTGCTGTGTGTTTAGGTGTTTGCATTATACGCGTCGCATTCAACTGCACTACAACTTGTCTCTACAGATTGTGGGAGTGGCAAATATTTGCTTTCAGCTGTGTTTTTTTGTTTTGTTTTCGCGAACGTTGCATGTTTCTGCAGAAGGAAAAAACAGCTTTCATAAAACTTCATACACATGCTTGGGCGTGGCGTAACCGAGCGTGTAGGAGAAGTGGGCGGGGTGCAGATAAAGTGTGAATTCTTCTGAGGAGAGCCCTCAGCTTCATTGAAATTTGAGTCGAGCTTTGCGTTTCTCAGCGAGAAACGTGTGGACGATGTTGCTCTGAGCCGTCCACTACTTTATTGGCTAGTTATTTAGAATCATATTCGCATGATGTGTTTGTTCTATCTGCCGATTTCTGATATTGATTAGGATTATAATTTACATGAGCTGTCCTGATTTTACATGTATACAAATTACATGTATTGTTCAATGTTCTTGTAAATATTATTGTCAAGACATATTTTTCTATAATGTTCGTTAAATGCAATTCGGACATTGTACTCTCTGTACATAACGGGACGGACGGGCAGTTTCCAGAGATAAAGAAATAAACCAGTCATAAGAAATATCAACAAGTGTATGAATCATTCAGTGAGTAAGATTTGGGAAGTTGGTTTAACTTTTAGCAAGGTGCGAGTGACTTAAACATTTGGCTACCCTTCCTCGCAAAAAACAAAGTTTGCCAACAGCTTTCGGCGCGCTATTTAGCGAGTGGTGAGCACGCGTCGTGGAGCTTTTCGCAGGTACTCGCTAACACCCATGCTCTCGCCGTCCGGCGCGACGGTGGACCATTGCACGCGGCACGGCGCGTTCTCAAACGCCTGCGCCCTGCCCGTCCCCGCCCGGTCGCTAATGGCCTTTAACTGCCGGGCTGTCAGCTGAGCAGCGCCCCGCGCCCAGCGCGTAGCCCTCGCCGGACTTTGTTCCAGATGCCTCGGCGCCCATTAGGAGTCTATTATTGTAACTGTCCGTAAAATAATGCCGAGGATCCAATCACAGATAGGGCTGTCCGCGACGTTTTGGCCGCCCCTCGACGACCTTTTGTCATTGTCGTAATCGTCCGCTGGGCGTTCACTAATCGCGTCTTGCCTCCCCCCGCCCCGTCCCCTGCGTACTTCATAGCGGCTGTCATAATTACTAAACTAATACGAGATCACAGAGGCAAATCACGTGCGTTGTGTTCCTTTCTCTCGCTATCTGCTTTGATTATTCTGTTAGATTTGACGTGCTGGAAGCTAATTATTACGGAGGGTTGACCTGGGCCCCGCGGCTCGCCGTACACGGAGGACACGATATTAATTTTCAGATAGCGGGCGGCGGAGCGGGCTGGCGGGCGGGCGGGCGGGACGGCGCTCGCGTAGGTGGGCAGACGCGGACGGGCGAGCGCGCGGTGCCGAGGGAGAGAGCAACCTGTTGCACGGCGGCCGACGCTTCGCTCAGCGGCGGGAGGGAAGGGCTCGGGTTGCTCGATTTAGCCGATGCTGGACAATTCGGCCTGTCGGTATTTTGGTTCAACTGGAATCCTGTAAAATTAGTAAATATGGCATGTATTATCTTCTGATGTTCAAAAGATTCAAATTGTTTTTAAAAGTAATGTAAATTTAATTTTGACTTTTCTTACAATTTTAATTCTGGTGCGTTCCATATTTTATTCATAATATAAATTTATAGGTGTAGGTAGTTTTTAGAGACTTAGGTAGTATCATGCAACTAATATCAGGCTTATGAAAAATTGTAGCATATTTCCAGTTATGTTTCTTGATAAATGTAGTGTTTGTATACAATGATATTTAAAGGAACATATTAGAAATGTCTCCATTTAGTTCGTTAACCTTTGGTAAAGTTAATTGTAGTGATTTTGAATTTGCGTTAGATAGAACTATGTAGAAACAAAATTCAAAAATAAACGCTTAAATTTCGTACAGTATTACGTCATTCTTGAAATAAATTTTAAAAATTTCATTTCGAAAGTTGAGTTGTATGGATTCACAAAACAATATTTCTAAAATAACCGCTGTTGATATTGACGCTACTCGAGCCCCAACGCGAGGCGGCTTACCCAGTCAGCAAGAACGGGCGTGGTGTATGCTTTACGTAAGCAGCGTGCACTCGTATAACAACAAGCAGTCTTCATCTCTTGCGTACACGCGCAAACATGCACATATGCAACGCGCCGAGGCCGAGGCGGCGGCGGCGGCGGCGCTGGGGCGGACGCCTTGAGTGACTCACGTGTGAGGTCAGCGGCCGCCCGCCCGACGCGCCCTGCCCTGCCTGGCCCTGCCGTGTTCTCGCGTCGTTCACGGTCGAGGGCAGCGGGGGCGTTGACGAGTGCTGTCGAAAGCGCTGCACGCTGACAACTACGCGCGTTTGATTTGCAGAAGTCGGAGACAGAACGATTGACGGGAGAACTGGGAGTGAGCGGAAATTTCGGATTTCGGTATTGCCACAGAAAAAAAGAAAAATTCGTGGAAAATTTAGGTTTTTCTCAATTAACTTGTTTAAAGATCAGTTGCGTTTTTACAGCTCTGCTTCTTTCTACTTAAGAAACCGGCTTGAAAAGTGACGTGAAGCCTGTCTTTCATTCTGTGAATCATTAAATATGCTTACATTGTTCTCAAAATAATTATCACAGTGTTGTTTCAATTGTACCGTGTCTTTTTTATATGAAAATAACCTATGTTCTGAATAATTACAGAAAGGATGATTTTACGTCATATTGTGGAATTTAAAGTTGTTGATGTATATTAATCAACTTGAACATTTATGAAAATAATGTCGGAATTGCAAAAAAATAATTCACTAAAAAATTAAAATGTTATTTTTATCATGGAAATTACTCAAGGAACTATGGAAGTTAGCATTGCAGATGTGACACTTGTAATGTCACGAAACATTTACTTCAAGATTTAGGACCTGCTCGCCGACGCCAACGCGCTTTACATTTGCTGCAGTGTACCTCATGGAGAAATGTACGTAAAGTTAGTACGCTATAGGAATGAATTTAAACGTAATACTATCTCAGGACGCTAAGCTCTCATATTATGAGAGATATTACGCACTTTCCGTGTACGCATCTAAAAAAGAAAGATATTTAAAACTATTGCAATTTTCTTCTTTTATTTGTGAAAGTTATAAGCAGTAAGCGTGACTGTGATGTGTATTCATGGTGGATTGTGAACAGACGCATTGAACAGCAAAGCTTTTGAAATTAGCTTTTGTTTGTTTTATTTAATGACATTGTACCCCTCATTTCTTTCTTAATCCTAATTATTTGACATTGCTTTGCACTTGTTGACTCGGAGCTGCTGCGGATCGAGGCCTGGGTCTCATGTTCTCGCCCGCAGGCCTAAATTGCTCCGGGGGCGGGGGCTGGCCGCCGCTTGTGATTTATGTTCTGCAGATGATGTTTCTCAAGGGCGTGGTTAGTGCGCGCTCCTGATGTGCGTGCGGGGGTGATTCATGCGAGTAACGGTGGTTGGATCGCGCCTTCCACAACAGCGTAGGGAAACGCTAAAAATCATTTGTCTTTCTCTGCGCCTTTGGAGCCAGCCGGAGAGGAGCGTCGTCAAAGAGACGGAAACGGAGGCTTAGGTTGCGGTGGAGCCTTTTACAAGGTGCGTCCACAAAGCCGGTGAACTGGGCACGAGTTAACCTGAGAAACTCCCTTAAGTTGACGTTCTCCAGGGAGTGCGTAAGGCGCTTGGAATGTGTTTTGTTGCCCATTCCGATTTTGTTCGCGTTGCTATGAAAGTATGTCTATTGTGCTCCTGATAAACATTGATCGATTGATCCTTTGCTACAATTTAGTAGTCAATGAGTTCTAAAAACCTAAGTACACTATTGTGAAATTTCTAAATACAAGAGCAAAAGTTATTGTATTTTCAACAGTTATCTCTTTGTAAGGCTTTGAGCTTACATGCCAAAAGTATGATTTTTTCGCTTTTGTTTCTTGTCCTATAATTTGAACTGTAACGAACATTTTGGATTATTTATTTTAAGGTTCCAATTGTTAATATGTTTCAATAAGTGAAAATAAATTAAATGAGTCAAGGCAAACTATATTTCAGTCGATGCTGAAGATTTGTATATAAGTGCTGATATAAGAGGAAGCAATTGGGCGAGAGAGCTGTAATTAAGCTTACTTTGTAATGAATTTTAATTTCTTTAGGTTAGGTCTGCAGTTTCTATTTACAAATGGATGCCTCCTTTGTTTACAAGTGTGAACGTTTCTGAGAATATTTGAATTTGTCTTTAATTTCGGATTCCATGACACGTGCTTCTTTTAATAATGCCGCGAAGAGCAGATTTATTTAGAAAGCTTAAATATACCAGGTCCAACAAAGATCGTAACTACTTGATTTAGCCAGTACTCGTTAAGAAACAAATTCAATTGATTTTAATAGAATACCGTCACTTTCACGAGCATCTAAAAAACATTACTGACAATTATTATGAAGACAATATTTGGTCTACTAGTTTAGATGTTAAAGTAGTAAAACTAGTGGTAGATTTAATTATTTTAAACACAGTATATAAGTACAGTGACTATTTGTTGTATTTTATTTCTTGTTTCACTGAATAGCACATTATCTAAGCTACGACAGACAATTAAAGCAGTTTTTCTCAAAACATTTTCTTCGATACTAATAAATATTTGGGGAAGACGTTTTCACTGCATATTTAGACATCTATGGTACACACGTTCAATGAAGTTTGAACTGATTGAAATATTTTAAGTTATGTCTCGTATTTATTTAAAAATTTGTAGGAAAAAATTACTGTTGAAAAATATTGTTTTCCCAATTTTTGAATCTAACTTCGATATTGTATCAGTAATCTTATAAGATATTGAGAAATAACTTCTTAAATTGTCATGGAAATATCTTCAGTGATCGCTGAAAAAAAATGCAAATGTTCAAAATATAATATTTTATTTCACCTTAAGAACGTCGTCGCTACTGAGTTAAACCTTCATTCTTTGTGTGAAGCTTTCGGTTCTTAAAACAATACATTTGTAATATTTTTGTGAAATATTTGTAAGTATTTATGAATGGTAAGCTTATTTACTTTTTAAGATATCCTCTAATTTATTATACATTTTACCAAACTTATTTGTGGGCTATCCTATATTACTAGACGTTTGAGAATCTGCCATGATGACGACAATAGTTTCCTAGTGACACACAACGCAGCAGCTTTACGAGTGAGGTAATACCCTCGTTACCACCATCTCAGAATTAATTAATGAAAAGATAAAACGTTGTAAAAACTGAACGTGCCTGCCTCACTTTTATGCAGCCCAATATCAAAATATTGCATCATTGATAGTATCCAATGTAGGAATCTGATTAAGAAATATGAAAAGTGTCAGACCGAATTCTGGTATTCGCAAGATAGATTTTGCCGAACGCACGTGGCCAAGACAGTGAAGCGCGGCATGGCTGACTGCCGAGGCCTAACAGTCAAACTCAAAGACAAATGGTAGAATATATAAATAATAATATTAATAGAGGCTAAGGCAATAATTATATTTTTTCTCTAACCCTAATAAATTTTGCCTATAAGAAAATGGTGAGTTGTTCAAAAATTTGGAAGGAAGGAGGTGTGTTGTCTAACACAAGTGTTGGTTTTGTTTAGGGTTGGCGGCGCTGCGTCGCCCTGGGGTGTCGCTGGGTGGGGCTGTTGGTCGTTATTAAATTAGAAGCGCTGCTCATCGGGGAGGCTGTGCGAGGCGACGGGCCTCGTGTCAGTTCTTTGGGGAAACCGCGGCGCCTGGGGCGCGGCCGCTAATAGCCGACGGGTCGACTCCGCGCAGCGGGGTGGGGGTGGGGGGGGAGGGTCCCGTTGCGGCTGCCATTGTGTGGGCGCGAGCCGCGCCGCGGGGATCTGACCTCCCTTCTCCCGTCCCCGCATCCACCCCCGCTCCCGCCACCGCCCCTGCTACCGGCCTCTGGCCACCCTCTCGCCCTCGCCCGCATCCTCCTCGTCGTCTTTACGCTGAGATTAGACACAGGGGAAAACACTCTTGTTTAAATGTGGCGTGTGATGGGTGGGAGTTCGGTTTTTCAAAAATTGTTGCGGCGATCTCTAATATATATAGTATGCCTGCTTGTTTCTTTTCCTGTATCATTGGGCACTGTGATTTCCAGTTCTCATATTAATATATTTGCGTTATAAATTAAAAAGTGGATATTTTATTTTAACAAATATAACTAATTTTATGATATATTGTAACTTCTAAACCTTTGCACCCGAACCGTATATCTCCAGTGTACTCGTAACAAATTACTATACTTCACATTATCATTTCCCGCAATATACTAATGTGGGAATGCTTTTGATTTGTCAAATTTGTAATAGCCATTCACGTTGCATTTGCTTCCTTTATTGGATATAATCACCTTCACTGGGAGGGCAGCTACAGAAGTCATATTATAAAATTAATGAATAGGCGATTTTTAACTACTACATGCTGATAATATAAATTTCACTCATACATACTATATATAATATCTGTGGAATATTACTTTGTTTCTTTAAACACATATTTTTGCTTTGTTTTGAATAAATTAGACAGAACACCTGTGCAATGGTTACGTTTTACATAAGTCTCAAGCCTTTATTAATAAATTGTTTAATTTTTTGTGAAAAATACAGTTTGAATTCAGAAGACGTGTCTTTGTTGTAAATGTTCAATTAAAGTAGTAAAATTTATTTTATTTTTTAAAATTATTTTTATTGTTTATTTTACTAAAAATACGGACATAAATTTATAAAATGTTTATCATTTTGAAAGCTATTCATCAAACTTTTAAAAATATATATAATTATTTCTTCCCTTTTAAGGGGGTGGCACTGCTTTCAAGTGGGACTTGCATTACCATTGCCACAGCTTTGCGCCTACCCTTGCCCTCGCCGCCTGCAACTCGTCTTGCTCTCCGCCCCCGTCCGCGTGGCTTGCCGAGCACACTGCATTTTTTTCTCCCCTTTTCTTGACTCCGTATCCCTCGTTAACCTTCAGCAACCTTTCCTCCCTCGTCGCGCTCCCCCTGCCCCGCCCGCGAGCCCCGTGGAATCCCGACGCTCGCCGTTTTTCACGTTCGGTGCGAGGCCGCCGCCTCCGAATCCTCCTCCTGCCCCTCCTGCCCCTCCTCCCCCTGCTCGCCCCATGCCCCACGCCCGACAGTGGTCGCGGAGCGCCTGCTCGGGGGCGGAAATCGAACACTGTGGTATGATGGCGGACATGGTCTCTTGCTTTTTATTTTTAATTCGTATCAAATCGACTGCGTCGAATTATATATTTTGACGATTCAAGTCATTGATCGAAATAGTGGAATTAGAATTTTGCTTTACATTATTTACACTTACTTTGTTCAGAGATTGGCTACCAAATAAAATGAGCGGACAGCGAGATTACGAACCTGTTCTATTGCACTCTTTAGTGCCGTAAATACGTATTAAATATTAAATAGATTTGCAAAAACGTTGTATGCGTATGTAGTTGTATTTCAGTAAGGACATTAGATATGTATTCTCATCGTTTGGCATTTGCTTCGTTTTAAATTATTTTAAATATTTTTCGAAATAGCTTTGAATCACAAACCAATAATTCTCTAAGAGCCGTACAATGAATTAATGAAAGTTGGATTTTAACTCAAATGAGGGCTTTTCAAATATCCGAGTAGATGAATATTGAAATGAAAATGTTTGTATTCAGGACCATATTTAAATTAAAAACATCACCGAAATCGCCTTACTCGTACGAAATTTCTGCGACGCAGCATTGGTCCTACAGGTATACCACTGTGCCTGTCCACCCCCCGTGGCCGTGCTTGTCCCCACTAAACTGGCGCGGCACAATGCGCGCCCGGCGCCGGCCCCTCCCGCTGTTCGCCGCGGGAGGACCTGTCGGAGGAGCCGCGAGGATGAGCCTCGAATATGCATTCCCGACGAGCCCATCCCACGCCCCCGCCCAGCAATCCCCCTTATTCCGCGCCCCTGCGGAGGCAGGGAGGGAGTGAGAGGCGCGCAACAATGGGGGCCATTATGATTTCGTGGTTTTCACGAAACGTCAAACAGCGCGCTCCGCGAGGGCCGCCGCGGCTCCGCACGGTGGTGGGCATTGGGGGAAAAGCGGGCAAAAATAGCTTTCTCCCATAAAATGATATATGCAACCGGAGATTCGCCAGCCGGGATAGCCGATTTTGTTAACGCTGAAGGGCCGTAGCTGCCTCATGTCTCAAGAGTCGCGATTTTGGATCCGATTTTGGATGTTTATTTGTGTCCGTATATCGTTATCGTTAACTCCGATGTTACTTACAGTGGTCGAATAAGACCTCAGAATTTGAAAAGCGACCATAAATGAGTTAAAAGCAAACAACATAATTAAAATAAAGTAGATTCGGGGGAGGTGGTGAATTTTTGATACCAGTTCGTACGTAGCTGGGTCGAACCTTCACTACCCCCTAAGTGGGAATTCTTAAGGTCAGTGGTTTTGATTGGTCATCATCTTCTTCATTTAGAATCTTTAACCCTGAATTTTATGCCGAAAAAAACTTCGAACATTCGCAGTTGGTGGAAGTGAATGAATCCGTATTTCAAAATTAGATGGATTTTTAGCGTTATGATTCTAATAAAATTAGGCTTATATTAAAAAAATATGAAAATCATGTGATATCATGTATAACTTGAAAAAAAATATTTTTGTCCGTTTTTTTGTTTTTCTACCACCGTGCTCGCCGCCGTCCCGCCCCGAAAGCTGCCAGGAGGTCGGGGTCGGCACCGCGGGGGAGGCAAGCGCGTATTTGCATTCGGGCGCCCCGAAGGGCGAACGGCGGTGAATTATTGGCACATGCGCGTCAAGGCTGTGGTCGTCAATTGGAGGAAAACGTACGGTACCTTCTCCGCTGCGATTCATTTACAGATAGCTGGCGGAGAGCAGCTCGAGATGTTGAGAGAAAAAGATAATTTCCCCCACTCACCACGTTGAAGACCTATGAATGGCAGTTACATTTTGATGTATTTTATTATTGTGTAGTAGGGTAGTAGGCGTAATTCAATGCCAATTTCAGACATAGTGTTATTGACAAAAGTGTAAAACCAGAAAATAACAGTGTTTCTTTCTTTCCTATATCTGGAATATGATTATCTTAATAGTTGTCGTTGTAAAACAATTTTTAGCGCTCCTATATCTTGAATAGTAAACGTCCGTGTTGGTTTATTACCTGTTTTATTTGTGACTGACATATAGTAACGTAATAATAGTAATAGTAATAACTTTATGTACGTGTAAAGCAAGTTACAAACACATTATTTTAGTATTTGGAACAATTAAGTAGATAACAATCGATAGTTAGCATTGCAATTCGCAATAGTTCACGGCCAGTTTGCTAACTAATTACTTGTAATATTTTGAAAATGAATTAAACATTTTTACTGGATTTTATTCGTTGGGATGATCTTACTAATCTTTGCTTGAATGGTTTACTGTGAAGATTAAGCTTTGAATTTTATCCGTTGTTTGGCAGTCAGGATTTTGCACTTCCTTGATGGAATTGTGAAACAAATGTCCTTTTAAAATGGAAATATCAGGTTTTACAGTTCTAACTGCAATAAAAACAACAACCCTACAATACGTCCTCCTCCTACTACTATAAATATTCCTTTGTATTTAGGTGCATTTAATTTTGTCCCATTTCCTTAAAGTTATTCTGATAATAATGAAAATAACTGATGATGATTTGCAAAGCTTTGTTCTGCAATGCTGAAATTATCGTTGGATTGATTGATGTTTTCGGACACGTCAACTGCTAACCTCGTTAGTCCTTTTACTGTAGTGAATGTTTTTATCAAAGGAGATGGCGGTGTACCTCCCACACTGAGTGGTGAGGTCCGGCGCCGACCTACACGCGTTTTCCTCCAGGAATATCCTCCCCAGCGAGACACCACCCCAATCGGGATAAGCTCTAGGACGTACGATCTACCGATTAGATTCGTTGCAGAGGCAGCGGCAATGATGGCACTGGGCTAAACTTGGCGGGTAGCTATCGCTGAGGATATCACCCTTTCACGTGTACGTTAGGGATAAAGCGAGGGGGCACTAGGAGTGAAAAAAGCATCTATCCGTGCATTTTAGGCAATGGTCTGGGACCTACAAGCGCATAGCATTGCGGAATGTCGGCAGCACAGTACGAATTGATAATTTTCTCTTTAGAAGATGTTTCAAAACGGCGGAGGGGGGAGGTGATTGGCGAGGGAAACGAAAACCGTCTTCTGTTTTGTTACATAATGTGAATGAATCCTGAGAATGCTTTTGTGGGAACGTTTTCGTTTGCGATTTTGTCAATGTAATATTGGGCAATAATATTTCAAAGTATGGAGATAATAAAAGAATCTCCTGGATGTTGACTATTTGTATCCATCGCAAGGTCAAATTAACACCTTCTGAAAAATCAAACCCTCCAGGGGTGTACGACCACCCCTCCCCCTCCGCCAATTGGATCACTGGTCGTCTGGCTCATCGGCGCGCCCAGGGCTGCGGGTCCGCCCCGCACAGTGATTTACGCTCGCTTTCGAACGCTTTTGAATCGTTACGTGCTCTCCTCTATATGTAGCCGATGTTTATTTATCCTTGTTTCGTACTTGCGAATGATATACGATTCAAGGAGCGAATGTTTGCGAATCGGCAGGGTGACTGTGAAATTCCGACCGCCCGCTGCTGCCGACGCCCACTCGCAGAATCTTCCTTGACGTCGATTCGCACGTCTTCCACTGTTTGGTGTTCGAGAGGATAATAAAAATGGGGGTGACGCTCAGCCGTGAGAGAGCTTAGTTTTCAATGAGAAATTCTTGTGCGTGATTTTTAGTACAAAATGTATTAACAGTGCTTTCTCATTTTATACTGAATAATAAATAAATCATACAGTACAGGTGGAAATGCGTAGATATTTCACCCTACGAGAATTTAAACGATTTATCGATGTTCAAAGTAGTGTATAATTTACTGGCTTTTTGTTTGTTTGTGTACTTCACGGATGTTTCGGATGTCTGCCGGCATTTCCCAAGTCACTTCAATCATCGAAGGTGACCTCACTCATCTAGCTCTGCCATCAAATTTGCCTTAGTGTATCCGTCCGTCCGTCTGTTATTACCGTTCCGCTCCCTATCGTGTTGTTCGTACGGTCTCCATTAGTCCACTTGCATCTCCAGTCTTTGCTCTTCTCTCCCGTGTCTTCGCGATCTCCGCGCCGCGCGCATCGTTTCGCAGCTCGTTCCTCGTTGCAGTACCACCGCCTCCCTCCGGCCGGCTCGGCGCCTCGGCCGCCCTCTCGCCCCCCCCCTTCCCCTTTCCCCTCACCAGCTTGATATACGGCGGCGCGGCGGCGGGCGGCTGATGTATTTATACGACAGCGCGTGTATGCCCCGCTGCCCGCGCTCGTTGCTTAATTAAGTTGGGCGCGGGAGAGCCGTGACTCGCGGCGCGAGATGGCGCAGCCGGCGCGGCGGCGGCTGCACCGGGCTGGTGCAGAAGGGCTTCGTGCTCGAAGGCCGCACTTACTTCCATCCAGGTCCTCCCCTCCACTCCGTCTCTTGATCCCACAGGTGCATCAATATCACGATCGTCATCGTCTTCGTGTATTTCAGATCCTGCTCAGTGCTGGAGCAGCGAGTGAAGAAGAGCTAAAGGCGTATTGTCTTTGGTAATTAGGGTAGCGAATGACAATGATTAGAAGAGTTGATGGAATATTGTAGAATTGAAAGCCATGCTAGATATAAAGAAATTTAGGACTGAAAATATAAGAAATGCCGACGTTTGTACCCATAAATACATTAATCATGTTGGACCATTAAATACCTTGATTTTTCCGGTTATGTGATGTAATTTGGTATTTAATTCCCTTAACTCGCACAATTACACCATTAACTCGCAACATTAAATTATTAACTCGCAAAATGAAAAATGTTATTTTCACCACTAAATATTTTACTACATCTAAATTTAGTCAGAAATAACTTTTATACAAATTCCTCTGTGAAATCTATTAGGTCTTAGACAGTTTTGCAGTCACAAGTTTCCTGATATGAATTTTAATTTATGATGTTCTGAAGTAAATCGTACCCGAATTCAAAATTCAAGAAATTGCTTCAGAATAGGCAATGGAGGTTGAGAAAATTCAAAAGGTGTTCTTATTGCAATCTGAGGTGTAAATGTTTTAATTCGTAGTATTCGCTTCTGTAATATCATTCTTGTATAGCTGTTATTGATTTTCTATATCAATTACCAATGCGTGCTACTTTATGAATTTTGGGTTCTTCCTTTGCGAGTGTAGAAAGTTGGTGGTAAAATATACGCATCGTAACGCTTCTTCTTGGTTTTATTAGGTTCGCTTCGAAGTATGAAAAATAGCGGAAAGACGTCTGTACATTAATCCTTCGCACTTGTACCCAAAGAAAACACGCCTGTGATAAATATTCCCTTTCAGATTTTAATGAAGCGATCTATTTCTTCTTCTTGTTTCGTCATCATCCGCAAGAATTGACGCCGCAAATAGTGCAGGAACTTCTCCTACCTCGGTTACACTGGCGTAATAAACGCGCGATCAAAGTATAAATATAGCAGCGGCCGTACATTTTGCCGACTGTAACGAACCAATTGCGCGTTTTTAAATCACGTCGTAAAGGGCATGGCGCGCGGGGACGTGCAGATCGGCCGCACGCCACGCCACGCTCGGGCAGCACTTGGAGCCTCCCGCTTAATCGAGGATTCGGCCATCAACCTGCTCGCGAGAGTTACGAGCCGGCGCTCGAATATGTTTGGCGCATAAAGAACCCGAAGCACGGGTCGCATGATATTTTGGTTGCAAGTTATGGCGAAAACCGCCATTGTGGTCAAATGCTTCACGACTGTTGACCCACGTGGCGTATTATTTACTGTAGTTGTAAATAAGGGCGACTGGGATTTGTGTTTTCTTTTAGTCTCTCACCGACGCGTGCTTCCCCCAGATATTTCTTGATGAGTTGGACGTCGGCCAAAGGTCGGTTGTGTTTTTCGAATCGATGGTAAATTGATTTTTTTTTCGCCTTCGAGTTCTCAACGAGAAGTACGTACGTGGTTGTAAACTGAAGGTCAAAATGATGCTCGCACAAGAAACTGCTAGATCGCGGTTTTCAAAATCAACTTCGCATCGACCGGGAATCGAAACATCAACGAGGCATAAATCAACGTGCGTTTTTTCGCGCTTGTTTGGGAGGCATTGAAAGAAATGTCCATTGTCGGAGCCTGCTCGTCGGTTCACGCATTTGTGAAGCAACCGCTTCCAGAGACGACTTCTTTTGTCGCCCACTGGGCAATTTTCGAGCAGAGTTTGTCCTGAATACACGGCATGTACCAAGCTGCACCGTCTTCGTACATTTAACGGGCTGTATCCTCGGGTTTTTCGTAGTGAGATCCTTACGCCGAGCCGGGGGAATATTGGCTGCGTGCCGAGCACGTTTCGCAACGGTTTTGGGCGCGTCCGCGCGCAGAGGTGTGCCCAGCAGCGAAAATTGGAACGGGTTTTCCGCGACCGCGCCGCACGTCCTCATGTTTCCTTTTAAGAGACAAGAGTTATTTTTAGCCCCTTTCCTGCCGAGTCCATTCTGCATGGCTCCCGGCATTCGGGTGCCGCGGCTCCATTTCCGAGAGTCTAACGGTTATGAGCTTATCGATGTTTTTGTTGCTTTACTTTCACTTGGGGCTGCAGGGGTGCGGCGGAAATGAGGGTAGAAGTGTCGAAAGCATAAAACAGTACTCGAGCAGGATGCCTGGTGTAAAGAGCATGACTGCGTGGGAGAAGTGTGCTACTGTCAAATGGGCTTATTGTGCTTTTGAAGGATGCCGAGCAGGACGTGACATGAGTTATAGAACAAAAGGTGTTGCTTGGTCTTAGCGCTTCTAAAAATATAGCATCCGATACACTCTTTTTGCCTGTGTGCCCTGTTATTGTTGCATACTAATTTTACTTCCAGCAGGTGTGCGGTCATTCATCTGAAACGAAAAAATTAAAATGGATGTGTTCCATAATTTGAAGTGACGGTTACGAAAGAAAAGCATATGCAGAATACATTGCAGTGTCACAAGTAATCATCGAACGTCTTCGGTGAAGCAAAACATACCAGTGAAGTATAAGTACAGTCGAAGTATCATTTAAGATTCTTTTCAAATCAAAGCTTCAAGTAAATAAGCTATGAATATAGTACCAATAAGAGCTAGTAAAAGAAACTATACTTTAAAATGTAAATAAATTGTAATGTACACTTATGTACATTTAAAATATCGTTTAAAAATCAGTGTATTTTATAATTTCTTTGGGTGAATGATTTCATACCATCATGACCTACAACTATTCTGTCTTTGAATAAGCCTTTGTATAAGGTCGCGTTTCCCTTATCTTCGCCGTTTGCGATCGTTGAAAGACAAACCCCGGGCGAAGTCACCCTGCACACTTGCAACATTTTCTAGTATTCAACCAGGAAAAAGGAAGCTGCTTGTTTGATTTCCAAACCGCTGTGTCGGTCGGCCTCCAGAGCAAACAGATTCCGCGCACCAAAGCACTTAGACATTCCTTCAAACTCCGAGTCCTCGCCATTCATAAGATGCCCCTCCAGCTCTTCCTCGGCATAGACCCGCCAGCCGGTACGCGGTTGCGACACGCACAAAGCAAATTTGCCAACGGCGGTTTGGCGCGGTTTGCCCAGTGTCAATCCGCGGGGAGTAAGAAAAATGGTGGCAAACACCTCGAGGTTTTCCTGCGAGGGCGAGGTTAGTGAGAAAAGACAACAGGCTGGGAGCGTAGGTCAGCCTCGCGTTGGAGTGTTGACCCAGCAACCAGCCTTCCAGGGTGCCCACTGCGCGGTTGCAGGAGCCTGCCCCTAGAGCTCTGCTGTTTTCTACCTGCTCCCGCCGCGACTCACTGCCTGCTCGGTGTTGCCAACTCGACGTTGCCGCCACCCCCTCCCCTTCCAAAATGATGGGGGTGGACCAAGGATTCCCAGTGCATTCCGTAGGCCCTTCGGAGGGTTGGACTTTCGAGTGCTGTGTTTTTGGACCTGCTGAATCGGCTGACGTTTATTTTCCGCTGTCGGACTGGCCGTCGAGATAGGTTTGTGGAGACTTCAACGCCCGAACTTTCTCTATTGTATCGACAATCTTCTAATTTACCCCCATTTGTAACTTTTAGTTTCTGTGAAACGGAAAGTCATGCCGAGGCGTTCACACCAATAGATAATATCAGGGACCGAGAAAAGATATTTTTGTAATAAAAGTCAGGTAAATAAAACAAAAACTTTTGCTTGGATCTTTTTACACTTAGAACATACGAATACTACAATTGAAGAACGTTTTCGAAATTGTAGAGATCACGTACACTATGTGTTGTGTTGTATTTCTTCAAAGAATTTTCTGTTTTGGTGAGTAACTTTTATGCGCAAAATGTTTATTAGTAGGACTGAACAATCTTTAAAAATTTAGTAGCTAATAATGGGTCCTAGCAACTTGTACGACTGAAATTATGGTTTGGAAAATGATTTGAATGCGAATTAAATCCAATCGAGCAATTGTAAAACACAATAGTTATAATTTTGTGTAGCAAATTCAAGTCTTGTTTTCTGCTTTGCTGCTCCCGCCATGACTGTCGATTGTGTCGATCTTGTTGTACCTTCGGCATTGTTATATCTCTCTGTTCTACATCCGCTATTAATATTTCTCTTCCTTCTCATCTCAGCGTTCTCGTACCTCCCCGACATACGCCCAGGTTCAGCTCTCATGCGGCTGCATTGATTAAACATCAGCACAATTAGTTCAGCTAGTATAGACAGCGCTTGTGCGTTTTCTCTTTGTTCGCCTATCTTGTAAAATACACACTTAACATGTGTTTTCTGGGAGGCGATGTGGATTTTTAAATTAGTTTCCCCTGCTTCCTGCAATTACATCCGCCACACGCAGTTTCACGGGCTATTTTAATGGTAATGTTTCTCGTGTTTACCATATCACGTTCGTTAACATGTCGATCAGTGGTCGCCACGAATTTACAGTAGTGGCTTCCAGACACGCGTTGAGCAACAAATGAATTATCCGTTCTGAATTCGGATACATGATTGTAGTAGAGAACGCAAAAGCTGTTTTTGTCATTGAAGTGTTCGAAATAATGTGTTCTTTTCTATACAAATCTATGAATTTCAGAGCCAATTTTCGTTCTTTTATTGTTCAGTCTATTGTTACAGTATTGAACTCCTTTACATTTTTGTGAAAGTATTAAGTAAGCGATAAGAGATTTACAGACAATTAACTTGGGATGGGTTGTTGTACTTACTTCAGTTTAATAAATATATCCTTTCGAAATGAAAAGGTTCGTTTAATGAAGAAACTATCAGCGCGTTCTGAAAATTTGTATTATTTCATACAATTAATCGTATTGCGGTTAGTACCCAATAGACGAGATGGCTTCTGTGCTGTAACTGAAAACGTAATAACCGCCCGGAGACCGTGCG
This sequence comes from Gryllus longicercus, assembly GCA_038098605.1. Taxonomy (NCBI): domain Eukaryota; kingdom Metazoa; phylum Arthropoda; class Insecta; order Orthoptera; family Gryllidae; genus Gryllus; species Gryllus longicercus. The sequence goes on from JAZDUA010000022.1 coordinate 3,292,444, forward strand.
GTGACGTCCGCCTCTCCCACTTTGTGACGTCCGTAATTGAATGCAAATTCGCTTTCGGTTTTCCATGCCTCCTTCTTTCCCCTCTTTCTCGTCTAGATAATTCGTTGTGTTAGTTAATGTTAATTTATGTGCGGCGGGGCGGCGCCGGTTCGGGACAATTACCGCAGCTGCGTAGGCCGCGGCCCTTCGGGGGCTGACGCGCCCTTCGCCCTCTGCAGGTAGCGGCGCCCCCGCACCCTCGCCCCCACCCTCTGGCCGGGCCTTCCGGCCCTTCAAGGGATGCCGCCCGCCCGGTCGCCACCCCCCCCCCCCTCTGCACGTGCACGCCCGCCAGGCCCATGTGATGCGGGATAGCGGTGAGGGACGTGGCACGGTGTGACTTCATGGCGGGAACCTGGTCACAAACCCAAAAATGTAAGTTTGTTGCAGCTCCAGAGAGGAACCAGAGCTGATCGTTGAAAATGACTTGAATTAAAACATTTCAAAATACCGATCCGTTGAAATAAAACGTTATTTATAAATTCATTTGATAACATTAACAATTTACTTGTTTAAAAACATACATTAAGCATTGCTTCCGATTTGAAATTACAAATTCTTCAAAAAGGCAAAACTAGCACCACGTAAACAAATTCAATAAAAATATTTTTAAGTTATTAAAAAGTCTTCCTTTCCCCTTAAATATTATCTGAGCTGCTTGTTTGGGATAGTTGGTTATCAGTTGTGAGAAGTACGAAAGTACTTCCATGTAATAGGCGTCACTGCCGTTCGTTGATTAGAGCAAACTTTACTTATTCGCTCTTGTAGCATCACAGGAGAAAGTAAGTTTATTTATAAATTGTGGTAATGAGTCAGTTTTTACTGAATATCCTTTAATTATAGTCATCTCTCGTGGTAGGAAGTGGAAAAAAAAACGTTTTGGAGTTTTGACCGTATTTTTGACATTTGGTTACACCGTGTGACGCGGCCGTTCGTTGGAGCGGTGACGGTGAGGGAGGCGAGGGAGGGGGGCCCGGGGAAATTTTCTACCCTCTGAAGGGCCAAACGGAGGGTCAAGCCGCACTGAGGAGGGTGCCCCGTCAGGAGTTCCCATGGGCGCCGGCAGCGAAATTTTTTTGTTTTTCTCCCAGGAAAAGTGTTTTTGGTGGGTTTTAGGAAATTGTTTTGTAATTGAACGTCCCTTTTGCTAAGCTGAGGGCACTTGGTGGGCGGAAATAGGAGGAGGCGCCGTATTTCACGTTCCTTTGGGTCAGCCTGTCGTTGGCAAATACAAACTATCTCTGAATCTTTTTTTTTTTACTTTTGTGTGTTGTTTTTGGTTATTTTGTTAGCAATAGTAATTTTCTTAAACAGTAAGCAGATTAAAAAAAATCAAAAAACGTGTTATTTTTTTATACAAATGTAAGCGCTGATATGTACTAGCGTATATATTACTTCGTATAGCGTACTTCGAACAGGTGCATTTGCAGGATACTTTTTCTTCGGAGAGAAAGAATTTGAAAATACTATGAGCTAGTGAACGCTAATATTACAAAGAATATTATTTCCGTGTATTGAAATGATATTATCGTGTATACATTCTTAACGATAATGGAAGGTCTTTATTTGTTGCGACGCGAGGAAAATTTAACAATTATTTAGTTGTTTCAAAATTATTAATGTGGAAAAACAAAAACAAAAGAAAAGCGAAATTTTGCTATTTTAATACCCATTTTAATTGTAAAGGCGGTTTCGCACATTATAATCTCATCTAACGCAAATTTGTTTTTATAAACTTTCCTTGTACATAATTTTAGCGTTTTCGCATTTTATTTAATATACCTATGTATTTTATTGGTACTCCACCATAAATTTTTAGGAAATCGACTAGTATATCGCCACAGATAGTGAGTGTGACTTCTACCTGAAGACATTCAGAGATGGGTTACCCCCTCCCACAACCGCACATATGCTAGCATGCCGGACTGGCCGCTGGAATGGGCGACGACGCATGAATTGCTTCACGGCGGGAATGAACGCCACAGCGCAAAAACGGCTTTTACGATCCGCCGCTAAATTAATGTCGAAATAAACACCGCGCCGCTGCAAAATAAACACCAAGGCGCGTTGGTCGGTGCTCCGTGGGTTACAGCGGCGGTGGGGGCGGGGACGGAGGCTATTGGCCGCGGCGAAGTGCGTAGTGCAGCAGCCACCGGAGGGCGTGTCGTCTCATACAGAATCGACGCTTCAACTTTGAGCCCTGCTTGAATGCATGTCCATTCCGTAATCATGTTTCAATGCCGTCTTTAAGGTTATGTTATTGCGTATTAACTGTTGATTGCATACGACGCATCGCCTCCGCTGTCGTATTATAGTACTATGTACTGTGTATAGTACTATGTATTGTGAATCGGTTGCGTTTTGTTTCATTCTACATGCGTTGTCCAGAGGGTTGACGATTGAGATGATAACGACAAAAGAGCCAATTTCGGAAGGGCGATTGTAACTTTTTTCTTCGTTCGATTGTTGGGCATTCTGTGGTCGCTACTTGCAGGCAAATTTCAGCCCGAAGCTTCACGACCTGGCATGTGGCCAGCGGATTAAATAATTAATTTTTTAGGAACAGTTTACTGTCATTTACTGTCTAGATCGATATGAATGCCTGGTAGTTTGTCAGTCTAAAAATTTGGCGGAGAGCTTTTCCCCTAGACGCAGTATTTTCTCACACAGTCTTGCAATTCTTCGTCTATTATGAATGAAAGAAGTTATTAAATAGGAAAAAAATCTTGAAACAATGGAATAGAAATTCAAAAATAATATTAGGTAAAATTAGATTTTTTTCTTAATTAGAAGAGAGGATTCTGAAAAGTACCTGATTAGAGTTTTGAAACACCGTGTGCCAAATGCCGTAGTGTAACAGAATTATTCCGATTATCTGTGTTTACATTTACCGAATAATCAAATGCTCTAATATCATACAATGAAAGCAACAAATGGCAAACATGTAATGGCCCTTTTATGTGGAGTGTCGGACATTTAAGCCATATCTAGTAACAAACGAAATAAACACCGCGTTTTATTTTTCTCCATCTAGAGCCTTTCGTCCTTTCCTGCGCATTGTAATGAGCTGGAAAGGGAGCCGTCGGGGAATAACGAACAAAATGGCGTTTGGGCTGAGAGGGGGAAATTCTACTCCTGTCTTCATCATCATTCCGCCGTTACCTCCACAACCATCGCCTGCACCAATATCGCCTCAGCCACCACCACCACCCCCACCACCCGGCACAAGAGGCAGCCACAGCGACGGCCCTCGCCCTCGTAACGACGTATCTGCGCATCTCGAACGCTCATCTAAACCACAGGGCGCGCTGTGAAATTTTCAGCGAAAATTGCGGCTGCAGCCTTCACGGGCCCCGAGGCACGCTAATACGCCGGGGACTTATTAAAACACACATTAGGGCGGAAGGGAAGGGAGAGGAGGCGGGCCATCGCAGCGGTCACTGGCCAGCGGTGTCGCAATCTGCGCCGGGGGAGCAAAGGGCATGGGGATTTCAACAATGTCGGGCCTTTGTATCGGTTTTCAGCTTGTTTTTTTTTTTTAATTTGAATGTATGACCACATCATTTTAATTTTTAAATGCAGTGTAAGCACACGGTGTTAACAAGGGCCATTCGCCAAAAGTTAAATTAATTGGCGAGTGGCGTGTATATTTGACCACATTACTTTCCAATATTCGGCACATTATTGCGGTTTTTCTTTCGTTTAATAATTAAAAAGACAATTACAGAAGTTGAATTCTAAGTTTTTCGAAATTTGCTGCGAAAAATACTGCTACACCGTAGTACGAATTGAAGGTATTAGTGTGGGCTTGATTAAAAAAAAAATACTGCAACGACAGTAACAAACATGATTTTAATCGACCTTCCTGATTTTTTTATAGACCTCAGCTCCAGACGCAACAAGTCTTTTCGCAAACGATGGCGATGTGAATTCTTTGGCATCATTTTCTACTTTGAATACAACATCTGTAACGAACCTATGATCCGTCATGTACTTATAATTTTAAACACTAAGAAGTAAAGGGCATATTTGTCTAGAAAATTAGATATAAATAATTTATAAACTTATTTATGTTTATTAAAGCATTCCTGACTATAAATATATAAATAGTTCAATTTCAAATGCCACATTTCCGAAGAATATTAGCTTAGGGTCTTCTAATAAAATGTTATAATATTTAATATTCTGACGAAATGTATCATACGTACACACTGTCAATAATGGAAAACATTTCAGCTTCATACCCAGTATTAGACGGAGACTATGATCCCCTTTAGCTTCCCAAACATGTTACAAGCGGAAAATAAGGAATAGATTTTTGTTAACAGAACAAGCAAAATGTTTCTCTTGTCGCATGTCATCTGCACGACCTCAGATCCAGTATCCCTGGAATTTCCGTGAGTCTTATTCATAAGAAGTTGGAGAATAGACATGTTCTCGATGATGTAATACAGTGCAGTCCTGCAACGTCTACGAGCAAATAAATATCCATCAAAGGTCATTTCTTCATCTTGAGGCGCGTATATAGTTTGGAATGTGTTCTACCACGGACGTCTTGATACAGAGAACTCGAGGCTTAGTCATCAATCCTCCGGGATGCCTTATTTCCCGAATATTTGCTTACGATACGTCTGTGGTACATTGGCACGATATCGTAAATAGAATACTGCATGAATACACACAATCATGGTTTAAGAAGATCGCAGTTGTACAAATATGCAGCTGTATCGTGGGTTGACCTTACAATAGTGATTTAATATTTGTTTATTAGTATCATGAGCTGCAAATCTCTGCTAAAGGAGATATGACAGACCGTACCAATGAGTATGAAAGGCATAGAAATAGCTCAGCGATCGATGACGTCATGTAGTATGTCCGTCCACGAAGAAGTAAACATCCATCAGATTGCACTTGTGCATCGGTCCCATCGGAACGCTTGTGCGCCTTGTGCATCGGTCCCATCGGAACGCTTAGTGCGCTACCACGTCCATATAGCGAATAGGCAACTCATTGATCCGTCGAGCTCCTTGCGGCAAGGAGCAAATACACGCCGCTTGCCGCCCCGCCGCCACGGCATAAAACACATAAGGCCCGCGCTGTTCGCCCCGCGGCGTGAATGCCCCGCGCGCGCTCGCACGCGGCCCGGCAGGAAGAGGCCACGCCGGGATCAGGGGGTCACCCGGGGCGAGCAGGTGGAGGTGACTGGTGATTGCGACGGCTGCTCTGTGGCGGGTGGCGGTGGCTGTGGAGACGCGGGAGTGGCACAGGGGAAGTGAGAGCGCGACAAGAGAGGTGGTTATGCCAGTAGTGGTAGTAAGAACGTGCGGTGGCAAACATGTTGACGGCCGTGGCCGTGGCGATGGGCAGTGGAGGGCGAAACACCTACTATAGTGACGATGTGGTGTTCGGTGGGAGACGGCGGAGGCGGTGCAGTCCGCACACTGCGAGGCGAGGGTGGCATTGGCGGTCACGAAACGGAAGCTGAAAAGCTGTTGTTTTGCCGCTTTGAACGCTCCCGCAATCAGAGCTATAATCCAAGAGAACAACGGTTATCGTAGGTACGGGGAGCGAAATCCATTGCATGCAATAGGTGGAGCAATAAAATGATAATGATATTATTATTATCATTAATAATAATAATAATAATAATAATAATAATAATATAATATTTTGCTTTTCTCTTACTATACTTTTTGACAGAGATGTTCTAGAGGCAAAGATGAATGTTTTTCTCTTCTCATTGTTTCTACACATGTACTACTTGCGGAATTTTGTTTTAACTTAAGCACAATAAATCTATAGCTTGATTTGTGTTACGAAGAAACTTCAGGTATCAACTTTATTTAAAGTAAAACGTCACAATTTGATACATTGTATTTATTGTAAAGCCGAGTTTATTAAGAATGAAATTATCCGAGGGAATATGTAGTCGAAAAATTGTGTTCACAAATTCACTCACTAATTTGAAGTTGATATTCTTACATTGGGTTCTCAAAAAACATACGATATAGTATATAAAAATGTGATTAATATTTTTAATTGAATCAACTGGTTATGTAGAGACCAATATTGTATTTATTGGAGGAACTATTTCATTCGTTTATAGATTGAAGTATTATACTTCAATTACTATGTACACCAAAAGGAAACGACATACGGTTTTCGTACTTCCGTTAAGTCCAAATCTGGTTCTCTCGATATGTAGGGGGGTGAGTCGAAAGGCGACGGTTGTAGAACGAATTGAAGCATTTCAGTTGAGCCTCTGGCGCGTTCCCTCCTCTCGGAGCAAGAATCTCTTTTTCCTTCTGCTTTTCTCCCGAGAAGCAGTTCTTCCTCCGCCCCGCGGCTGGCAGTGCACAGGAGATGCCGCCGTGCCGCGAGCAAACATGCCAGCTCTAGCTATTATTCACCGAACGCGTCGCGTTGCCTTGCGTCGCGGATCGGATCGGGTCGGGTCGTGTCCGGCTACTCGCGCGCATCAGTGCAAACACGCTGTCTCTCTCCCGGCGCGGCGTCGCCACAGGCCGCGATTGTTCGCCGCGCGCGGCTCGCAAAGCAAACATTCAGTGCTATTCATTGGACGCGCCTCTCTGGAATCTACTCAGCTGCTGCTATGGCTGCTACGACAGGGGCGTTGGGATGTGGAAGAAGGGAATGACATGGCCGCCTTTGGCAAGGTGTTGGTCTGGGGATGAAACGGAAAAGGACGATTTTTCTGTGACTCTTCCTTTTTATGTCAGGATGTGTAAGATTTTCTGGAAATAAACTATTCAGAAGTAAATAAATTATGGTATTGTAAAATCCCACATGTCTCTTTTCCATTGTAAGTTTCCTAAAGTCTGTCCAAACTTCTTGTTTGTCTTCGGCAAGGCGTTATCGAGGCGTTACAAGGGATGTGTCGAAAAAGAATTATTGTTGTTTGGCTCTTTTCATTTATGTCAAGATGTGTAAGATTTTGTGAAAATAAAAGTTTCATAAGTAAATAAGCGATAGTATTGTAAAATCCCGCATGTTCCTTCCCCATTCTCATTTTCCTTAAGTCAGTCGAAACTTCGTGAAATACACAATTTTATTTGGTAAGTATCAAGAATTTTTGAATTTTATTTCTTGTGAAGGTAATATTATTTATAGATTTATTATTGTCCCGCTAAGCGAGGAAGCTGCATGTTCATGGTTTAACCTCAAGTTTGAAAAGGACAAATGCCGTGATCACGAGTCGAATTATGTTAGTTAATTCAACGTCACTGTCGTTGCATGAAGAAGCAAAACACTGAATGTCCCACTCCAGACGTGATGCTCATATAGATGTGTATGAAAAAGCGAATGACTTGGGGAATGCAGATTGTAACAAAATGAGCTTTCATTGCTGCATAGCGACTTTTGTTGTTCACCCCGCTCCATCAAAGACGAATAATGCATGTCGACATCATACGGAAGAAAGTATTGACTTTTGCTTTGCCGTTCATTAGGGCCGTATTCTTACATTATTTGTCTGTGAATTTTGATATCGTTGGATTAAGAAGAGCTGCGTTTATTTAATTTGTATCGACATGATAAAGTATTCCATCCACGTACATTATTTCAATTAAAATCAAATTGCAGAATATGTGCACTATTTACCATCGTATATACGAATAATGTACAATAATAATTAAAGGCGAAAAATGTCATACTTTTTCCGAAGAAAAGAAACAATAATTATGAAAGTACCTTAACCTACAATGCATTGCAATCGAATTTGATTCGTAAATAAAGAAACATACAAGAATGTGATGTCGACTGCGATGATTTATGGCATTTTAGGCAGGTATACAAGTGGAAATACTTTTTTCAATTTTTACAATTTTGAAAGTTTCGTAGACACTATTCACTATTATCCATTTCTAAGCCCTTTTCTATATAATGGGTGATATTTGAAACATACCACACGAAAGAACTTGTCATTAATTCCATTCTGTCTCAAATGAATTTACAGTGTTTAATCAACCAAACTGGTAATATAATTGCAGTATATTGAATCTCAATTTTTTTCTGTCATCTACACCTACTTAAGACGTTATATCGCAAATGTGTTATGTGAATCAATTCCATGATTCCTGTGCAACTTTCAGGATCTATAATATAGGCCTACTTCATGATAAGTGCCAAAATTTCGTTGCCAAGTTTTCGGGCATTTCGCAAGTTAACAGATTGTTCAAAGTTATAAATTAGATCTGAACCCAATGCATTTGAGATTCTCTAGGTTTCGAAGGAGAAATTATTGATTTGAATGTTCATAATGATGAAAGTAAATTATTCTTACATCAAGTTTCAAAATCCGTTTATGTTTCGCTTAGCTTGAAATAATTCATTCAACCATAGATATGGATGAATCGAGTCTGTCATTAAACAAATTATATCCTAGTTCGTTTTCTTCAAAACCGTGCTATAACAAATCCCTTTCGTAGCCAGTCGACTGAACACGTACGTGGGTGGAAAAGCGAGTTCCCTAGAAGCTGTTCAAGGAGGCCTATCTGGCATATCTGCTATTATTTCAACGGCACGCTGTCATGGTCGGTACGTTCTCAAGTGTCACCGCCAAGCAAAACACGGTAGCTGCGCAGACAGCGGGCGTGTAGCGTCTCCTGTCCACCAGCGGCCTCCTCGTGCCGGGCGCAAGAGAGCACTTGACCCGCGTTCGTCTTGGAAGGTGACTCCCGCGATCGTGCGCGTAGGGAAGGGGCGGTGCGGCTCCGTCCCGGCCGCACATTTCTACAACGAGATGCTGCGAACATTACACCGCGAGCACACGCCGCCGCTGCCATGTGCGAGTTATTTGTTCCGCGGAAGGTGACAGTTCCCGGACACTTCCCGGGTTAGAGGTCCAGTTACGGAGCCCTAAGCTTGTCTGAGAACATTTTTGTTCGTGAAGGCTACAGAGTGTTCTCTAGAAAAACACATGGAGCGTGTTCAAAGAAATATTCTACAACAGAAAAAACCAGTGATTTTCAAAATGCTAATTACACAGAAATCTAATTATATTGTATATTGTCAACTAGGAATACTCTTAATTTATTATCATTTAATAAGCTTAATATACAAAATAGTGTCTAGGAATAGTACTATTAGAAAGATTTTAAAATTTCCTGGTGAGAATTGGTTCTTATTGAATACGTATTGGTGAAGTTCTATCGTAACTCGTATTCCATGTGAAGATGTGTATGTAATTCACATCAAAGCGCTGCTGAAATTGATTGAATTTGATTTCTTTGAAATGAATGTGAATGTAATATCAGGTGCTTAATTGTTTGGTCACAATTGAATGTAACACATGAAATAATGAAACAGGTAGCATACAAATGTACAATTTTTTTTCTCTCAAAATGCGTGAGAGTTCAGAGTTGCTTGAATATCCAAATCGCCAAGAAATCAAATTTATGGATTTCACAAAATTTTCGCTTTCACATGGTAAAAGAATATTGTTTGGACCTAAAACTGAAGGCGGCGGGATATGCTCGAAAAAGGCGAGGTATGGTTAAAACAACGTAACTTCAATCGTAATATGTGTTCGGAGCTGGTTCGGAGGAGGGAAGGAGTTGTACAGTGAGGTAGTCGGAATCGTCCTTTCCATTCTATTCGGCAGCGCAGGCTCAAGCTTTTGTGGGTTGGGAGGGCTGCTGGGCGGCGCCCCGGCGAGCGGGTTCAACGCTCCTCGGGCTGGTGGCCGGCCTGCCACCGCCGCAGTCCTCCCAGCCCCAGCCGGCCACGGCCGGGCCAGATCGGATCTGGCGGCGCGAGTGCGGGGTCCCGCAGCGCGGCCCGATCCATCACACGCGGGCGGCGCGAGCGGCCCGCTCCGGCGGCGGGGGTGGAGGTGGCGGCGGTCGCGCCTGTGGCAGTGGCAGTAACGGGGGAGGCGGAGGTAAAGGCGGTGGCAGTGGCAATGGTACTGACGGTGGAGGTGGCGGAGGCGAAGGTGGAGGCGGGGGAGGTTGTCGTGGCAATGGCATTGGTGTTGGCGGACGCGGTGAGGGTGGCGATGGCAGTGGTGGCGGCGGCGGAACGGCTCCCAGCGGGGGCGCCCCCCGAAGCTGTGGAAGCGGCGGCGACGGTGGGGACCCAAGGACCGCAGACACGCCGGCCCGCTCGCCCGCGCCGCGCCGCGTGACGGCCCGACGCCCCGCCCGCTTACCGCGACGCCTCCCCGCCCCTTGCGTCGGTGATGTACTGCCTCCGCCCGCCCTGCGCCGCCGCACCGTTTCGTCGAGTAATTCGTATCGCCGCGCAGCGGAGGACGACCGGGTAGGAGGTGGCCGGTGGAATGTGGTGAGAATTCTGACCGGGGGCAATGATGATCAGGAACTGGGACAAGGATATGTGAGGTGACTTTCTTTGCTGTAGTTTGACAGGGTTTCACCCTCTTCATGTGTTGACACATTGCCGGCCAAATTACTTCGAATTTGGCGCCTTGGCTTCTGTAACAGGGCGTTTGATGTTGTTTGAAGGCTTTCAAAGGAAAAGACCATGCATTTTAAACTTGGCGCCTTCGAGATAGTCTTAATGTTCTCCAAAAAACCGCGAGAATTTCTTCTCTGGGGTTCCAAACATTCATTTCTTCGTGCAAGTTCCTTGAATTCGATTTTAACTTGTTCTATTAGTGCGGAGCGTCACCGAAAGATCGCACCAGCTCCTGGGAAGGATCTTCGCAGCACGGCCGCGTGTACTTGGCAGGGGCAAATACTGGGAATTCTATCGCAGACGGCTTATCGCCTTGTCACGACAAGGAGTGCGGAAAGAAGCGTTTCGCACGTTTTCAGAATTCGACCCAGAGTGTGCCAGGCACTGCATGTAATTTAAACACGCAGCTAAACGCCACGAAATTCGTAAGGAAAGCGCAGTTTTAGTTTGGGCAAAGGTAGCTGTGACAACTTCAATACTCTTTGTTTCTTTCGCCAAGTAACAATACTTTTAAATTGTGTGTCATTTATTTTCCAGAACATTCTTGTCTGACGAAAGAACTACTGCGATGGAAGAGGCGATGTTCCATTGTCATTTTAATTTTTCATCAACAATGCTCTGCTCTCCCAGCCTCATTCAGCTATTTTCGCAGCGTCAACATCATGGAATGTAGATTTGTTGTTTATGGGAATATTAGTATCATGAATATTTACAACAAATCGCCAAATTATTATGCTCAAGAGGTATTTGGACATAATATCAAAGTTGGTTACTAAATGGACTGACAGACCGTACGAAAAAAATGCGTAGTAGTTAATTTTACGAATTCATTTTGTGCGATTCAGGCGCGATGAGTTGTGGCTTGTTATGCATTTTATGGCGTTTTCTGATGGCGTGGAAGTGTTTTGCAAGTCATTGTGAATTTCTGATTTCTTTCTTCATTGTAATTGTGTTTTTATATTTTTTTAATCCATCTTCACACCCTCTGATTCATATTAAAAGAGTGTTGTCATGCCAGTCTAGAGAATGTATGCCACTTGTCATTAGAATACATTACTTTTAAAGGTTTGTGACACTGCACCGAGATGTGTATGATCACAAAATTATTGTTTGGGAAACATTATTGCAAATGAAGGCGGTTTTCTTGTAATATATGGATGAGAGCCTTCCTCTGCTATAACTGAACAAATAATACTGTAAAGACGTTTTACCCGTTCCACTACGGACTCTGCCATCATTTTCAGTACTCATGCGTCGAAATGGATTGTGTCTTGACATGCAAGTTCTGTATTGTTCACTCACCTGAGAAGCAAACTTACAAAATCTCAGAAGTAGGAGAAAAAAAAAATTCCAACCAAATATATGAAAGAGTCAGTCTGAATCATGTCTTTCAGTCATTTGGATTTTTTTATAGAATAAACTCATGGATCTTTCTTAGGAGTGTAATAGTTAATTGAAAAGCCGTACAAAACTATTTGTTGTTATTGTTTACAAGGAATTGACTCCATCGATGGCTTTCTAATTCCCTTAATTAACTGCATTGACCTATTCCATTGAAGCAGTCGATCCCCGATCGTCACGAGGCGTAGAACGTGTACTTGCGAAGAGCATTCATTTAGTCAGTCACACTAGTCTCGAAGAGCGGATAATTCACTGGGCCCCTTGCGCCGGGCGCCTGGCATTCCCGAAGGCGAAGGGCGTGGGCGGAGGAAGAGGTCGTGCTCCCCGGGTGCGACGGAGCGCCTGCCGCGTGGGCGCGCGTCATTTCGCGCGGGAGATAAGCTTGGGAGCGCCGCGGCGCCGCGGCTTCTGTTTCCACCCTCTGACCCCGGGCGGGCGTCGCTCGGCCCAGCCCCGCTCAAGAGAGACGCCATTCTCCTCTCGCGGATGCGCCGAAGCGGACGCTCTCCCGACCCGCGACTGGCGCCGGTGGAACGATACGTATGTTACTGAAGACAAAATCTGAGGGAAGTTAATGTGCCTTTGTAGGCCGTAACGTGCCGTAACTTCTATGTGACATGTCAGCGTCTATCTGACCTGTCAAAGTACATCCACGAGTGTGCATATGCTTCGATAGTGAAAGACAATGTGAGTGTTATCACCTACTAATAAGTTGCACCAAACTGACAAAATCGATAATCATATTTGCAGATCAAAACTAAATGCACAATAAGTGCGACTTGTCATTATTAATAACTTCTACCTCGCGATTTTTTTTGAATTGGAATGCCTCCGTAAAGTGAATGTAGAGAAAATAGAAGTGCTCAAGAATGTTTTCAGTACTTAATGAACGCAGAAAAGTTTTAGATAATAGATGGAGCAAACGCGAGATTTCTTGATTCAAAATTCGTTTACTGTAATTAATTCAGTAAATCTTTACTTTCGAATCAAAGTTTAAAATTTTGAGCAAGGTGAAACAATATTATGGAATGATCACCTCCATAAATTGTTAATTTATCCTGAATTGTTAGTTAGAATTATGTTAACACGTAATATGCTAATACGTCGATGCAAATGGTAAATGTGTAAGCATATTGTAAACATACGATTAAATGATGAATCTAAATATTAGAATCGTTAATGGTAATATATCGTATGCAACGTGTATGTAATTGGCCGCAGTTGGTCAACTTTCATTTCGATTGCCACAAAAGAATAAAACTATTTTTAAAAATATCAATAAAAACATGAAGTAACGGCAGAATGGAAACCTGATGGCATTGTCATGAATGTCACATTGCCGAAAATTAAAACACATTTGCAGTTACCATTCCATTTCTGCATTCATATTTATGTATTTTGGAAGCACTGGCAAGGCAAGCTGTTTCTAGTGTTAGCGCGCAGTCTTCGTTATTAGCTCGGTCGCAAGTGTCGTGAATTTAAGTGAATTTTCAGGCCTTGTTATCTCCTTTGTCAGTCCACATGTGAAGAAAAGTAGTTTAAATGGAACCGAATTGCAACAAAGACGCCGCTGTGGCGATTGCGAGTAAAATTTCGCCATTTTGACGTAACTATTAGTGTAATGTTTCCCTTTTATGGGTAGCTTTGTTTGTATTCGACATCAAAACTTGACATTCTGTCTGATGCAACAAATGATACAAAAATGTGTTCGTAGCATCATTCACTTCAGGGGGTTTATTCGTTAGTAAAGAGAGGGATGATAAATGCGGGATCACGGCCACAAGTATAGATTGTTATTACTCCCTTCCAAGCCCAGCCTTCATAGAATACCACAATCTCGTACTTAGTGTAGACCTCAGTCGGGCGCACCCTTTGCTCTTCACATTGTCCCTGACCGCCCTCATTCCGTGCGCTGTGTTGTCGTAGGCGTCTCGTGTTGATTCTCGTACCGTCTTGGGGCCGGCGCGTGAATGAGGGGCGTGTGTTCGTGACCGCTGACGTCCGCGCGCAAACGCCGATGACATTGGCGTCACTTCGACCCACGAATAAACGTTTGAATTGCCGTGTTGTGGGCACTTCGCCTCCTCCCGTCCCCTCTCCCCCTCCCCGCCACGGCGTCGCGTTCGTGAAGCATTCTCCGCGGGCTCTGTACAGATGTCTGGCGACTCGCCCGACAACTCCCGGCTTTGTTGACTGAGTGATGTACAGCGAGCGAGACGCAAGAGCAGCCCGCTGTTGAAGCGTGTGGTCGGAGGGGGGGAGGGGGGAGGAGGACGGCTGTCCCCCCGAAAGCGAGCTCTCTCGCGCGCGGTGGAAGAACATTTTCAGTGTATGCGAGAATGGAAGTCGGCGCGCGCGGGTCGTTGCCCGCACCCTGAGCGTTGCCTCCGCCCCCGCGCCCACCGAGTGGGTTTCAGTGTTTTCGTTCCGTGCTCTCCCTCAATAGGACGGGCCCTGTTGTAGCGCTGGGCGTTTGGTCGGAATCGAGGAGTCACTGGCCTCTGGAAAATGAGTGTCCGCCCTTCGGTAGAATTTATGGGCGATATCCTGGTCTCCGGGTCAAAGTCCGCTTGTGGACGAGCGAAAGTGTCTTTTGACGATGCGGCTACCTGTACGTAAGGGCAGGATGCAACCGCAGGTGAAGACAGCACGCCACTGAGGCAAACCATAATAAAAGTTTACTTTGTCAGTGCTGCTGGTTTTTAGCCGTTGAGGGAATACTACAGCAAGGTCGTGAACCTTGAAAAGGGTAAAATGTTTTTAAAGAAATGAAAAAAGGAAGATATTGCTGTACAGTATTGCAGGAAATATTCCTCTCCGATGTTTGTAATCCCTGTACTACGAAGAACCGAAAGATAGCATAGTAAAGCAATATCTTACTTTTGGGTTCTGTAGTTTAAGATTATGTAGGATAATATTTAGCATATTATAAAACCGAGTAAGAGTTGTCTTTCTTAGATGTATTTTCAAATAAAAAATGAAGTCGGACAATTTAGTATTCCCTTCTGAAGAATTCTTTCAGACGTCCAAACGTCCGTATTGAAGAAGTATATTTCGCTGAGAATAAGTGACAAAACGTGCCACAAAAAGACTTTATTAGAATTTTTTGAGCTTTTTATTACCAGCATTAGTGACTTTGTTGGAGAGCACACATTACCCGTCACCGTAACTAAACCAGCGAAAGACTCCCCGAAAATGAAATATCGACCACCTTTCAGAACCATTTACGTCCTCTTAGTACCTCGAACAATATTTTACATTCCGATTGAAGCGACAGTCCGTGAGCTAGTGGTACTTAACGGTGAAAACGGCGCCCTTTGTGGTGCCAAGAGGCGCGACTCTCTTTTTACCCCCCGCTCGCGCTCGCCGCCCATTGTCGCGCGCCGGCGGTTTTACATAAATTTGTAATATAATTGAGACGTGAGTGATTTCCGTCGCTGGCTCGTGCGCGTGTGCGTGCGCCCGCTCTCCCGCCCGCCCGCGACTGAAAGAACGCATTGTGGACGCGGTGCGTGGCTCGGGGGTAGGGCGCGATGCAGTGCAGATGTTCGGGCGACGCGGCGTGACGTGCGTGTACGCAGCGCACAGTGGGGCAGATGTCACGGACGTTTCACGCGATTTTTAAAAAAGTGCTAGGCTGTGAACGGTCAGGTTAATAATAATGTTGATTAATAGGAAAACTGTGCCTTGAGAATTCTGGAGATCACCATCCGTCGAAATAAAATGTGAAATATGACAATGAGTAGACGTTGTCCATTGATGCGTAATATTTTAATTTTATCTTTGTTTTTCTGCACAATTATTTGCAGTGGTTTTCAAACTCCGGGGATCGAATGGTAACGTTTGACATCCAGTGTGCACACACGTTTTCTTCGTTAATAATTTTGTGAAAAGAGATCTAATTGTCTTCCAAGGAGAAAAAATGTTTCAGTTTTAAAGACCGTGATATATTTTATTGACAATTCCTGGACGAAGGAGAAGAAGAAGAAGAAGAATTTCCTAGAATTTCTGAAAACTCAACCATGTTGGAGAAAATTCTAATATTAGAGATGCAAATGACAGTTTAAAATGAAATGAAAATTGACGCGGCTGCTAGTCCAGGAGGAATCCCATTGTATTATGATTTTGAGAGCAGAGTTGGTGTTCAAATAGAATTAGTTATCTTTGTGGTACGCTACCGTTGCGTTAGAAGCCGCCGTTTCCACGAGTGCACCCCACTGTACGCGGCTGAGCCGCGCGGGGCGCGTCGGAGTGACGCGCAGCGCCGCGGCGCGTGTTGGTTTTACGCTCGGAGCATTGTGCGCGGCGCGACCGGGGCGGGGCGGGGCGGGGCGGGGCGGGGCAAGGCGAGGCGAGGCGAGGCGAGATGAAGCGGAGACGAGCGGGAGCTCTCGAGGCGCGTATTTTCTCAGGTGCCCGCCGTCCGTCTCCGGGCGGCGAGGCGCGCTCGCCGCGTGCCGTGTCTGTTGCGTGCGGGCGCGCGGGGTGGCCGTGAGGCGCGGGAGGGTGGCGGGGCGCGGTGAAGTGGGCGCCGTGATCCGCCCACCCGCCCCCTGCCAGGCACCTCGGGCGCTCGCCGTGAGAGGCTGCGACGAGTAGAGACGGGTCTCGACGCCGCGCCGTATGGGTCGCTGAGGCGCAAAGGTGCCCAGGTGCGGGAGAAGCCCTGCCCGTGTTTTCTTTGCGCGTGAGTGTGTTTGTGCAGTTGAGACGGGCCGAACACGAAATGAAGCTTGATGTATTCTGCCCTGGCCCGCAATTAGTAGCATTTGTTTTTGTTTGGTGTGTTTGAATTACTAATCGTATTTTCTTGTGACCACGGTTCGTGATAACCAGAATGCCCGCTATGATGTTATTTTTAGAGATTATTTCAGTAGCACAAACGCTGTGCTACTTTTTATGATAAAGGTGATGTGGCAACAGGTTTCTTGTAATTTGATAACCCTCATACTTTGTTTCGCTGTTTCTTCTTATTCATGTTTCTCGTGTCTGTGTGTCTCAAGCTTATTCTAGTGGTTACCACTTTTATCATTGCTAAAACTGTATTGTACTTTCAATATTTGAGAAACTATACATTTTATATAAATATTTGTGAATTATATGTTTTAATAAAGACTCAGTGGTACATAATGTATCTTGCCAATGTTATTCCTTTCCGTATCAGGTGAAATTATTTTTCACCTCACTCTGATGGATAGGAATTCTTGCCGTGCTTTTTCTCTTCTCCCACACCTAGAAGAAGAAAAAAACTCTCAAAGAAAAAAGAAAATCCCCGAGGAGAGAACGTGAACAAGCAGTGTAAACACCCAATGACCCACTGTAATGAAATAAAAGCGGAACACGTCTGAAGATCCCCTGTTGCTGCTGCTGCAACAGCAACCGTCCGCCAACAGCCCCCTTCTCAAATTGTCCAAATTTCCGTTAAGTGGGTTCCTCCGCCAGCTGGCGGCTGCGTGCGGCGGCGGCGCGTCGAGTCTCGCGCCCCGGGCGCACCGCCGCGGGCGCCGCGAGCGCGGAGGCAACAGGTGCTGAAATCTGTTGGCGCCAAATTGCCCGCCCGCCTTCCCACGAAGCCCCGGCGCCGACGTACGGGCGAACGAGACAGACGGCGGAGGCGCCGCCCTATCACGCTCCGTGTTTGTTTAAGCGCGCTGATGCCCGCCTCCCGTCCACGCTGCGCGCCAGGAAGGAGGAGATGGATGCGTGCGTGCTGGGGCGTCATGCATCTGTGGTCGTTGGGGATCGCCTTGGAGGATTAAAGGAAGGGAAGACGAAAAAAGTAGGCTTGACGGAGGTTCATGTCATCACCATCACATTGCATGTTTACAGAACTTTTTGTGCTAGTTGGTTCCCATTGACTTTGCTTCCCTACTCTCATATTAGCGATTGGTACCGTGGCAGTGTAAAAAGTAATCAAAAAATGTGACAGGGGTTCAAATTTCAAATTGGATACGTTGTAACAATTTTGTGTTTCCGTTCAGTTCCATGTTATTTCTCCAAGATCCAAATTTGCCCGAAACTAGATGTAATACTCGTAGTATCCTTACGAATACTAAGAAAATGAACGAATACTGAAGAAAACTAAGGATATCTGGATTATTGAAATAGGTTGATTAAAGACTTCATTCTCAAGTACTCTGCTAGTGTTTCCATAAGTAAAGCGCGTAAGGTCATACAATACTTCACACAGTATAAGCTCATGATTAATTTACGAACAATTTCAGGATCTGCATCTGCAAAGTTTTCATTTTAGCGAAGTTTTCCTAAAATGATTGGCTCTTTGAGGGAGACATGGGTCCAAAAACTTTTTTTGATGTGGAGAGGCTCAATTTCATTTAGAGCCACTCCTCTTCTAAACATTATATATATATATATATATATATATATATATATATATATATATATATATATATATATATATATATTTGGAATATGAATTTCTTCTTGAAACTCGGGCACAGCTGGAATACTCTATACTCGTTTCGAATGTCATGCGCCCAATACATGTGGTAATTTTATGAATCAATTTAATAAAACAACAAAATGTTGTGTTTGTGGAACTCCCTAGAATCCATCACTGACTTAAGACAACTGGTGTAAATTGCGAAGTATTTTCGATATCCCTCCTATCAGCATCACAACACTCATCACTTCACATGTGGATGGATTTACAGCGTGTGTTTTGCTGTCGCATGCACTTTAGCTGCGGGGATTTCTTGCCCCAGCTGCTGCGCGGTCGCGGGCGAGGCCAATGGCGAGGGGGAGGGGGAGGGCGGAAGCGCGCGACGCAGGCCGGGCGATTCGTCGCGGCCGCCCCGAGCAATGGGCGACGGTCAGCGGCCTGACAAACAGCGGCGGCGGCGGCATGCGACATCTGGAGTAAACGATGCACATTCGCCTGGCGAGGGACACAACGGGCGTGGGAGTGGATTGTGCGGTTTTAGGAACAAGCGATGGCTCCCAGGATCTGTTGACTTGATGTGTGATGTGCAATCGGCTGTCCGGTTACACTAAAAAAATGGTCAACCACTTCCCCGAACGGTTCGTTGATGCGTCTTATGTGCGCAGAGGTTTGTTGTTGTGTTGACTGGCTCATTTTGGTAATTTCTTCGAATGGTATTTCTATAAATATTTATTTTTTTCTAAACTCTTTATATTTATAATGTCTTCTGAAGAGAAAGAAAGGATCTTCTACTTCGTTCGAATCCCATCTTTAAATCCTGATAATGTCTCTCCCAGCATTTTCTTTTCTCTTCCCATGAGCTGTGTTGGTGAGAATTTAGTAGACGTGTGGTTTTTGTATCTCTCGTGTTCGGGTCTTGAATTCGGTATTGTTTACTGGTATTTACTGATTATAAAAAGTTCCTATCTAACTAATCATTATGGGTGATATAGCCTTGAAAAATAATATTTATTTATTTATGTCTCATTTAAAAACAATTATATTTATTTTAAAATTGAGGAAAAGAAAATGTATTTTACAGTTTGTTTGTAATTAACAATTGAATTCCATTTAAATGGTTCAAAGACAGTTTTAGACAATAAATTAATTTCGGTTCCATTGGTGAAGTGTCAATATTACACTGTCTTGACACACACCTTCGCTGTATTCTATTGAGAATAGATATTGATAGGTGCAAATCAGTCCTATTCCTATTTCAAGTTGATGTAATTACTTTCCTTGGTTTCCCTATGCAGCACCAGTCACTCCAGTAATCTTTCTAATGCATCGCCATCAACACTCGTGCCAGCGTCCTATTTCTGTTGGGTCGCATCTCCTACATCTCCGATGCCTCCTCCGGTATAGAAAGGCCCGAATTCGCGGCTTTTTGTCTGCCGCCGCTCCGCCGCAAAAAGGTCCCCGGTGCTGCTGCGGATGCCTCCGCTCCGAGCGCCGTCCAGCGGTCCCGGCAAGAAGTTCCGAGCAGCGAAGAAACAATGCGCTCGCGTTCGTCATTCTTATAACGCCCCTGTTTCGTTCCGATACGATAATATTTCCAGGATCCACCTTGCTATTCGCGCCAACTAACGCTGCGAGATTGAATTCCGCTCGTGGCCTCCTTATTTTGTTTTTGAGACCGTGTTTTCCCTGAAACGTTGGGTGTCACATCAAGGCATTGCTCTTCTTGCGCCCGGCCATCCATTGTATACTTTTCAAACAATGCTTTTTCAGCATCCGGCGACTATTATCCACGGGGAGCAGTTTTGAAAAATATAGAACTAAGCATTTCACGATGGAAGTTGTGAACAGAAGGTATTCAAGTTCGACTCATTGCAGAAGCTTGATCACGAAGTGATAGATGAAGGATATCGACCCGGATGTAGACTCACGTGACAGGAAGCTATGACGAACGTTAATTTTGAGGTGCGTGGCCCTTTCGAGCTGTGTTAATAATGATGCATTTTATGTTGATTTAATGCTATAACCACTCGTTTCCTTAATTATAATGGTGCCTCGAAGAACGGTTTGGTTATGCTACTCGTTTTGTTTTATTGATTGACAGAATAAGGAACATATGTTCGGCCATTAAAGAAATTACGTAAGTGCACAATATTCTAACGTTGCGATCAAATTCCCTCTGATTATAACGATAGTATCAGTTTCCTACGTCATTGTGTCTTTGAGTTATAATAAGTTATTGGTGCATGAAATTCACAAGTTAACTTTGCATCTAATTTATTTTCTTTGAAAATGTCGCTATGCCTTCGGGCAATGGCAGGTTGCATGCGTTTCCAGCATTATGTTTTGTTCACAAAAATTAGTAGTGACATATAATTTAGTGAATCAAAAATCGTAATTGGCGCCTGCAATGATCATTCATTAGACAGTCAGTTTTCAAATAATGGTTAATATCAGCACGTCCTGTATCATTAAGTACCTGTATCATTATGCACGACTCGTTAAAAATTCAACTCGCATAATTGTGTAGATTTTTACTTTAGATTTCTTTGATTAGCATGATTTTGTGAATGAACACTCATTCTCGGTAGAAAATTTACGAATGACGTGTTTTGAAGTGCAGATTTCTAGCTCCTGAACGTACAGTTTAGTACGAGATTTCGTTGTAATGACTTTTTGATTGGTGCATTGTAATTGTATTGTCACAATCAAAGAATGGAGTTGTTTCATTCGTGCCGTCAAACATCTGATACACACACGTGCCTCCTCAAAAACTGCTATTATAGAGTTGCTGGTATCCGACACTTATTTAGCTGTACAATTTTTAGCATTTTATTTCTTTTTTCGAACTACAGCTCCTTTGTCCATCGCCCTTAGCCGAGCACCTGCACTGGCAGAAGATGGAAATGGGATTTCAGGGTGCCTTGGAACAGCTCAATCGACCAGAAAACGAACCAAAAGAAATCGCGTCCTCCAATACGACACGTCGTCCCATACAACATATCATTTGCTCACCCTGAACAACCGTGAAGATGTCTTCTAGTTGGAGCCTTCTCGACATTAGCACGCCGCCTGCACGTCTCCGGGATAACAAGGCTCCTAGGAAATTGCTCGCCTTCCCCCGTCTCCGCCCCCACCTCCTCCCTCAGCTCCTCCCCCTCCAGCTGCGTCGCGCGACCCCGCACTGACCCCGCGCCTCCCTTCGCTTACAATACACACTGCCGCAATAAACACCCAAATTACCCATTGTCCGCGCAGCATCATACGGCCCTGGCTGGCGCCTCGACCGCCGCCCCCGTCCTCCTCCGCCGAGAGCATCGGGAACGCGGCCTCCCCCCCGTTTAATGTATTTCGTTTCTATTTTCGAAAGCACGTTTCCAGATAAGCCATCGCCGGCGGAGGAGCAACGCTTTGTTAAACCCACTCTCCACCCCGCGGAGCGGCGCGCTACAAAAGCCGGCACCCGCTCCGCGCCCGACGTCTCGCGCGCGGAGACGGGCGGGTTTTTGAAAAATTACGCCGCGGACAATGAGGTAATTATTATCATTTTTAACGAAATAAAAAGTTTTGCGTTTATCGAAGCATCTCTGGCCGGGAGGAGCGGAGGAGGAAATAAGCGCGGCGAGCGCCGGAAATGAATCGAAAACGACGGCTTCCGCGTCTCGTCGAGGAGTTGCAGGTTGTGGTGTTGGAGGAGGTCTGGGCCCCACTGCGTGCGTGCGTGCGTGCAGAGACGCGACGCAGAGGGCGTTGCGGTTCGGTGCGCGCTGGTAAAAGGCGGCAGCGGAATGGTGGTTTTAATTTTGCGTTTCCGAAGGATTCGTTCCTGGAGATGATTTGTTTTAGTCGTGGTGGTTTGTATGACTGGTGGTGCTGCGTTGGTTCTTATGAATGGAGTTTCTCGCTCAGATGTTTTTGTAAGAGTCTTCATGTTTGGAACGGAGCTGAATTCTCGCAGTGAGAGAATCACGATGACGATAATATCGTGATACCGCATGTGAACTATTTCTAAATTATTCTCTCTTGTCAAGTAGAACTCCATATTGCAGGGGAATCGTACTGTGTTTTCTTAACGTTACGAAATGTTTAACAATTAGAGCTTATACCTTCATAGAAAAACAATGAATCACGCGACAATCTCATTAACGAATGAAAAAGATATAAGACGTATTGACAAGTCGTTTTCTTAATTTACAAAAGTGAAATGACTTTAAGAATCTCATTGAACATCTTATCATTTGTAAATTCTAAAATATAGAATTTCTTACACCATTTACATAGACTTCAAAAAATTGTACGAATATACAAGGAAGTTTTTTATGGCGTTTTTATTTCAATGCCATAGTGTTTATTACATTTCACTGTCTATGAAAATGTTTATTATTACAAATGATGGAAAGAAACGTATCACATTTTTTTTTCTTTTCATATTTTACTGCTTATTTGTGAAAGCTGATAGGTTTACCTGGAAACACTCTTAATATATTCCAAGCTCTCTTAGCTGTCCTCTTTTCACGTTCAAACAGGGCCGTTCTTATAATGCAGCGCCGCAGCGTTCACCACTTAATAACACAGATTAGCAGCAATGGAGCCGCCCGAAGAAACCGCGTCGCCTGGCCGCCCGGCTTTAACCATGCAGCGCGGCGCGCGGCATCGCCATTGAGCGCGCTCGCCCGCCCGGGGCGTCGCGTCGCCCCGCGCCGCGCCGCGCCGCGCCGCGCCGCGGCGTCGCCCGGCGTTTTTTACGGCGCGCGCCGGCCGTGAGTCAGCACGAGGCGCGGCGCGGAACGCCACAGCGGGCGAGCGAGCGAGCGACAGGGTGAGCGGGTGGGTGCGGGAGAGAGCGCGACTGGACGGGCGAAGGGGGTGAGATAGTGGGGGAGCGGATGAGTGTGTGGGAGTGTGGGAGAGTGGGCATGAGAGCGGGCGAGTGAGATCGTTGGTACGGGAGAGAGCGGGTGAGGGAGTATGACGGCGGGTGGGCGCGCGAGAGAGCGGGTGGTGGGAGCTGGCCCACTCTGCCGGAGGGGGGCGAGAGGATGAGAGAATGGGTGAGCGGATGAGAGTGTGGGCGGGTGGGCGAGCGAGCGAGTGGGTGGGTACAGGTGAGGAGGATGAGAGCTGCATTCAAGACGAGTGCGGGCGAACGAGAGAGCTATTTGGTGCGGGAGAGGGGACGCAGCGGCGGAAAGCGGAGCTTTAAAAGACACCTCGCGATGTTAAGCAGATGCCTGAGGGTGGTGCGGTGCAACGCGCTTTGGACGGCACCTGACGTGCTGGTCGAAGTGAGGCGAGATACGAGAACGAGCGTTGCGAAATGTTGCAACTGGAATTCTAACCGTAGTCTACCCGTAGTTAGATTACAGTTTTTCTTGGATAGGGTGGATTTTCTCCTTTGCGGTCTACCTTTATTTGCAGTATGGCTGGTATTAAAATATATCTCAAACGATTGGAGATACTTTGAGATATTGACTCTCTGAAAATGTATTGAATTGATTATAATTTTATTTCTAATTTTCAGAGATTTAGTTTGCTCTTCACGATACAATAGCTAGAGGCCCGTAAATTGTTACTAGCGAATACACTTTCCACACAATATTGATCAGAAACAAGAATGTATGTTGTTGGAGAGTTCAAAAAACGTCCATATTATGTACAGATTTGCTTTGTATATTTATTTATGAGATAATGTGCAGATGTAAGCCGCTCTTGTAAACCAACGTATGTGTATTATCTCCGACATAATAATGTATTAGAAATTCACATTAAAAATTGAAGTTGACGTGGTGAGGTGACATAAAGTTACTAACGATCCGAGAGAAAAGATAAAGAAGGGAGAAAGATGCGAAACTCGTGTGTCTGGATTTCATAATTTTAGTTTGTTTACGTTATTAGACATTTTTATTCTAATGTACAATTGTTTCATTACTGAGTTCTTTCATTTGGCGGTTGCTTTGTTTAGAAGACCCCTCTCCGGAGAGTTCCATCATCGGGGATATTAACCGTATTCGTTGCAAAGAGGCTCTCCTGCGAGTCGCCTGCCCGCTGGCGGCAGCGGAGCATCTGCGCCACCCCGCGCGCGGGGCTGGCTTATTGAGGAGAAAACCTGCTCCGCGCCCTGCACGGCCCCTGCGTCGCCCCGCCCCGCCCCGCGTCGTCCCGCCTCGCCCTGTCCTATGCGCTCGCGCTCAATTGGAGCGACTGTGTGCGCCTCCGCGGCGGGTCGGCCGGCAAGAAAAGGCCGCTAAGTCTATTAAATCGCATAATGGCGCCGCTGTTTACACGGGCCCGCGGCCGTGCCCGGGGCCCTTAAGCCCCCCCTCCCTCCCCTTCCCTTTCCAACAATGGATGCCGCCCCCTTCACTCCTCCCATCCGAGGGGCTCCGAGGTGCGCGCCCTCTACGACCCGGCCGCCAAGAACTTCTCGGGTGTCGCCCGCGCACCCCCGGTGCCGCAAAGTGGGTCTTCTTCTTCGCCCGCTTGGGCCGCGCCGCGCTGCTGTGCAGAAATTGACGGCCCTCCGGGTGCCCGCGGTGCCCGAGTGCTCTTGACAGCCCCGCGATCGAGTTGCGGCGCGCCGTCGAGTCGGATAGCTGCGGCATTCGCCCACGCGAAAGTGGCCCAACCGTCGGTTTTCGGCCGTCTAGACTTCTAAAAGTGCCCGGGCTCAAATGGGTTGGAACAAATGGTGTTCCGATTTTTCGTGCGTTTTTGTAGGTTGTAGCGTTCTGCGAAATTTGTTCTCATGTATCTTCTTTACCGTTAGCTTTCCATTGTCAATTACGGTGAAATGAACTGTCAAGATTGATAATATTGGCTATTTCTCAATTTTCAATTTTTCTTTTGACCGTTTTACTTTCAACTTCTTGATCGAATTTGCCATTTTCATTTTTCTTTCAGTGCCTCGTGAAATTGCCAGTTGTGTATTTTATCTGTGTATATTATTGGTCACTCATTGTGCAACACTGATTGTATCATCTCTCGTTGCCTACCATTTGTATGTATTCCGATGCCGTAAGTACTGTTCGCCTGAGTAATCTCTAGCTCTGGTTACCGTCTCGAACTTCTCTCCCGCCGAGCATGCGGCTTGGTCGCCGCTCGTGCGCTCGTCGCCGCTGCCCCTGCTTTTCTACCGAGAACGCCTTTACGCCCCGTCGACTTCCGGTCCGGCGCGTCCGTGGCGGATCCATTCGATGGGCCCAGCGGAGGGTCGCCTTGGTGCCCATGCTGTTCGCCTCCGCTCCGGGCCTCTCCGCCCCGCCCCGCCCCGCCCCGCCCCTCTCTGCTCTGCTTTGCGGTTGTGCCCACGCCTGGCGCAGGCAACCTTGACCTCCATCCGCGACTCCTCGCTCCGAGGGATGGGAGTATCCTACCTCTTATAACCGAACACAGGTTTTGTTTACTTCGATTTCGGTAGCTGTTTTTATTTATAAAGTTAGCACAGCGAAGTCCTCGATATGAATCAGAAATTGTCTAAAAAATGTAATTTCTATGGTTACTTTGTTGCGGAAAAATAAATTGTGTTGCTCGAAACCTAGTACCGGATATACGAAAATTTGTTAAGTGTATAGAAATATTTCCTGACAATTTCAGTAAAATTGATTAGATAGAGATAATTAGAATTATAAATAATTTTAAAAAAATAATAAAACAGCGTTCGCCCGTCCGAACGTTGAGTTCGATGACAGCCCTTTCTCTGTTGTATTCTGGCAACAATCGATCACTTGTAGTAGACGCTATCTTAGCCTATTCTTTCATTTAATCTCCTTAATCCCAGGTGAGTTAGAAGAAGAGGCACTACAGCCCCAATGGGAGTTTCAATTATTGAAATTGGAACTCCCCATTGCTTAGCAGTGCTCCCTCTCTTAACTCACCAAAAGTAATTTACGAAGGAGATTACACTAATTACTGACCGCCAAACTTCATAATTTTTAATAATTATTATTAAAATAGCTCTATGTAAAATAAATTGTATTGCTTTTGTAACAATAGAAATAATTATTTTTGTGAACAAACGTTTTAAAAAAATCACATGCCGCTTCGCTATTCACATAACCGATTATTTTGATCAATTATATCCGCGATATTAAAACAAAATTAGAAACACGAAATGTCCTTAAACCGGCTTGTTTTGTGCAAAGCGCCGTTCCTACTCGTTTCTCATTGCTCCAAAATGGAAGGAATCCATGCAGCCGTTAAATCCTTCCTTTCGCAAGTGGATGATCCCCGAAGGCTGATCTCCATTCAAGGACCGCGCATTCTCCTGAGAGGTAGTCCTAATCCTGTGGGCCGAGACTCAGCCCTTTGGATCTTGGGCTTCTGTCGGCTGCTGTTTTGCGATTTCTACAGGGACTGTTTGTCCCGAAGTTCTTTTGTTGCAGGATTCGTTGCGCTGATTCTCTGCAGTTTTGCGTCCCTTGCTGAAGTGAATATGCAAGCCGAACGAACTGAAAGCATCCTATTTTGCCTTTTGAGTGGACAAACAAGATTGCATTAGTGCCTGTTGTATTGTCCGTTTAGAAACTTGTACATTCTGTAGGTATTGGACGTACTTATTCTAACTTCATAGCGATTTCTTATCTCGACCCGACGACGGAGGGTCCCGGTCTCTGCCCTTTCTTCGCTACAAGAGTGGATCTCGTATTACACTATTCATCATTGTTTT
The DNA here is from genome assembly GCA_038098605.1 of Gryllus longicercus. Taxonomy (NCBI): domain Eukaryota; kingdom Metazoa; phylum Arthropoda; class Insecta; order Orthoptera; family Gryllidae; genus Gryllus; species Gryllus longicercus. The sequence goes on from JAZDUA010000022.1 coordinate 3,319,386, forward strand.
CCTCGAATTCTTCTATGAAGCGAGCTTGTTGAAAAAAATCAAAACACGAAACAAGATAATCTCGTGAAAGATTTATCTTCGACGACTGTGACGTTCTGCAGAGCCGTGCATCTCGGATAACGTGGCTGTCACAAATGCCTAATGCAGAACCTTCCTGCTTCTGTGCTCAGGTGCCGCTATTTTCAATTAACATGCGACTGCAGCATAGTGATTTTTAACGTAAGCACGTGTACATGTAACTAGATATATTATATCAAAGAGATGAATTGTGTGTGGTCAAAAGTGCCGCACAGAATTTGTAAATTGAATTGGGGAAATAAAAGAGTATATAATGACGGGTTAGTGAATTTTGATACCTAACAACATTGAAGTCACTGTATCGTATTTAATTCCATAAAAAAGTATTTTTAAAAGTTTGCAAATACGTTATCATAAAAGTGAGTATAAATATAACGTTAATGCGTGGGACAACGTCCTTATTGTCAAAACCAAGCGTAAGATTTTTGGAACCGGAATAAGGATTTCCGTGGCATAACATCGTCCAGCTGTCGTTCCCAGGACATCCCGTCCACGATCTTCCCTCGTCCAGTACGTGAGGGCTGCTCTGACCGGTCGCGCGTCATCCCTGTCAGAGCACTTTTTCCCACGGGCCCAACGCGGAGGAGCGTGGCCCGCCGGCGGCCGCGTCGAGTGGCCGGTCGCCGTTGGAAGCGTAATACCCCCGCGCCACACGTGGCCGCTGCCTGGGATTAAACGGGCACCCGCCGGCTGGAGAGGCGCACACTCCCGCACGCTTCGCTTGCTCGCTCGCTCGCTCGCTCGCTCGCTCGCCCTCACGCACGCACTGCCGCCGACGTTTGTCCCAGCGCAGCGCACCGGGAAACTGGCCAGACGCGTCAGGTCACTTCCTGAACGCGCTGCCGGATCAGGCTTTTTCGTTGTCTGGTATGATGTTTGAGGCAAGTTAACCGTTAGTGCTTTGTCGCCGTCTTATTCGATTCTTTCTCGGTTTCGTGGGTGACTCACGGGAACATTATAGGAAAAGAACATTCTCTAATTACCAGTCATTGATCGAATTGTGGGGTCGAAGCAAATAACAGGGAATGGATTCAGCACCCCCCCCCCCCCGCTCGATGTCATCTGTGATTAATGTTTCTCATCTTGTCCGTCTGCATTCGTATGTATTCTTGTCGAGCGTTGTATATGGTTAACGAATTCACCACACGTCGGAGTGGATACTTGAATTTGTTTCTTTTGTACTATGACATACACGTCGACGAACCTTATCGTTTTATGCTGCACCCAACCGTTGATACCTTGACAATAACTTCCATTCTTGTGATTTGCAACTTCAATTGCGAGAGCTATATGAGACTTCTGAAAATACTTTTTTTTGTGAATTGCATGTATACATTAATAAATGTGCCTGGATTTTCATTAGACATTGGCTAATTCTTCTCACTTTTATCTGTCAACGGATATTGCATTTCAATTTGCATGGCCATGCTAGAGCCCGGTAGGAGAGACGCTGAAACCATACATTGCCCCACACGTGCACTTGCACTTCCGATCTCTCCCCAAAACGGTTGAGATCACATCGCGTTTTCGAAAATCTTTAAGACGTACGTGACACACCTTGCCCCCCGCGCTTCTCTGCGCTCGATCCAGCTGTGGATAGGAGTTAGGAACCCCCTGCGGCCTGGGCGTCGCGGGTCACCGAGCAGCCGAGCACCCCGCGCGTGCGGCCGCACCGCTTAACCCTCATCAAGCGCACGTTACGCGCAGCCGGCTAATCCACCCCTTTCAGCGCCGACCGCGCTCTCCTTCACCCACCACGCGGCCGGGCTCTTTTAAATATAATTTCCCCGCGAGCACGCCCCGAGGAGGCGGGGGAAAAAAAGACCCGCGCGACCACCGCATTCTCCCGCACTGACACTGCCGCTGCCTCCCCGACCGCACGGTCGGCCCGTCCCTGTGTTGCTTCAGGTTCTCTCCCCGCGACGGCGATGCGACCCGTTGGCCCGCGGGCAGGGCCCCCGAATTCAAGCGCGCAGCAATTTGTATAACCTCAAATCCCGCTGCGAGACAGCGGGCCAATTCTCGGCGGGGCTGGGGCCAGCAATCCTTTATGCTGTCGCTGGGGTAAAGAAGCGCGCCGCGCGCGCCCCCTGAAGACGACCCCCGCCCGTCCGGATCGAGACGGCTGCCGCCGCGCCGCGCCGCGCGGCAACACGATACGTTAACTAGAGTGTATTTAAGGGCGGTAATGGTCCGGAGGGTGCGCGCCCCGGAACAAAGGCGTGCGCGAGCGCCGGAGGGGATGCGCACAAAGCGGAGCGGAGAGAGCGAGCGGAGGAGGCCCGGGCGCGCGCCCCTGCGGGACGCCTGGAGGCGCTCTTGGAGGGGAGGCCGAGCGCGACAAAGAAGGTGCCCTGCGTGTCACCAGACGCGCAACGAGGAGGCGCGGTGGTGGGTGTGGCGGAGGCGGGGACGCTTCGCCGCGCTGTGAAGTGCCGCGAGGCAGAGGTTAGGGCGATTGGCACTGGTGATGTGTGGCGCAAGTGGCGTCATTGCTACGGTTTGGAGTTGTGGATGATATCTAGAACGAATGAATGTTGTGAAGGTGTATACGGAGCTATTGGTGCTGAATGAGAATTTTGGCCTCATTGTGAAAGAGACGGGATGTCATTTAAAGCTATATTAATTAATAAAGTGGAAAAGATTAACATTGATTCTAAATTTGGAATTGAATAGTCTAGCCCTGAAGACTTCATTTTCATCTGATGAATTTAGAATTGACGTTGGATAATACGGCTGCAGTGGAAAGTAACGCCATTCATAAAGAGGACGAAGAAGCTGGTGGAAACGAAAATGCTGATATACAATATATTTTAGTTAGAGAGTGATATTCTTCAGTTCTTGAACATTGAGATTGCTATTCATCCTGAAGTTTTCAGGCCAAACGGATTTTTTTCCTTTTATCAGCTCCATTTAATGTACAAAAAAAGTAATAAATAACGGCAAATAAATAGCGTAAAAGATTCTATGAAACGTATTAAATGCAACACTAATAAAGTGGCGATGAGATGAGAGAGTGGAGAGAGCTTCAGTTATGTAAGAAACACTGAACAGGCCTGCTAAGTGACAGCGTTAACGTTCCTCAGACGCGGCGAAGCCCAATTTTTGAAACGTTGCCTCAAGTGGTAGGAGGGGCGGCTCTCCCCGGCCGGGATCCCCCGCAGGGTGGCGACGACAGAGGGCGGGATCGGGCGACTGCATGGCGACCAGATGTGCGCCTCCCGCCCAGCCCCCCTCTCCTTGGGGGACTCCCCCTGCGACGCAGGTCGTCTCTGAGACGCGCGCGCCGCCCATTTTGCAGTCACGGCGGAGGCGCTTTCACAGGCCGTGGCGGCACAATGCTACGGCGAATTAGTGCCGTTGTGCCTCAGCGGCCGCCCCCGTCGCCGCCTCCGCCGCCTCCTTCGCCGCCGCGGCGTCCCCGGCGGCCGGCGCAGGGCGCGAGGTGACACAGTAGGGCGGCCCCTCCCCCGGACGACCCACTGAATCGACAATAGCCACTGTAAAATAGCCCTCGCTTTGTGCGGTGCTGTTTTGAAGTGCACCCGGTTTTTGGGTGGCGCGCCTTAAATTTTTCTCCCAATTGTCTTCCCGACAGGAGAGGCGGTTCGGGTTTTCATTCCTAAGTACACATCACAACATACTGACTTTTGCTGTATTTTCCGGGATCTACAATGCTTTCCATTAGTTTTCACAAGGGATTTCATTAGGAGGTTGTATTTCTTATTGCTGTCTCTCGGAGGGTGGCCTGGATAAACGCGACCCGTGCGGTTTCTTCTCAGCGCGCATCATTTGTGTCAGTGCACGTGTGAAATGTTTGCGCTCTCTTTTTTCGCGGCAGAACGAATTTTCGTTTTAAATATTACGAGCGTATTTGTGCAAGTGCGAGGACAATATTTCTGCTAAAAAAATGCGAAGCGTGAGAAAACGGTCTTGGCTAGTTTCGTGGAGGCGGGTAATCTTTTTATGCGAGAAGTGGCAGCTTTTCTTTGGGCTTCAAATGGCTTCTTCCGGTTCATCAAGCCGCACCCGGATGCGGAGGCACGCCCCCTTCCCGCCTGTCAGGGCGAGATGAAAAGGGGCATTGTGCATGCGAGGTGGTGAGGAGCGTTGCTGGTGCGGGGTGATGTCGCCTCTAATAGGCAGGTTACATCCGTTTAGAGGACGTGAGGAAGGTGAGGCGGGCGGCAGTATCTCGAAGATATTAGTGTAGGAACTGGAGTACTCGAAATCTCAATGACGGTCGTTCAATACGATTATGTTCAGTTTAGAGAAATCTGTTTAAAACGTAATTTCTTATCCTTACATTCTCTTGGCGAGATGTTGATGTCCAAACCCAAAGAACTTAAACTTGATTTTCGTGGGAAATAATGGTAAATGATTTAAGACAATGAGAAATTTGTTAAGGCATGGTGGTTAACACATCTTTAAGAAAGAGATGATATGAAGATCAATTACAATATTTCTGTGGCGGGAAGCAAGAACCATCAATGTTATAAAGAAATAGGAATGTTATTGACGGTTCTTTGCACCAAGCTCGGACTAAAATTCTGCAACACATTAACAACCGAAAATTGAGATCGTCATTGACGATGAAAAGCTAGTATTCGTACATCCGGCAAACTAGTATTTATCAGATATATTACGCAATTTCGAGCTATATGAAGTTACAACTTAAATAACGAAGGTATAACTTATTAAATGTATCAGGTATTGTACTATTCTTGCTCTCTGGTTTATAAACGATAATTTGAGAAATTCAGGCGTATGATAACATTTTCGTCGAATTAGAGTTTTATAAGTTTTGAGTGATAATATAAAAATGCTACTGTTATGATGCATCAGTTGGTTTTGGACACATCACCAACTCAAACTATTGTTTCAATTTTCTATTGCATATTGCACTCTTTGTGTATTGTCTCTTGAAAATTAATTGTTATCTTTTAACAACTATCGAACGTCAATTTTGACATTTGATTAGAACACGTCGGCACACAATACCCTTTTTGTAACATTTAGTCTAAATTAAGTTTACACAATAACATAGTGTGGCATAACAAAAGCCAACAAAGGTGTTTTTCTTTTCATTATTATAGCCAATGTTTAGCCTGGATATTTATTTGAATATAGATTCAGCTTCTGTCAAATAGTTTTATTTGCATTTGATTAGATATTATGGAGGAATGAAAAACACGAATAGCGACAATAGCACGAAAATGGAGACTGAAATACAATGTGCGATTTGGAGAAGGAAACCGCTCCGTTACTTAACGTAAGATTATATTAAAAAGTTTAGAATATATTTCGAAGAGAACCTCATTGTGTTCATTGTTATTCGTTAAGCCCTTCTTTTTCACAATGAACAATATGCCTGAACAACATGACCTCCAGCTGGGGACAGTAGCTAAACACACTCCGTGTTTACCGAACTTAATCAATGGATAAGCCCGTTCTAATCTGTTTTCACGCACCTAATCTGAAGCGTACGCGACCCGTCATCCCTCGTGCTTTCGCCCTCTTTCCCGGAAAGGAGATCCCTTGCGGACGGGCCGCGTGCGCCTGTCGATTGGAGACCATTGCGCTGCCCCTGTGCGCCCCTCGGGTGCACGCCCAGGACGGCTAAGCCTGACTGGCGTGACGCAAGAGGGCAGATGGCGGCGGCGGCGCTCGCGTTCTGCGTTTGGCACATGCGCTTTTCGCGCAATCGCAAATATTCGGGAGGCTTGAAGGGGCGATGAATGGGTACCCGTGTTTTTTTACATCAGTTCCTACATGTGTACCGATGTATCTAATAAGATTGATACGTATGTTGGAATGATTTTCTATCCTGTCAGAAAACTTTAGAACGTCACGCAGAAAATGAAAATAGCGGAGGGAGAGTATAAAAGAATGTAATCTGATTCGCATTCATTGCTATTTCTAATAGTTTGTGTAAGTTCTAAAGCATGAAGTGCCATGTAAAATAAACATATTCGGATAGGAGCTTTACGTATGTAGTTATGTTATTAATGTAATCAGCGCGTTTCCACTTCCCCCTGGAATCAAAGATCAGGTCTCGACAAGACAGCAGCATAACCAATTTCAGTTTGCCGAATTAGTATTTTTTTCGTAGCTCAGAACTGATAAAAACCGCGGTCTAACAAACCTAGACGTACGAGTATTGCATTGTTGGATCGATTAGATGGCAATCAACTGTCAGACTCAAAATAAGATCTCCGGAATAATAATAAATAATATGAAGTTTTGTTGCCCAAATATTTTAACTTGAAGGAAGTACCTAATGAAAAAATATATTGGTTAAAAAACACCGACAGAACGAAAAGAGGAATGCTGCTTTGATCGTATGATACATGATAGGTATCCCCCGATATATTGAACTGAAAATATTAGTTTCTGTGCTGTGAGGAAACAACTCACGATGTCGGTCACTGGGATCTGTATGAGATTTTACGGGCAGATAGTACATAATGTAAAAACACATCCATGCAAATTCTGAAGTGCTTTTGACAATTAGAACATGAGTTATGCGCAAAAATATTCAGGTTTCTCGTTCACAAGTTGAAAACTTCCCGCTCGCAAGGGGAAAATCGTTTGTTGGCGAGCGCCCCCGCTCGTCCCAGCTGCGAGCAACCGTCCTTCCGCGTCGCGCCCCGCGGCGCCGTCCCGTCCACCCGCGTCACGACAGCCCCCCGGCACCCTCGACGAGCCCTCCACCGCGGGAGGCGTTGCTCCCTTCAAGGGCCCTTCGCCGCCATGCGCCCTCGCTGCCCGCCTGCCCGCCCGCCCCTCTTGGGCTGCGTCGCTACCTGCGTCGCTTTGTCGCGCGGCGGCGTCCCGCAGGCTCTTGACCTCGTCTCCGGCGCCGCCGCGACGCCCCGCCGCCCCTCCCCGCGACGCCGCGGCCGGGAGGAAACAGCCAGCCCTGCCCGGTCCGGCTCCGCGGAGCCGCGTTTTTCAAAAGCGCTCGTGAAACGCGTCTGGAAGAAAGTCGAATTTCCGTGGACGTCGCGGTCTCGTCATTAGTGGTCCGCGCGCTGGGGCCTCTTTTCAGCCGCATTCTCTCGCTTTAGCTGGTCGCCACTGCCCCCGCCCCCCGTGTCCTGCACGGCATGTTAAGGCCCCCAGCGAGTCGCGCTTGTCTCGGTCGGTCGTCAGCGGTCACTTCCCGGTTCGGCTTTTCGCGTTCGGTACGGCACTCATTGCCTCGCCCGTCGCCTCCCGCAGCGGTCTTCGGCGGACGGGGCTTTATTAAGGCTCGTTCCCGGTAACAGGTGAACTGGACAAACGCAACCGTACTTGGCTCGCGCGCGCAGAGGAGCTGTCTCGGAGAGAGACGGCAGAGAGCGGCGACGACGTCCGTGACGTCGACGGCCGAGGAGAGGGTGTCGGTGACAGTGACGGATACGCGACTACTCTTCGCTTTAACGATAGTCATTGAGGTGGAGGGCGCAGAAGCTACAGAAGCAGCGGAGGTGGAAAAAGGCTGGAGCAAGGACATGGGAGAATGCAATGGTGGAGGGACAAGAAGAGGATTTTTTTCTACAACTATGGCGTGAGTCAGGTTTAGCACGAATGGAAGGGGAAGGGTAAAAGCGACCACAATAGAAGCGATGGCAAAAGCATTGGGCTTGAGACGTACGTGACTTTCCGTTGCTTGAACTATCGATACGTTGGTTATAGATTTATATAATTTAATCCATTTTAAATTTTGTGTTGATAGGAATGCATATTGAAACAATGGATTCTGGAGGTTCGATTATATCGATTATATATGTTGATATCGATACTTAATACATCCAAACAAGTATTACAGCACACGTAGAAGGTGGAGACGATACAGTGATAGTGGGTGTGTAGGGGTGGCATGGCCTTTGACGGAATGGGTGGAATGGTGGCTGTGATAATGGATGTGGTGGGCGGCGTGGTTGCGTTAGGGTAGAGGAAGGGGGCGACCGAAGCGACGTCGAGGGCGGTAGAATGGGGCGGCGGCGGTGAAACGACGGAGATGGCGGCGGTCGCCGGCCACGACGGCGGTCACGCGCTGAATTGGAAAAGTCTTCGGAAATCAACACAATGGGCGGGGCGATTGGCATGCAGCGGGTCGGCCGGCGGCGGTCGCGCGCGCGCGCGGAACGCCGACTGCCCTGCCCGGCCCTGCTCTGCTCTGCTCTGCGCCAGCGACGGGCGCGCAATGCGCGGACGTGACCATTATTTAATCAGGCGGGCGGTGGGCGCGGGCCGCACGGGGAGGCACGGAGCGAAAGGGGCGGCGCGGTCGCAGATCCCGATCTGCGGTACAGTGGACGAGCATTCGTGGAGAGATGGGCACCTCATGTTGGCTTCAAGTTTTGCCAATGTAGGTTTCAGATGTAGAGGTGATGGGCTCGCTGCGTGTTAAACTCGTACTTGCATGTTACCCATATTGAGATTAATCTTGTTTCACGAAAGAGAGTAGTACGTTCTTTGCAACATTAGCCCCGTTTTCTTCATTAAAGCTTGAAAATGGATTATGTATTATTGTTTATATTTGTTTTCTTAGATATATTATCCATTAAAAAAATGTTGTTTGGAGACTAGTAATTAAACATTCTCTAAAGTCGTAAAGAATCTGAAAGATTGTGAATATCTCTCAGTGACAGTATATGTTTTAATGCAAGCTGCCTTCTTGTTACAATTCTAATACAAGTTGCAAATGTTGTGTTATGAAAGATTTCCCATTACTGTGTGTCGAGCGAATAAGAAGTACCGACTATGAAAGGTATTGAAAGGGGAAAGTTGGAAAATGTTTGGTCATAAGCACTGTACAGCAGACAAATACTAAAAACCATAATGTTGTTATACAACATTAGGGAAAGCGGTTACTTTTAGAGCATGCACCAGATGCTAAAAGTTCAATTTTGAGCACTAGTGCTAAAAGTGACACCATAAGATGTCGGCGTCGTATCGCAATACCACGAGCAAAACAAAATGTGAGTTTGACCACTGGTATCATAAATAACGAATATGAGTGTTTCCGCGCGAGGTCTTCCGTTCGTCCACTGTGCGCGGCGGAGGCGGCGGGATGCGGGCGAAAGAAGTGTCGCGCCGCGGCGGTGACAGCGCGATGCGTCGCGTCGCGCCGGTCGTTAGTTTCACGTCACGTCGCCCCGCGCTTCGTTTCTTCGGGCGCGCCTCGCGCCCTCCGCGGGCTGGCGGCCCCCCGACCTTCGCGCGCCATTCGCAGCGATTGATAATCGAATTCGTGGGAAAAGATAACTCGATTAGATGGCGTGCGTGCGATGCCGGGCGGCGGTCGAGTTTTTCGCGCGCGGAGGGCCTGGTTTTTCGCGAGAGCGGTCTCGATGACGTAAGTAAGAAATTGGGCTCATTTATGTTCGGCCGGTTGTTTATTTGCTGTGTATGTGGCGTGCGTTTCGGGCAGTCAGGCCAGCTGAAGAAACAATCCGCGCCGCGTACTTCGTTTAGGCCTTGCTCCTGTTAGCGTTGTTACCGTGATGCTGAAATAATAAAATAAAATTGCGCCTACACAAGACAAAGGGCTTGTCACTCTTTATAATCACGAAGCAGCTGCGACGTGTACGTTCCAAGTCGTCGTTCTTTTCGGGAGAATCGAACTCTCTCGCAAGACCCCTCCGGGCACGAAGTGCAGTTTCAGTTGTTAACAGTGAATGTGCGCAGCGTGGAAGGTCTCAATTTGAGACGCGTCGTTGCGTGCTGCCCACTTAATTAGTTACGGGGCTCATTCATGAGGAGCGCGTTCATTGACGGAGGACAAATATTTCCAGTCTCTCCTCCTCCTCGACACGGCCAGCCCCGTCGCCGGAGGCCCGACCACTCGTCACCGTCAACGGCCGAGAAAAAGAGCACCGTGCCGTACTTATTTGTATACCGTATTGTGTGGCAGTTAGACACACCGATGTATGGCATTCGTTACGCGAGCCGCCTTCCACACAATTTCGTCTTCGCCGCCCTCCCCCCTTCCTCGCCCCGGCCCTGCCTGTTCCTCTCCGCCACCCCCGCAATCCACTGGCCTGCTCACCCGGCCCGCCTTTCCCCGCCCCGCGCTCCGCCTGCCCGCCCGCTCGTTTGCCCGCTACCCACTCGCGTTATCAGGGCTGCCAATTTGGTGTCTTTCACTGCGGTGGTGGCGCGCTGGCGGCTTTTTTTCCACCGCGGCTCGTGGGGGGGGGGGGGCGTGGTGAATCGGAGGACCGGCCGGCGGAGCTGCGCCCTCCTCCCTAATAGAGCGGCCGCGAATTACCCCATTCGTCTCGGTGCCGTCGGCGCGGCGCGGCCGACGGAAACGCCGGCGGAGGACGAGGAGGAGTCGGAGGCGCGGCTGACGGCGCGCGGTGCTTAGCAGGTGCCGCGCCGCGTCGAGGCAGAGGGTCCGGTGGAATGTCGCGGGGACAAAATCCCTTATCGACATATTTCGTTCACTTCATTTCGACGCTCACCGATTTGCGAAGAGTCAGTTTAGTTTCTGGACTTGGCGCAATTAAGTGTTATCTGGATGTATTAATATTGATATCTGTATGCAGTTTTAAATGGCGGAAACGAAATAGAATATTTTAATTTAGCATTTGAAGTTGTGAGGTGTACTGTATTTCATTTGAAAGCATTAAACAGACCGATTTTTATTATTTCAAGGGTGGTTTATTCCGTTACTGCCAGTTTTAGGGTGATTAAAATGTATAATACACTTGCCTTTGAAAACCGTCATTCGTCACATGTCTTTCTATTTTTCAGTAATAAAAGGTAATGTAATCGAGGCTCAATCGAGATAACATACGCATCCCGACATTTTGAACTCACAATAATACCACACATGCCGGAGACCGGTCGGGAGCTTGTCTGTTTGTCCCGGTTGGGGCGGTGCTCCGTTGGTGGGAGATTCCTGGTGAGGTAAAACCCCGCTATCTGACGTTAGGTCAGCTCCGGATCTCGCCATCCAGCGGGGGGAGATCACCGCCATCTCCCGAGGAAAGCATGCACTACACATACGGGACTAATGACATTAGCCGTTGACGCGCCCGGAATCACTAACAACCAATCAGCTAACATTTTGATCGCCACTGTTCGTTTCGAAATCCACTCTTCCGGAGGGTCTCCAACCGCCTTCACTGCCACCGCATCTGCAACAGGAGCAGCAGCGGCGGCGGCAGCGAGGGGCTCCGGGGCGGGCGTCGAAGGGCGTCCCTAAAAGGAGCGTCGCGGCGCCGCGCGGCGCGGGAATGCGTGTCAAAGGCGTCGCTGTCGTGCGCGCTGTGCTCCGCTCCCCGTTCCGCTCCGCGTCGCGTCGCGCCGACGACGGACGCGTGGCCGTCGCGAGGGCAGCGCGGGCGCTGGCGCGCGCCTGACGCGACGCCCGGAATGCGCCCGCGCCTCCGCTCTCGCCGCCGTGCTTTATTCAAACGACGCGGCGCGACGTGGCCAGGCGAGGCGAGGCGCGCGCGAAGGCAGATGTCGGCGGTGTTCGCTGATTGCCTCTCGCCGGCTGCAGGTTTCCGCGAACGCGCGGCTTTTCTCGAGAGATTAATGGCGTGAGGCGTGCATGGATCCGGGAACTGCTTAAGGGGAGGGCAGGTTATTTTGTTTTTGTAAAAAGTTTTATTTCCCCTCATTGTCAATTATCTCTATAAATGTACAAATATTCAAAGTGCTTATACTACTCTGTAATAAATAAAATATGTTACTCTTTGTTAAGAGATAATATGAATACTTTTCGTGGATTAAATTCGGGGAGGTGTTCGTGATCATAGGTTCCCGTTTCTTGCATTTGCCTCTGGCGTGGGTTATGAAGTTAGAAAAATTGTTGCTTTTGCTGTGTGTTTCCTATTGCTATGGAGGGTAAAAGTGAATGGTTGTTTCATTATCATTTTCAGGTAAGATTCTGTGGAATTAAGCGAACTGAGTGTGGGTGACGAGGTCGCTGTTGTCGATATCTTACATGTAATTTGTTAGTGTGATTCATCTTGAGACTAACAATTTCTGTTCAAGATCTCTAAATAGCGGTCTTGTTTGCATTGCTTAATTGCAAGTGTATGTACGCGTCGATTGGACTTCTTTCACTGAGCAATTGACTTGTTTTCTTTACACTCCATTTCTCTCGTGACTGGCGCTTGCTTCAATGCGAGGAAGAAAAGGAGGAACTAAACTTGAGAAAGACGTGAAGGGGACAGTAGACAGGAATGTAGTATCGTCCATTTATTGCTCTTGTGAGCGGATGTGAGCTGTTATAAGGGGTTATGGTTTTATTACGTCTCTGATCATTGTTAATGATTTAATTGAATGATGGGAAATGTCTCGGGGTGTCTGTAGAAAGGAAGCGAATGCCGGAAATGTCACAGTGAGGTTCAAATGAAAAAAATGAAAATAAATAAAAGAATCATCTCTCATGTAAACATATTATGCTAACTGTGAAGAACGGTTTTAATTTATGACCTAAGAAACAAGAAAATCGTGTATTCTCCTAAGAAAACAACCCTGAAGCTATCATACAGCTGTGTAATATATTTCATGTTCTTTACGCACCGAGTTCCAGTGTGCAAGTCTTTCATAGGAAATTAATTCAATCTCACACTGCACTCCTCATTTTCCTCGTCGTGGCCGCTTGTCACTTCTCAAAGGTTCCGCATTCTCCCTCTATGCGAATGTGTACTTTGTAAACTTGTCGTGCCATCCGAGTACTGCTGCAACAGGAGTTCGTAATCTGCTGCGCCGCGACGCATGTCACGATATGGCTAGCGGTTACACACGTCATCTCCGTCGCACGGTGGTGTGAAATATGCAGAAATGGGCAAAATTATTACTTTTTTTCAAAACTGCCCAGAAATACGCGCAATTCCCCACACTTCGTGCTATTGATCTTGCTGATATTTGAATGTTATTGTGAACTGCGCAACTTTTTTATTGCGCAGTTAAAATGCATATACTTTGACATGCCTAACTTAAATAAGAATTTTTTCTTCATGGTGGAAAGTGTTTTCTTTTTATGTTGTTAATGTTTTTTATGTTTCTTACGATCACGCACCATTCACACATTCTTAAAATTATATCAACTCCGAATCCAGACCCCAGCTTCTAACGGCCTTCGAAGCTACAGTTGCGAGCTTCATTGCTTCAAGTCTTGCAAATGTCTGCGTTCGCCCCAACATGGACCACGGCGCTGTCGGGCTGCGGCGCAATGCCGGTGCTCTGCTTTCGCCGGGTGAATGATGGGTTCTCGAGTTTATCGTGTGAGAAGAATGCGCATCGTTCAACAGAGGTAGTGAATTGTACTTTTTACGAAAATAGTTGAAAAAATGAGGGGAAAATTGTTTTCAAAAATTGTGGATTATTTGCTATCAGCTCTAGTGAAAGTAAAGAAGACTGATTCCAGATCCTTTCCAGATTTACTTTGTAGAGCTAAACGAAATCCTCTGTGGCTTGTACTAAAAGCAATCTCCTATATTACGATATTTCAGATTGGGGAGCCCAGAATTCAAAATGATCAAAACAGATTTTTTCAAATACTAAAGGGAGTAGAAGTTCAGTTTTGGTTATGCTCTCGTACCTTTGTACTTGGTGTACTCGAGACTAAATGTATTGGGAAGATGTATCCTCCACAGTTTGAAGTGAAAACAGTGTCTCGGGGAAATTAATGACTTAAATCCTTCACAAAAACGGCAATTAGAGCGCCCGGACAAAAGGAGTACTTTCAAACGTTGTATTGCCCTATTTAGTAGTAGCTAAACATCTCGAGGACATTCTGAATGACAATCAAAAGATTAAAAAAAAAATAGAATGCCTCATGAACTGTAAACGTCATTAGAACATCGATCAACGCTGAACAATTATCTTCAGTTCTTTTGATTTTTCAGCAAAGTGAGTGGAAACGGTAGTCATTTCGAATAACTTCTGATTTACCTGTTTTTGATGTGAATATTTTGTAGATGCGAGAGGTGGAATGCATGTGTCCCACAGCTCGCATTTTGGATTTTCTCTGTTCTCCATTCAAAATAAAACAGTTATTTCGACATTGAAATCGAACAATTCGGTTACTCCCTGCAGGATTTTCCGTTGAGTTATCTTCCAGTGACAAGTTAATAATCGCTCTCCGTTTCCTGGCGCGGTTGCAGTCAGCTTCCGTTCCCGCTGTTCGCAGAACATCGTAAATGAACCTCATGCAGTTGTTAAATACATTTCATTTCATGCATGAACTATTCTCTAGATTAATAACACATGTATTACGTGTTCTATTTTTTTTGTTCATCAATATACTAAACCATGTGATAAAAAAAGGTATTCTTTATTAATGAATCCTAAATTCAACGCATTTTTCTGCCATTGGTTTACTTATTTTTCATTATTACTTCTAACCACATTACGGTTTTCAATCACGCAAGTACAACAAAAGTGTGATTTTCAAAATTGGATGTTTCAAGCTGCTTTTGCGCGTTTGTGCACTTTGACTTACATGTTCATCATTACAACCGTACTTTATGTAGGTCATCGTACTTTAAGTAGAATGTAAGGAGGTAGTAGGAAGAATACTGATAATTGCATTGAAATATTCGCTCTTAACATTCGGGTAACTTCTAACATTCCTGACACGTTGATTCAATTTCATGAAAACTAATGAAATTGTATTAATACGGATCTGCTAAAATGTTACCAACAATGAAAATATTTAGATGTTCCAGTTGCCGTACCATAAATCCAATGTTACGCGAATGGGTAGGAAGGGTTGCATTGCGATAATGAGGCGCAATAATATTCTATATCCTCTGAAGAATATTGTTTATTGTTATAGCCGATGGCAGCTCTTGCTGCTCAGCTATTATTTTAACAACTGGGTAATTAATGTATAATTTAGAAAGTATTTACTTAATTGTCCCGGATTTCTTTAATTCAGACAACACTTGCATCATAGAAGAAAATCTTTCGTCTGTGCCTGCATTATACAATTATTACAGCGAAAAATACTTGTATCACTCGAACAATAAGTTTTGACGCAAAGAAATCAATCGTTATTGCCGGCACATAAAATGTGGCAGCTGGGCTTGACCACGTGGCGTTTGTGGCGGTGTCGGATTCTCGCGGAGGGCGAGGATCGCTCGGCCTCGCCCACGCCCCCGCCAGTCGCCCGTCTGCATATTTCGCCCGCTGCGCTCAGGGCCCCGCCCTGCCCTCACTGGCCGGCGCTGCCTCGTTAGCCGCACGTAACGCAACGGCGCTCCGTTTATTTCGCGCGCATAAACCTTTTCATAAATAGCGCCAACTTGATCCGCTGGAAAGTGTAGCGTTTTATTAGATAGGATTTAAATAAAACCCTCCTCATTGGGTATATATTTCATTTTGTAGCGCAAACGAACGGTTTTATGTCGGGTTGTGTTTGCGTGTGTGTGGTGAGAATTAGTATTTTGTGCTTGGGTAGATTTTTACTTACATTTTATGACTTTCGAATGTGGTGCTCGAAAAGAAAGGATACCTTATTATCAATTCAACAAGTCGTTATTCTGCACCCATTTTATTGCATGGATTCCGGAATTAATTCGATGTAATAATTATTTTCATCCTAATAGCACTTATAATACATTCCACGGTCTTTAGTAAAGGCGTGCAGTTGAACCCCGTTAATCCGAAGCCCACAAATATGAAATTTCGGATAATCTGAAAATAATTCGGGATGGAGGAAAAATAAACAAATGAAATGATTATTTGTAAGGTAGAGAAAGGATTTTATAATTACTGTACAAGTGAACAACTAATTATGGAAACAACTTGTCGAAATGTTCATTACACTGGAAACTACAGTGAATATCTCATGTTTATGTAGCAGTAATTTTCGATTAGAGTAACTTGTATAATCGGTAATATTCTATTGCTGAAGGAACTGAATCTGCTTGATGATGCGATATGATGTTGAGATCCCGACGCTGCGTAGCCATTTTGTCACATCGCACGCTGTGTTGCGTTTTATCTGGTGATCCTATACATGTATTTGGTACATTTTTTCGGATAATCGGTACAAATCACACCGTCAATTAGTTCGAAATACCAGGGTTTTACTGTAAAAACTTCCAAGTGAATGCACAATATTTTGCAACGTTAATTAATATTTTGCTTAATCCTGTTTGTGATATTTGCCCCTTACAATGAACATGTTTTTAACGGATCTTTCAGATGATGTGGTAGTGCTTACATGTGAAAGAATTAAATTTACGTTTTTATTATGTGTCAGAAAGTAACTTGCACAGTGGAATCAAGCTGTGAAACCTGAAAAGGAAGCCGCAGTGATGTATAGGTTTGCCGCACAATGCTGTTACTTGCACACCGTTGGTCTCGGCAATTGTCGCCCTGGCAGCGGCCCGCGGGACGGCGTCGGCGTCGGCGTTCCCATGAGGAGTTTTTGCTTGCCGTCGCTTCCCATCCGCGCGCCTTTCTTGTCAGGCGCGCGGGGATATCCGCCTGGCTCGTCTCGTTCATGGCGATTGGCGGCGAGACGCAGCGCCACGTGTCGCGGAAAACAGCCGCCGCCGCGTGCACCCCCGAAATCCGCCTTCCCCTATTTTCGTGACGGTGACACGACTGCGGAATTTTCGTGTTGGGTTTACAGGTCCAATATTTTTCCCCACAGCTTTATTGGGGTAACGGTGAGCGTGGGGAACGTATATATCCGTGTTTGTGGCATGTAACTCGCTCGAAGCCATGGGTATTTTTTTATGTGCGAAAACAACATTATACTCCTTTCTTACTAAGGAAAGTGAATGTTGTACCAAGTCGCAGTTTTGTGAAGTATAAAATAACCTCAAAGAGTAAATGATACCTCTAAACAAAATTTAAAAACCTCTGATAGTGCGAGAAATTTTCACTTTCTTTTCTAGACAGTGTGGTGATAGGTTTGTCCCTTAGGTATTACACGGTTATTACTAGTTCTATGAAAAAAACATAAGCATATCCGGGGCTGAAATGGGTTTATCTAAATCTCCTGCAGTAAACATCTTCGGTTGTAAACAGCTTATTTTAAAAAATATTGTAATTGTAAAAAATACAGCTTATTTTACATTTTGCAATGTCATATTTCACCTATTTCTCTCATGATGGCGATGAAATTTAAAGAATCAATTCAATGGTGTGAGCGTGAGAGCAATGCTTTCTTCGCATGCATTTATTTCGATATTTTTGCAGAAATCTATATATTTTATGTTAATGAACTGGGATGTGAAATAAATACTAATTAAAAGATGTGTATTAAAATGAATAATGTGATTGGAAATTACTGCATCGCAATAGTTCTCAGATTTTACCTGTGTCAATAACTGCCTCCTAAGCGACCTCAAGGTGATTCTGTGAATCCACAGTAGTACTGCGCACGCCAACGACCCCCTGCGATTTATTTTCCTTTTCAATTTTTTTTTTATGTCATCGACTTCATTTCTGCGACGAGTGCACCCCGTCGAGGCTCGATGACGGCCCTCTCTCTCTCTCTTCTCCCGGGCGACGAGACGCGTGTCGCCGCGCGCCCACGCGAGAAAGGCAGACGCTCCAGCGCTAAGCGGGTTCTCATAATTGAATATACGCGTCGTTTGCAATTCATACGCTCCCGGCCGCGCGCGCGCGCCACAGAGAGAGCGCACTCACTAGCCGGCCGGCCGGCTCCGGCGCGTTTTGTAAATACGCTGCGACCTGTTTTGCGGCCCCGTCGGTGATTAATCGTTCGCGTTTGAATTACAAAAGGGCTGAAGAAAGTTGATTTACGGCCGTCAGCGCCCGCGCGGGGCTTCTTGTCCGCGCTCCGTCGCCGCGCTGGGGCTGCGCGCGAGTGGCCTACACGCGCCGCGCGGGACGGCCAAGTGGTAGTTGGGAGGCTATTCGATACGATGTTTGGTACATCAGTAAAAATGATCGGTTTATTTATTTACCGTCAAAAACTTAATGGTTGGTTGGTTGGTTGGTTGATTGATTAATTAGTGATTCCTGGCGCCCCAACGGCTAATGTCATTAGTCCCGTATGTTTAGTGCATGTTTTATCGCGTGACGTGGCGGTAATCTTTTCTCGCTGGAGGCGCCGACCTGCTGTCGGCTACCGGGATTTCCCGGACGAGGTACCAGCGGGGCACCGCCCCAGCCGGGACAAGCTCTAAGCTCCCGACCGATCTCCCGGCGTGTGTGATAGTGTAGTGCATGTACGTGTACGCGTGTGTATATAAGTAAGGGGTAGGATACGACAGGGAATGGGAAGAACAGATCGCGCACGGTCCGCGGCCCGTTTGCTAGTGTCCTGCTCCGTCATTCGCCTTGTGTTGATGGGGAATGAGAGAAACCTCGGAAAACTACCGATCAGAGCTGCCGGCCGCTAGAATTCTCCAGACAGCGACTGACTTCGACCCATGCTATCTAGCTGGGGGAGAAATCGTGCCACCATTGGTATTCGAACCTAGAACCTCGGCCCCGGAGTGTTTCTGGGTTTCGAAATTAGTTCGAGCAAATAATCTTAGTTATTGGGAGATGGTTGCTCTGATCGGTTGTTTCCGAGGATCAGTGCAACGCATATCCCTGAGAAGTAGTTTAAACAAAGGGTTAGGGACTACGCTTGATCCTTTTTTCTCATCTTTCTGTCATTTACTGTCAGTTTCAACAAATTACATTACACATCACAAAAACATTGGAGGATCTTATGTTGAAACATCTTGGCCGGTGTTGGGTACTAATTACTGTATCTGGAGGCGGAAGTTTGCATACTATCACCAATATACTAACATGTCTTTTGTAAATTCTCAAGAACTTTTTCTGACACTCGCCACACACACATACACACACACACACATATAGAATCTGGGCAGAGAGTTGTAAAACATGAAATACATATGAATCCCACTCACACTGTAATCAGTTGAGGTCTACGCTGCATTTTGTTTGTGAAGTGCCTTCAACGGTTTCCTTTCGATAACGTTTTGCAGTGGCTATTTCCCGGTGTGTGCAATAGGAGGCATTCACCGAACGAACCAACTGCACAGAAGACCACATAACCCGGAAGAACGAAATACAATGTGAGATAATATGGACGTAGTTGCATAACGCGGAAAGATTCAACATACGTCTCGCTCAACGAATGAATACACGAGCAAATACGGAGACAGATAACTGTAAAATCAACGACCTTTCCGTGGAGACGTATGTTAGCATTCGGCGGGCCCCAGCCTATCACGACTGTAGGTTTTTTGGTCTACCGGATGGAAGGGTAGCTATTCAAATTCTTAGGCAGACGTACACGAAAAATCCTCAGCTCATGTGTCATTTAGATACACACCTTGTACATAATTAAGTTTAAAGAAAACTATAAAATAAAGTTTTGATGTTTTTTGAGCGGAAACACAATCACAAGAAAATACATTCGCATTCATAAATGATTAGAAACGGTGATTGTTCTGCATTATTTTTTTTTTAAATGCTTCAGAGTTCACAAAATAGTTATTCATCGTGATTGTTTTTGAATGTTTAATGATGTTGAATGTCGTACAAGAAACTTTGAACGGTAGTATGAGAGAAAATGGAAGTACGGTCTATCCAGTAGCTTGAATTCGCTCCGAGAAAGGTTGGGCTCTGATTCGTGCTGTCGCAGTTTCCTTGCGAGCGAATAAAGTCCTCTCGCTCCTGCCGGCTCCCGGCGACGCGAAATCGAGCCGAACCGCGCCGCCGCGCCGCGGCCGGGCCAGCCGCCCGCGCTGTCCGGCGCTCCGGCAGCGCCGCGCCGGACGGACTGTCGCAGCGCGACGGCTGTCCGTCGGCCGTCCGCCGCCCAGCGGGAAGTCTTCTTTCGGAGCGGCGTTTTTGTCCTTTTAGCGCGGCGGCTGCCCCTGCTTCCATTTCGGCCGCCTTTCCTCGTTTGCCGATCTCTTTTACGTGAAGAGCTTGCTAAGGGAAGTTTTTTTTCCATTTTTTTCTTCTATTGTGTAATTGGAAACTCGACAAAGATTTTATTTTTGTGTTAATATTATGCTCGATTTTAAAGTTTAGTATGCGAATGTCATTTGATTGAAATATTCAAGTGCAACCTGAGTGTATAATGCGGAGAATGTTATGGTTTATTGTATGTTTGGGTTTACCAATTTCCTTCGCAAGAAAAGGTCGAATATTGAATGAACTCCAAACACTCAAGACATGAATAAAAGAGTCACTATTTAAAAATACATCGGGACTCCCCCAAGATTCCTACGTTTTACGGTGTAAGTAGGAAAAACAGAAATATATCTAAAGCGTTGGCAAACTTAGGAGTGGAATTGGAGATAATTCTAATCTCGTCAAACAGAAGGATTCGTTACTATTCGGTGATTTTTTAAGCGTGACGCATTTTTATGTTATCAGCGGTGCACATGTTTATCAGTAATTAAATTTTATTTATAATACAATATTTTGCAGATCAGTAGAAGCATGAATGAAGCACCTGTTGGCACTAGTACCTTCCTAACCGAGCATAACCCATTTCTCTCTTCGTTTAATTACAAATATAGAGTTCCTGATACGAGTCGGACCCGTATCTTCCTGCTTGGCAAACAAACGCGAGCACACACGGCCGAAGTCGGTCGCGCCTAATCTCAACCGTCGTCGCCGCCGCCGCCGCCGCCGCCGCCTTGGCGCCCGCGTCGCGACGCGGCGTGGCAGGACGCCTGCGCGACCGGGAGGCACTCATACGCGTAACGCCCCCTTCGACGACGCCTCCCCCTCCCTCTGCTCCCCTGCGCCGTCGCCACCAAACAAGAAAGAAAAAGCACGTTCGCGAAATAAAAGGAGAATCGGTCGGGAGCGATAAACCGCGCGCCGAGCCGACACGTACGCCGCGCGCGCAAAAAGCTGCCCATGTGACGGCGGCGGCGGCGGCGACGCGACGGCCCGGGGGAACGGCGACTGCATTAGCGGCGACGGTGCTTGTGGCGGTGGTGGTTGTGGCGGTGACGGTGACGGTGGCGGTGGCGGTGGCGGTGACGGTGGCGGTGGCGATAGTGGTGGTGGTGGTTGTGGCGGTGGCGGGGCGGAAGCGACGGCTGTCGTGGTGGCGGTGACGGCAGGGAGACGGGCTGCGGCTGGTGATGGAAGATGTAGAAAAAAAATGATGTGTTAGTAACTGTGGTTGTGGAGGCACAGCGATCAGGGCAGTGGAGGCGATGGTAGTAATGCTGAGGGTGGTGGAAAAAGGGTTGTCCGGCCCACTCGCTCGCGCGCCCCCCGCGTTGTCACAACCGAAGTGCACCAATTACGCGGACTTCCAGACCCAGATTGCGGGAACTCCGCCAAGGAGAGCTTGTGTTGGATGACGTGATAGTGGGAGGTAAAGGGAATAAGGAGGAGGTAGTGTCTGTGGAGAATTTAGGATTTGGGAGTTAACAACTACATCAACGGAAACGGAGAATATACATGGAGAGATTGATATTGGAGTGATACACAAAATTTTCATTAACTAAAACTGATGCATAATATCAAGAAATAGGTAATAAAAAATTAAACCAAGTGATTTATGTGTCTGTTTAGCAGAACGATGTGAATAACATTGACGTGCTCCTATGGTTAGGAACTATTTAAAAATGCAATCACCGTGAGGAGTAGATATGTAGAACCAACAGATACATACATTGAGGTAAGACGGTGGGAGCATGAGTACTTGAACACAATAGACGAGAATGGGGAAGGTACAGGGGACGTCAGTAATAGTTAAAATCGATTTTGAAACGTTCTCAGGCGTGGAACGTGTTAGTGAAGAGGAGGATGGCATTTCTCGGCAAAAATTGACCAACACAATTTAAAAAATGTCAGAAATTGGGTTATACTTTGGAAAAATTTATGATCCATGAACTTTCCAATCAGAATGCAGGTAATTTGAAAATTTTTCCTGGTCTGTGCCGTTTGCAGGATGGTAATTTAGGACATGTGCTTCGCTGTGTTGATAATTAAAGTGTTGGTATCAATAGATTGGTGGTTTTTGCATGCAGCATTATGAACAATTTTAACAAAGGACTTAAAATGCGTATTTAAATCAGAAGGATGAAGACCACGATGTTATCAAATCCGTGCACACTCATTGGAATCTACGAGTCTGAGGCAGAGGGATAGTGACCGCTTTGATAATGGGGACTGTGGTGCAGAACACTGAAGATTAGATTCGGAGGCCGCTGTGTACTGGTCGAGGCATGTGGATAGCAACGCCAGAATCACAGTTCCGGTAGAGGAAACGATTACGTCACGTCGATGGCCTAGTAATTTCATTGTGCGCAAACAAGTTCAAGAGCGTGAGTGGTAGGAGAAGATACTAATGAATTAGCTATGCTATTTAAGTTCGTTTTTTTAATCCCAGTTTTAGATTCTTAAAGATGTTTAAAACCGTATAAATTTTGAAAATTATAGTGCATCACGTGCATCATGAGTTCCTACGGATAGTCCTGTCTTTATATTAGTACTTACTGATCATTATTTGCCAGTACTTTAAAGGGAAATTGAACTATAAAATATCTCTTTTTTTCAGAAGTAAACTATATTCTATTTTCTCTTAATATTCCTCTTGAATGCGAAATACTGCGCTCCTCCGTTCTTCATATAAGAGGTGCCAGAGGTTATATCGGTTATTTCCGTAGTATTCCAAGGAAATAATTGTACCTTCTGACCACAAAGAGCATGACGGACACATACATGGACAATTTCCGAGTACATATCACCAACATATATACAAACTAATACCTACATACAGTATTTATACTATTGAATTTAAAAAGGCTTCCTATATAGGATATTAGAATCTAAACCAATATTTCGCTTAGTTTTAAACAGTCTATAATATACAATAGCCTTTTTATGTTTAGTACTGGAAGTAAGGTATTTGTAGGTTCAATGGAATTTACGTTCAATGTTATGCTTTGGTACATAAAACAGTGATCTTTTGTGCGTATGAATTCAAACCAAGTATTTCGGGCTTACTAAGGATGTTGGAGAAGAGCATTAATCGATTGAGCGAACTTGATGTAGACATTGAAATCATGGAGTGAGTGAAGAAAAATACTTAATTGTGCATTATTATGACGGCGGATAGTGAAACGAGAACTTGGCGTAAAGGCAATTGCATTCCACTATTAGTCCCTCACTTCAATCCCTAGCCACCATGTCGAAGTTGGTGTCGATAGGGTGTTTCGAAAGTCTCCAGTTTCCTGTATCTCTTTTGTTCCATTGTTGCTCCTCCTTATTATATACTCATTAGATCATCATATCGCGTTTTAAGGACACTCATGATGGACACTCTGGATGGACACTCAGGATGTGTAAAACCCAGTAAATGAATGCATCATGAATAGCGCAATAGAATATATTGCGAATGGTACATGATTGAACCGAAACGACGTGATGAAATCGATGGAAACCACAGTTCACGAAGGCTGTTATCCCGCACCCGAAGCCGTCGTCGTCGTCGTCTCATCTTATTCTCATCCAGGAGTCGTAGCGTTTACACAGCAAGCGGCGATCCCAGCCACGCCCCCCGGCGATCCAACTCACTTCGCTCTTCACCCGCAGCCTCCCGTGCAGCGAGGCGGCTCCACCCGGCTCGGCGCGCTCGCGACGCTTTCTTTCCTCTGCCGCCGCCGCCGCCGCCACCGGTTGAGAAAACAATTGCGACACGGCGAACCGCGCAATCCAAACATTCTCTCCAATTCCACGATGGGGCGGCCCGGCGCGGCGGGTCGGGCGGCGGAGGAAGAGGAGGAGATGATGTGAATTGGAAATGCTAACACAAACCGCCATCGGCAAGAAAGCGCTCGCGCGCCCGCGCACGTCTTTTATATCCGAGCGCAGACAAAAGCACGGCGCGGGCGGGGCGCGGGCGGGGGCGGGAGTCGCAGACGACGATCCTCCACCACCGCCGCCGCCGCCGTCAGCAGCGTGGCCCTGGCTGAATTCATTACGTAAGCTCGCAGACGCGTCCTGAGAAGACACCACGTGCCGCGGCCGCCCCCGCTCCGCCCGCGACCCGCCTCGCCACCGTCGTCTTATCTGCGCCGTTATTGTAATTTCCGGGGGGCGGGCGCCGGCGAAAAGGACGAAGACGTCGCAACAAAAACACAACCGCAACCCTCTCCTGGCGGCGCGCTCGCCGACCGGTCTCAAATAGTAATTTCCCGTTTAAAAGAATATGAACGAAATTCCCGCGCTCTGGCGGCTGCAGCCGGGCGGGCTGACCGGCGCTGCTGCAGCGTTTTGTATTCTGAGAAAGCGGGCATTAGTTCGAAGAGGAGTGTCGGAGTGCGTCCGCAAATAAACGGGAGGAGGAACGGGTGTGGGAGCGGGAGCGGGGCTCCGATGGATGGGGCGGGCGCGCGGTTGGGAAGGACGTGGGCTGCCAGCAAAGCGGGAGCGGAGCGGTCAGTTGAATCGGTGGTCCACCGCGGCCGCTCTAGTATAGGCACTTTCGAGCTGCGTTAGCGTGTGAAACAAAGCTCAGATCGTATCGTTAGAACGAAAAAAAAATCGTATGTGATGACTAAATTCATGGATTAATAAAAACATAAGTCTGTAAATAATAACACGAGTAGTTGTATGAAAGAAACGTTTGTATTGTGAAATATTGTGTCCATGATAAAAAGTATTGCATTTTCATAGACATCCAGAGATGTACGTAAATTTATACTTAAAATGCGTAAGTATTCCTGAAGAAGAAATAATCTGTTGTGTTTGAGGTAATGGAAGTTATAAGTGCTAATCCTCTAGAAAGGTTAGCGACATAATAGGAACATTCAATTTTATTTTATAAATAAAGTATTATTACTGATGAGTCACTACTTTTACAATATTTCTTAATAATCACTCAATTTATGACTTTTTCGAATAATGTACGAGTATGCTTAATTATACACATCCAACTTACTGGGTTGCTTACTGGTTTGCTTCTGAGTTCATGCAGTTCATTTTTTACGATTCTATTTCTTATGCTTCCCAATGAATAATAGCGCCGGATATCAAACACTACTGTACAACAATCGACCTTCAGATGTCTTCCAAAAACACCATCCCTAACGACATCCCACTTAAAAACAGTTATTCCGCCATCTTGTATTTGGCGCATTGCTTTTCAGTAAGTGTTGTCTTCCGTGCTGCTTCCGGATGCGATGACTACGACACATTTATAACTTTTTTTTTTTCATTTCACTTAGTAATGCATACTTTTAGTGCAACAAGAAGTCAATTGAGAGAAAGTACAGGTTTCAGCCTACCATTCGGATGAGTACAATTTATGTGCGTCTCGATCCATAAATACATATGATGATGTATAGGCTGGCTATGCTAATGACCAGGGGACTATGGCGTTGCGGTCAGCGCTTGCGCCGGATGTGCGCCGAGTAGACACCTGCGCTGGGCTGCCTTGGGGAGCACACACAGCTACGGGGAGCGCGGCGCGCCGCGGCGTGGAACTGGAATGGGAGTCGGCGTCATAAACGAATTTCCATCTGGACTTTCTCCACGAAAATACGGCGACAGCGTTACAGCAACTAATAAGTAGTTCCACAATGACGTTATGCAGTTGCTTCATAAAAGGAGTCATTAGAAGGCAGAAACCCCCTTGTTTATGGAAACGATAAATATGGTGTGTAATATTTTTTATGAAACGAGTGTTTTTCTGGGGTATGAAAGTTACTTTTTTAATTATTAGCATATTTTTTTATGTTAAAGACAATATTTTTTCTTATTTAATAAATATACGGTGGACTTTACCTTGTACAGTGTGCCAGGACATTAATGAAAACATGGTATGTTGATAACAAAGAATAAATAGCTTTGTCCGAAGAGAAATTCAAACTGTAAATTGTACTAGAAAGTAAACATCTGTTGGAGGTTGATGAAACAATAAATACCTTCTGTAGATTAACTGCAAATATTTTATGATGTAATAAAATAATATATATTTTAAAGTGTTATAATAATTCAGTTCTTGTTTTCATAGTGTCCTGAATCAGAAGTTCGCATAAGTACTTCATTTTGTCATTCAAACATCGTTTCGCCTCTTCGTCTACTAATAATTTGAAATAAAATACAAGACCGTTGAATTTGACATCGACTCAGATTGTGTTTCTTTATGACCTCAACATCCATGCCACTGAACAACCTCTTCTTATTTTCGACAGACATCGAAAAATTATTGAAGATCGTTCAAAACTACAGTTGTCCCTTGCATGGTAGACCCACTGCCTCTATATTCATCCCCAGCGCCAATAAAAGCGTTTGCGATCACCGCCAACGTCAATTTCGACGCCGTCTGTACTGTTGCCACTGCCATCACCTCCGTCGCCACCTGCGCCGCCGCCTCCACCTCAGAGACGCATTTCCCGGCGGGCCCCGAGGGCGCACAAACAGCCTCCGCCGCTGAGGCAGCTTGTTTGCTCTCCGACATATTACGGGGCGTTCTCTTCGTATTTACCTTGTTCCCCGACGTAATGCGCGGGAAATCGAACTGTAAACCCGCTAAAGGCGCTCTGTTCCTCCGCTTATATGCTTTTTATTAGATTTAAGCGCGGGGAGGGGCCGGCGCGGTGCGGCATTCCCGGATTCGAGAAGAGAGTTATCACGGTCGCCCCCGGGCGATTCGGGCCGCCCCACCCCGCCCCACTCCTCTCCGCGCCGCGTGCTGCCACCGTCGAATCATATTCTTCCCGGGAGGCGCTCGAGTAATTGCTTAATAGACCGCCCATGTTCTCCAATTGACGGGATTCCTGCGAGACTCTCCCGCGCAAGAAGCGGCTCCGTTCGGGGAGGGAACCGCCCATCGGGTGGGGCCGCCCATTAAATTTTTTTCGCCCCGTGATGCGTGTTTCTTTGATTGCCTTTCTTCGTTGTTATGTGCCGATTTATGTCTTACGCAAAAAACGCTACGCTAATGTGATTATATTAATTGTTTATCAAATTGTTTGCATTTTGTACGTCTACAAGTCAATTTCGCGATATGGTCGAGATGAATCTTAATAACTTGCCTTTAAAAGGAGTAAGAATATTTTAGTTTGGGCTCTAGAATAAATGTTACGAAGAAAAATGTTCAATAAATGTTTACAAATACGTCCGAACTCCGGACTAGTATATTTGTTTTTGATGATGGCATCATCCCTACAGTACACCGCAGTGGGGCTTCATCAGATTGAGTTTCAGAGTGGACTGATTTAAAAATTACCTACCAGCTGAAGCTTTTTCTTCGTTTCCGCCACCCTGAAGGAATTAAGACCCACTCGCCCTATTCAAAAGGAATCAGAATGACAGATGTTAAAAGATCCGGCGTGTGTTTGGTTATTTAACTTCGTCGGCCCCTCGGGGGCTTCCTAGGCGGGCGTGGCTTTCAACAGCACCGCTGGGGTTCCTACTGTAACTAGCGCAGGCCGGCGGAGGTTGATTGCCCTGCTCCCGGAATCGTCGGCGGTGGCGTCGGCCGCGGTGCGGAAGCGGCCGTGCTCTCGCATTCCGTGTGTAATGCAGCGGGCGTGCTGCGGTGGCCCGTCGCCGCGACGTCGGCCGCTCCTCGCGGTTGCACCGGCGGTCGGCGCCGTCGACGCTGACGTAACCGGGCGCGTTTCGCGATAGCCCTTGTTTTTCTCTACGTGCGCTCAGGGTACTTGGGTGAGAAGACGAAAATATTCCGGGATTCCTGGACCCCTTTCGGAGTTCGTAATGACGTAACGTATTCGTGATGTTAAATGCGATTAATGACAAGCAATGAAACAAATCTGTTTAAAAAAACTATTTTTGCATTATTTTACAAAATGTATGTTTATTACAATTCATATTTTTTCTGTTATTTTTAAAGTTCCACTTTTCTCGGAGTTCGATTGGAGTTAATTTGCCTTTAAAAACAATTTTAGGAATATATCGTACAGCTGGCATTGTAAGTTTTTGTTTTAAATGCTGTAGGTTCGTAATATTTAAAATTTTTACATGCGAATGACCATCCATGCGTATATTTTAATCTGTCTAACGTAATGGCTGCTCCGTCCTGTTCAATGAAAGAATTTCTTCAATCTCTGAAGGTCTACAAGTTCCAGTCTTAATGAAGAACCACGAACATTTGTATGTGTAGCCTTTCTGCATTTTGTCCCGTTGTACGTTCGGAAAATAAATCTCAGTTTATCGACGGACGCTTTCTTCTTCGGTGTTGGTAACATGAGTCCAGACACAGTATTTTGTGGGCCGTTGTTGGTTGGGGTCCTGTGAACCGTCGCGCGCCTTGTTATCCTACACAACTCGAAAAGGAAAATTCGAAATATTTATTTATCCTGCGGCGGCGACCAGAATCTCCCGTCGGGTCCCCTCGCACCTGGCGCGTTCTGTTTCTCTCTTCTTTCCCTGTGTTTTCTCCTCGTTTGTCACACAAGCAAAACGCGCGCCGTCACCTGCTTTGTGTGGCCCGCGCATTAGGAGGGGAGGCGCACCCTCAACCCCGTCAGCGGAAGGAGCTGTCCGAAAACCCCTTCGGGGTGGCACACAGTGTTGCCAGCGCGGGAGAATTGTTCACGTTCACATTTTTTTAATTAATATAATGGGTATGATAATTTATTATTTGCATAAGGTTACACTTAAAGGGAATGTAATAATGTATTACGTTAAAAGTGAATGTTAATATCGGAATTCCGAGCGGGCTGAGCTGGATCAAGGCATAAAATGATGTCACTGTAGTAGCTGTGACCGGAAGGTCCAAGGATTCTAGTCTTGACATTGGCAGGATTTTCGACACTACCTAGATAGTTATGTCTAATTCAGCCACTGCCTGGAGGAGAATTCTAGCGATTGGTCCGTAGTTTTCCAAGGTTTATCCGATCAACCCTAAGAAACGCGCCAAGGATCGCGCGCAATTTTTTCTTCCTCTTTCTCGACCTATTCTCATCTCTTACACGCACACTTACATTCACTACATTACCGCACATGTCGGTAGAAGAGTCGGGAGCGTAGTCCGCGTTTCGGCTGGGACGCAGCCCGGGTGGGAGATACCTGAATGGGGAAGCACCGCAATCCGTCGTGTAGATTGGCGCCGGATTTCGGCATTCAGCTCGGGAAGAATACAGCAACTTCCCGTGATACAAATATGTCTTAAGGGACTAATGACTATAACAGTTGATGTGCCCGGATACATTCAAACAATAACCAAACAAACAACCACTCAATCGGAATACCAGTGCAAAAAACTATCCTTTCTTATATCATTTATTCGAAGCAAACACCTTGCATTTCGCTTTCTCTTACAATCGTCATTGTTATCGGTAGAACTGTTATGTCATTCGTGTTTCGAGTGAGCGTAGCATCTACACAATGTTATACGTCATTAAAATACCTTGAAGTCAATGGTGACCAATGCGTCAAAGATGGCCCGAGACTTTATAAACGGGATCTCGTCTCGTGTTCTTTTATTATGTGTTGCATACCCGCTTCAGCTTTTTTTAGCATTGAACATGCGCTCCTCTCTTGTAGCGTCAACCATAATAGTTAAGACATGTAGCCTGTTTAACTTGTCTCTCTAGTTGTTAATTTATTGATTCATTAATGGACAGGTGGATGAAAAAGAAGAAAACAAAGTGCCGACGTACGAGGCTGTTCACCTGATGGTACTGAGCAAAAGAACTTGTTTTTGCTTGATAATAAATTATGTCCGAGTGCCGAGTTCAACCGTTTTGTCTAAAAGTGATTTATCAGTATTTATTTATAGTGCATGTAATTAAGCGTGTGTTTGTGTTTGTATGGCGGAATAACACATTGTGGTTAATGTTTAGTACTATGCAAAGAGTGGGATCACGTCGCTCATGATTTTCAGCATTTCAAGCTGTGAGTTCTCCAGCCCCATGTTATTTGCCATCATCCTCTAAAGAAATTCTTTGACTATAGGATTTTTTCCTAATTGTTGTATCATTTCAAGAGCATTATTTAAACAAGGTGTTGCACTAGTTGCTGCGTTTTCTTATTTCAACAAACTTCTGTTAGAAGAAGTCTGACTTTGTTAATAATGAAATTAATGTTGAACTAAATATTTTATGGGAGCGGATGCCGATTTTGGGGATAAATTTTGTATTTCGCGACAGAAAAAAGTATAAATGAATACATGCAATATGAGTAAAAATTCGAGGAAACTTGAACAGCTGTCTGAGAAGTATGTCACGTGCGAATTTGTCAAATGTTTGTGATATTTCTAAAGGAATAGTGACGCTTCCACCTTTCCTTCTGCATTCGCAGTTAATAAAAGAAGTTAATAGACTCACAGCTGTGCGGTTTTTTATTTTATTTTTTTAGAATCATTTGTAACATTCGTAGAACACATTACCTTTCTTGTGTGTCGCCACTCGTGAATGTTGTTGGTGCGAAGAATGTGCAGAAAGGAGTTGTCAGGGTTGAAAACTGAGCAAAGATAATCAACCAGTTTCAACCACATCCACGTATAATATTGTTTAGCTTGCGCACCGATGTAACGTTACTACGACTGTGAACGTCCTGCTCATGTGGATGTCTATTTACTTTGAATAATTACGAATCCCTGTTAACAAGGTGATTCCAAAGGAGATCCCTTTCAAAGTGCAGAAGTGCAAAATGCTTGAAATAGTTGAAAAATACTAGAACAATACTTTGTAGAAATTTACTTGTTATCCAGAAATGTAACCCTACGATTGTCCAAAAACAAAGGAGTTTAGGGTGCGAGAAAGATGGGAACAAAACTATAAAATTTGACTAGTGGATTTGGGAACCAACGTAGACGATGCAGATAGGAAGATTGAACGAGGTGGTTGAGGCAGATAGAATAAACACTTTAGGTGAAGCAAAATGGTGGACCCAGTTACTTGAGGTCAAGCACGTTACCCCTACATCACCAGCACTTCTATGAGATCAGAAAGAAACCGAGAAAAAGAGAAGATGGTAGGAACGACACTATATTAGGCGCCACACACGCGGCATTCCGCGAATACCGGAAACTCGCTGAATCTCGATTAAGCATAGGTGCTCGGTTCGTTGGTCATGCTACGAAAAATTGTTAGCTGCGGATAGGAAAAACACCAAAATATCGACAAATAAAAAGCAACTCATCTCCTCAACTCAGCATTCTGCTGGACATTCGAGCAGTCGTTCGGGACGTGTCGAATATCAGGCGCCGCCGTTAGGGAAGGCGATGTCAAGTGCACCAGGGAGAGGGGTGGACGAAGGAGGCGGCAGGGCGAACGAGGCGGGACAGGCAGGCGTTCGCCCCGGGGGACGTGGGCCCGCAATCCGACGCCGGAAGGGGGCGCAGTGGGCGGGGCGGGGCGGGGCGGGGCGGGGCGGCGGGGGCGGCGGCAGGTGGCGGGCCCTGTCAGCGCGGCGCGCCTCCTCTGCCCGGTGTGACTAAGAGGCTCCGGGGATATTTATCATCCTCCCTCCCGGGCGAGCGCCTCTGCCGCCGCCGCCCTCGTCCGGGGAAACCGCACCTATCGCCTATGGAAATCTTAAACACTACAAATTGTATCCCGCGAGTTTTTCCCCTCGTCGGGGGTCGCTCGCCTCGCCCGGCCCCGATGTCTACCCGCGGCGGCGCCACGTCCCGTTACTTCGTATGTGCGTTCACCCCGAGGCCCATGCATACGCCAGTCCACCCTGGGCGTGATACATACGAAGTAGAACAGCATGCTTGTAGGAAGTGAGGTTGCAAGGTTTTGACTGCGTAGTTTTAACTCTGCCTTGCCCAGAATTAACGGTATTTGCTTGGCAAAGCGTGATATTTTTATGGAGGACTATTGAACAAATATGTAGTCCATAGACGTACGTATAAGTAGCCCATTTCATTCAGCGCCTAAGTTAAGATCGAACTAAATGGAAAGGCGTGCCTAAGCGTTTT
Source organism: Gryllus longicercus (assembly GCA_038098605.1). Taxonomy (NCBI): domain Eukaryota; kingdom Metazoa; phylum Arthropoda; class Insecta; order Orthoptera; family Gryllidae; genus Gryllus; species Gryllus longicercus. The sequence continues at coordinate 3,351,304 of JAZDUA010000022.1, forward strand.
GTTTCATTAAAGGTTGGAATCACACACTATATTATTTCGTGTGTGTCTATATGAGAAATGGCTGAACATAACTTCATCTGTAGTCACCCATATTTATCTTGTTAGGAATTATTCAGTATTACGCTCAATAGATCTTATTTTACTTCTTCCAATAACCAAGAACAGATCCATGAGAATAGTGCTTTGATTTACTCAGGACAGTGAATACCATTCGCCAGAAACTGTTTGGCTTATTGGAAGCATTAGATATGCCAATCAGAATATATGACCACAAATGAGATAGATAAAAAGCTTCAACTTTCTCGCGTACTTTTAAGTGATGAAATTTAGGACTGATTGCAACTGAATGTAAACTGATTCATCAGCCATCAGGAAAAAATGTCTCGCCACCTCGTTGCGAAGAGACCCAGCGGTGGCGCATTCCTCTTTTTAGTGTGTTATCTCGAATGCAATGAGGAAAGAAAATCGAGTGAACTACCGACATGAGTGGGCGTGTCGTGGGGTAGCAGTCAGGTTGCTGACTTTCCACCTCCACTGAGTTCCACTCCTAGTAGATCCATGTTGAATTTGTGGTGGACAAAGCCATTTTCTGTAGATGTTCTCTTGTTTCTCTTTCTTTTCTAGGCTTTGTCTTCTTGCATCTAGCTTACGTCCTAAAAAGCGTATTGAGAATCAAAATAAACATTAATGACATTATGACATTTCAGTTGCGAATATGAAATGTAGGTGAAGAAGTAAAAAATAAATTTGGACATAGTCATTTGGAAGTGGAGTTACCAAGGTTGGAAGTGCCAATAATAGTGGGATTTGTCTAAGCTCGACACAGGCTTCGAGTTACCTAATGCTGTGATTATGAGAAAGGTGAAACTCTTGGAACATCAGAAAATTTGCGTTATCTGTGTTCGAGTTACGGAAATTGTTCTCTACCTCATACGTTATCGAGCATTTAAGTGAATCCCAGAAGCGTACGGCACATAAACGACAAGCCGAAGGCAGCCCAGTTATCGATTTTTGAAGTTACCGAGCTCCCACCGTATCAGTATTCCCGACAGAGGGCGGACGTGGGCGCCGCGACTGCGGAGAGGTCTCGGCGGCGCGGCGCCCGTGTTTATAGCAGGGACGCTGCCCCGCGTCGTGGGCGGCGACAGGCGCGTATTTCGCGCCGTCCGCCCCTGCGCGGCGACGCCTCCCCCCACCCCCACCCCCACGCCCCCGGCTTCGATTTACGACGCGCGTCCAGTCGTCGCGCCGCCCTCCTGCCCGCCCCGGGCCGCTGCGAGATGTGGAAGAGGCTCAGGGGGCGGGACGGGGCGGGCAACCGACGTTTCGGTGAAAGGAAAGAGGCACACAGTTGGTTGAACCTGATGGGAACCTTCGTGGATGAAACAGGTGGGGTCTCAAGTGTAGTTTAGTTGTGTGTGTTCCTGCGAGGTACCGTGGTTCTATTCAGGACCAATAAGCGTCTAAGGCAAATTAGATCAGGTTATAAATGGAAGTATAGGTGCAACAATTTTGAAAAGTAAAATGGATTCATTATTGCCGTGCATTTTTTAAATGTCTAATAAAAAACATGACGTAGATGTTCCACTGACGAATTATGCTAGTCCTCCGCTGGCGTCTTTATAAAAAAATGAATATCGTATAATTCATTATCATTTGCAATCTCATTGCAGCTAAGTGTGGGTACGTGTAGTGGTCGGAACTACATTCGGAGGACAAATATTGAATTATTGTCTGTTTTCTGCATTGGGTTCATAACTATTAGTGACTTTTATTTTGAATATTTGTGTTGTTAGCTTGAAGTGCTTGAACAAAATTAGTATTTTAATTGACATGTTAATTAATGCTCATCGCTCGCTATTTATATGAAGTTGCTACTAAAGCGCCCAGCCAATACTCTTTGCTTCACGCAAATACTAAAATCGCTCTTTCATCACGCAAATGTTCCAAAATATTATTAGTTTGACATTAATTTATCGGGATTATGAAAACGTAGTCACATAGTTATAGTCAATTCTTCCTTAGGTGAGCAACAATTTACTGTCTGGGAATGCTTATTCTTTCTCGTGAGTGAGTAACAATCTTTAAATAGATTTCAGTTCCTTCAAGAAAGAATTGTAAAAAAGAAAATCAAATATTCCAGTGCAGGGGTTCGCGTGCTGTTCGCCTACATTGCGATCACTGGCAAAAAGTGGGCATCGGAATAGATAGGATGCATTCCTCGCTACGCCAGACTCGAAGCAGCGGCAGCGACGGCACCCAAAAGGTCAGCTCGGTGAATATCAATACGAAATGAAACGTGTCAAAATAAAAACTTTTGGCGAGCGGCGCGGCCCGAATGGCAGCTGTGGCGGCGGCGGCGGCGGTGGCGGTGGCGGCGCGCGCGCCTTGATAAATCTTCGGCGGCCCCGGGTGGCTCAAGGGGTTTGGAAGTTGGTTAATTGTTACTTGTCATTCCCGTAGGAAGAGGTCGTTTGTCTAGCTACTCCGAAGGTCAGTCGCGGCGTGGCGCGGCGCGGCGCGGCGCGGCGCGGAGCAGTCGAGGCCAGGCGCGCCCGCAGCAGCTGGAGCCCGGGCGTCGCGACGCCGCGCCGCGCCACGCCGCGCCGCGCCGTCGCGGAATGCACCGAGTGGTGGTGAGATGGGGCCGTTCGCATCTAGGGCTTTTCTGCGGAGAATCCTCTTGTGTTGTGTGTGAGCGGCTCACGGATGCCGGGGAGCGCAAAACTCTGTTGGTTTGAATGGGGTTTTCATGTGGCATATGATTTGGATTGTCTGTGTAATAAATTTAGAATAGGGTGTCCATGGACGTTCGAGTCCTTTTCATTTCTGGACCCGAAGGTTGATATCAGCCAGATAAGCTCGTTGCTCATACGCTCTTCGAATGTGTGCTTTAGACAGCCCTTCGCTGACCTACACTTCCTTTTTAATATATTTCTTATTACCATTCCGTTTTCTTTACCTGTATTGTGGATTTGCGCGTTTTGATGACTTTTTCATTATTTTGACTAATTTCTCTGTTTAATTTGTTTGGTATTAAGCCATTCTCTTAATTTGCAAGTCCCGATGATTGTATTAATTTTACCTAAGATTTTGAAGGTATTTTGTAGTCGATTCGTCTCGTAGTTTTCTATATCTTTCTCAAATAGGCTCCATAGTTCTTTTGTGTTTCAAAAATTTAAAATGCTCCTTAAAATGCTCAGCTACTCCAACTCGTTAATTTGATATCAGATTATTTTAACCCCAATTTTTCTTTACGTGCATACATCTTGTTGTTAGCATGATTTCTTTCCGCCTCCGTTCGACTTCATCTTATCCCTGCGCGTTTGCCCCTGGGCTGTCCCCGTCCCTGTTGCCCGTTCCACACCTGTCCCTGCGCTCACGCTACTGTTTGTTTTCTCCTCTGCCATCTTTCATCCCTCATCCTTCTCCTCCTCCCCGCGGGCCTCTCTCTCTGCCCGTCCCTTCGCCCGCGCCTGTCTCCATTACGATATCGAGATAAGAGTCCCCCGCGCGCCCTCGTTTTTTGAGCGCCCGCCCCGGGGCCCGACGTGTCGTTTCGACCGCGTTAACTTCCTATTTGTGAGCATATTATCATATCGCCCGCGGCTGGAATTGTTAATGGTTCTCTTTGTGTGTATTGCCCTGTAATAACGCATCGTGAATTAATTCCTACGTAGCGGCAGCAGTCGCACGAGCTGTTAAGTAGTTGATGATCTGCGGTTAATTAATGCAGGAAGCAGATAATACCCCCCGCCGCCAGCCCCGCGTGCGTCCGCCATCAACTCCGTTCGTCTGCCCGCATAACAAGACGTTATTAAAGCCAGATTTATTTTCCGCCGCCTGAATCGGAGTCGAAAGAGCGGAAGAGCCGGCGCCCGGCTGTATTAAAGCTTGAGAGACGGGCGCAGTTCATTTTTGGAGAGAGGGATTTTTTTTAATAAGAGGGAAGTGCGCTCCTTTTTTTCTTTCTGTCTCGCGGCAAACGCTATTTAGATTGAAGTTCTTAGTTTTTGACGTTTCCATTAAGATCGGTGACAGGTCTTTTAGTCTCTTGCGAAAGTTTTTCTCGTTTTTGTTCCGTGGGGTATTCATTTACGTCAATATGTTTTCCGCGCAACGTTTGGCCGGGTGACGGAGCTCGGATTGACAGTGCGTTGCCCGCCGCGCGCGTCGGCGCCTTTCTGGATCGACAGGCACTTGTCACCAATCGGCCTCCCGGCGACAGGGCATCCCGACTAGGACGGCTGGCTCTACCTTGAGCTTCGCCCCAGATATTTAAAAAGTGTGTCAGTAATAAACGAGATGGACAGCTTCTCGCATAATGTATTTCTAACGAAAGGTTTTTTCGTTAGAGCGTGATCAGCATTGAAAATGAATAGTGAGAAACATATTTTTTTGTAAATGCTGTTTCAAGTTTACAATTTACCGTAACAAAAAATAATGATATTATTTGCAGTATTGTATATCTGAACTAAATAGAGAACAGTGAGCGAGCTGAATCTGATGCGTAAGAAAGGAATACGATATTTCTGTATCTCATGGATTTAGACACAGATATTCTATTTTTAATCAGAATTTTTGATCTCGTTTGATTGTCACCACCTTCTATTAAGAGATGTACTATTTCCTCCAACATTTTTGTATGTTACGATTGACTGTATAGTTTGGTCTCTATGAAGAGAAGTAGATTATTAATCCTGGATCATCTGTTATAAATAACCGTGATGTCGTCTGTTTAACTTCTCTAAACTCATTTGAGGTGGTTGTAAAAGGTATTTTAATAATTTCATTGTGCTCGGCTGTATTCAACAAAAATCTGTATCGAAAGAAGACTGAAATGATTTTTATTCGAAAACCACTATTTGATGTTTTCAGATTGTTTAAGGTAATGCTTTTATCGCTCATCAGAACAACTTCCCTTTACGACAATCTGGTACTGGGGTGACAAAGTTATAGTCTTCATTCGTGAAATTGCTAGTATCTATTGTGATGTCAGTAATAATATTTTGAGATGGCATCGTAATTTCATTTTTATGATCCAGAATCGCGTGATTGAGTCGCACGATGGAAATTAAAATGACCTTTTTAATGTTAAATGCATGCAATACTACTAAATTAATAACTATCCAATTTGTACGCAGTCATGCAACTACAAATGGATAAATAATTTTATAAAGGCACAAAGAACGAGAAGAAACGTTTCTCAAGTTGACTCTCAATAAATCCTTACGTCTGTATTGAATAATATCTTCACCGACTTCATAAAATAATTATTGAACCGCATCGTATTTTTTAATATAGCCAAGCTAGTTAGCGGTCCATCCAAGCGAATTAAGATGTGATTCATATTCTAGGAACAACATTCTACTCCTACTACCTCGTCAGTTGCTCTGCGTTAAGCCAACTTATCGCTCAGTCCTTCTCGTTGAAAGTTGCCAAGCTTCCAGCCCGTCATGTCGTTAACACTCGCTACCTCCCGCCTCCATGACGAGCGAGTAAAAGGGGTGCTCTCGGAGCTTTCCTCGAAAGGGAAAGGCGTCCCTCTCCCACTCTTACCTCGTTAACTTGGGGATCCGTTAATTCCGTATTGTGTTGCGTTTAGGGCTAAACACTGTACTTAGCCGGTACCTCGCTAGTGTAAATAGGCGCCGATCGGCGCGGGGGTGCCGCTCCCACGGGCGGCGCGGGCAGCAGGGCCTCGGTGGGCGGGGGGGGGGGGGCGCTTCTCCTCGTAGGGCCGAGATTTATCGGGCAACGTAATGGCGCCTGCCCTCGCGCTGTAATTTGAAGGGTGTGCCCGCCCCCTCCGCGCAACCCTCCCCTCCCCTCCCCTCTCCTTCCCGCCCCGCCCCCTACCCTTCACGCCCTGCGGTCGAGCGGTGCACCGTGTGGCGTTCCCGCGGGCAACCTCCCTCGGGAACCTTCAGTCATTCATAACGCCGGCCACTTAACCTCTCGGGACCCGAGGTTAATCGGAGATTGTTGCCGGGCCTCTCGCGCCCAGGCCGTGGCCCGCGTGCGCGTCCGCGCCGGGGCTGCGACGGCGTCCCTCGTTAGAGGCCCGGCCGCGCCACCAAGCCCTCGCCACACCCCCTCCCCCACGCGCGCCTTTGGGGCGGGGCGGGGCGCGGCGCGGCGCGTCGCGAGGACCTGTCGATCTCTCCTCATCGACGAGATGGTGCTCTCACTAATTGACTTAGGTTACGCCAGACGCGTTTCCCGCCCGCGTAGGGGCTGCAGAGAGGATGTAACGTTCTTCCCTTTGGACGATTCAACATTTTTTCGTGTAATTTTTACTGCAGCGTGTAATTACTTGAAATCGTTTTCTTCAAACACGTGGTGACTACGTTCGTTTTGTTGATTAACTTATTTCCACCCTGAATGTATCACTTTTCTAAATTAATAATGGTTTTGTAATGAGATCAAATACTGTGGTCTGGACCTCATGAAACTGTAATGTTTTCATCATTTAAGAAATAGGACTCGATTTTTTTTGATAGAGCTACAAAAAAATACGACCCAACCCTTATGTGAAAGAAGACGTTTTTGTGTTAGTAAAAAATTGAAGTATTTAATTGCAACATAAATCCTGGATTATTTTGTGAGTTAGACTACCTCACGCAGGTAATGAGAGTGTGTTAATCCCTTTTCTTACTGTTACTTCATTTCCTTTCAGTTTTAGATCAAATAATAAAAATTAAGTAGTTTCTTTTGTGAATTTCCTCTACCGTCTTGCGTATTTAAAAGAGTATGATCCGTCGCACGTAGTATATCATCCTTCTGTACGTGGAAATAGTATTTTGTAAGATTTTTAAAATAGAGACACAATGAATAAAATACTCTAGATGATTTCAAGTACAGGAGATCACAAAAGACAGTATATCGAATGTTCGTCGTTTTCCGCACCGCGGGATAATCCTAATGCGAAGTTGCTGATCACAGATGCGCTGCTCGCAATGTGCCTATTCACTTCAACGCTCGCAAACCTCGCAGGTATTGAGCTCGGGTATAAAAGATATACACGATACCCCAGTTTACCCGTACTCGGGCTGCCGCGCGCGGGAACGACGGAGCCGACAAGCCGCATTCGAAGGGGAAGCAAAGTGGCCGGAGCACTCCGCTGCTCTTTTTCGCCAAAGAGGCCCCTCACTGACATCCTCCTCGCCTCCCCTCCCCCTCCACTATGGACACCTCCCCTCCCACCCACCCCCCTCAGCGCTTACACGGTCGTCATCATCGCGCTCCATCTTCACCCCACCCACTCGGCGCCGTCTCCCCAGCCGCCACCGCCCGCGCGGGTGACCGAGCGAGCGAGCCCTTCAGCCAAAGAGAGCGGGCGGGTAGGCGGGCGTTTCATCCGGAAAGCGCGAAAAGGGCGGCCGGCGCGACGAGCGAACAAGACGGGCGGGCGGGCGATGCATCGCGAGATACGACAGGCGTTCGCTTTTAGGGCGGGGGCGTTTTGTCGCGCGTGCACGCCGCCTCGGGCACGGGGCCGGGAACGCAGCCGGCCCTGCCTGCGCCGCGAGGCGCCCGCTCCTCTTATCCTGCCCTGTCGGAAGATGTCCTTGCCTTGTAAAAGCCACAAAGAGGAGCGGCGCCCGAGGACAGCTGCGCACTTTCACAGCTTCTTCTTCTTCTCCTCCGGCGCCGCCTTCCGTCTCGCGGGAGGTGGCCCGCGCCGAGGGCGAGTCCCCGGCCGGTAGGTGGTCGCGAGGTGGAGAAAGTGCGTTTTCGTTGGTTTTAACGACTTAACTGCGAGGAATGTCTTCGTCACGGCTATTGTGCGGGGGCCTGTCGAGACGTTGTCGTTGTGTCAAAGTGATAATGTATTTTCTTTCTGTGTTCATGAGGTAGAAAGTGTCTTTCGGCGAACTTGGAAACCTTGAAACGTAGCTAATGTCTGTCTTATTCTTCTTCTCTTATTCTTCGATTAGAAAGTGCGCAAGATCCAGGTAGTGCAGAGGGAAACGTTGTACGTTAGTACTTTTGATTTACAAACGACAGTTTTATGTACCGCCACCCGGAGTGTGGTTCTACGGGAACAGAAACGTCTTTCCTGGAAGTTACTTTCTTATCCTCCATTGCTCTAAATGAGGGACGTGTCACTTCCTAAGTTAGTCCGACTGTGTCAGCTTTGTTTGTCCCTCTGTGTCAGCACTGTTTTTGCAATGACTTAAGTGTAGTCGTAACCTTGAGAATCCGAAGTACATCGTGGCCTTTTGAATCACTAGTTAATTTCTTAATGTGGTTAACGAGAAGTTTAACTTACGTAATATGCGTTGCAGTTAAAGAAAAAGGATTATACATACACTTAGAGCGTGCAAAATGGAATCTCTTCAGAAAATAAACGAATTTTTAAACATTTTAGTATTCTTAAAAATATTATTATTATTATTATCATTATTATTATTATTATTATTATTATTATTAAGGCGAATGATTAAATATAAAAGGTTTTCTATTATGTTCCTTCGACAATTCATTTCATAGAGTTAGAAACTCAAAGATTATATCCTGTAAATCATTAAGCCACGTGATCATTGCTATTGTGCAATGCAGGGGAGTTGTGCACAACAATTTCATTGTGCTTATCGGTAATTGTTCGCATCTTCTCATCTGCCTTTCTCTTGCCTTGTTCCAGGTAAGAACGACATGGTTTCTACGAAGCCCGCCCTTGGGTGCTTCTACGAAGACTGCATTCACGCACTAGCCAGTGGCGCCCACCCGAAATAAAAGTGAGCTTTTAGTAAGACCATAACTATTTGCAGAGAGATTGTGTCGTTGTCGCTCTTTATAAGGCATAAGGTTGCATAAGGTTGTCAAAATATGTGATATCAATTACTAAATAATCAAACGGCCCTAATGTATCGTAGAAGTAATCATTCAAGACAGTCTTCTTACAAGTCATGACATGAAACAAGCGACAATTGAGTACGTGTCCTTTCTGGATCTTGCGTTGTGTAACAGTTTTTCTCCCTTCAGCTAGGATTTCAAAGCACATCAACTCCTGGAAATTCTCGACGATAAGGCTGAAATAGGAAGTATTTTATCGAGAACTTTTAGAATTAGTATTATAAAATCTTAAAATTAAATCGTTTTAGTATATTTGTCATTTTATTTATAATCTGAAAGAATAATATGAAAAAGAAAAGCAACCTCGCGTTGCTTCTGCTTACCAAGTCTATTATTGTAATTGAGATTAATCGACGAAACTTGAGATCGGAACAAAAACGTAGCAGTACATGACCCAGCGAATGCCAGTGCGACCTGAACGACGTGCACGTGTTTGCTTCGAACGCCTCGCTGACGGTTCTCGTGAGCTGAAGCATTGCCTATTCTTAAGACGAATCCCCTTGTGTTAGGTTGACGCAGCCCTCGCCGTCGCCGATGCGACCGGGCGCGCGTCTCGCCCGCGCCTGCACTTCGCACAAATTTCCGCGCGCCGGCCCGCCCGTAACTTGCTGAAAGCCCGCGCTCTCCTCGCCCTCACTTCCCCTCCCCTCCCCTCCCCTCCCCTTCCCTTCGCCGGTTCGCCCAAGTGCTCTCTGAAAGGACGGCCCGTTTGGTGCAAGCGGATGAAGCTACTTTTTTCCACCTCCTTCTTTTGCTTAAAAAAGAACTTGCCCGCCCTATGAGTAAAGGCGCCGGTATCCTCGTATGCGAAGTGATGCTGATAGCTATATTCCCTGAGGCATTTCACGTGCAGCGGCCGTGCGACTGTTGGTCAGAGCTTACGCCCAACGCTTGCACGTGACATGGATTAGGATTTCGTTAGTTCTCACGGAGGGATTTTCGGGAAAGATTGAGATGATAGTTGTATAAGAAACGAACACGTGTACGTGAAGAAAAAATAGGGCGTGACGAAAACAGAGAATATGTAGTACAATTCGTTTACTTCTAGTTTTGATGGTTTTGTTTTCAGAAAGTTTAAAATGGAATAGTTCCTTAAATGAGTATGTATGTAATCATTTCTAGAAACGTTTGACGTACGACGTGCTATGCCAGAGGGTCTCTTTAGATTTAATGAATGGAAGAGGTGAAGATATATCGTAACCTTTGAGATATCACCATACGTCCCCTTACGTCAAAAGAGATTTATTACATGCGGCTGCCAATCATCTGTGCTTCCAGTGCAACAAGCTGTGTTAATCTATTGGGATATGATGCATATTATCAATGCTTTCTTTTCATGTGTTTTCCCTAGCGCTCTGTATATGATTGACTATGCTTGCTATTTTTCGCTTGAGTAATAATTCGGTCAGAATAATTTGAGTTACTCGGCCAGGATAGTTGCTCACGTGTCTTATGACTACAATTCGATTCATATTGTTTGTATAATTAAAATCTCTGCAAAGAATGGCGAATGCTATTTATAATGTGTTAAATTTCTTGCAACAAATAGCGACAAATGGAAACATTCGTAGTATTAGTAGTATTACATCATTGTATTTCTCAGCAGGTCGAGGTTATGTTATATATGCATAATGAACGTTTTTCATTTACAATCGTGTTTATTGATCTTTTAAATAATTAACAATACATTTACGTATATTATGATGTTATACATCTCACTGTCAGTGTGCAGTTGTTCAGTCTGTACTTTTGCCTAGATGGTATGTACAGAAGGAAAGTACAAACAAAGGATTTTTCATTAAATATTGTCATTTTGTTACTTGTTAATATTTTAACGAACACTTAATAATTCCAGTTTTTGAAATATTGAATCAGTGGCAACATATTTTCTAATTACATTACTTATTTATTTTCTTTAAATGTATTTAACAAATATAACAGGTATTGTCTACATATTAAACTTGTTCGGCTCTCCGGGCTTATCGTTGTGAATGAACACTAAGTTGTGAAATACTATTGTAGATGTGTTTTGTATTGGATTCCTTGAAGTTCCATTCAAGAAAAAAGTATATTAACTATCCAATTTAAGTTTTTGTTATGCATCCATTTATTGAAAAACTTCTTAAACCAAAAATTGTTTGAATTTAAACTCAGAGACATATATAAAAATGATATATTTTTCAATTACGCTTATTTTTAAAATTTTTCAAATAAATTCAAATATATTGTTTTTATGCATTTGTATAATTGATTACAAATATATTTTTTTAACCCTGTTCATTTTGAAGGGGACCATAGCTCTAATGGCTTGCCTCTCGAGTCACCCGTATCAAACGAGTGATTCGACCTTTTTCTTAGTCATAGTGCCTCACGCAGCCGCAAAGCCCCTGGATCATAAGCGGTTTTTGCCGCATCCGTCGCGCCCCGCCCGCCCCGCCCCCCCCGCCCCGCCCCTCCCCCTCCCGCCTGAAGCCACGCACTCGTTCCGGTTCCGCTCGCGAACACGCTGGGTTTTACGCGTGGTGCTGATAGCGGCGTTCCTAAGACAGAGATCCCTCGGTTGGCTACATAAGACCTCCTCTGTTCATCGGTGTGTGTGTCCAGTGGAAGAGAGAAAAAGAAGGAAAGGAAGAAAGAGTGAGAAAGAAAAATACGCAAATGCCTTATTTCCTTCATTTCGGAGGTCATGGTGTGTTGGTAATTGCAAGTCGCCTTGTGTTTCTGCGTAAAGTGACATGTCGTTGACCCGTCGTTTGGCGGTAACAGAATGTAACATAAGACGGAATTACACCGTAAAAGATATTTGTCAAAGATCTTTCGTTAAATAAAATATTACAGTGTAATAGCTAACATTTTATAAAAGATTTCTTTTATAAAATTTCTTTGATGAAATGTAGCCTCATACGTCCAAGTTTTACATTTGGTAAATTGGCGACCAATAGTGGGCTGTGTGGTATTTGCTTCAATTAAAATTTTTATGTAATACTGTTCATTCGGACTACAAAAATAATACAAACAACTTGATGCTTATGACCTATTTTACCGAATAGTGAAAAATGTGGGGGTTAGAAAGTGCCCAATTCAAGAAGTGTGTTTTTTTTTAACTTCAAAATCAGGGAACCCTGTTTCGGAAGAAGGAAAATAATGGTAAGGAAAATTGAATATTTCCTCGTCCATCCTCTAATAATTCATTTCTAAGTTCTTTCATTTATGCTTCACAATGTGCAACTGTGACCCATGGCGTCACCCTCAAACGTCTCCTCTTTACCTTTTACTTCTTCAGCATTAAACCAACGCCATAGTGGTGGCGTTGATTAAACCTAGATAAGTTATTATTACGCGTAAAGTAGCACAAACGCTACTATTTGTTCGTCATCCATCTTAATCGCGAGCCAAACTACATACAATATTGGGCGAAATGTAATAGATTTGTTAAATTTCTTTGTCAAAGTTTCCTTCATAAAATATATTTGTCAAATATCTTTTACAGTGTAATACCGGCAATAACATACGCCATCTTTAATTTCAGAACACGACGAATGAGGTGCTGACATTGTGTTTTAAGAGAGATGTGCCCAAACCGAATCTTCGATATACGAAAGCGTTGTGTTTTTCCTTAAACATATGCATTATTTTCCAGAAGTTTGCGAAATTCTGTTATTTTGTGTGATTTATTCTGTTCGACGTTAAAATGACTTTTTGAAATTAGTGTTTTTATTGAAGTGTCGCCGGTAGAAATTTTTTGAAAGGAAATGCTAAGCCTGCAGGTGTTTCGGTAATAAGGGTTTCCTAGACTTTAGCCCAAATATATTCAGAATATAATATAAGTACTGTAGCTCAAATATATTCAGTGTATAATATAAGTACGCGTTCAGCATGACATGCATGTTCTAAATGTCATTGCAGTAAGGTGGAAAGGAGAACCACACAAGAACCTTTTGGAAATGTCATTTTTTCAATAATGAATGTTTTTAAGCTGTAGTTCCGATGAATTTGAAAATTTACATTAGCTGAAGGTTTCTGTAAATATTTTAGACATGTTTCATTACCGGAAATATATGAAGGATGTGTACGTGACAGTGATGTGACACTGATTAATGTTTTGCACACACTGTTATATCCGTAGAATATTCATTTCGCTTAATGCGTTGTTTGCCGAGCGAGATTTTCCTCTGCCACTTTTGGTTAATGAAATACATGTACTCACTTGAAATTCCAATTTACTAAGTTCTCCACGATCTTAATTAGCAAGAAATGCAATTAGATCTTCGATACGTATCAGCCGTAGTTTATACAGAAAATATTACAATGTGTACATACATGTGTGGAGATTTATCAGTTGTTTTTTAGTGTGTTCATTCATTGTTAGTCTTTCCTATCCCCTTTTAAAACTTCTCAATATAAAGGAGGCTGAATTTGCACCTATTAATCTTATCATTATAGTTTTAATTATAAGTGTGATCTTCTAGATGTTTTGAATGGAGATTATCGGCTGAGCATCTTCACCCTACAATAAAATATCAGTACTTGCTAGATTAATCTGAAGTTGAGTGTATTATATCATAATTATATTTGTAAAAAGTATACTTGTGAATTCGTGGTTAACTTTTCTAGGTATTGGAGGCAAAAATAAAATTTTGAAGCAAAAACTTAATTTATTGGATATAGTGGAAGATCGTTAGGTTGCGTCCTTATTTCGTATGTAAACAAGGAGTTGTACTACTGACTTACCGGCATCGCCTGACAGTTTCTTGTTGCTCTAGATTACGAACGTAATTACGTGTGACGATTCCAACCACCGCAGTAGCTGGCTGACTCGACGCCGGCAATGACATCGCGCCGCAAACACGATAAAAGATACACAAACACCTACCACTCTGACTGCAGGCTTTCTGCTCGCGTTGCCGCCGCCACTCGGAGAACACACACACACACACGCGAGCGCACAGACGCACTGCACTGGATCACTTGTCACCGCGGCACTGCGTCGGGCGCGTCGTGCGGGGCCGGCCACGCTGAAGACGTCTGCCTGGACGGCGGCGTCCCGCGCGCGTTAATGAGCGCGGAATGCGCGCCGCCCGCCGCGCGCTCTCCCAGCCTGCCCCGCGCGCGTGTTCGCGACAGCTGCGGCGGCCTCGCTCGCCCGCCCTGATAAGCTCGCGCGGCGTCATCGCCCCGAACGCGTGGGTTTTGCGCGGCTGCTCGTTCGCGGAACGCCCGCCTGTGCAAGCTCCCGGGGGTTCCCGGAGACTCCACATCAGCTGCTCCTTCTTTTCCTCTCCTCTGTGTTCTATCTCTTCTCTTTCTCTTCCATCTCCTTCTGCTTCTCCCCTTTTTTCTTTTCCTCATTCTTCTTTTTCTCTTAGTGTTCTTTATTGTTCTCCTGCTTCTTCTCCTTCCCTTTCATCATCCTCTTCCTTCGCTTCCAAATCCTTCTTACCCTTCGTTTTTTACTTATACTTATTTTGCTCCTCCTCCTTGTTCCCCTTCTCTTTCTTCTTCTTCTTCTTCTTCTTCTTCTTCTTCTTCTTCTTCGTCTTCGTCTTCTTCTTCTTCTTCTCATTCTTCTACTACATTTTATCTTCCTATTTCTCTTCACCCCCTTCAACTTCATATTATGTCTTCTTTTCCTACTTCCTGCTTCTTTTAATCCTGTTTGTCATTACCTTTTCATTTTGTTCTCTATAGGTCAAATCCTTTTCTGGTAGACCGGGACAGACGCACGGATATAGAACATGTGAGATGAATAAATGGTTGTGATGGTATGGATGTTTAAGAAGCAATGTTGGAGTTGAAGGAGGGTGTGAAACCTTGCGGTGAACACGACATCTCCATAAATTCCACACTGATTTGCACGGGATGTATTACATAGGGGTGAATGAATTTATAGTAGATACATCGTGTTCCGATCTTGGAACGTGGGATTACTGATCGGAATTTTAATGCAGGGCTTTCGTTGCACACTTGTACTCGTATTACAATTTGTGCCTGAAGTTCGAAGGCGTCAGTAAAACGGAACAAAATATCTGTGTATTTAGGCCAAAACCATCAAAGGGCAAATTTCGCCAATATCTTATTCAATAAAACGTACCAGAAACGCTTCAAGGCAAGTTAATTATCATTATCCAAAAGAGGTAACATCTGTTGGGCCTTGTTTTGGGTTACGACGTGCCATGGCTCCTTAGTTAGATCTGCGCGGATTTTTTGCATCCCCAACTACGCTGTTGCATGAATTTTTCTGAAAACACTTTTTCATAAAACCATTCACTTAACTTAAATCGCCAATATGCATTTCAATAGACAAATATTGCGAGAAGCAATATTTAGCAGTAACATATGGTAACATCTGTAAATATCCCTTACCTTGCTAAAATGTGTACGCTCCCTTTGAATTCATTCGCCCAGAAGAAAATAATATTTCCAATGCTGAAATAGAATCAGTGTTCCAAGAGCTTAAGTGATAATTTGTATATTATTCTTGATTTTGTGACTGTAGTCTATTAGTATGTATTGATACGGTTTCGAGGGGATTCACGGGCAATTTGTTGTCTCCGCTGCAGCCACAGAATCAAGTTCCCCGCACCTCGGTTTTTGTGCGCCTCTTCAATTCTCAGAACGCTGTTAGCTACACTCGCACTCCCACCAGGGTACTCCCATTTGGGATCTTTTGTTTTAATCTTTCACTGTCGATTAGCCTAGGTCGCTGATGAAAGAACTTGGCGTAGATACCCGTTTCGTCATTAATTCGTTGTGGTCATGTGGTATGGTGCCTTGGTACTGACATCGTGCCCACAATTCTCTGAAGCACTGTTCTCCTTCTTTCTATGTAATGGGATATGAGTGTGACTATTTTTCTGTAATACTCAGTGACCTTTAGTTGACCGTTCTTTCAACGCTAACGGCAACGAAGCACTGGTAAGAAATCCAATCAAAATTGATTCTTTCGTCGTTAAATACTGACGTATGTGTGAGATGTTTTAAATTTTTTTATGATATTTCTGAAATTTAATTATATACTTTAATATAATTATAAATATAATTATTTTGGGTAAAATGTCAAATTGGGACAATAATTTAATGCTATAATTACATTAAAAATTAAAATATTTTCTTCAATGTAATAACCTTTCGGGATCCTGCCATAGGGTAGTGTTAGGAGTTGGGGAAAGAATGAAGAAGGTGTTTGGTAGGACGGAGGAGAGTGATTTGATTGGAGTCGTTTCGTAATGTTATTTTTCTTTTATTAAATATAGTAATTTATCATAAATTTTAGTGAATTGATTTATTTCTAATATTGAATTCATTGAAATTTTTACATTCTTGAAATCAGTTTTGTAATTTTCGTTTATCCTGTGTTTTGAAATTTAATTTAATTTATGAGGTAGTTTTAAAATGTTTTTTGTGTTCATCTATTCATTTTTACATGTTCCTTTATTTTGCTCGATATATTTCTAAGGGCAATTGTTGCATCCAGTTCGGTAAATATTGTTTTTTTCATTGGTCGAGATGGGATCTTATAAATTGTTTATGGGAAGTTATAAATTGTTTATTGAAGATTTTGTATATTACATAAATTTCATAATATTTTAAAATATTGAATTTGTTAATGTTATAGAATGAATTAAATTGTTGAATTTAGCTGATTTCTTTGAGAACCTGTATTTTTATATTTAGGAGTTTTAGTTTTAAGAACACCGTGAACTCTACTTTGAGTTTCAAAGGAAAGTACATTACAGTATTTGCCGTAATAGCATTCTCAACTTCAACATAGAATTAAACAAAGATAGTCCGAAATGGCAAAGACGAATTAGGCCTTTTTATGGTTTCTGGAAATTGGCCCTTGTTACTTAGGTTGAAGGGGTGCTATTACGTACTTGAACTTTGGATATGATATATTGCGTACAAGATTTTATCTCTGTGCGGTTCGGAGAAGAGTTCAGGATGAAGAGTGGGTCCTGAAGAGAAGGATGAGATGAGGGCGGTCGTGCAACATGACTAGAGGAACCTAATTGGTTGAAATTTCACAGAGTTACAAAACAAAAATGTGATGATCCAGATGGAAACGAAAAAAGTCTTTAATGAAAACGATGTTTTCAAATTGATATCAATGAGAGTTCATATTCTACCATTGAGATATGATCTGATTTCTGAAATTTACTTTTCACTATAGGAATGATTCCCTGTAGACTTTTTCAACAACAATGGCGATTTTCTGATAGAGAATGTTCATTTCTACAGTACTTTAGAAGTAATTTCCGTTGTATGTTTAGAGAGATTTCTCCTTTATTTTAATTCGAAACTTAAGGAAAATCAAATATGACCTCTCGCTTCTCCATAAGGAATTATGCACAATCTGATAATTACGCACGCAGGGAAATTTTCACACAAGTCCCTACACTGAATATATTTCTATTAATATGACGAATATTTAAATCATGTAAATATTTGATAACGGCATATACTAGAGAACAGAAGTTAAATAAAATTTAAAAAATCACATTATTTTATTAAAATTATATTTTAAAATATGTTTATGTTGTTTTAGTTTAATAAATTATATATATATATATATATATATATATATATATATATATATATATATCCTTTTAAACAATTTAAAAAATATTTATTGAGCCTGCAAAATCCCTTTAAGGGCAAAGGCCTCCTGCTTCAGCAGGTTGAAAAGTTGGCTTTAATGTTCATCAAATGAAATTGCTTTTACATAAAAAGAAATTACACATAATTACACAATGTTACGCAAAAATGAATCTCTTTCCCTTTAAAATTGTATTTAAATAAAATTATTAAATTAAAAAGATACTTTTTCGCCCAACCCTGTATTAAAAGCAAACTTGAGATCACATCCCATTTTATCGACAGTATTACCACATCGTCTGTCGAGCAGTAAATTTCGAGTGGCGACATAACAGATCTTAATTTTCACGACATCCCCAGTCCGTCGGTTCCCAAGCTCTCTATCGGCGCCGTGACGCCTCCCCTCGCCCTTCGAGCAGATCACCCGAGCGGAGCTCGCCGGCGGGGCCGCGGCCGGCGCCGCGTCGTGCCTGCGCGCCAGGCGGAAGCGCCAGCCGCGGGAGGGGCGGGGAGGACCACCCGCGCTTGCGGCCCGCGCCCCTCCGCGCCGGCAGGTGTAAATTACCTCGGCGCGGGGACCTCCGGGACCCGTCCGCGCGCGCACGACCCCTGCGCCGGGAGGTCAACCCGTGCGGGAAGCGGCGGCCCCGGGCGCCGCGCGGATTCGTGGCTCTAAAGCCATCAACGAGCCGGAGATTTACCGAACCCGAGCAGGTGTCGAACTACGTGAAATCCTATTGAATAATACGCAGGTACTTTTTTTTATTATTTTATTCTTGCTCGTTTACGGGGGGTGCGATAAACCTTTGGCTCGCGGGTCGTTGCCGCGAACAATACAATTGTTTTACGGGACCGAGGTCCGTCGGCGCGAGCTGTGCTGTGCTGTGCTCCTCGTAAACGTTAAAATCTACCCAAGCGTCGGTATATCTCCAGGGCGCGGCGGCGGCGGCGGCGGCGGTGGTGGTGGTGGAGGAGGAGGAGGAGGAGGAGGAGGCGACGGCGGGAGCGGGGGTGGTGAAGGCGGCTCGTCCGCCTGCCCGCCTGCCCGCCCGCCCGCCGGCGGCGGCCGAAACAATTTTATCGGCGCGTGTGTTCGCCGCAGCGCCGGCCTCCGAACAATGCGCCCTTCCCTCGAGCGCACCCCGCCCACCCCCGGGCCCGCCGGCCCGCAATCGAACGCTGGGTAAACTGTTACAATAAACCGATCCGGCGTTTATTGCTGCCTGCGTGTGGCGGGGGCGCAGGGCGGGCGGGGCCCCGCTCGGCTCGGCTCCGCTCCGCGTCGGAGCATGCGGTCGACGAGGAGTAAACAAGGGGGTACTAATACAGTGGGGCGCGGCGAGGATTTATTGAAGGCTTGGCCGAGGCGAGGACGCGTTCCCGTCGGCGCGGCGCGGCCCGTGAGGAGCGAACGCCCGCCCACCCGCCCCCTGCCGTTCAATGGCTGCCACTTCGCTCCACCGTCCACAAATCCCTCCGCCGTACACGAATACTTTCTTCACGTCCCATGCCGTTGCTTTCTTCTCGTCGATTGCCCTTCAGTTCTACGAATTCACCGTCTGGAGACAGTATATAATGACAAATTGTAAGCAAGCACATTGTCCTAATTGATGGCCTAATTGATTACTATGTTTTCCGATTGGATTTCAGCACTTCTCCAGATATAATAAAACAAGTATCTAGAGCAGATATGTCCAACTTGCAAGGCCTCAAGTGCCACAGCTAAAGCCTTTAATTTGGTTGTGGGCCTTTTTTACAGCACCCGGGCGATCCACGCCTGACTTCCCCGTATTGTTGATCTTGGCAGTTTGCGCGTCTGCTCTGATTAACCTAATTTTACAATAAGAATATTGACCCAGACAGGGCGCATGCGCTAGGCGAGCAACTTTCAATTTTGACCAATAACCGTTTGTGAGCCACAATTAATGGCACCGTGGGCCGCCAGTTGGACAACCCTGATCTAGAAGAATCAACTATCTAACAAAAATCTACAAGAATTTGCTCGCTATGTCATATGGTAAATAATCAGGCGAGGGGTGCTGTTTTCTCTACAAGCTTGTAGTTTATTTTCTATTCCTTTGCTTTTTACATCTGTTTAATTTTTACTACTGTTGATTACGCGTATGTGGTGATCAAAGTGGTGTGAATGTTGATGGAATAAGGGTCACAGGAAATATAGAACTGAAAATCAACGGAGATTTTCTTCACATTATTCTCATTAAGCGATCAACATTCGAATCTGAATACAAAGGTTGATCGGAAACACTTTCCCTCTACAGAACTGAAATAAGATATGGTTGGTGCCATTATGTTTGAGATGTTTGCGGAAGTCTGTTCAGAGACGGTGAACATGATTGGTAACTCTGTCACTACGGCAGGAGACGGGCGTGGGGGAAATCGGTTTTCAGAACATTCTCTGTGCTCTGGCTTTTGTGATCCTTCGGCCTTGAACTTTCCCACACTTACCTGATGGTCGACGATGTCCATCTCATTGCCCGGTTTTGGTTTTTTCTGTAACCAAATGGTTTCATCGAACGGGGATAGATTTTTTTCTCTCCTAGAGAAGTAGCATTGGTTGGCGAGGGTGTTAGGGGTGTGTTTGCTTAGTTCTCGCGTTTGTTTTTTATTATTGTTGATTATTGGTTCGGCGTTTCTGTTTCGATTGGTGTGGGAGGCGGAAAGTTTGAGTTCGGGAATTACTGTGTTTACGTTTGCGCCGGCGCAGTGCTGAAACTGCGATTCAATTCTCTACCTCTCTGTTGACGTCGCTCAAATATGTTAACGAAAGGTTGCGAACAATCGCGTTACGATGTATTTCGAACGTTTTCAGCAGATGAACCTTAAAGAACAAGGGTCATGAATTCAAGGTTCATGGCCTTGGACGTAGGAGATCTTTCGAGAATTCATATTTCCAAATGGATAATATTGATGCAAAATGAGCAACTGACAGCATAGTGATTCTATCAGGATGTTAAGTCTGTCAGATATGTGAATGAGGAAAACATTTATTTATTTGGTTGATATACTACACTACATATCAGTGATATATATATATATATATATATATATATATATATATATATATATATATATTAAAAGTCGAAATTAGTCGTCAAAGTATTGTATTATGTTAAATGACAAGTTACATATTGTTATTGGATTTTTGTAAAAATAATTTTTGTGGCGAGCAAAATTTTCACAAATTATGCCGAACTTGTGAGATTTTCTTATCATTAAAGTAACGTATTGTACCTAGAAATTATGCAACAGAACAATTTTTTAAATTTGATTCTTTACCCTGACATTGTATCATTAAATAATGTAGAATTATATTTTTCAAAGTAGTCAAAGATAGTTAAAAGTAATCAAAATGTAGTCGAATATTGAAATTAATGGGCAGTAGTTTACTAGGCCAGCAGCTGGAAAATGGTACGAAGCGCTAAGCACTAATAAAACGGTTGAACTTACAGTTCCCAAAGGGCTTTTGAGCTGAATATCATGCAGTTATCTCTAAACGAGTAATCGAATGCGAGTTGCCTCATTAGAGATTCGCTCTACATTTTGAACGTCATGGATTTACGATAAGCCATTGCTACTTGTAGTTTTCTGCGTTCAAATTACATTTCAAACAGAAAGCAGCGGCAGTAGATGCCAAAACTAATCGCCCTTATGAACAGCAGGCGAACACGCCGAGTCTTCACTAATGAAGCGGGTGGGTACCGCTTTGGCCAAGAGAATTCGTGGAAATTCTAGCTAGGGGGATCCTGGGATGAGCTTTTACAGCTGAGTTGTATCCATTGGCGTGTTTTCGAACTCAAATGTATTACACTTTCTACAAGCCGCCGTGTCGGCAACCGCAGGTAGTAATACTATCATATCTGCTAATAGGGCCGCGTGCAGTGGCAGCACGCGGCGGCTTTGGGGCAAGCAAAGGGGGTGCACTAGTACGTCGCCCTGTTGTTGGAAGGGTATTTGTGTTTTTTCTTAGGGTTTTGGTGCAATTTCGTCACTGCCCATTAATGGGTTTAATTAATTCATTTTGGAATATATTTGGAATGATGAGAATTGGATTATGAGAGATTAAGAATCGGCCCAACAGTGGCTCGAGAAAATATTTATTAGGATGCCATTTTAAAAGAATAAAGGAAAAACATTCTTTAAATACTAAAAATCGATAAAATTATAATCAATAGGTACTGTATACAATTTTTATATACAAAAAGAATAAACTTTGAAAAAATTAACATGTATTATGTAAACAATCAAAGTAAAATCAACTTTCCATCGTTACTCATTTAAAATGTTGTACCAATTGTATTGTATTGTATATAATATATATATATATATATATATATATATATATATATATTGTATATACCAATTGTATTGATTGTACCAATAAATCTTTTAATATTTCTGGAGGAAACGTTTAAACATGGGACTAACGTGTAAAATTTTGTATTTGTAAAGTATTTTCTTATATTTTAATATTTAAAATAATTTCACGACTTTATAATACAATTTCACCAAGGATACCAATAATGAAATGTGTATATTTTGTTATATTGAGGTTATCATCCACACTAGATTGATATATTCCGTCAGATTGGGAGACACATCTATGTACATCTCTATTTTAACTAAATTGGCTACACCTGGAGCTTATCTTTCCTGACTAAGAACAGTACCGACAACGAACTATATATCTGTGAAACGGAGGTATCTGTGGGGGGTTCTAAATAAAATAAGAACAATCTATTTAATTTCCTTAAACTCTGCCTGTTCTATGAAGAGATTAACTATATCCCATTCGCCACCTCCCAACTGAACGTGATCCCTGCCCATCCCGCACGATATTTCCGCTGCCCCCTTCCGCGTGGGAATTCATTAGCTCTAATAGACGGATATGCGAGCGACCCGCTTTAGAGGCACTGCGCGCTTAGCGTGCTTCTCCAACGTCGAACCGGCGACCCCCTGCAAAAGCAACGCACGTGCAGCGGTGCGGCCCGACATGGTCCGGCCCGGCCCGGCCCGGCTCGGCGCCAGCTGCGTATTGACGAGGTGAATGCGGTGCTGCATCGGCGGAGAATCCTGTCGACTGTTTTACTCCCCCTGCTTTGTGCGTAATTAGTTTCGCGTGCGGTTGTTTTATTGGGCAGGGCACACGTGCGTCGAGCGAACTATTCAAACGCGCTGAGGGATTAAATGGCTAACGTTGCATGAACGGATCGTCACTGGTAGTAGATCTATTGGCTAACTGAAAGTGGGTTCGTGTAGTTATTTGTCGTTTTGTTTTTGCCAACTTTATTGCGGTGTTTTCCGATCGTACACTTGCTTTCGTTAGTAAGCAATATTTTTATGGTTTTCAATAGATCTATTGTCTGTACTACTATATTTTGTAGAGTACTTTTCTTCCAATGAATATTCCAATAGGATATCCTATCTTCAGTTCGTTATGACTAGATGTAACTGCATGCATTGTTTACGAAAGTATTGAACTTTCGTTTTACTATTTTGTTCGGTGTTTTTCAACATTTATTACTTATTAGGTGAGTAATCCGAAGTAAGATTTGTTTGAGAAACAATTGATACGGTTTTGAAAGATACAATGAAAATGCTATTTTGAAATTGGGCAACAGCAAAGAAATCTGAGATAGAGAGGAAGTTATATTTAATGGTATAGTTTGAGTCAGAAAGTGGTCTTTTCGTTACAAATTACCCGATGTGGCTGATAACAGCAGCAAAATGCGTAGGAATCGTTGAGTTGACTTAAGATTTTATTCTTGACGGCAAAACATAAAACTTCACTGTTAGTCAAAACAGAAAAAGAAAAAAATCAAAAATGTGTTACAGAAAATTACTGCCATTCATTAGTTTACGATTTTCAATATCAAAAGATTGATATTATTTAGAGATTATTGTCTTCCTAGTCAGTGACACACACTCATTCGCTTGAAATACGTATCCTGCTTCTATTATTTTAGTGTCAAAGTCTGTCTTTGATTTCATCCAACTGATTGACTAGAAAGTGTGGCATAACCGATTCAAATGTGGTATCATAATGTAATTTTATTTCTAATATCGCTTCTTAGTCAATGAGAGTAGATATATTCAGCGTGTAAGTCATTTTTTCACAACACCTGAAGTTGTGAAATATTACTTGAATGTTTTGAAAAATTGATTTTTTTTTCTTCATTATTTCACAAAATTTGTGTACTCGTATTTTATCCTAAATGAAAGATTTCGATCTCAGTTTTTTCGTAAGTTACATCTTAGTGTTAGCTTTTGGTTATGCGATTAAATATGAAATAGATACAGGGTCTGTTAAAGTGGCACCATGATCAAAAGGTGGATTAGTCAATTGAGGTAATTTTCATTCGCCTTTCGTTTTATGCTGATGTAAGGAATTAATTGAATTTGATCTGCCTATGTTCTATCGAAGAATTCCTTTGAAATTACACTTCTTTTTGGCCATACCCTGTCCCCATCTTGGCACTTAGGATGGACCACACGTCGACCGTATCTCTCTACAGCAAGCCTTGTCGTGAGGGTAGAAATAGTATCAGTAGAGGAACCGCGAGCAAGAACCTGCTGACAGCCGAGATCTTAACACACACTGTAAATCACGGTGTCTTCTTCATTCACAATTCGGATTTCAAAAGAAGTGTGAACAGGCGCTCGTCCACACTCCATTCCTGTGACGCGGGCTCGTCTACCTCCGCCTGGCCTTGCGCCGCCGGGGCTCCGATCGCTGCCCCCACGGCCGTCGCTATCGCCACCGCCGCTACCGCCACCAACCCCACCACCGTCGCAGCCACTGCCGCCACCACTACCACCACTACCGCCAACGCCGCCACCGCCACCGCCACCGCCGCTGCCACCGCCACCGCCACCGCCACCGCCACCGCCACCGCCACCGCCACCGCCACCGCCACCTCCACCTCCACCGCCGCCGCCGCCACCTCCACCACCGCCGCCACCGCCGCCGCCGCCGCCACCGCCACCACCGCCGCCGCCGCCACCGCCACCACCGCCACCGCCACCGCCACCGCCACCGCCACCGCCGCCACCGCCGCCGCCGCCACCGCCGCCGCCGCCGCCGCCACCGCCAACGCCGCCGCCGCCGCCGCCGTTCCGGCGCGCCGCTTCGGAACCTTATGGGCAGCGAGGCAGAAGGCTTCGACCGCCTCCCAGGCCAGGAAGGCGGGCGCTGCGCGAGGCAGAGAGACCGGCCCGACGGGGCATAGTCACGAAGCGCCGCCTTTCTTTGCATATAAATTGTTTAAGCAACAGCTACGCACCCGCGCTTCTCCTCCCCTCATCCCTCCTCGCTGCCCCGCTCGTCCTCGCATCCCGCTATGTCGGGTCGTACGCCCCCGCTGCCCGCACCGTTCCGCTTGTTCTCGCGTCCAGCTCCGCCGCTCCCCACATGCTGGCCCTCCACGAGCTCCTCACCGCTCCTGCCATGTTCCCGATTTCACTTTCCACTTGCTTCCTCCTCCTTCCTGCTTCACTACCGTTCCATTCATTCCCATTCCTGTCTCTCCGCGTTTCCTCAACTCTCCTGCATCTGCTCCGCACACGTCTCATCCTGCACCCGACTCGCCTTTCCTTCCTGTTCCTCTCTTCATCATTGTCGTCAACCCGTTCCCGCCTCCTTTCGACCCCGATTCTTCCTCGCCCCCACTCTTACCCCGCTCCCGTCCCCGCTACTCGCATTGTGTCCGAGCTTCTCGTGACGTCACGCCTCCTCGTGCTGCTTTTGTTCAGACTCCCCCGCGCTCTTCTTCTCTCCTCGTCGCCTTCCTATCGCTCTCCGCTCGAGTCTTTTTCGTTTTGTTTTCGTTTTCATTGTTACTCTTATCGACGTGATGTGGAGAGAATTTATTAGCGGTCTTCTTTTCAAAATCTCTTATCCGTTGTTTGTTATTCATTGTTCATGACGTCTGCCACATTAGCATAATTCTCGAATACGCTCGGGCGGCCAACCGAGTGGATGCGTGCGACTGTGTGTAGAAGTGTTGTAGTGAATGTATGCCCGTGTGTGTGTATGTTTTGTGAGCTAGCGCCCCAACCCGGAGCCTTAGAAGAAAGAATATTTAAGGTATATCATTAAATGGATTGGATATTTAATTGGTAATGACCTATTGGATTGGGCCGGTTCTCCCCCCCCCCCTGCCCCCTGCATCGGGGCTATCGGAGCGGGGGCGGCGGCCGCGGGCATCGCGAGAGAGCTTCTCCGGCCGGACGGCAGAGCGCGGGGCGGGCGCATAATACCAGGGTTTCTCTAAGCCAATAAATCCACTCCTGCCGAGATACATCATTTTCAACCTATTATCTGCCGCGCCGGAGCCGGCAGAGGCCGCCGCCGCCGCCGCTCGGCCCGACCGACCGGGGCGCGCCAAATTTTCTTCCGAACTGCTCTTCTCCCGAGACGTCTCTCGGCCCGTCCGTCGTCGCGGCGCGCTCGGCGATGCAGTGGGTCGAAAGTTCCCCTAAATTTCTGGAGTAAATTACACGGTGTCAGTTGGGTTACCAAATCAAATAAACATTGTGTGAACGTCCAGAGCTATCGGGGCCCGAGGCGGCGGCGGCGGCGGCGCGCGGGGTTTCGCGAAGCCGTCCGGCCGCGCGGCTGGCTGGTTAGCGCTCTCATCGCCTCGGCAGGCGGCGGGGGCGGGGGCGGTGCGCGGGTCGGGGAGTGGGAGATGCGAGGAGTTTGCGAATGACTAGAGGTGCTAAGAGCGGTTTTGAGGTGGGGTCAGGCTCGTTTTAGGCGTGTGAAAACACGCACGGTGATTGGTGAGTAGTTTCACTAGGTGATTATTGATCTGATTTGATTGGTAGACTGTAATAGGTATTCTAGCATATCAGTGTGGATTATGATAGAAGGAAAGAATTAATCGAGAATAAGTCATTATTTTACTTAATTTAGTAAATTACAGGAAAACTAATATACATTTCAAACAATATATTTGTGTTTTAATTGTTGCCAGAAAAGTGTGTATATGAATTGGTACATGAAAAGTAGCGGGTCCTTATGTGTGCAGACAATAATCTTGGGTTGCATGATTGATGCCAAATCGTCTCTTTTGTGCGGAAGAGTTCATTTCTCGAAATCAAATTGGGACATTTAGAACCCTGTTTCATTAGAATCATGTATTCATTTTTACTAATTCAAGTAGCCCAAATGGAACGCCTACACCCCCATATGTTTTGATAATAATTTTGATACATATTATGTGGCCGTAAGAAATAAGTCACAGCTGTGACTGGGGGCCTAACTGTTAGATACACGTTTTGATTGGCACTCGTTTGGTTTCTGAAGAAAATTTTCTTCTCTAACTCCTCGCATTCCATTTTTATTCGCTTACAGAGAAAAATAGGTACAGAATTTAATGGTATGTTTCTGACGCGAACCATGAAAACGTCTTGGGAGCGACGATTCGTCCCCACTCGTACGCCTCAGAAATTCTTACTGGACTGCACTCGTTAGAAATTGTACTTCGGTACTTGTGGAGATGCGTACGTCTGGTTTAAAAAATATATTTATATTTTAGGTTCGATCGGGATAATGATTTTGCGATGTAAAATATGCACTTGTTTTTTTAACGAAAGTCAAATGAGATTTGACGCAGAATTTTAACGTTTATGTGAACGCCGGGCGAGGCGGGGCCAGAAGCCGGGATGAGAGCAGACGGCGGAAGCACGGAGAAACTGCGACACGCTTCTGGACGCCTCTGCGACTCGTACTTCCAATTGCGGTCAGGTTATTTAGGGTGCATTCTTAATTTTGCTCCCGTTTTTCGCATTTTGTTTGCTATCACATTCTCTTAGATTGTACTTCTCGTGCACGAAAATGGAAAAACGCCGTGGTTTAACCCGAGTCGAGAACAATGCAGAAGGCCACAATACGGGATCACCCATGCATTTCGAAGTTCTTATTTGCCTACCCTAAGATGCCGCTAGTTCTGCAAAAGTGTCGCCTCATTTTATTGACATAGACTCAGTTACCATGACCATCGTTTACTGTGCCTTCTCTACCACTGTCTTGTATACTTTCTCCTGCCCCCTACGATTAAGTCAAATTCAAATAAATATATTTACATTCTTTTTCAGATTTGACAGGGTGTAATGATGGATTTGGGCAAACTCGGTTGTGAAGGATCGAGTTGTGTGCGTCTTTGGTTGCCGGGAGGATGGAAAGGGGGTCACGTGGCCAGGGGTACGATGGCTGAATGGACCGCTGTTCGAATAAAGGGCTTTTATGAACAATGACTTCCTCGAAGGGCTTTTGATTTTTGCCCTACTCTTTCTATTTGACTCCTTCATTCACTTAGACAAAAATGTATTGTTTCTATCATTGGGCACAGACTGTTCTTGTGTCATCCACGTTTTGAGTATCCTGTATTCTGGTGATAAATTTGACGTATTCAAAACCCGTTATTTATAATTTAAGATTGGTAGGGTATCAATGGACTTTTGGCAACTTGTGCTTGTTGGAACAGACGCGATTTGTCTCTTTAATGAAGCATCTTGTTTGACTGCCTGTGGGGCCGGTCAGGTGGGCGCGCTGGTTGCCATCAGTGTCCCGCGCTTCGAATTCCAACCTATTTATTTTGAATGGTATTCGCAAAATATTCTCGCCATTCAGCTACACTCCGTCTTCATGTTTATTGGAACAGAAACGAAGCGGGGTTTGTTACAGGTATGAAACACCATGTTTGATTGTCGGTGTGCTGTGTGGTGTGCAAGCAGTAGAGGACGGAGCCAAGCGAGGGGGGTGGGACTGGAGCACGTAGGGTGAGGGTTCACCTGTTCGAACTACGGTCTAGTTATTAGAATAGCTTCCTCGGAGTTCTGTTTTGCATACGTCCTACTCCATCACACTCCATCTTTATTTACTTGCACAAAAACCGCCAAGCATCGCATTCTTTTTCTTCCACGAACACTTTTCGAGCAGTGGATTCAAGCAATGTAAAACCTCCATATGTGTGGTGGAACAGAAGCGAGTCGGGATTCGCCACAGTTATGAAGCATCGTGTTTGCCCGCCTGGGCGGCGCGGGGGCGGGGCGGGGAGGGGCGGGCCACGACGGCTGCGGTTGGGCTGCGGCGGCGCGCGCAGCGGAGCGTGGGCGGGTGCGAACCCACCGCCGCGTGGGGGCGCAGCGGGAGCGGGACTCGCTTCGGCCCCGGCCCGGCCCGGCCCGGCCCGGAATTCCCCCGCGGGCGTGGGAGCGCCCCCCACCCCGACCCGCCTCTCCTTCCCTGTGATATGTTTTGTTCGTTTACGAGGTGAGGACGACCTCAAAGACGCTGGTGGCGAGAACATGCACGTGCTAGAGGCTTACCGGCGGAACCGGGCAGTACACGAAGTTTTCATGATGGCGGTGGCAAAGAGGGCGACTTTCTCACTTGCTGCTGGGGTGCGGAATGAGCAAAGTGAAATGGAGACAATTCATATTTTAGGTAATCCTGTTGAGAATAGTACATTATTTTTTTCCATCTTGATGTACTCTTGAAGTACTCAATCATTGTTTATATATGAAATTATGTTTTTTGAATACCTGATATCTCTTTTACTAAAAACAAAAATACTGGGTAAATTCCGTGATTATTAGCTACATTGTGGAAAATTCAGTTTATTTTTCGCATAATTTGAAGTTTTATATTGCGCTGGAACGTGGAACAGCGTTCAAGTTCGCGCAGCTGAATTTTGCAGTTGTTGCCCCATCTGTCCTACATCTTCCAACAGTATTCTCGTGATAATCTTTTATCGTTTTTCAAGCATTAAGAAGTAAATGCACGCCACCAGCACTGTGGTTTCCTGGCCAGAAAAAAACGATGGCGTAAAGGCGTAAACATTCTTCCTCGCCTACCATCGGAAATGCAAATGGTATTAATCGTTAGCATTAGAGGAAACCGTCATTTGGTGAGAGCAAATGCCCACCACCATCTTTGTAGTGACCTGTCCAGCGAGGAAAGAGAATGACATTTATCATCTTTCGTTCGGGGTGGAATCCTTCATAGAGCGGAAGCCCAAAGCGTACCACCGCTACGGTCACGTATGCTGAAGAGGGGAAGACAAGGCGTTTCTGGCCTTCGCTCAGAAACGAGTATATCACTCATCACCTCCTAACAGCCCGCGACGCGGTCTCGTAGTTAGCTGCATCGCGGTAGCGGGCCGGCGAGCGCAGCGGCCAGTTGATCGCGGCGGGTGGCGCGGGCGCGGGCGCGCGTGGGTGGGTGGCGCGAGCGGGGGCGAGCGCGGAATTCCCGCTCGCCTAATCCCGTGGCCGGACGGCGAGCCACTCCGCGGCGCTGTCGCTCCCGGATAGAGCAAGCCTCGCCGACGCGGCGCGGCGCGGCGCGGCGACGGTTGTGGGAATGAAGAGATGGTGGAGGAGGAGGGACAGGAGCTTACGGCGGTGCACGAAATGAACAACGCGGTGCGAGGGGGTGCAAAGCAAGCGGTGCTGGCTGTGAAGATGGAAACAGGAGGGATGTGCGAAGGCGCAATGGTGTTGACGACGGAGAAGAATGTCAAGGAGAAGGGGGACATGATATCGGAAAGGGTCAAGCACAGGATCAGTTGGGAAGAAACGATGTGGAGGGAGAGGAGAAAATCTGTGGTGGAGTCGAACGGGGCGGCGGTGAAGATGGGGATCAAGAAGTTCTGTTTGAGGTGCGGAAGGCGCTTGCAGAGACGTGATGAGGAAACGGAGATTGACTCAGGGGTGACAGATCCGTGAGAAAGGGGTAGGGGAGACGTACGACCCCTCCGCCAGACAACGCTTTGTTTGTTGTAATTTTATTACTTTTATTCCGCACAAAAGCTGCTTGTTGATCACCGCACGTGCACAATAGTATGGGCGAAACATCATAAAACCGTCTTCAAATTATCACTCCGCCGATTGTTATCGCCACTCCATTTCGCCGTACACGGTATGCGTAGTATTTATTCTCAAGCAAATAGTTTTTGAATGAATAGTAGTTCAAACATTTTAATGTAGAGATTCCGAACAAATAATACTGAATCCGCTGCTAGACGGAAGAGGAGTTTGGATGTGTAGGGAAGAGGGAGGGGAGGGGAGGGGGCAGGGGCTGCCGTTGTGTGCGCGCGGCGGACGCTGCCTGTCGCGCGGGCGACGGAGGGGCTGCCGCCGCGGCGCGCACTGCGTCCCGAACCTGTTCAGCGCGGGCGGAGGCCGACCGTGTACGGCGAAATGGAGTGGCGATAACAATCGGCTGAGTGATAATTTGAAGACGGTTCTATGATGTTTTGTGAAGTGGGGAGAAGGGGTAACATGCATGCGCTGTGGCGCCTCTGCTTGTTCAGCACCACCTCCTATTCAGTTGGTGCACTTCGAATGACTCGTACAAAAAGTGACGGTCCCGTGATATACGCGAAAATATTTTCGTTTCTTTAGCTGTTCTTTACACATGCGTCATGTGTAAATGCATGTAAATGAAGTAGCAGTATTGACACGGAACTAAGAAAATCAGTGAGTGGTTCTGAGAAAAGCCTATATTTACTACATATTGCCATCCAGATTGAAATGCTAAAATTATCTGGTCTAGATGCTTCCAACATGATTTGTTTGGTTGATTTCAAAGCAATGGAGTCAGACAATTTTGCTCTACTCTCTAGTCTGAACCACTGTTAAAAAAACTAAAATAATACAGATTTTTGGTTTCTAAAAACTATTAAATATTGAGTGAACTTGTTGATATACAAGTCTTACGTGAAATATTCATATTACAATTGAAATTTCCTTAAGCAACCTAACGTATGATATTGTATAGTACAAGAGACGTTGTGTGAAACATTACGCCCAGCGCCGGCTTGTGGTCTCGATTGTGAAATGTTCGCAGCCAGTTTTCACCCCCCTTGGGAGAGAAGACGCGAGCAAACCTGTTTGAGATAATCAAAGGGAATATCAAGGCTGCTGTGACGGCCCGGCCTCGCAGTTGGCACCGGCTGTCGACGCACGGCTCCCGCCGCTGCTGCTGCTGCCGGGCACCCGGAAGCGCCGCTGGGCCGCCAGCCGCCCGTCACGCCCCTGCGACGCCCCTGCGACGCCCTGCGCCCGCTACCCCTGCGCCGCGCCGCGGGCGGGCGGGACGGGCCGTCGGGCCTCTCTGCTTATCGGCGACGGGTGGGCGGGCGAGCGAGAGGCCAGAGAGGGTAGATTTGGAGGCGAAGGTAGAAGCGAAAATGCAGGCGGAGGTGGAGACGGGGGTAGAGGTTTGGACGGAAGGGGAGGTAGAGTTGGAGGCGGAGGAAGGGTTGGAAGTGAATGAAGATTTGGAGGCGGAGGTAGAGTTGGAGGTGGATGAAGATTTGGAGGCGAAGAAAATGTTCGAGAGGGAGAGGAAGAATTGGAGGCGGAAGTAAAGCTGCAGAGGTCACGGGTTTGAGGTGGATTTGAAGTTGGAGGTAGAGACGTAGGTGAAAATGGAGGCGATGGCAATGGAGAGGAGGTGCGGGTGAAGGAGTGGGAGGCGTGTGTGGAACCGAGATCTGGGGTGCAGCAAAAAACAGTTGCGGAGGCGGTGACTGAGTGCGATGCGGAAGGCGATGCAATGCCGCAGGCGATCGTGAAGGCGACGGCAGCAGAGCAGCAGAGGAGGAAGACGTGGTCAAAGTGCAGCAAAAACGCTGATGTGCGCCGAGATCTGTCTCTGCCGTGACGTTCACCCACCGACTTCCCAACACCTCGCGCTGAGCATAGTCGTTGCCAGCAGAAGGCTTGGTACCTTTTGGCTTGCCCCTCTCCAAAAACGGTTGATTCTTGCAATTTGCTCCTGCATCAATTTCAGATCGACAGTTGGCTTCTTTTGATGGTTCCACCTGTGAATATTATAAAGGACAATTTTCATATTTAAAAACGGGTGTTTTCACCTTTCTTGGTGGATTTACTTTTGAGGTTGAATACCAAGCTTCGATTGCCAAACAATGATAACTTTTTGCGCGAGAAAAAATCACAAACTTTTATTGGTAAATATTTTCACAGATCATTTTATTTTCTTAACCTAAAATGGAAGAAAAATGAGGATGTAAATTTGTATAATAATGCAATCTCAACTGAGGAATTTGAAGCTAAAATTGGAACATAATACTGCTAATAATAAAACATAATACTTATAAATTGTATGCATGGTAGTTTTAAAATAGTACTTCTTATTTGTATATAAAGATACAATTTTCCCGCAGTGGGGTGCACTTGTGTGTGTAGGGGGGAGGGGGGAAGTTGAGGGTGCACAAATGGGGTGCACTTGTATTCTGTAAGTCTCTGCATTAACCATCATCCTCGTCGGCTCGACATCATTCTATTCCAGTGTCGCCGCACCGCGTGCATGGTGGTCAACGAGTTCGTCTCTTCGCCGCCGCCGCTGCCGTCGACTTGTTAAAATTTCTTACCGCCTCCACCCGCCGCACAACCAGTTGTGTGGTGGCGATTCATGCCGGCCGGCCAGCAGGCGGCGCGGCGCGGCGCGGTTGGCGTGGCGTGGCGCGGCGTGGGGGTGGGGAGAGACGAGGTGGGACGGGGCGGAGGAGAGGGACGGGTGAAATTATCAGCGGCGGCGGGGAGGAGCCACTGCTAACAGGCGCTCAGCATCTCTGCGGAAAGTCGGCAATGGGATTTAATAATAAACTGGAAAGCCATAAATTTGGAGAAGACATACAAGAGGAGAGGTGCCGGGACTTTTCTCTCCTTTTTCTTTTTCTTTTTTTCTCTCTTTCTCTCTCCTTCTCCTCCGGAAAAAGGAGCAAAGGCGCGCGCGTGCGGACGTACCAGAAAGCGCCGGTCTTCGTGATTCTCGGGAGGAGTTGATTTTTGGAAAGTTTTTCTCTTTCTGTTTGTAAATAAATGCTTGTTTTATAATCAGGTTTTCGCGGAGAAAAACGGCCTTTGTGTGTGTGTGAGCGTCTCCGCGTGAGTGTTTCCTCACTCTCCCGCAAGTGTGTTTGATTTTGCGTGCGAAAGATATTAAAAGGCTTAACAAGCGGACACCCGGTGCCCCGGGTACCGGTTTCCCGCCGGCCGTACAGCTGCCGCTCGCGGTCGTCCTCGCCGGCGTCCCTCCGTCCTCACCCCGCCGCCTCTGGCGCGGACGGCGATAATTTAAAGATGGCGGCGGCCCTCCGATTGGGAGGTCCTGTCGTTAAGTGGACGAGTGCGTGTCGCGACAAGATGCCACGTGTCGTATTTTATTTTATTTTATTTTTTTCGACGTATTTATTGCGTGCGATTATGCATCCGCTGTGCTTGCGGAATGCGATTCGTTTTTGCGGCGAGTGAGTGCTGGGCGCACCCGCGACCGTCAGCGGTGCTGATGAATTGCGGTGTGAACGTTCTTCGGCTGGGAGGGCGAAGATTTGTCGCGCGCTGGACGCGGGCGGTTTGGTTGTGGGGTTTGTGAATTAGCTCGGAGTTTGAATGCAAAGTTGCCCATTAATTTTTGGAATCGGTTCAAATAAATGGTCGCGCGTTGAAGGTTGCACCGCATTCCAGGAAAAAGACATGCGTAATTTGGGTAAAAAACGTGAGTGAGCTTTGGTTGAGTAAACGAATGAATTCAAGTGATGTCAACCATTGTCGATAAGATATTGTGTACAGGTAAATGATGAATGCTGTGACACTTCCATTGTGCTCCATTATAGTAGAAACGACTTTGTGCTAAAGGACATTTAAGATTGTCGCTCAGCCGCGCTACTTTTATTTGTTAGCGTGAAGGTAGAAAAATGACCTGGAATGCCTTTGTGTTCATGTGTAGTATGAATAGATTTCTTAATCATTAAGTGTTGTATCTTTCTGGATCGTCACATTTTATCTTTAAATGATCTGATGTTCTTTTCGCTGTTTATTTTATAGATTACAACGAGAGAAATTGTTATTGAGTGAGAGAATTGCCGTTTGTTTGATCGTTAAGGAGTCATCAAGGAACTGTATTCTACTTAAGAAGTACAAAGTTAAGCTACACTAGAACTAAATTCTCCCATTTCTTAGTATACAGAGAACAACAAATAAGTCTACGAATGTTTTGTGCATTTAATTTATTAATAGTTCTGTAAAACATTGACACAAACTGTTGTGGTAATTCTTTATGATTAGAGTAGAAATATTACTTCGTGAAACATGAGGTGTAACTTCCTAGTTCTTGGCTGTAAGTTTCGAAGATGGATGTTTTTTATGCAACTCACTTCTGAATAATGGAAGTTTCCAAGCATCGTAGAAAAAATACCGTTTTTAGTTGTTTCCAAGTTGCGGTGTTCATTATGGTTAGGTTTCGAATATCTCCGTATTTGTTTCGTTCTCTGGCTGCTGGAAACAAGGAAATTCTTGGGACAAACGTGTACATTTTTTTCTGTAAGAATTCTAGTCAATAAATTAAGCGCATAAGAAAGAGTTAAAATATCCGGAAACAAAATTTTAAAACTTACAAATTCGTATTTCTTCCATCATTTGCCTTTTGTCGTGACTTAATTTTAATCACAGCTGAGGCATTAGAATTTTTAAACTCGTTGATCAGGGAATTAATATTTCCTGTACAGTTACGTTGTCCGAAAGTTATCATAAATCTAATCTTAACGCAGTGGCACGTGAGCATTCTTCCGACGTGGTAGGAGAACTGTCTGTAGCTTGTGGCTACCTGCTGAGAAGCTAGCGACAGAAACTAACGGGAATGAGAAGGGTTTTTAATCCTGCTAGACGTTCCTGGGAAAAGAAAGCTTGAAGGGACATGAAGGGACGTTTTGAGCCGTCGACTCACGCCCCGTTGCTGTTTCGAAAGAAGCCCCAGTCTCGCAAACAATGAAGGCAATCTTGCAAACAAAATTGAAAATATTTAAAGGGAT
Organism: Gryllus longicercus; assembly: GCA_038098605.1. Classification (NCBI taxonomy): domain Eukaryota; kingdom Metazoa; phylum Arthropoda; class Insecta; order Orthoptera; family Gryllidae; genus Gryllus; species Gryllus longicercus. Next base: position 3,386,622 of record JAZDUA010000022.1, read on the forward strand.
ACTTAAACACGACTTGAAATGTCAGAGCCGCGAAATGACATGACTGCGTCCTTTGTAAACAAGTAAACAGAATTTCGAGAAGTGTTCTAAGACAGAATTTCTGATCGAAAACACAGAATTCGCAGAAGTCACCTTCAGGGATATGCTCTTCCATGTAGAGTGGCAAGAAAATAATGCTTGTTAATATATAAAATTCAGGGTGTTGTGGCAAGGTCATTATGGAATTTGTGTGTACCTGCGTGAGTTTCAAATCTAAGCTCTTCTAAAGAATGCTTTCACTTTTTTATATAGTTACGGCAATGCTGTTTTAATATTTTGTGACGGAGTATTATTCAGAAGAAACTAAACTATTTTACGTAAATAGGGCAAGGTGAAGGAAATATAATATATTTCATGAACTCGAATATCACAATAATCTCAATTACTTATTACTTTATTAAATTTATTTTCATATTAAAGTATTGACCGTTTTGGAATTTTATAGTGTTGTCTGAGATACTTTTCTACCCTACGAATGCCAGGGAATGGAGTTTGGTAATTCGGGTTGTCGGTCGGTGAGTGGAAGCTAGCTGCGATGTGCCGGTGATTGGAGAACAAGAGAACGTGAGCGGAGATGAGTAAGAAGACAATGATATGTTAAGTGATACGTGATATAATGTTAAAAATCCGTTTAACAACGTTCCCAATTTTCTGCATCTTGCCCCATCCTGTGCGGTGACTACCTCACTGGGGACTCCGATTGTATTCCTCCGGCGCGTGGGCGGGCTCGGCTTCCAGCACAAATGCAAATAAATAGACGAGGCGGCGTTGGATGAGGCGAAGCAGTGCGAGGCGAGGCGAGGCGGAACTGGGCAGAGCAGGGCGAGGCGAGACGAGGCGGAGAGAGGCGAATCGGGGCGGAGCGAGACGCGGCGGGGAAGAGCGGGGAGAAGCGGGGATGCGCGGGGTGGAGCGAGATGAGGCGAGGTGCGAATGTAGCGGCGGCGTCCTGGCAGCGCGGCGCGGCCCAGCGCGCGGAGATTGGCAGGCGGCGGGCCCCGCCCCGCGGCACCGCGCGGTAACGAGTCTTTCTGCAGCTGTCAGGCCGCCGCCGCCGCGCCGCCCGCGGATCTTCGCTCCTCGAACCTCTACCCGCCCGCCCGCCCGCCCGTCCGCCCGCCCGCCCGCCCGCCCGCCCGCCCGCCCGCCCGCCCGCCCGCCCGCCCGCCCGCCGCCCGGCCACCGCCCGGCCACCGCCGCGCCGCTCAACTCTCCTTGCTGGGCCGCTTTTATCTCAGTGCAGCTCTGCAGTTTGGACTTGCTTCTACAGTTTGCTACATTTTTGACGGCCTAGCACATCGCTTTCTTATCATACTTTGAAGGAAGCAAGCGTATCTGTCACGCTGGTTTTGCAGTACGAATGCTGTTAGGGTAGCCTGCAGCGTGAAGAATGCAAGGCCCAAGAGATTCGGAGGGATACTCAGCTGTACGTAGCCATTGCCCTCGCGTAGGCAAAAAAAAAAGTTTTTTTTGGAATAATTGGCATCTCAACATAAATGTTCCCATTCATTTCTTGAACTCATTTGTGTATGCTATTTATTTGATTTCCGTGGTACATAGAAGGAAAACGCGTGTTTTCTGTGACATTGGTTTTCCATATTTTCTCTACTGTTAAAGTAGCCTAATAAAATGAAGTAAACTGAAAACGGACTACAATGTTAAAATTTAAAGCAAATAAATATCAATCGAGAATGAAAGTTGGATCATTACGAATAGACGGTCTCGTGTATGATTGGACGCTACGATGCCAAACCAAGGATTTATTACGAAATCTGTCAAAAATTTCAACTTCAAGGATGGATGTCATTATTTCCTCCTTGAATAGTCGTCCATCTTTTCCTGCGATCTAAGGCCTACCTGACGTCCACTCCCGTCGTATACATCGACTAATGAGGAGGAGGAGGAAGTGAGATTGTGAAAAGCAATGGCAATGACAAGAAGCAGATGGTCTTGTGCGGGGGCGGGACCGTGCTTGTGAAGGCGTCCATGGTCCTAAATGCGGAGCTGACTTTGACATTGGCATTGATGTTAGCTGCACTGCGGTGGCAAATAGTGTGGCAATGACAATGACTGTGAGGCAACTCACGGTGCAGTGGTTTGACATCAGGCTTTATCCTTTTGGATTATTCTCGAGATAAGTGAAATGTGGAACATGACAGCTAGGTGATTCTTTTACAACGGTGTCGTCCAATTGTTGTCTCTTAATGAGAATGATTGTGAATATTATAGCATCATTAAAGAACACCCAGATAGCCAGTCAAATGGATAAAAGTCTAGCTATTTTTGTAAGATATGCATTCACTACAGATTATTCTTGTGGGATTTGTGTTTCCTTTGTTTTTACTTTCTTACTTTCGCTTACGCATTAGAAAGAAAGGTATGTAAGGCGCGAAAAACTGCAAATTATCGGCAGAAAAATTCTTATTCCAGGTCCCTGTTAAAGAGAAAGTGGAGAAATCCAGTTGCTAAATTTAGAAGAAAAAAATCCTCTATCACGGGGTGTGGTCAGAATCCATGTTTTGTGGGTCCTTCATACCGAAAAATCGAATGACGGAAAACGTCTTTCTGTCCGTCTGTGGACACCGGGAGCGGTTAAACCGTGCAGTCGATCTTCTCCAATTTTGATATTCCCCAATTGATCTGGCTGATGTCACGGCCCCTTGAATTTGAAACCGGGATTTTCATTTTGGGAGGGCTTTACGTGAAGCATATGGGATATTTTCAATTTTTTTAGAAAAGGCTCCATTTTATTAAATTGATTTTTTTTGTTAAATGGTCTAACGAACGTTTAATGGCGTAGATCTCATGTTGAAAACCCTGTTTTTTTAGAGAATTGCTAATATTCGAAATTTGTTGAGTCTTTGAACAACTAAAATATTAAAGTTACATTTTTTTCCTTAACGAAATCTGTTCTTTAAAAATAGATTTTGAAATAAGTTTAGGTATAAGTTTTCGAAAATTTGAGTACTTTTCACCTAATTATGCGGGCGAGAAAGTACGTACTGCTTTAGCACCACTAGTTTATTTATCATACCTTTATAACTCTCTACATTTAGTTGCTTAAATATCATTAATTTGACAATCTAACCAGCTGTGTCACGGAAGGAAGCAGCCAAAATATTCGAATATAAGCGCGATGTTAGAGCTAGGACGGAAATGGCGGTTGGGAAAGGACGTTTTTGCGATAACACGCGTTATGTGCAGTGATGTTGGTATCAGAAGGTAGCTGTTACTTCGATGCATACCGTGTATAGTGGCGGTAAGAGAAAACAGGAAAGTCAGATTCAAACATTGTACTCAGGCCCAGGCCTTCGGTATTATTGTATGTAATGTAAGTGTCACAATCATTTGATAACATGTCATTTTCAAACAGTTTGGAATGTATTAGTTTTGCGTCTTCACTTCTCTCGCCTCTCTTCTCGCTTTTCTCTTCTCTGTTCTCTCGTCTTGCTTTTCTCTTTTCTATTCTCTTCCTTTCCCTCTCCTTCTCCCTCACTCAGAAAGCACTACCGTTCTTTTTTAGACTTTCCTTACTTTTATTGCTTCTTTTGCCTTGTCCCTCATTTCTGTCCTTGAGTCCCCCTGCTAGACTACGCCTCCGGGCAATAGCCCCCCCCCCCCCTCACGCACACAGCGCGCGGCAGCTAACAGGCGGCGACGCCGCGGGTCCCGGGTTCGTGGCCCCGCCACGGGCGTGGGGCGTCGGAGGGCGTGCCCGCGCGCTGTCTGTAGCGTTCGGCGCCTCTTGCTTGTCTAGCGCGCCCGGCGCGGTAACTAACCTGCGCCCCGTTGTGCCCGCTTCGTCCGAGGATGCGCTTCGCTTTAGCTTGGCGGTCGGCTCTTGCCAGCACAGGGTGGGTGTTTTCAACCTTCGCCGCAATCAAACCTTGAAAGATTTACTTTATTCAGAAAGTTTAAAGACGCTTTTTAATGGTTATAATGTTGCTAAAGTACCTTTCCCCCACCCCTCCCCCATTTCTGGGAACCCGTTGTGATGGCTCTGAAAACGTTTTCACCAATCTTATCGCGCCACTTTTTAAACATCTTGTATTTGACGTAAATAGGGTAAAATGTTACACAAATGATAATAAAGATACTTTATTACTTGCTCTGTCGACGCTCGTGAATCAATAACTTCTTGTCCTAGATAAAGTATATCTTTATCTCCCTATTTAATAAATTTCTATTTTACGTAAATTATATTCGCGTTCTCGTCGTTATCGACTTCAAGTAATGAATAGACATGCATACTCATAGAACGGTTGCATGTAAAAGATTAGTGTAATGTATCTCTGAAATTAATGTTTTTGCTTTCATTCCAGAAGCTATCTAACTAATTGAAGACTCAATCAACAAATGTTTTTAACGTAGAAATAAGACAAAATATCGTCAGTACCTGAAGTGTTTGTGAACACAAAGCTAAAGCTTAACTGTTTATGAGATGTGATCTGAGCAAAGACATTTTAATTCACTTTCAAGTTGTAATAGTTGATTAGTAAACTCGTGATAAATAAGAATCATGCCTCAATCTTAATACCGGTGCGAATGCGATAAGAATAATAATAAACGTCGCAAAGCACTCACAAAGTGATTGCTAAGTATTGGAATTCGATTCGTTATTTGCGTTGGTGCAGTTAAACCTGATTCGTACTCAACATTGCCTATTTACGGTCTGCGTCATGAGAAAAGGAATATTTCCATTTTTTTTAATTTTGTCTAGTACCTACTTACTCGGGTCTTTCAAGAAATCGTATTATTTTTCGACAAATCAAAGCCTATGGAATTTCAACTCCTCAGTTGCGCCACTTTCGAAATTTGTCTCTCCGAAAACCTTTCGCCTTTTCCAAAACTGTAACTCCATCAACAAGCAATGCTTCGCTTCCACGAAGACGGCTTAAAGGATGCGTAGGGAACGTGCAGTTTCTTCATCTCTCCCATTATCCTGCCTCGTCTGTTATCCCTCGTTTCCTGATCCCTTTTCTCGCCCATCCTCTGCGTCTATCCGTGCTGGCCGAACGTCTTGCATTCTCTCGGCCGTCACCGCCGTCCGTCCATCCGTCCGTCCGTCCGTCCGTCCGTCCGTCCGTCCATCCGACCGTCCGTCCGTCCTTCCGTCTGCCCGTCCGACCCGCGCCCGCACTTGGACGGCGCGCCTCAACACGCTCCTAATGAAATAATAATTTAGTGCAATAAAGCTTACACGGCCACGGAATCTATTCATTAATGCTATGCGTAACCATAACGCCGGGCGAGTTTTTTTGTGCGCGTTCTGGCGGCCCCGCTCTCGCGCGACGCGCCTCGTTTGAGCGGCTCCGCCTCGCAGTGGGCCGCACCGACGCGCAGATGTGGAAATGCGATGGATAAATGATTGGTGGCCCAACATGAAAATCCAGTTTTGGACTATTTGTGGTGACCTCCAAGAAAAATTATAGGTAGGCCTATATTTTTTTATCAATTTTTGATTGTATATTTACTTTCTGGGCTTATTTGCCTAAAAAAGGAATTTATTGCATTTTTTTTGCCTAGAGAACGAGGGGTTAACAAAATGTTTTATCCGTGATGTCTTCTTTTATGTACGTTCTTGACATCGCCGTTCGTGTTTCGGATTTTTAGTTACTTTTATGTCATCCCTTCATGTATTGTTGAGAATGACACTCTAATTATGTTTCCATTTGTCGTGCAGTAATTTTATTATATTTTGCTTGCACTCTTGAATGAAAAATCGATGTATTGCCATCCATGTATTTTAGTCTTCCAAGAGAGAAGGATGCACTTTACCATGTCCGAATGTTAAGATAGGATTTTTAATTTCTGATTAATGCACTGATATACGTATACATCAGTTAACCTTCCAACAGTTTATGCCAACCTGCCAACGCTACATGTTTATGAGGGCAATGCAAAGCTCACGGTTTAGACACATCAGATTTTGGGGTTGGCTTTTAATTTATTAAGATCATGAGCGTTCTTATTTTTGTGTGCATTTTGGCTTATTTCGGGCCACCGTGCGAGGGCCTCCGCGTGTTATCTGCGGGCCCAGGTGCTGGGAGCCTTGCATTAGGAATACACCTCGCCGCCGTAAAATGATTAAAATTTGTTGGTTTTAAAATTGGACCTCGTAAAAGACGCAAAGACAAAGAAATATTATTTTTATGGAGGCCTTCCGGCTGCGAAGAACGACGACGGCGCCCCCGCCCCCGCCCCCGCCGCCGCCGCCGCCGCCGGCCTTGTTGCTCGGGCGACTCGTTTGCTTTGGCGCGGCTGCCGCGGGGCCACGGCGGCGGTTGTCTGGCTGTCGCCGGTGAAATCGTATAAAATGGCCTTCACACTCGCCTTGTTCGGCGGGTGGATTTCTAAGCTTTTGGCACAAGATGTGTACAATGCTAGGGTGCCACGATGCCGCAGGGTATTTTTGAACTTTGGAGTATTCATCTGTGTAAGTTCTCTTTTGTGATAAAAAAATTATAAAATCACATTTAACTTCAACTGTTTATTCAAATGTAGTATTACGAAGATGGATTTTCGGATGTTCTGTGATTATTCTTTGGATTACTATTTTATCTGTTGAAATTAGCCATTAACATTTCATTTCGAAAATTCTAGCTCAATGATTTACTGTATCATTTTTAAACCGTTTATAAATGTTTTTATTTCACATAAGATTGTTGCAATTGGTGAAAAGTGTAAGAATTTGGAAGCAGTGATATTAGTTAATAGCTAGATAATATTAGTTCTTTTTGGAAACTTCATATCGTGCATTCGTTTGATGGAAGTCCTTAGTCAAATGTATTTTATTGTTGTTAAGAAATATTTATTTTTTCATAAACTTTTCGACAAGCTTTTTTACTTAGTGTTCTGTCAATATTTATTACATTAATTTCCTGATGAATTGAGATGAGTTGTTAGTTAAAAATAACTCATTTTTATTTCGATTGCGTCCATTCTTATTTACAGCTGACCGATACATTGACGGATTTGTACGTCTCTGGCAGCGTTTCTGTACTTTGGTTACCGTAAATAGTTGTGGACATTTACAAGTGGTCTTCTTTATGGCAGGTGCTCACACGCGGGGAAGCTATCGAATTCCGTGCGTTCTGTTGGGGCTGTTTGACTCTCTCGTTTAGCGTTATTGTTTACGCGTTTATTGGAAACGCAGTTTCTCTCTATTGCTTCCGGGAACCAAAGGTGCGGTTGCCAATTAAGGAGTGAGGCGCTCAGTTACGAAATTTAGACACGCGATTGGACTGCGAGCTTTAAGGAATTCGGGAAGAATTCTTTTAGAATGTTTGTCAATGAAAGATGACTTCGTAGATATTTCTTAAAACATTATTTGATTTTATATTCATTTTTCTTCATCTATTTTCATACTAAATATTGCCTGGATTCATTGGTAATTGAGGTAGTCACATTCCTAAACACAAGGTGGAGTGGTCAACTCCGGGCGAGGATTGCTTTTGTTTGTTTGTTCCTTTTGCAGCTATTGTTTGTCAGAATGCGAAAAATCTTGAGTGCCATGTCAAGTTGAGGCACATAATAGAACCCTGGCCAAATGCTCTGTTAAATTGTATCCTCCGTCAACATCCGTCATGATCAGATGCCATATTTGCTAGTATAGGAACTACACAAGTAATGAATAAGTATTATAGAGAGAGGCGGTTGTGTCGGTCCCTAGCGACGAACGTGAGAGTCAAAAAACAGTCGTTAGCGTTGGGTGCCGAGGTGGAGTCAAATTTGAAAATGCCTAAATGTCCTAGCAGCATATAATCTGGGTGGGCAATGAACAAGTTTCCAATTCCCTTATATAGGGCGATAAAGAAAATCCAACTACTATGCATGTTACAAGAGACGGGCCGTGCACGTGACGGCAGTTTGTGCGCCCTATTTTGTCTCCCTTTAGCTACGTTTAGCAGAGCGTAATAATCATTTGTACGGAGAGCAAATATTGAATCAATAGAGTGTAGATATTCCATCTCGTGCTGGAAGCGCAGTTGCGTTGTCTGATTCATATAGCTAAGGAGTGATGTTGTGTGTTAAAGTATTTTGATTGTACGGTACAAAATACAAGTTGGCATGAGGATTAATATAATGAAAAGTCTGACACATTGTAGGCTAATACTTGGATCAGACGGGCTTTGTCCATAAAAACAAATTTGTTGCCAAGATGCTGAAAATGCGCTAATGCACAACGTATTCGTACTAAAAATGGGATGTCACGAAGTGTAAATATTTGATCCCACCGGGTTTGGTGTTCAGGACCTTTGTGATTCATGCAGCTGCTCCATCGACTGTGCAATGTTATCAAACTTTACATTCGTGACAATTTATTTGCCTTAAAGCGATCAGGGATCTTACATACACTGAACAGATGAGGATACGTTTCTGGGTAACTAATAGCTTCTGGTTCGGATCCCGGTGAGATTAAATATGAAAACAATGTGATGGTTCATTTTTAATATTTTGATAAGAATTTAAGTACAATATTGTAATCTGCGTAATTAGCACTTGTTCAACTGCTCAAAAAGAAAATTGCATTAATCAGAGTAACATTAAAGTTAAACAATGAGATTTCTGTAACTAAACAATCTACGACCCTTCCACTTACCTTTCCGAACTTAAATGACATGACTAAACATATTGTCTTGCGTTGCGTAAGTGTGACTTCTTTAACCGTGCGTCATAGACCCCATAACATATGCGGGCGCGTTTTGCCTTTGTTGGGATTCTCGGCGGGTGATCGCAGCCCCCGAACGGCGCCGTTCGTTAGAAGATCGCACGTAATTAGCGCTCATTATCATTATCTGCGGAAGATGGCGCGGCGGCCGACGCATTTGCATAGAGGAGAGTGCGCGTCGATCGCGTCAGCGCGCCATCGCCCATCTCGCGGCCATTAGCGGGGCGGCCGGACATCGCCCATCGCGTCGTCCTCGGGGCGGACCGCCGCCCCTGTGCAGACGGTATCTGCCCCAGCGAGCGCCGGCGCGGGCTATTAGAGCCAAGTTACGACGTGGTGACGCTCCGCTCAGCCTGGGCGCGGTTTGAATTGAATTGAATTTGCCTTATTTTACGTGGCGAGACTCGGGCCATCAGGCCCGCTCTTCCGTCTGACCACGCAAATTTCGCTACGCTCCTTTCACCAACTAGCGGAGAAAGGAGGTATTTCTTGGGCGAGAAACAGGCGATTTGAATTTAGCTCAGAGGCGTCATTTAGGCTTGAGGATCTTTTACATGCAAGTAAATCTACTAACATGGGACAGCCGGCTTTACTTCCCCTCCGAAGGAAGGCGTACGAAGGATTTTTTTCGCCCTTAAAAATCCACGGCTTCGATCGGGTTTGAACCCGCGACCTTGGGTACAACAGTCCGGTACGCTAACCGTTACACCATCGCCGCCGCGGTTCGACGGCGACCCCGTGGGGGCCGGGTGGGGTAGAAGTCAAGACGAGTCCATGTTGGTTAAAGGATGCGGCGACTGTAATTGTCTCGGTATAGGAGTCGCGATGATGCTGCATTCAGGAATTCGACGCAAGTACTGTTGAGAAAGGTGACGATAATTTGAGAAATTTCCGAGGACAGAGTGACGCGCGTCAATGTGAAACATAATCGACGGGATAATGACACTTTTAAGTTCATTGTAGGAGTCTAAATGAAATACGCGTTAAGGGGGAAGATCTATGCTTCTATTAATTCTGAGGCAATGCTAAAGCATGCCTATTCTTGATAATTTAAAAAGAGCAAAAAATGTTAGCCGTAGCTAACACGATATTGGTTCTACCGGACTGCCCTTTCTGTTGGAAATCGTAATCCGTATGGCACTTAAAAACATTTTATGTTCTACACATTTGTACCTTGAATTATATACTTTTATTAGACACTAAGTGAAATTCGTATGTTTTTCCACATCGATATCATTAATAATACTTGTACCTTGTCGCGTTTTATGGAAGATATTGTTTATTGATTGGCATTTTGTCGACGTGAACTGCGCTCTGGCGGGCAGTTTTGTTACCTCCGAAGAGCGGGAAATTCAAATGTCTGTGACGAGCTTGGTTTGAATTCTGGGTGAGTAAAGAATAATGTGTTACGGATTATAAACTAGTAAAGAACAATACGAATATATTATAAGGTATTCTTTTCTTATTTCTGGGCACAAATATTTTTTTTATATTTGCGGCAGGATGTTTTCATAGGTTTTAAGTACCAAAAACTTATGTGATGTATCTCTTAGTCTCTTTACAGTTTATGTAAATTAAAGCATTGATTTGTTGAATTTTTAATATTTCGTACAAGAAAAATCGTTGTTGCAATTACTTTGAGACATAACTCAATTGAAACAAAATAATAAAATAATAATAATAAAAAGACACAAATTTACCAATGTTTTACCTGGGTATATTATATAATTTCATCTTACCATCGCTAATTGCGAGGTAATGCATTTGTGACTTTGCAAAGTAATATTTGTAGTTTCGAAAAAATGTGTATATTGCGTACTATGCAAAAAATAGTGTGCATTCCGAGCGAATTACCCTCTACGATATAGCATACTTTTTGTCCATTCCAGAAAGTTTTCTGATATCTATTTTTATATTTATTTAATTGTATTGGTGAATTTTGAAAAATTTGGAGATCATCTTGCGCATTGAATTGAACAACGACGTAACTTCTGTTTTGCGGAGGTACACTCACAAGCTTCATATTTATGCAGATACATTGTTGTTCAAATCTTTGGAGATTGTACGCCATATCAGATAAATGATATTACGTCACTTGTGAGTATTCCATTTTCTATAGTTGCGTCGTTGTTCCAATGGATGCACATAACTAATCAGTGTGTATAACAACCTGCCTAATCTTCGATAATACAATTACTCGTAGTTTTGCGAGGGATGCATAGAGAAATAATTGGCCGGCACAAGACTCGCGGTGGCCCCTTTTCTCAAACAAAGTCCTGCCGCCCAACCTAATACAAAAACATATTTCATCTTTCCGTGCTGAGGATCTTAGATCGATTAATTTTAATTAGAAGTAAATATATTTGTATATGTTTTGAATGATAAACAATTCGGAACCCCAATGAAGTCGGGGCCTGGTGCAAGTAGCTGCAACCCCATCTCCCCCAATCTTCTCGACCCCTCTGTCTATTGTTCCCAGCATCTCTACCATTAACTGGGTAGCATTCCATCTCTTTCATAAGCTGGAGGGCTCGTGCCGCCACCTCTACTTATGGCGAGACGCATCGCCGCGCGTCGCGGGCGTCGAGTCGACGTCAACGCGCGCGGTGTCGCGTCGCGTCGCGGCCGCCGCCAGCGCCGTAAATAGAACCGCTCTTAATTGGCCGCCGTGTCCCCGCGCGCGAACAAGCGCGCGTCGCGCCTGCAGACTCACTGCCGCCTCCGCCTCCGCCTCCGCCGCCGCCGCCGCCTGTCGTTGCGTCGCGTCGCGTCGCGTCGCGTCGCGTCGCGTCGTGACCGCCAGCGCCGGTAACGTCCTCCCCGCCGCGCTCCGCCGGCCGAGTCGAGAGCGCTCGCTTGCTCTCTGGTATGTGCGCTCTGACGGAGAATGTGGTGTTTCTGTGTCCTCGGAAAGGGCTTCCAGTGGTGGGATTGGTGTTCGACTCCATTGCTCGCGCAATGGCGAGCACCCTAAGCGCAGCGGCGAGCACGCTATGATACCGGGATTCAAACCGCGGTCGGTCCATGATGTATTTGTGGTAGAAAAACGAATTCGTTGGATGTTTTATCCTTACTTTTAATCCAACACTTCCGTCATAATTGATATCATGTAAACACAATTATTTCGTAAGATCATTTGCCAGGCTCCGGTATTGGATTGATTTTAACAATGATGTGTGATTGTTTTAGGTTACAATGATGATATATTTTGTGATTAATGGGAATTTTGGATAACAGCTCGAGGAGACCCTTTTGTAAAAACAGCATGTGATTTTTTTTTGTATTGTAACACATTGTAATATTAGGGATTTTATTAGGGTGAAAAAAATTATGGCCTGATTGGGGTCGACTTTCACGCATGTAATTTATTACGGTTGTGATCCGCTAGTTATGTATTGGGTGCTGTTTGATACCTCGATTGCACAGAATTCGTAACGTCATATTAAGTCTTCACTGACCTTCAAAATTGTTGGGAGAAATAGATCATAATGAATATTAGGCAGTGATACACACTATGTTTAATGACAAAACATGTTGTTTGGAAGATATCTGTGGGGAAAATAAAGAGTATTCGCCTGGGAAGTACATCACGCTACCGATACTGCGCGATTTTAAAACTATCTCTTTTTTCTAGTACAGGGTCACCATCTGTCAAATTTGGCCTGTATTATGAAATATCAGAATGATCTGAGAGGGTGCTAAATCTTTATGTAATGACACATACGGTAGATGAGAAAGACTGCTTCACCTCACTGAAAGACCTTACACAACACTTCATAGTCAACATCAAAATAATGTTAAGGAAGACTGATTAAAATATACTGGTTACTTTCTTGCATTTAGATCGCTCTTGAGCATAGAAGCATGTTCTACTCTCTGTACCGACATAAACACAAGTTGTTTTCTTCTTTGAAAACTATTGAAATTAACAACTATTCCCTCTTGTTATTTTTTTAAAATTTTTTTTTTCATTCCTTCTTTTTTACTTATTTTATCATTATCAGGTCTGTGACCTCGACGAGGTTTCGACTTCCGTGTTGATTTAATATTGTTATGTAAGATAAGCGCTGTATATTTGTGCCGTGCTTATTTTGGCCGATAACGAAGGAATAAGTAACTTCTTTGTGATGTACAAAAATGTTTGCCTATTTAGTAGGTACGGTGGAAATACATGCGCTTCCTGGTGATAAAAGATTTCCACACACGGTAGAATACATAACTGCCATTGGCATAAAAAGTATGTGATATTTTTTTAATGTGTTTGTTTTGGAGATCATGTTGCGGGAAGAAGGTTGCTGAATAAGACTGTCAAAACATGGCAGATGTTTATGAATAATATAATACCCCAATTTAGCGTTTAAAGTTAATTTTACATTTTATAACGAATATTTTCTAACAATTAATCGTAGAATAAAATTAACATTCCAAGGCTTTCTTGTAAGCTTTTTATAAGAGCAGAAGCAATTTATATCTTAATTAGGATATATACAAAGAATATTACTGTTTTTACCATTATCGACTGCCTTGATATTTATTTTCTACCCGTGCTACAGTTACAATAGTTCTGTCAGCTGCAAATACCATCGCCTCAATTACTTCCATTGTTGGAACCGCCGTGAACGTGACTTCGGCTTCTCCCCTGCACAATTGCAATTAAAACTCTGCTACTCATCACCTCTATCACATGCTCCACCACCTTCTTCGCCGATTCTCTCGCAGCCTCTACAGTGCATGCCCCCACACACTCTCACCTCCCGTGACAGTTTTACCCTTCCTTGTTGGAGCGTCTCGTGTTTAATCGTTTGCATGCAGGTTGTGTCAACTTGAGCGGCTGTCTGACTGGTCTGTCCGGCTGCTTGCCCTGTGGAGTTTCAAGACTGCACTCTAAGACATGAGTGCCTGCAAACGATCCCCTGATCGTGGAGCAATGGCGATTCCGTATCCCAAAGAAAAGAATATGATGAGTTGCATTCATAACAATTTTACCCACCGCCTACCTGCTTTCGCCACCGTCGCGCGTGTTTGCGTGGATTGGTCTTTGTCACATCCACAGCGTATATGGGTTCTTTCATATTTCATTTTGTGTCGCCTAGTGTGTTTCCATTCTCGTGGCTCCCGGTGTAGCCTTTCCCGTTCGTGGGAGCCATAATGTTTCCCCTGCTTTTGCCTCTTCTTGGGTAACGATACTTGTTGGTAATAATTTTGCGACCATTGTCGTCGTCGCCACCGTCACATCTCCCACCAAAGTTTCAGTCAGTCACCCCAGCCAGTGCCCCATGAACCAGGGGAGGTGGCTCAGGGCATCAACTGATGCCACTGCAGTGCCTCTAACCGAGAAGTCCTAGGCTCGGTGGACACTAGCAATATGTGTGTTTATGTACCTGCGTACATAAACACATAAATAGTGTTTATGTAGCTGTGGTTGGCACAACAGCTCTTTACGAGCTAAGGGCTACCAGTTCCGACCTTGCCGCCATGGGTTAAGAGGTTCGTGTGGCCAACCCTACGCTCTATTTCTGGTATTCTCGTCCTGAGAAGTGAGCTTTGTTATTGCCACAAAGCAACAGATACTGGGACATTGCACGGAAAACGCTCAATTAATTTTTGCCCTGAGCGGGAATCGAATCTGGGGTTAAAGCATGCTACCCAACGAGCCACCGAGGGCACTAGCTAGATAACTAGGTCGAATTCTGTCTGTCTGCAGGAGAATTCTAGCGCCCGGCTGCTCTGATTGGTAGTTTTCCATGGTCTCCCCGATCATTACAAGGCAAATGCCGTACCCTAACAAACTGGCCACGGACCACGTGTGATATTACCTGCCTCTTCCTTGTACTATCCTCAGCCCTTACACTTTCTTAGCTTAGGGATTGTGGGAGATACATGGTTGGGGAAACCCACATAGCCGACAATAGGTCGGCGCCTCCAGAGAAAAACAAACATGAATTACATTAACGGGACTAATGCCCAGAATCACTAATCAATTAACCGAAAAAGAAACCGTCCCACGTCTCCGCCGCCCTTAGCGAGCACCGTCGTCACCGCATTGACCCTCGTTTGTACCATCACCACCGCCTCCACCAGCGCCACCGCCACTTCCACGTTCATCACCCTCAGCGTTCTCCGCCGCTTCCGCTCCGCCCCTCTCTCAATTAAGGACGCTGGCTTTTTCGAGCGCCTCCGTTCTCTGGCGGCCGCCCGCGAGCCTCTTTGACCGGCCACCGCCGCCGCCGCCGCCGCCTCTGGGACGCCCGACCCCACCCCGGCCTCGCGCTCCCTACACGTCGCGTCGCACGCCGCGCAAGTGACTCTGCCGCCGCGCCCTCTCTTTTTTTGCAACCCGTGCTCCCCGCGCTTGTGTAGCCTTTAGGCGGCGCCGTCTCCGCCGCGCTGGATGAGATGACGCATTGCATGACGTCTCGCTGCTACCGACGGTCGCTTTTTTTTGTGTGGTTTGCCTGTATGTCGGCGGTTCCGCCTTGTTGAAGGCCGATCGGTCAGTCATTTGTCTCGGGTGCGCTGTTCGTAGTTCCTGCCTTCTTGACACATGTACTGTTACAAAGAAGGCTTTTTTTGCCGTGTTTATAGCGCACGAACATTGTGTGATAGTCTTTTGTTGAGAGTGATGTGGGAAGAAGGCGTTTTTCATGGTGTCAAGTCTCTAGAATGACTTGAAGCCAAAAAGGAATCATTCAGTTTTAGGACTTTTAATAAAACGGTGTAAATTAGCGTGGTATGTCTGTATATCCTCATGAAAATTCGAGGAATTAAGCAATTTCCTGAAAATAAATATTTTGAAACTCAGTGATGCTTTTAATCTTAATAATCTCTAATGTATGTAATGAAACGTCAGTTCCCATCAGAACCCCTAGTCCCCTGGTTTAAGTAACCATATATGTCACTAAAACATGAATGAATGAATGAATGAATGAATGAATGTATTGTACACATTCTTTCGGCAATGGGAGAATGTCTTGTAGTTTGCTGAAGACAAACGGTAAGTCACGAAGAGCAACACTTTTTTCGGGTGGCAAGAAATACGCATTTATTTTGAGATTTTCCTTTTCATGGATAACCCTTGGTTTACTCTTGCTTTCAGCGCTCGGTTTCGAATGAGTTATATGCTCTCTATTTCTTATAAGCTCTCTGCTTGTGACGTTGACTAGTCATGGTTTACGATTCCATCTCATGGTGTAACCCTCTCGAGAGAGAAAAAATTCGCCTACGCTCGTCGTTAATAGTCAGGTGGCCAACGTAACTGCTTGTGAGCTGTCACGTCAGTGGCTGCCGCTAGTCTGAGCCGCTGCTACTTGACTGCCGCAGACAGCATTGCACCGCGCGTAAAGTCAATTACTCGTCATACCTCCTTAATGGTGGCTGCACGCACCGCCTGTAAGACCTCGTGACACCCGCTGCTGCTTCCTCGCCCGCCGCCAGCTTCTGTCCTTCGGCTACTCTAGACCTTGCCATCTGCGCCTTTCTCATCGCCATCTGATCTCGGTCTCTTATGTCATTTGTAACACGACGTCACGCACTTCCTCGACAGCTATCGTCCAGATTACTCTTCATTTGACCATCTGTAAATTAGGGTTATCCATTCCGATACATTCACATCTCAAACTCTCCCGCATTTTATTTATGAAATTTTTCCTTCAATGCTGCTAATATTGTTGGTTGATGCCCTTCAAGGTCTTCCATTTCTCAGATCTATATTATTTATTACGCATATCCCAGATCAAACATCACTCAGAATTTATATCACCATCTTCATATTAGCCTCTATTCAGTCCCAGCTCTCACAATTACAGCCAATGGCACTACCCGCATCCACTCAAGTATTCCTTTCTTCGAGAGGATTCACTGGAGTCATGCCCCTCATCACCATCACGTGTTTGACTCGGGGGTTTCACCGCCGCGTCTTCCGCATCGACTCCGGGCCTCGCGGCGCGCGTTTCGCGTTCTCGCGTCCCGACGCCTGTTCGCTTCGCCCCTGGAGACCCAGGCGCCGCCTGTTGTAACCCGCTGACGGCGGCTTGGGATATTTACGAGCCTCCCCGGGCGTGGCAGTTTGTCCTTCGGCGGCGACTCTCGTTTGAAGTGCCCTGATCTCTGATCTTTGCCCGGCGAGAGCAGCGTCGCGCGGCCAGTGCACCCGTACCGGGACGTCGACTACTGTAGTCGTGGAGCACTGTTTTATGTGACTTTCGCAGATGGTGTGGCACTGTCGTTGTGCGAAGGGAATAAATCTCGGGTTGGTTATGCTGTCAGTGGGCTTTTAATTTGCCGTGCATCTGCTAATCACTGGTAATGAAAGGTGGAGGCTGGATTGGGATTGAAGAGACGGGGGATGGATGTTGCTATAGGTGTGCATTTAATTAACTGGGAAGTAGCTAGTTAAATCTACATGAGATGATAGTCGTAGTGAAGTTTGAGATATGTGATGAATTCTATTAAAACTCCGGGTGTGTATTACGTTGTTAACATTTTGTACACGATCTTATGAACTTGTGGCAAGGAAATGCTCTCAATGAGCAGTTGTATCTATATTAGGACATTTCGTTTCAATATGTTTCAGTTTCTTTAACAAATATCAATTTTCAAATTTCAATTTCTTTCAACATATCTCAGCTTATAGAGGAAATCGCATGGAGCTGACGCAGTGGTAAGAAGTAGACTACAAGGAGTTTACACTAAAGATCAAGGGAAGGAATATTGATGTGTCTAATATAATTCAAAACATCTTATTCTGCGTTCGTTCTACTATCGTGTAACAATTCGTTCAAAGTTGAGGGATCTTGCAATTTAACCAACCTGGAAATCTTGGTTCGTGTGTGTCGTAATTAGAACTATTACCGCACAGTTGAACCTCGTAAATAATTGCATTTGCATTTATGGATGTTGTTTTGGTGGCATTCTAAATATTTTAAGAATAATGTGTGGTCATTATCAACACCCTCTTCCAGTACATTACCAGCCTTCGACGTATTAAGCTGTTCATAACTTGATACCCTTTCGTTATGAATTTCATAGGGGCTTCCAGCATTGGTCAAATACGCTATAATCTTGCATTAATTTCTGGATATTACAGTGACGTATTAAACGCCCCCATTGACGCAAGCATTAACATCGCTCGGCATCACATGCTCAGGCGAATACACGTCGCAACTGCCGCCCGATTGTCCCTCGGCCCGTTCTCTCTCTCGCTCTCTCTCCCGCGCCCCGCATCCCGCAGCCGCGCGACGACGTCTCTATCTGCTCGGCGAGGCGTCAAGCGCCCGCTATTAGACCGGCAGCATATTCAGTGGTTATTGTTATCAAGGCGCTTTATGTTAATTGCCCAGGCGACTGGGCGGCGCGGCGGTGGCGGCGGTGGCGGCAGCGGAGGCTGCGGGCAGGAGGGCGCCCCGGGAGCGCGTCTACACTAACCTTTCATAACGGAGCGCGCAGGTGGGCCCGACGCCCGCACGCGCTGGGCTATCCGCCCGCCCCGCTCCGCCCTTCCCCGCCTGCGCCGCTCCGCCCCTGCCCGCCCCCGCGCGTGATGTATGGGGCCATTGTCTGGGCGCGCGCCCGCCGTCGACGGGCCGAGGTGGCGCGCCGGCTGTCGGCGCGGCGCCCGGTCCCGCGGCCTCTGGACTCTGTGGCTACCCACCGGATCGCCCGGCTCCGCGAGCGTCGCGCCGCGTCCAGCCGCATGCGATGCCTGGGGCCGAGAAACGCTGCCCAAATGCCTTGTGATGTCTTGCAGCTAGTGCCGACCAGATGTGTAAATGTGTCCTAAGGATGTGAAGAATGTTGCCCAATAGTGCATGCGTACCCTCCAATGTCTTGCACTGTCTCGCAATGCTCGTCAAAAAATCGTGCAAAGCCTGCTAAGAGTCTTCCAAATAATGGCAGGTGTTCCGAATATGTTGTAAATTAAAATGTATAAGGAATATGTGTGTTAAATAGTTGTTGCTGTAAATCAATTTATTAATAAATATTTCTTCGAATTTTGAAAATCGTTCTCCTAACTCAAATAGTTTTGCTCCACGATTTCACCCAGAATATTGTGTTGCTTAGCGGCTTGTTGAGGTTTTGACAACGGATCATCTGTAAGCGAAACATGTTCGTGATTTTTTGTTTTCCTTATATTTAATTTCTTTTCGATAATTAACGAATCACGTAATTATGCGCATTTTTGCTCATACTGCATTTTTCCATATTCTATTTTGTGTCTGATGATTGTTTTCCTTCTGCTGGAGCTTAGAGCAGGGATTCTCACGGTAGCGATACGTCTGCTGTTGTATACACTCCACTCGTAAGTCGTCTGGAGAATTTAAATGAAGTTATGCCGTGAGTTAGATATCCGGTTTAGCGATGGCCCGCTCTAACAACTTCATTTGTAGTTTAGTTTTCTTGACGTCTCTCTGTTCTCTACGACTTGCATCATTGAAAATTGGGTATCCGCATTTTGCATTTAGCGTTATTTATCCCCACTTTTTGCATCCGTGAACCTCCTTCATTTTCCTCTGTTGGTTTTGCAAGCTGTCAGATGGGCTAGTTAACTCGAATGTGTGACATATGTGGTTTGTTCACCTCATTAGCCGGCAGTTTATATTGAGGTCGTAAAACTAAGTGCATTGGATGGCGTTCGTTCTACATGTTGTTAACAAGCGTCTCCTCCGCTGCTTCAAAGCAGTCAGATGCTCAAGCTCGCCTGATTTAGCCGCTGCGCGTCTGACCCTGCACTTCTCCGGAGGTCACTACAGCTGCCCTCTTGCCCATCGCTACAGCTGAAGTATTGCTTGCTCGCTTTTTTGTTTCTTTTTTGTCTCTCATTCGTTTTCATTACCGTGTTGAGTAACGGAGAAGTCACTGTAGCGTTTCCACATGCAATGTAAATGAGAAGACTTGTTTTGCGTATAAAGTAAAATATTCTGATGAACATTATGTATATCAGTTAAAAATATATTGCTTTAACTTTGAAGTAAGGGAATTATAAAATGTGATATCTTTGTATTCAAGTTGATTTTCCAGAATTTATGTTTCAAAAAAATCGATTGGTGAATATCTCAGAGTGTCAGTCGATATTACAGGATCGCATTATAACTTGTCTTTACGTTGCCATGCATTAAGATTTTATGCAATTAATCTGTAGTATTACGAGATAAATAACGAAGGGAGGCAAATAGGTAAACACAATGAAATTACAAAATCCGACTGTGTTCAGACAATTGCATCTTTCTCTTCTCCTCTCTGATTTTCTGACTCTCTCTTTCTTTCCCTCTCTCTCTCTCTTTCTCTCATTCTCTCATTTTTTACTCTTTACTTTAAGTGTCTACATAGTCGTCAAGAATCATTAAAGCAGGCAATTTTATCATGCGCTAGAGTGTTTGAAAATGCGCGTGCATTGATTAATGACTTTTATTGAAAATGCAATTCTCTCCCTCTAGCTCTTTGCCCTTCAGGAATGAGGAAATAGTCTGGAAGCCAGAGAAGTTAGTAGCTGGCACTTAGCTATATAGCTTTGAACTATTTTTGATGAATCTCCGTGGAGTCATAGTAGGAATACTTGCACAATTCCACCAGTCATTGTACCGACAGCTGTACATCGCTTTGGCCGCAGGCTCTCGCTTCCTGTATTCCTGCCATTGTGGTCTGCCTCCGCTCCCGACGTCCTTCGTGATCGCATTGCCGCTTTGCCCGAACTTCGTCATCTCGCAAGATCTCTCTCGCACAATCAACCCCTTTAACCCAACGACGCCACAGTCTCCTGATCCCTCGCCGCCGTGTTCTCAACTTCCAAGGGCCCCATCGCCCTTCATCCCGCGCCCCACCCCCCTCGCCTTTTCCCGTGCTGCGCCTATTATTAATGCTCTACCGTCAAAGCGGCGCGTTGGAGTACACCGCCGTCCCACCAGCTGAGCCGAGCCGAGCTCACCTACACACTCCCGCTTCCGCGCCGCCCCCTCCACAAGCAGTGGCGAATGTGTAGGGGATGGCAATATGGCACGTGCCTAGAGCGCTACAGGCAAAGTGCCACTCTTAGCATTTTACTTTGTATGTTTGTGGGAAACTATGGACTGGCAATAACTTTTAATTAAGAAATAAGTCCTGAGAAAGTTAAAATAAAACATTTTTGAAGGGAAATAGATGTGTAACTTAATGTTACTCATTCCAGATCTTGCAATTTCTCCATTCTATATCTTTTTCATCGATTTTTATTAAAAAAAGTGCGGTTGAGGCATATGTAATCAGAAATATTTTATATCTTCACTTATTTACTTCTTTCGAAGTTTTCATTTCACATCGTAACGAAAATTGTATTATTATTTTAAAATATTTATAATTATAAATTATTATTCTTAAATGTATTAAATTTGTAAATTTTTATGGATTAAATGATTGAATTCGAAATTAAATACACCTAACTAGAAACTTAATTAACATTTTAAGTATGTGGATGTAGTTGTTGTTCGGTATGCGATTTCTTTAAATTCCATGGTCATACCATGATATATCTGTAACGGCAATTTGTACTTTTTCCCGTTAATAAAATACTTTCCATAATTTTACATTTGTACTGAAACTATGGAAACCTTGTTTAAGTAATTTTTTGTTTTGTTTTGTAAATAGTGGTGCATATTAATTGGACAGGAGTGCAAATTCAATGCTCGATAAAAGAGCCAATTTGCCTGTAGATACGCCTCCGTCTCCACCCGCGTCATAGACTACTTCTTCCACCTCCACCACATCCTCCGCCGTCAGGCCGCCTTCCACCCTCGGCCGATCGAACAGCGATGCACGTGGGATGTTTGACGTCGTGGCGCAGCGGAATGCCGTGATGATGCGCACCCCGCCGCCACCTCGGCAACTGCAGCGGCGCAGCAGCGTGTGTGTGGCGCTGCCACAAAGCAATCCGCCCTTTGCTCTCGCCAGGGAAGGTTTCCGTGTGGTTTCTGTAAGGCTGCTTTGCTTTTTAAGCCAGCTTCCCTGTGAGTGCGCGGGTGTTGGCCAAGGATTTACTGGCAAACTGGGCTTTAGCTCAGACGGAATTTATGTAGAGAATTATTTTTCTGGTGTTTTTACTTGAAGGCCTAATTGATGAACAACTTTTGATGCAAAGAGTACATGCATACGGATTACTCGTAAATGTTGTAGGTTTCTCTTAAGTTCTCTTGAATTATTATACAACTGGAAACAAAATATCAGCCTGAAAGACCAAAGATTTATAAAACATACTAAATTATTTAATCCTTAAAAACTTTAGTGACTAATATTTCATCGAAGGATTTTAACATTTTCCACATTTTCAATTTCCCGTTAGAATCATCCTATTCTGGCAATACGCGCTAGTCTAAATCTGATGACAAAAGATGAATTTCGTAAGCGAGGGAGATATCTGCATAACGTCTTATAATTAGAAACATAGTAGGATTATTCTCACTAGTTGTTGCCCAAGATTCGAAAGTTAACTTTATTCCTTTTACCTTAAAATTGATTTAAACGCAGAAATTATGTATTTACAAAAAATGTTGTATTGAAAAAATAAGTAAATTTATACGAACTAAATAAAGTATGAACGAATAAATAATATTTAACTAAATATTACTTTTTTAAAACATTTCTTCTCTCAGGTCGAGTCTAATACTGTTTGCAATTTTATTTTATTGTAATCTTTTAGAGTGATATTGATTCCAGTATCTGAAGTTGTATAGAAAAGGGGAAAAACAAGCAAAAACAATGACAGCTAAAATAAACTCATGAGATAAGTCTGTTATTTTTCCATTACACACTCTGATCGTAATTACAACAAAGAGATAGCAGAAAACAAAATTACCAGGGAAGCGATATAATCGCGTCAGGTAGTGAAATGCACGTTAATTCACAACCTCAAGATAACAGTACATGCATTTGACACACATCCAACGATATGTCGCTCTCGCTCACTTTCGGGTTAATAGTTTGTCACGAGTGAGTTATCTAAATTGACGGTCGTTCATTCAGGTGTTCTCCGTTCTATGGACACTGAAATCTAAATGATAAATCAAGAGCTTCCGAAAATATGCAAACGAGAAAAACGATTGTATCTCGTTTGCAAGCGGAATCACTACTCAGAAGATTCTGACATCATTATCATTCCTTTATTTTAAAACAACAAGCAGCATATTTGTCTGCAAGAAAAAGTCGACTATCGACATGATCAGCATAGCTCAGTATTTCGTTCAATGAATTCCTTGAACGGCATGGATTTGTAAAAAATTATTTACGAATAATTTGCAATGCTTTCGTTCGTGCTATTTGCTGACAATTATTTGGTATGCTGAACAATGGAGACTTATTTCTGTGAACGCCTCAATGTCTATTATATCTCTTTCTTTCCTTATTACGTACTATTTACTAATCCTTCTTATAAGTTTAATAGTTTTTTTTCTTTTTCTTGTAATTTTGTTTGTATGTTGTGTGTTAGTAGTATAGTTCTTGTTCTTCTTGATGCGTGGTTAGAGCTAATTTTCAGAATATATTAGCTTCTCTGAAGAATTAAACCTTACATCTGATAAGCACAGATACACACCCAAAAACATTCGTACACTTACGTACGACATATACAAATACTAAACAATTCACAGATAAGACAAACCCTACCGCTAAAACACATACAAACATACAAGCCCAAAACACTATCAAACGCACTAAAGAACTCAAATCACAAAAATCACTTCGGACGAATTATTTAGCAGTAGAGGTCAACACTGAGTGAAACAAAGAAGTCCCCTGACAGGCACATGGGATTTGCTAGGAAGGGTTGACCAACGTTTTTTAACAAAGATGCGTGAAAAGCGACACAATGCATAAACAAATGCGATATCTGCACAGTAGCATCAGTTTCTTTTAATGGATGTCAGATGTTTAAGATCATTTATATATTATTTTACTGTTTTTATTTTATAACAATCTTTCCAATTGTGATTTCTCTTACTTCTTTTCGAAGTATTTTAAGCAGCAATTTTGTATCTTTAATTTCTGAATTCTGCCGTCGATGTGCAAACTTTAGTTATAGCAAGCCTCCCGAGTGCTATAATTAACACAACCGTAGTCGAGTTTTTCTAAATGTTCAATATATTTTTTAAACTTACATATCTTGATGTATTGTCTAAGGTCTTTCTTATGTGCGGTTTCAGGATTTTCATATTGTTTTTGTTCATTCTCGTGTCTACGATGTATTGATGTAATCAATGTCAAAAACAGGTAACCAATCTACATTCCAATGCAATCGATAGGGAATTAAGAAATAAGTGCGGTATGCTATTGTTCATTATGGAACGCTACATACCGCATCCTCAAGCAACTGGCCGTTCGTCGCGTGGCCAGCCATTGTCGCTTTAGCACTTGTGCACACGTATCACGTGCGCCGCGAGACGACAGGACGAACCGGCTGCAAGTGACTACAGGAGATTTCCTTGACTCTCATCGGTGTCTGCCTGTTCTTCGCCCTAACCGCAACTTCCATCCCCACCTCCACCTCTTCCAAGGCTTCTTCACGCAGGTCAGCTTCACCTGTATCTGCGTCACCACTGACCGTAGAAGACCTGTCATTGCCACCTGTTCGCTCTCTGACTGTCTCCTCTCTGTCTTTCTGCCACTTCCTCGTCGCTGACTCGTCTCCGGCACCTCCTCGGTCGTTTTCTCGTCTCCGTCTCTTCCCCATTGCCACAAAGTCGTTTTACCACTTCCTTCTAGACTGATTTCACAATCATTCTGGTCTTGTCATCCACCCATGACATGCTCGTTGCTTGCATCCCTGTTGCCGTGCTTACAATTTCCATCATCCCTTCAACCATGATCCTCCTTGCTCCGTCATGCTCTGCATCTGGCCTCAACTCAGCTAGCGCCGCCATTGCCATGCACTCCAATCTCTGCCTCATCGTCCACCATCAATAATGCCGCCACCACTGCTGTCATCGCGACTCCGTTCCCAGAAGCAATGCCAAATCCATTACCTTTGCTCTAAGCACAGCCTTCACTCCCATCTGCTGGCTCTTCCACCGCGGCGTCGGCGCGCCCGCTTGCGTATGCAGGAATCCGTCAGATACGGCGGCGCGGCGAGGGAGTCGTCGCGGGCGACGCCTGCGAGGGGGCGAGGGGCCGCGCGCCCGCGACGCTCTGTACAAATTAACACTTGCCAAAGTCAATGAGGCTGTCGCCGCGAGAGCCTCGCGATACGATCGAACGCATTTCAACGGCTTCCCGCCTCGCCCCCCACCCTCCGCCCCACCCACCCATCTAACTCCACTCCTCCCCGCTTTGCCCTGCTCCGACAGGCCTCGCCGCGTCCCACCTCACTACTTCCCTCCGCACCCGCCCCGCCCCGCCCAGCCCCACCCTGCCTCGCCTTGCCCCGCCGCACGGCACCCCGCCCCGCCCTGCCTCGCCCTGCCCCGCCGCACGGCACCCCGCCCCGCCCTGTCTCATCCCTCTCCGCCCTGCCCACGCTCCACCGCGCCGCACCCCGCCCGCTACGCGCGGCCCAGTAAATCCCAACCTCGCCCCGCCCCGCCCCGCCCCGCCCCGCCCCGCCCTGCCCTGCCGCAGCTCGTCCTGTCCCGCCTCGCCCCGCCGCGCCACGTCCCCCGCCCTGCCCCGCTCCGCCCCGGTCCGCAAGACCCGTCGCCGCCACCCGCCCGCGCTCCGTCTGCTTTCTTATTCAAATGCCGTCGTCGCCAGCCGCCGCTGTTGTATATCAGCGCGGGCCAAATGCAGGAGAATGAGATTTAAATTGGAATGTTTAAAGACAGGGTAATTTTTAAACGCCCTATTTATTCTGGTAAATGGGGTGCCTCCTCGACGGAGCGAGCGATGTGCGCCGACGACGCTCTGCGTTCGAGGTGATGCGGTCGCTTCTGCTGTGGACGGCTGCTTGGATTTCGCCTTCTTTTCTTTTTACGAGAGATGACATCAGGCCAGCCATCGTTTGGAATACGCGCTTCTGCCAGCGCTGTTTGTGTGAACCCCGCTGAATGAATTTTCCAGGAATGTTGATTGTAGACAATATATTCTGCCGTTGATGTATATCAATTTCGGGTTAATTTAATTATGCAAAATAGCATTCCCGGCACTTGCGCGTAGGAGAGTTTTTGTGGATTTGACGTTAACGTGCTGAAGAATGAAGTTATGTCGGGCGCCCGAGCAGCTGATAAACAATTCAAATGCGCAGCTTATTTCCACGCTGCTTATGCGAGAGTAAGGGGTCTGTTTGTGGAGTATTAATCTCTGATCAGAAGAAATATTTCTTATTTATTCTCGTGAATCTTGTTGCTGACAGCAAACAAATGAAAAATTAAACTCGATTCGCGCTTATTTCCTGACTTACGAAATGGAAACGTCACTTCTCTTAACAAATAGACAGATAGAAGGTAAACTTTGTATTGTATTGGTGCGTTGCAACTTTATGCATAATTGATGCACTTAATCGATCCGAATTCACAGGCTTCACATTACTGTTTCTATTTCACTGCGGATACTTACTCTTTCTTGCGCCCTTTTACTCATCTTTGAAGTAATCGTGTAGTTATCAATTATTTGTGTCTGTACACTTTATTTCGTTCTCTTAGAAAGATGAAAGAAAGGATATCGTTGTCTTAGAATATGAACTCTTTGGTTTTTGAACACGTTCAAAAGCGTGCGTACGGGGCGGGCCATGGGGGTCGTGTCCTCCGAAAATTTGAAAAGCCGCTCCAAAGAACTAAGTGATAGAAAATTGTATATGCGTAAATGTAGAAAATTCTTTATTTTCCCTACTTTTTACACCTACAATTTGGGGAATTAATACATGACATTTGGGAAATAGGCGTTCTATGGCAATAGGAAAAATGCTAAACCATCTGGCCTTCCTGTACGATTTTCAATATAAAATCAATTGCATTTGTCACTTGTATCATGCGTGCGCACAGTCCCTGTAGATGCATTTTTACGATTTTTGCGAGAGAGAAGTATTTTCTCATCAAATTGATCGGATTTATATTTAATTACATTTTAAGACGAAGGAGAAACAAATAAAGATAATTTTAAAATTACATTGAGACAAAATGTTGAATAGGAAAATCTCATTTTATTTTATTAAAACGTTTTTCGCCTATTTATTTTGCTTCACGATTGTAGGTATCTATTTTGCGATTCAGAATTAATTTCTATTAAGTGTCCCTTGTTAAGTTTTTATCATGCGAAGTGAAAAATCCCACCGTGTCTGGAAGAGCTTTAACATATTCTCGGTCCTTGCCGTCGAGGTATTGTGTTCTCAGACACGTGTTGCATTTCTACCCGTGTTGTTACGTGTCAGCTTATACGACCAAGCTGTTGTAAACAATTACCAATCGAGAGACGTTCTTTTGTGTTTCACGTCGGAATTAAGAATGACGGGGCTATAATTTTCATTTTCTTTCTGTGTACAACAATGGCTCTTATTGCATATAAATGATCGGCGACACGCCAAAAGTGATCAAAAGCAATGACAACTTTAGATTATATTAGAATAGTACGGGATTAATAAGTCGTGAAAACCACCTGCTGAATAGGAATATTTAGTTTAAAATTATGGGCTAAAGGAGGGCGAGAAGTTTTACGTTTACTGCGTTGTGAATGTGTGGATCTTGTCTAATACCAGGCTCTGGCAACTTGAAATATGAGACTGGCTTAACCCCATCCCGACCATACTTGTCGAACATTTTGGAATATGAGTCCTCAACACTATCAAACAATACTTAACTAATACATTCATCTTCATGGAGTTACCTAATAACAACGTTAACCATATTTATTCGTTACTTGACTGAGCGAATTTGGGTTGTGATAAAATCGCGTCCCTTACACGTGTCGTGGGGCGTGTAGAGGTTTTTTAGACACGAAATTTTTACGAGGTCGAATCCGTTCTTGCTGCACTAAAAAGGCGACGATGGCCGGGCGTCGCCGTTGCAGTTGCATCGCAGGTCCCGATCCCCGTGAAACGCAACGCCTTGGCCTGCAGGCCGCTCGCCGCCTCGGCCAGCCGGCGCGGCGCGGCGCGGCGCTGCGCGGCGGCTGGTTGATTTGTTTCACGCGCCGCGCCACCGTACCGGCGAACGACGACGCGTTCGGGCGTGTTTTTCTCAAAACACTCGTCCGAATGCGCGTGAACACATGACCGTATAGGGCGTCTCTCTTCGCACTTGGCTCTCGCCAACCGTGCGATCTCACTTGGTGTGCAGTTGAGGTCCGTCGGAGGGGCGGAGTGTCGGAGATGAGTTGTTAAACAACAAAAGGAGTGGCACTCAGTTTGGTGGATTTTCTTATATCCTCGTTTGTTCTTTACAATTTATTTTGCGCTTCCTTCTTTTTCTCTGGGGTGTTGCAAAGGGCGGACATCCGCCTGGGCAAAGAACGCAGCTGCCTAGGGGCCCAACCTCAGAGGGGGCCGCGGATGAAAGTTACATAATAAATTTTTAAACAAAAATGTTTTTTGTTTATAAATATGAAAGACAAATTTTAAACTAATTTATTAGGTCACAACTTTGTAAATGTATTTATTTAAGACAGATTTTTAATATTTCGACTACTGGATTACTAATTATAAATAAGTTAATGAAACAATTATATTGCTTACGCCAGACCTAGCAGCGGCTAGTGCACATGAGACATTTGTCTCCTTTACTTCGAATCGACAGAACACAAATTCGATCTCGGATGCTGCGTTATCTCCCAAGACGTGGGAATATCGTTTCCCCTGTGTCTTGGTTTTGTTTTGTTTTTTAATCAATTACTAAATAGGAAGGGACATGGGTTTTTGATTTCTTAGGAACCCTAGGCCTTCAAGGTAGTTTTGACAAATAGTTTTATTTGTGACAAATTTTTTTATTCTGTGACGCACGTATGGCGTCTTTCTCTCGGTAATGTCGTTTGGGTTGGTTTAACCAATACGGTACTACTATTTTTTTTAAATTTTTTTAAAAATATTTTTATTTAATCGTTTGTTGAAGTACAATGTTCAGTTTACAATTAAAAACTTTGCAATTGTTTGATGACTTAATCTAATTAACTTAATCTAGGTTAATATTGTACTTAATTAATCTTAATCTAGGGAGAGGAAACAAAAGCACCTCAGGAGAATTATTCTACATTTGCAAATATCTGGAGGAAAGAATAAAGCGGGAATCTGTTCTTAATTCTGGTTTTGTATCTGGGATCTTTGCCGAGTCTGTAGTGACTTGATGCCTTTATGAAGGATAAGTTTGTGTAAAAGTTGTTTGATAGGAACGCTATTTGGTGAGTTATTTCATGTATGTTTAGATCGTTATGAAGTTGTTTATTACTAATGAACCATGGTGCTCTTGTTATTGATCTCAAATATTTGTTTTGAATCACTTGGAATTTGTTGAGATTGGTTTTTGCGGCATTGGTCCAGATCGGGCATGCGTATAATAATATTGGGCGAATGAGTGATTTGTATAGTGTTAGTGCATTTGACAGTGAGAGGTGGTTGTATGAGTTTAGTAGTGGTCTTAATTGAATGATTTTGATTTTTGCCTGTTGTGCTTTTATTTCAATGTGTTGTTTCCAATTAAGTTTAGTATCTAAATTCAATCCAAGATATTTTATTGTTTTCGTGATTGGGGTCCAGTTTATAGGATTATTATTTATAAGTAGCGGGGGTGGATATGCAAAAGGTTTTAGTGAGAAGACTTTTGCTGCTGATTTTGATGGATTTAATTTAATTTTCCAGTTATTTGCCCAATTTGTTATTAGATTTAGATGCTGTTGTAGCTGGAATTGGTGAGTTTGTAATGAGTTGCCGGAGATATATAAAGCAGTGTCGTCGGCAAATTGGGCGGTATTTATTTGATGGGAAGTAGGAATGTCTGAAATGTATAGATTAAAGAGAGTTGGGGATAGCGGCGAACCTTGGGGGACCCCTGCGGCAATTGGTTTGGGGTTAGAACAATGACCATTTATTGTTACTGAGAAAGTTCTGTTTGATAAAAAATTTTGATTATTTGAATTAAATAATTTGGCGTACCGATTTCGACTAATTTGAAGTATAGGGCTGGATGCCATATTCTGTCAAATGCTTGTGACACATCTAGAAATACAGTGGTGGTGTGGAATCCCTTTTGGAAAGCAGAGTGGATGTGTTCAGTTAGTCTCAATAGCTGGTGCGTCGTTGAGTGTTGGGAAATGAAACCGAATTGATGAGGTGGAATTGAGTTAGTTTTATTTATATGTTTGTTTAGTCTGGTGAGAATTAATTTTTCTAAAAGTTTTGACATAATGGGTAAAAGACTGATTAGTCTATAATTTTCTGCATGTGAATGATTTTTATTTGGTTTTGCTATTGGATGTATTATTGAGTGTTTCCATGATTGGGGATAATAACCTATTCTTAGTATGGAGTTGTATATATTGTTTAAAAATGCGATGGCATTGTTTGGTAATCTTTTGAGAATGATAGTATTAATTCGGTCGTGACCTGGGGATTTTTTTATTTGGCATTTTTTTGATTATTTGTTTAACTTCATAGGGAGAGATGAATTTAATTTTGTGAGGAACGTTGTATAAAGGAGCGTTTGAAAATGTTAATATTTCATCATGCTTGGAATTGTTTATGGAGTCATTAGGAGTGAATGTGCTAGCAAAATGGGCTGCTAGAATCTCGGCTTTCTCCACAGGCGAGTATTTTTTCCCAGTTTCAGTTGACAGTGGAGGAATGCTGTTCCTTTTCCTTAGAATTTTCTATGTGAGTTGCCAAAGAGAATTGGTTTTAGTATTTAGCCCCTCAATAAATTGATTATATTTTTCTTGGTTGTATTTACTGATTGCCTTTTTGCAGATATTTGTTAGGTGATTTAATTCTTTTTTCAGTTCTGGGATTTTTAGGATGTTCCATAGCCTTCTGGTTTTGTTTTTAACTGTTATTAGTTCAGTAATACTGGGAGGTAGTGGTCTTTCAAGTTTTCTTCTGGTGTCTAATGTTTTATATTGAGAGTCATTGATTGTTTTGATTATTATATTATTTAATTTAGTGATTGCTTGATTAATTTCAATTGGACTATTGAGGATTTAAAATTTTGGTATTGATTTTTCAACAGAATTTTTAAAATAATTCCAGTTTATATTGTAATTATTCAGTGTGGGAGGAGGGGGGGATGGAGATTTTGTTAATTTAGTTGTTATAACAACAGGAATGTGGTCTGAGTCTAATTCATGATGAACTGTGGAGTATAATGGGTCTTTCAAATTTGTTATTGCTATATCTAATATATCTGGGTTTTTATTGGGATCATATGGGAAATGGGTTGGTTCTGTGGGCGTAAGTATTTTAAGCTGCATTGTGTTTTGTATTCTGTTTAAGTATTCACCGGCAGGGTTTGTGGTCCGACATCCCCAAGCAGAATGCTTTGAGTTTAGATCTCTTACTATGATGAAAGGATTGGGCAATTGTAGTAATTTATTGATAGAGGTAGTTTTTATTTTTATGTTGGGTGGTTTATACGTCGTGACTACAGTTAGTGTTTGATTATTGTCATATGTTACATTTATCCCGATTTTTTCAATGCCTGGAGTGAGTGGCAAGGTTATTTGGTGGTGTTGAATACTAAACTTAATCAAAATTAAGACACCACCTCCATAATTTTCGTTTCTGTCGGCTCTGATGATTTTGAATCCTGGTATGGTGAATGTTTTGCTTGGGCTTAAATGCGTCTCTGTGATGCATGCGATGTCTATCTTTTTTGCCTGTAGGAAATGTTCTAGTTCGTTTTTTTTTTTTTTGTTTACGATGCCATTTGCATTCCAATTGAGAATGGTTAATGCTTTATGGTGTGAATCTGCCATAACAGTTGCTAAATGTGGAGGTGATGGAGTTCTGAATACTTTGTATTATTGTTGGAATTAGCGAGTTGATGAGGTTAACTATGTGATTGGTGATACATTGTGTGATGTTGGTAATGAAGGAGTTATCGTTGTCGTATTGGTTAAATTGATTGTTTGTTTGCTAATTGTGTTATTGTTGATTAACATTATTTGCATTCATTGGTTGATAGTGATTATTAATTCTTTGTGTGAAATTAGGAATATTGTTAGTTGTAGGCAAGAATGGAAAGTTCGTTGAGTCATGATTGGGTGGTGGCGTGCGCGGTTGTCGGGATCTGGGACTGGAATTTACATTTTTGCTGTTATATTCCACAATGTTCCTATAATATGGACATTCATTAGACCAGAGGTCAGCCCTGTGCTTCCACATGCAATTCTTACAAGTAGGAGTTGATTTCTTAGATGGACAGTTGGCTGAAAGGTGGTTTTTTGCACAGAACACACACGAAACTTCGTAGTTACAGTTATTTCTACTGTGTCCATAGTCTAGGCAACGGTAGCATTGAATTGGACCTACAGTTTTCTTTCTTCTTTCCGGCTTTACTACGGAGTTGCAAATGTATTTTAATTCTAGAACACTTTCGATTTTTTCGGTGCCGTTGAATTCTACAGCGACTACTGGGATCGGGACATTATTCTTGTTTAGTCTCTTGACCTTTGTAACTGATGGAAATTGAGATGCGATGTCTTCAAAAATTTCGTTTTACGGAATTGTGGGATGAATGTTCTTTATCACAATTGAATATTTCTTTACACTGGGATCTGAGTACGTATGGAATTGTTTATTAGAATTTATAAAGTATTTAACTGCAGCTCTGAAGTCGGATATGGTCGTGAATTGTATTTTAATTTTATTGTTCTTGAGCTGAGAGGTGAAGTTTTCAGTTAATTTAGATTTGATTTCCTTTATAAATTCAGTATGATTGCTAATTCCTGTTAAATAGATAGGGGGGATTTTTTTTTACTTCTACTGGTACTTCAGGTAACTCTTCATTTAAAAAACTGAATCTATTTGACACATCTACATTATAGTGATTTTGCAAGTTGTTATCGGGGTTCAGTTCTGAGGAAAGTTCTGTCGAGGTCATGCGTTTGGCGTCTCTATCCCTGGCGTCGCCTCTGTCCTCGTGGTTTCGCTTGCCTTTCATTACCTTGTTTGCACTCGTATTGTTACTGGACCGATTCATTTTCTTACTTTCGGAATCACTTTCACTATCACTGACTGACCTTTTCTGCGCCTGAGCAGGTTGTGATGGTGGGAGTGATGACGGCACGTAGATCTGGCTGAGGTAGGCAGGGTTGATGCTGTCCTCGGTTCTGGTTGGAACTGGCGTCGCAGCGAGGCTTATATCCATGGTCTCGCCGCTTGCTGGTATTGGTGACACTGGTGAAACGACACCGTTGTCGCCGTTGTGGACGATGCGCAGGGCTTCATATATTGTTTGCCCTGTGTCTGGATTAATGGCATAGGCCATTAATCTTTAATCTTTTCTTAGCTAGTTGTGATCAGAGCTGTTTGTACATGAACACTAGCACGAACACTATAGTCACTCGGTTGCCTCAACGTTAGATAAGGCGGTACTACTATGTTCATGATGAGATAGCAGAAAATTATTTTCTGGGAACTAGAAATAAAATAAATTGTTTGGAACAATTTAGAAATAATGGTTTCATCGGAATGATAGTTTAAAGAACGTTAATCTATTGAGACAAGAAATTAATTTTGTACATAAAAATATGAAATATATCGTATGAATTCTTGTTGATTCTAGGAGCAAATTCTATTACTCTCTTAAACATTGTCCCGACTTGTGTGATTCCTTGTCATTTTGGAAAAATTAAGTAATGTGTTCAAAATTGCATGCAGACATTCGGATATTTCCGCATAGTTGTGCAATTGTATTGCAATATCATTCAAAATTTCTCAATGGTACTTGACAATCGTATGTCGTCCTTCAACGCTCATTAACTACAAGTACAAATGCGCAAGTACCGACAATTGCTGCTCCTAATTTGCGTTACGTTTAGTATCGTATTCTTGAGAAACTGCAATTCAAACAATAATGGATTCATTAAGAGTAGATTGTTGAAGGTGAGAAATCCATGTCTTTGAGTAATATCCTGCCTTTCAACGAAGTATGTTCCTTAAGCAACGCCCAGATGTCGGAGCATTTTATTGCGCTCATGGGCCATTGTCCTTTGATGGGAATAGGTTGTAAACATTTTATAGTCCGCTTAGAAATCGAAACGATCGATTGAGTTGCGACGTTCCAACAATAGGGTCGTATTGATTAGCCCTCTGCCCAGACTTCCTTCGTCGACCCACCCGGACTTTCGACTGTCCATATTTCTAATTGATCGGGAGCTTTGAAAATGAACATGCAGAGCCGGAAGCCCGAGACTCAGGTGTTTGAAATGAACAATCATAGTTGCGGTGTTCGATGAGTGATTTTTATACAGCTACTACTGAACATATGAGTTACTGCTTGTGGAGAATATCTTTTAAAATCCATAATTAAGTGAATTATGTAAGTGGATTTCAGTAAAACACCTTTAGTTAAATTTGTAGTCTGACTAGTATTATATTTTTATTACATAATTCCATAACACCATCAGTGTATTCCATTACACAGCCAGAAAAAAAATAAAACTCTTTATTATTCTCTAGACTAATACAAGGGAGATTTTGACCCGCAGAATCTTTATCTGCCATCATAAGTAGCTCATAACGTCAGTTTTCGTAGAACAAAAATAATTAAAATTACCACCGTTATTTTTAAGGAAGTTTTGTAAACGTTATTATATATTTTGCATTATATTTATTTTTATTTTCTTTCACAATACTTTTCGCAAGTTTGAAAGCAGTAGCGGTAATTTGTTTACTAAGTAACACTAGTTTGAAAGGATGGGTATGAACACTGAAAAACTCAGGCGTTTAATGAATTTAAAATTAAATATCCTGAGTCACACCTGGATAGGTTACTTGAAGATTATTTCGAAAAAGAATGTTAAGGATTTCATCAAAGTATGAAAGTGATGTAAAACGATATCACAGTGAAATGAAAGCATGATGGATGATTTTTATTGTTTTAGAAACGGTAACAAACAATATATAAATTGATTTAGCTGTGATTTCTCGTTGGCATTCAAAATGAAAAACAAATATTTTCCTGTCGGTTTTTAAACGTAATAGATGATTCTAGTTGTTGGAACGAACGTATCCTATGATCTCTCCGTATGAACTTGGCGTACTTGTCCGCAGCCGTGGCCGTTGCGCTGGGCTCTCGCGGAGATCGCTGGGCGACGCCAGTGTGGGGCGGAGGTGTGTGCAGAGGCGCCGTGAGTGACAGGACAAGGGGAGGCGGCGGGGCGCCGGGCTCGGCCCTCAGTCCTCAGTCCTCGAAGGATGAGCGGGGGCGGGGCGGCGCAGCGACCTTTGTGTTAGCCCCGCCATTGTTCCTGCTCTGCCCGGGGCGGGGTCGGCCCTCCGGCGCTGCGTCGCCCTGCGGTCGCGTTCGTGTTTTCGCGTTAATTGTCTCCATTTGGCTGTGGCGTGTGGGCATCTTCGACCGGGAAGATACGGAGCGCAACTGTGCAGTTCTGTAGTTGCTCAGGTGGTTGATTTTGATAACAATTGTTTAAATAACATTAATACTCAACTTTTATTGGTTTAATTCGTATATGCAAGTTTTCTGAAATGCAAACATTGAAGAGGCTAATAAGTCAATCTTATTTTCTCATATGGAACATAGATTGTAATGTCATGCCATCCCATGCCTTTTGTTTTTCATGGCAAGGAAGAAAGTAATATTTTCCAGAGGCTTGTGTAACAAAATATGGAGTGAGTGTGATCAAGTTTTCACATCAAGGAATGGGGAACAATATTTAGATGGCTGAGAACCAGATTGTTTTAAGTCCAATTTTTAACAAAATTATACTTCTGTTTCATTGTGTTCTATGTCCCTATCTTGTGCATCAAGCCAAATTGTAAATATTCCACTCCATACGCTTGCAGCATTCCACCTTCATACTAAACCCATTCATTACTTACCCACTACACACTAAAACTTTAAATGGAGTTCCTGAAAAAGTTATTTAAATGGACTTTGAACAGTCTGGTTCTCAGCCATCGATTTGTTGATGAAGCGTTTGCAGTACACTCGTGCATTGTAATACTAAAACTTCCCCTCTGTGATCTTTCGTAATTATTTGTCCCTTTCCTAGTTTTGGTCTGGTACCTTCTCCGCTTCGCTTGTTTGTATAATCTTAAGTTCGCATCATTCAAATTGCATCAGTATCAAACCTTCGGTATCACTTTTATAGTAGCGATTCATTTAATCTAAAAATTTCTATAATAATATGGAATTATCAGCCACAAATAAATATTTTGCAACTTTTTTTACTTTTTCTCAGAGAACTTCATGGAAAATATCTAGCATTTTTCCACTCAAGTTATCAATTTATTTGTGCTGGAAAGTAAAAAACGAGAAAAGTTTGACGTGAACACATTCTTCTTCTTCGTCTTCTTCTTCTTCTTCTTCTTCTTCTTCTTCTTCTTCTTCTTATTATTATTATTATTATTATTATTATTATTATTATTATTATTGTTATTATTGCACCATCTGTCCCCTGGCCTGAAGGGTCGCGTGAACATTACAGCTGCCCATCCGTCAGCTGGGCCGGCCGTCCGCCGTCCGTGGCGAGCGCGCGTTGGATTAAGACGTCGCGGGTTTTCACGCGGTAATCAGCGTCATTAATTACGCTGGCGTCTGCGGACGGCGGCGGCGGCTCTTTGAGTCTCGGGGTCGCGCCGCGGCCGCACCGAGCGTGCCCTCGCTCCGGCCCGCCCTCCCCCGCAGTCACCGCCCGCCCGCCCGCCCGTCCGCCCGTCCGCCCGCCCGCCCGCCCGTCCGCCCGTCCGCCCGTCCGCCCGTCCAGCCGGGCGCCCGTCCGCCCGTCCGGCCGGGCGCCCACCTGCCCGCCCGCTAGACCTCCCGCCCGCCCGCCCGCCCGCTCGCCCGCCCGCCCGTCCGACCGTCCAGCCGGGCGCCCGTCCGCCCGTCCGGCCGGGCGCCCGCCTGCCCGACCGCTAGACCTTCCGCCCGCCCGCCCGCCCGCCTGCTCGACCGCTCGTCCGCCCGTCCGCCCGTCCGCCCGTCCTCCCGTCCGCCCGTCCTCCCGTCCGCGCGTCCTCCCGTCCGCCCGTCCTCCCGTCCGCCCGTCCTCCCGTCCGCCCATCCTCCCGTCCGCCCGACCGCCCGTCCACCCGTCCACCTATCCGCCCGCCCGTGCGCCCATGTGGCCGCCTGCCCGTGCACCCATGTGACCGCCCGCCCGAGTGACCGCTACCCGCCCTTCCTCCCTCCTTCCCTCCCGCCCCAGCATCCTCTCCTGAGTGCACGCTGCCTCCACCGACCTGTGTGTACTGACCCGCTTCCCTCGCTACCTCTGCCTCTCATTCCGACCGCATGATGAGCTTACTCTTGTGTTATCCAAATCGCCCCGTTTCGTTTGTGTCTTTGTCACTCCACTTTCTGACGTTCCCACTGTTCACTCATGCTTGCCGTTCCTTCCGTGATCTATTCTGCTTAAACGCGTTTTTTTTTTTTTTGCTCCCACTGCCCGGCCCTATCCGATTCTATTGTCTCTTTGCCAGTGCTGGTTGCTCGATTGTTGCAGCTATTGTTGTCCATTCGCGAACCGAGCCGCTGCGTGCCAATGCTGGTCTACCTCTTTACCTCCTCCTCCGCAGTGTTGCATTTGACAGCCATGTTCGACGTTTGCTCCACCATGGTTTTTTGTCGTACATAGTACATTCCGGCATTTCGGTATGTCCACACCTTACTGTCTTCTTTCAGTCCACCTTACAATTCATACGGCCGTCGGTTTTTCATCATTTTATTAGTTCTGTCTTAAAACTCTCTAACAAAGTCGATCTGAAGTCATTTCCATTGCAACCTCCACTCATTATCCTCTTTCGTTCTCACCGTCCAGGTTATATCTGATGTCTACTCACGTACGTGCTCCAACGAGGCCTATCACTCTGCGTCGACCGTAGAGCTCGTTGCGTCCGTTTTCTGCCCTTCTCTAACTCCCGGTTCGTCGCCTTCCGCGCACTTCGCTTCGCGGTTCTCCATCGCCCCCCCCCCCCCCCCACCGCCGACATTTCGGCGTCTCCGCTGCCTCCTCCGCTGTCTTGCCTCCTCCGCCGACACGCGCGCTTGCGAGCGTGTCGCTTCCCGTGGCGACACTCGTGTCGCGGGTCAGCGTGGCCCGGGCATTTGCATCCTGAACGGACGTCCCGGCGCGCCGGCCGGCTGGCGTCACCGGCGCCTTTTGCTCAGGGAACTACACGCGACCGATTCCGCGAACTCTCTCTGCTGCGGCGCCGACCGCTCACTCGGAGCAGGACCTCCTGCGCCGAGGTGAATGTGCCTTGTACGACTCTCGGCTGTGGTTTCTTGGAAATCTGATGTGTATGATTATAAATCAATATTTACTATCATTTGTATAGTTGAAGGGCGTCGAGGTGAATATTCCATTGCTTTTCATTTCTAAATATTAGTTATGGTGTTCTAGGTTCTTGTTTTTTAACCTTCCGTACAGAGGAACAAAGAAAAACTGAAAGAAATGCATTTATATAATACGTACTACCTACAATCGATAATTTTTTGACTGTTTAATGACTGATGTAGATAAGAAAAATTCATTATTATGTACATCTTCTGATAGAGTTTTTGTCGAAATACTTTACCGTTGATTAAAGGAAATGAATTTCTAACACTTTGTAAGAAAATGCGAAATGCGTAATTGATCTATCCAATGATGTCGAGTCTCTTCCTACTTTATTGTGTAATAATGACATTGAAAATAAGGAACTCGTTTATTTTTATTGTCAAAATAGCTCATCTTCCGAGGGATATTATTGAAACTTTGTACCACAAGTTTATGCAAAGTGTACTTACACATGTATATTATCCCCCCCCCCCCCTGGCGAAGCTGCGGGAGAATATTAATGTGAAGTGAAAGTGTCCCCCCCCCTTTAATTTTGTTGTTCTTGTATATTACCCTCTGATCTAGACGGGTATTTCAGAGATTTTTAATTTACCAAAAACACCGTTCAATTGTTCTTTAAACATGCTGGGAGCAAGCATGTACGTCGTCGTTCTCTTCGTCGGGGTACAAGGGTTTCTATTACAGACTAGCGGGAATGCAGAGATTCCAGTGCAGTGTACTTTTTAATAAATGTATGGCTGGTAAAATCTGCACATTTCATAATTTGCTTCCTATTTTTAATGAAATGAGTGGAAAAATCCATGCCGGCATGCTTTCCCGTGCAGGTTATCGCTTTACCAGAGAACAGACTTCAGTGTGACTAGTCACCCCGGGTAGGCTCCCATCGCAGGAGTGATAGCACAGGCGAAGGCGAAATTTAAATGCCAGCGCTCGGTCGCGAGGCGACTTCTCCCCAGCCGGCTGCAGCGCCGTGTGCCTCCGTCCGCCAGCCGCTCAATGGCACTCCACGCGGCCGTGTTATGCATTCACGCCGATCATCCTATCTCCCGAGCAGCCACTTGCGCTCTCGCCGCCCAGCCGGGTATCGCTTTCAGGCCGTGAATGAAGGCGCGCGCCGCCGACGGCGCAGCGCCGGCGCTCCGGAACCCGTTTCGGGCACATGACCGCCGCCGCGCCGCCGATTCTCTCTAGCCACCGAGCACTCCGTCCCTTTGCTTCTAATCTCGTGCCCCCCCCCCCAGACAACGCCCTTAAAAGTATGTATTTTATTAACATAAACTTGTCAATGAGTATTACCACTGGGTGATTTTCTCACTAGTGTACTGAAGAGTAGAATCAATTTTGAAAAAAGACCATCTG
Organism: Gryllus longicercus; assembly: GCA_038098605.1. Lineage (NCBI taxonomy): Eukaryota > Metazoa > Arthropoda > Insecta > Orthoptera > Gryllidae > Gryllus > Gryllus longicercus. The sequence continues at coordinate 3,426,085 of JAZDUA010000022.1, forward strand.
CCCTGTAAAATAAACAGTGTATCAAAAAATGTTCTAAAATCATTAAGATGTCTAAGAAAATCTTCCTCTCTTACTTTTGGTCATGTAATTGTTCACCATTCATACAGGTATTCTTTAAATATTTACTTCGAGAAAAATTTAGAAAAAAAGGAGATATTGGTTATTTTGTAATTGAAAGTAATACACTCCGTCACTCGTTAAGAGTCGTGCGGAATATTCAATTAATGGAATTATTTAAGACACAATTGAGTAATATTTGCTCTGCCACCATGGTCATTTTGAATTACATTATTAATAAGGAAGAATTGTACGGTCGAAACCATTGTGTCACCGCAGCCCATTTTCTTTGCTTACTAAGAATGTTCGTGCTTCAGAATAAGATCCTACGACCTAACGATCCTACTGCTAATATGTTATCATTGTAGATTTTGCACTATTTGACCCATTAGTACCACGTTCATCTATTTCACTTCTCCATTGATCTGTCACCTCCACCAGGAGCACAGTTATCGTCTTGGCATGATCACTCGATATCCGGCACTCACTATTTCTCCCATTTCATTCATGTCCCCTTATCCTTCTTCTCCTCCTAGCGCTTCTTCTACTAACATCATCATCTTCATCATCCCGTTCTTCTTCTTCATCATCATCTTTATCTTCTTCTTCTTCCTTTTCTTCTTCGTCGACGTGGTCGTGCTGCTCAGTAACCGGGCCGCCCCACCGGGTGCAGGCGGCCGGTCTGCCGACCGTCGCGTCTCGGGGCGCCGCGCTCCGGGTGTCGCCTTTCCGCCGCGGGCCACACTCCAAACGACGCCGTCTCCGCCTCCACCCCCCGCGTCCCCTGCCGCCCCCGCCGTCGCCGCCCGCGCTCCCGAGCTCGTTTGACGCCTCATTTGTCCCGAGCTATGCGTCTAATGACCGAGCGGCGATTCGCCGGCGCTTTTTTCTGCTCATCGCGCGCCCCTCCGCTGCGGAAAGATGCCAACTGGCGATCTCGGGGCGTCGGTCATAACTCTGATGGAGATCTAAGCGGCAGCCCCGATCGCCGGTGGGAAGTGTCGTCTGGCTGCTGATAGCGCAGATATATAGGAAGACGTTATGAGAGCGACTCGCTTGTTGGGGGTAACTTTCCGCGCCCAGTAGCACATATTTCGCCGTAGTTTTTCTCCCCGAGACGCTTTTTATCCCTTGCCGATAAGAAGTTGCTTCTGAAAAACGATCTTAAAGAGGAGATAATAATCTTCTTGCGCCTCTTCTCAGTTTTCTCCCGTATTATCGTTTCTCTTGCTATGGAAAGATAACAGCGGGCGATAAATAAAGCTGCTCATTACTCTGATGAAAATTTAAGGAAGATAATCGATAACGTTCTAGTTAAGTAGTTATGTTTATGGCAGACGTAAGCAGAATTTAGAAACGATATTCGACTAGAGATAAAAAGAATTTGACATCCTGTGGCTTTGCCCAGGAATACGAAATTAGTGATGTATTTATCTCATTTACTGCTTTAAAATTCGCATTCAATGTATTACAACCTTCAGAAAGAATTTTTAATGACGGGTTGAAATCTGAATAGTCGCTGAACATTTGTAAATGAGAGTCGGCTGTCTTTCTTATTTTGATAGTTGAAATGGATGTATCGTCAACTGAGGTGAATAACTAGAAGTGACGTGACCTTTCCAAACGCTCTTCTCGGGTATCGTATTTCGGAATGATTGACGTATATAAACTGGCTTGTGTTTGAAAATGACATGTCAGATCCGTTTTCATGGATTTAGCAGGTTAAAATTAAGGTGACATCTTTTATCACGTTCAAATTCGTCAAGTTTAATATTTCTGCAAATTCTAAAACAGCGTTGAGTTAGAGTTTCTCATTTCTTAGCAAACATTATTCGTGCGTTTGGGCTTTCTTAAAATTATGTTGTTTTTTTTTTTACTCTTATTAAGCTTAGGTGTGTTATTTTTTTATACCGTGGTGAAATCAAACATTATTTCCGTCCGGGAAATCCAAGATTTTTTCTCTGCCGGACGATTGCCTCGCGACGCACAGCGACAACGACGGGACGAAACACCCTGTTGAGAAATCGCCTCATATGCATTGCGGAGTTGTGAGCAGGCGACTTGTTTTAGACCGGCTATGAAATCATCCTAATGAAGATTTCTTTGTTTTGTTCGCAGGTAAGAAGCCGGGTCGCTGGAGCACCGTCCGGCTGCGGCGTTGCGCGGCGTATCCATTATGGCGCGGTGACGCGTTAGGGCAGGTAAGGGCACGCCATTGTTCTCGCTCGTCTGGAGGCGCGCATAAACGTGTGTCTCCCGCGTCGTTGGTTCGGGCGCGAGCTGCTTGGAGCAGGTCGCAGGTCACTGACCCACCGCACGCCGTTCATCGTGCGGGTGGTGGTGTGGATGTGGAAGAATCGTTTTCTGTTGTGGTTCAGGTACTTAAGCTGGCATCAGAGAAGTGGTCTTGGTGTTATTGTGGGTGGAGCTTGACCGGTGAAATTCTTGATTTGGCCATTCGTGAGTGATCTGGCTGTTTTAGGCAATAGTTCACGAAACTTTCTAAATTTTAACACACTTTATTTCGACGAGATCTGAGACTTTCATGTGATTTGTCCACTAAATTTTTGACTGTAGGACTAAAATTAGTTATAAGTGGGTTGATCAAAGTTAGCCATAACGGAGTATTACTCTCCAGTGCATTGATTAATATTAAATAATAATAGTCGATGGCGCCGAAAATTATAGTATCTTGGAAGTATTGTGGAAAATTGGTTTTGTTGCTTTCTTTGTGGCTTCGTCCAATTGCAAACGCCTAACGACGTGACGCCCGGCAATGAGATTCAGAATTGCAAGATGGGTATCTGCCAGATGTTTTAATACATTATAAAATAGTTACAATGCAAGAAATCGCTCATACCATTTGTATTCAAAGGAATGGTATCAGTGTTGATTTTAAACTTACAATCTCTGCCTTAGATTATCCACAATATTACGCAGTCATAAATAATTTATTAAAATATCTTATATTTCTTCTCTTATTTAATCTCTCACTTTTTGTTATATTTATAATATAATAAAACATCAAAAGAAAACAGCTTAAAAACGACTGGTCAGCAATGTCATACTAAGTGTTGTTTTCTCTCTCTCCCTCCCTCTTTCCTCTTTGTACCCTCTTTTTATTTTTTTCTCTGCTACTCTCTCTTTTCCGTTATTATCGTCTCTCTCTCTCTCTCTCTCTCTCTCTCTCTCTCTCTCTCTCTGTTTCTTTTATTTCTCTCTCGCAATCCTTCATCCTCTCCTTCTCTCTTTCGCTCTCTTACTCATACATTAATTCTTTATCCACCTCTTTATATGCTGGCCTGTATGTCTCCGTCTCTGCCTCTGTCATACAATGCTCTCCTCCCGCCGCGGGGCTATCGCCACCTAAAAAAAAAAAAAAACCGCGGTCACAGCCTCCTTTTCCGAAACACTTAAGTGTAATTGATGACTGGGGGAAGTTTTAACTGGCTGTTAGCGGCCGGACGGGCTCTGCCGCTGGCGGTTGCGGGGGCGGGGGCGGGGGAGGCGGAACAGAGCGACTTCCCCTCAGCGCCGCAGCGCTCGCCCGGCTTGCAGCCACCCCCGCGCCGGCCTCGCCCCACTGCACTCGCCCACCTGTTCCTCTCGGCGGCGCCCGCTGCGGTCATTGTGCGGAGCAACCAGTCGTGAATGTGGCCTAGCCAGCTGGGTAGCTAGAAGCGTACGAATGCTTGCGCGGGCATTCTTCATTAATACTTTTTTTGTTGGTCGCAAGAGGAAAGTTTACTGTACGGTTGTGAACACACATCCTTCTATTTTTAGCCCAGAAACAATGTGAGTGAAAGAATGACTTCAATTTTTTGCTATAGTTTTATTCCATTATTTATCAACACAAAAATCCAATAGTAGTTCTCATTTTTGTTTGTACTCTAACACATTTTTGAACGCTTGTAATTTCTCGCATATGCCCATAATTCCCCTTCGTTTATGTCAGCTCGACTTAGTCTGTCAAAATTCTGGATTGGCGATAAGTGCTTTAAAATCCTACCACTAATAAAAAGTTCTACGTCGAGCAACTGAAAAAAATATTTTACTTGTCAAATCATACCGCTGCTTCTGTATCATTGTACGCTTCTATGTCGTGCCAGTTTAATTCAAGCTGTAACTCAAGTTCACTTATTCGTTTTGACCGTACGTTGCTTTGTGATGTGTTTAGATAGGCGTCTCTAGTTTCAAAATAATGGCCACAGAAACCGTTGGACAAATTTCTCCTCAGTACCCCGCTCCCGCTGCTATCCATAATGCATGGGAGTTTATCTGCTCCCGCATATCTCTTCCCCGCGCCGCGGGTGTGTATTACCCGCGATCCCATATACGGGAAGAGGTTTTTCCCGGCGGTGGACTTCATCTCGCGCTCTGTTTGAAAGAGAATCACGCGTGTCACGATGTTGTCCCGAGCATTCCTGCCGCGCGCGCGCGCGCCTGCGCGAGGGGCGGAGGTGGGAGCGGGGGTGGGCGTGAGGGGGCGCCGGGTGGGCGTCAATGACGCGTGGCCCCCCCGCGAGCACCCGACACGCTCGCGCCGCGCCGCGCCGCGCCCCGCCAGCTCGCTCGCCTGCCATCCGACTGGCGCACGGGGGCAACGGTTCGTTTCGCCCGGGTGACGGATTTCTGGAAAGGGGGCTCGTGTTTCCCTGTGGAATGAGGGGCTTGAATAGCGCGGATGCGGGGAGAAGTGCAAAAAGCGGCCTGTCAAGTGTGAAATTGTGTGTGAGTATACAAGAGTGTCTAGTTCAGTCGTGATTTACCAGTCAGTTAAGTAATGATTTATGGCCGATGGCCTATAAAACAACAATCTATTTTCCGAAACTCGTTTCTGGTGGGGGTTTTTTGTGTTAAACTGGTAGCAAAAATAATTTTATGTAGAACTCTTAATTTATATACCTAGAAAGTATAGTGAGGCTTCTTAGATATTCCTCCCCTTTTGGTCGAAATGGGACTTACAGAACCCAGATTGTGCCGAGAACTGCAGCATTGTTGTTGTTATGGTGGGGATGGTGATGGTGGTGGTGGTGGTAGTGGTGGTGGTGATAGTGGTGGTGGTGATGTCCATTTTATGCAAACTGTCCAACATCACTGAATTTAATCCCTGTTCCCTCTGCTAATCGCCTACGAGAACTAGCGAAGATTTTTTGCTCCCAAAACGATACTCGAAATAAAAATAATAAAATGGAAATGTATTATTCTAAGTGTGCAGAACCATAATTCTTATTGTTGTAACTAATGCAGTGCATTACTTTAAAATATAAAGAAAGTGAAAATGTTTTGAATTAAGTTTAGAGTGTCTTATAGTATGGGTTCAGGAGTCTAGAAGCGATGTTTCGTTGTGATATACTCCTATACAATGTCCTTTCGAATAGCCACTCTGTTTCTGGGGGAACACAGTCTTAAGAGCGTATCAACTAAATAATGTATTTCAAAATTGATGGCGTTTATTGAAGGTGGTTTATTGAAGGTTTTAAAACTCTTAGTTTTTTCAGTATTGCGAGAGAACATTTCAAATGCTTTACAGCAACGCATTTACTCAATTTTGCTAAAACATAATCTGTCCAAATCCTCTTTCCTGATGTCGATGAGAACGTCGAGTGCATTCCAGCGGTGTTTCGACGGAAAATCGTGAGCGCGCTGTCAGTGGCGGACAAATGCAACGATGGTCCCGGACTTTCGCTTTACCACGAAGAATTCTTAAGGAGCCGTTTCGATTCGTTGAGTAATCTTAGCGAAAGTATAAAATGAAGGCTCTGCAGAATCGTGTCCCAGATAAAGGTTACCTTGTCGGATTGTTAGTATTCAGAAGTCTCCGGAAGTTGTTTGCTGAGATCTGACAGCAAACCGCAGCTTCGAAGGTTCGACCTCTGTCATTTCCTTCAATCTCTCTTCTGCACGAACAACCGACATTGGCACCGCGCCTCTCCCGGTAGTGGCGGTAGAAAGGAAAAGCTTCTCTCGAAAAGTTGAAATGTTGAATTCATAACTGTGCAAACAAAAGTGATTACTTTGTGAAAAGAAAATGAAATAAATTTACCTATTTTCAGTTCTTGCATATTTGGCTTCGTAAATACTCTCAATTTGTTTGATGTTTCCCCAACAGTACCTAACGGACTTTATCTCTTTGAGCTATTTATTTATTTATTAGTTATTTATTTATTTAATTATTTATTTATTTATTTACTTATTTGTTTATTATTTTGAATGTTTTATAATGTTTATTTAATTCTTTGTTTCTTTTTGAATCGAATAAAACTCATTTTAGGGTAGTTGAAACTAAAAAAGTAGATTATGTATATAAAAATAATAGACTCCAATTCAAATGATGATTGAGATGTGGTTGTAATACAATGGTAAATTGGCAGAGCGCAGCATAAAACAAAAGGGGGCAACCTCATTTCTGGCCACCCTTTTCCATTAACACTTTTGTTTACATACGACATATTTCATTGTGATGTAATTAATTAATGAACTTTATTGCATATTGAGCCATTTACAGTGTTGACTGATGGCTTGAAGAGCAACTCCACCTAATGTCGATTAACAAATCCCGAAATTGTTAGGTTAAAAAATGGGCAAATCGGGACTTTTACACATTTAAACGTTATTTACAGAAGGTTACGGGGCCCCTATTTAAGATTTTCGGGAGGGGCAGGGCACCTCCTGTGAGCACGCCTGTGGCAAGAGTTACATCTCTCATTTTATTGTGGGAGGCGACACAAACGGAAACCCCCTAGAAAAGGCATCTCGAATCCTGATTGTCGAATTTGTTTGTGTAGTGTATCCCTTTGTGAGTGTGGTTTTTCGCGTCGACTGCACGTACTGGCACTGGAACATCTGAACACACGGAAAAATGCATACGAGGAATGGAAGAGGTATTGTTGAATCCTCTCTGAAAACAGTTTATACTTTTGATCATTTCATAAGTAATTTTAATAGATCATTTGATAAGTATTCCCAGTTTTTGCAACGTTCATCGAGTTGTCGTAGGGAACATATTACATTATATCGTAAACTTTTGAATTACTTTATTAAATTTTGTCGTCGCTGGGTGACGATTCCTTTTCATGGCGTTTCGCTCCGTTCGCGATTGACTTTCCAACTCGCTCATGTCCCTGGGAGCACGCGGAGGCAAGAGGCGCGTGCTTCATCACGAGCCAAGGCTTCGCGCGGGCGGGCGGGCGGGCGCGCGCTGCCCATCGCCATGCACGGCGCAGCGGCCTCTTCGCGACGAGGCCTGCGCAATCAACGAGAGCGCGCCCGGGGCGTGGACGTGGGCGTGGGCGTGGGCGCGGGCGCGGGCGGGGCGGGGCTAAGTGGATTGCGAGCCACTTGCTATGACCCGCGGCTCAGCTGTTCACACGTAACCTCCCAGCGCTAAGCCGCTCGGAACTGATTTGTCCCCGCTGCGCAACACACAGGGTGCGAATTGACTAGAAGGGAAGGGAGGGGTGGCGGGTATTTGTTCTTCGATGGAGGGTTTGATTCGGAAAGAATACATTTCTCCTTAGTAGGTACACTGTTAATCCATTTTAGGCGCCCTCATTTATTATTCCACATTTTCAGATGTTCAAATCGAGGAATCCAAATTAAGGAAATTGGGCATAGAGATTCCTTAGAGCATTTTTAGGATTCATTCGCAGTTGCGTAAACAAAAATGTTCTTCGTGTCGCCCCCTCCCGGAGTTTTGGATGTTCCGTCAGGAGTAAGTTACTAATTTGCTCAGTGGCAACACACGTGCGATTACGCCCGGGGTCCTTTTTTGGGAGATTTCTCTTTACCTGATTGGATTCGAAGTATCTAGATCGTGTAATCGATTCCAGCGAATTGTAAAATGGTTTCGGAATGATTTTATTATATCTGTCGTATTTACCCGTAAATAAATAAAATAGCTCACGAATGATATCTGTACTTTTTGATGTTCACTTCTATTCTGTCTTATTGCTGATCATTAATTTCTTTAAATAGTCTGTTGTATAAAAAAAGTACAAAAAAACTGAAATGCGAACTCGTCCAAGATTTGTCTCAAGAAAATTGATAGTTTAAACACTATTATCTTCTTTGAAATTGGTGGAATGATTTGGCTCAACGTTCAGTTTCTAACGTCGCATTGCAAATAAATATCATTGAAACGATATGTGTGGTTTATAATGTTCCACGTCGTGAAATCTGCTGGAGTTCCGTTCCTGCAGAAGAGAAATTATCAAATCGCCATTTGCGTGTCCTCCGAGCCTTCCAGTGTCGCGCGTTCGTTGCTCCGCCAGTGGGCCTCGTAACTTCAACGCGACGCCGGAGGAACGCTTTTCATGGGTAGTTTAGTTGAGTGCTTCCGTCCGTGCGTTACGACCGAACGTATTGCTTCGACTGTATTCCTGCTTTGTAAGATAGGCGTATCTCCTGTGTTTTCCTGTATTTATATGACGCCGAGACCTCATATCCTATTACAAACAAAACGGAGCTCCATTAGACGCCGCCGTGAACTGTTTGCCTCGTACGTCAGCCGTAAAATTTCGTGTGCGGCGGCGGCCAGCGGCCGGGAGCGCGGGGTGTGGACGCGTGCTGGAGGGAACGGGCAGGCGCCCACCGCCCCCACCGCCCCCAGCGCACCACCCACGTCGTTTGTGGGCCGCGGAAGCGCTCGCATTGTCTTTGCCCCGACGCTGCCGGATCTTCAACTCGAAAAGTAATGGAAATGTAACGGGAGATGTTATTGATTTACCATTATGATCGTTGCCGGTTCATAATATGGTAGGCCGGATTTTCCTGTTGAAGATTATTTACTGATGTCAGGAGGGTTTGTATTTGACATCTGAACTACTTCAACTAAGCACTTTATTTTGCAGAATTTAACACCATGTAAAAACTTTAGAGTAATGGACAAAGTTACAAACTACTTCATATTTTGGAAAAGCGAGACACCGTGAGAAGTGTAGAATTTCCCACTCATTGCGAGTGTGTGGGCGTGCGTACGTGTGTATGGTTGTTGTGAAAGTTTATCCAACCTAACATATTGCGGGGGCCTTTTTTGAATCCTCCACTTTTCGGTAGATACTTCACTATCTCCGCGGAACGCGTGTTCACGTTCACACGGGCGTCGCACCCACATCGCCTCGTTTCGTCCTCCGCTCGTTGCCTCGCCGCAATGGATGGGCGCCGGCCGCCCGTTTGGACGGTGGGACCTTTGTCCGCCAGAGATGAGCTAGGAACGGTCGGTGTCCCTCCCCCCCCCCCATTGTGGAGGCCGCTGAATGCGCGCATATGAGTGGATGCCGGGTCACGTGACCCGCGCGAACCATTTTCGACAAGCGCACGTGCGGCTTGTATTCGCGTTTTGGTCGTCGGCTAATATAATTTTCTGTCGCTCGTTTTCGTGACATATCGCGGCGAATAAATTCGGTACTTTGTGGGTATTTTTTGATAAACACGCCTAAATGTTTTGCGAAATTTGTTGTAACGCGGTTGTGCGTTTATTTCGCCTCGTTACGCGAGAGTGGGAGTTTGCAGCTTCGGGCAGTGTGTGAAGTTGACTGAGGAAATATGGTTAGCAATAACGCGGAGATGAAAGTGACATAATGATCCTGTGCTCTAATGAACTTGGACACAAGATTCTGCCTTGAATGGTGGTACTTGCAATGGTCGCAATTTCGAGCGTTTTCAAGTGCGTTGTAATGAACCTGGCAGCTCGCAGCTGCGCGCGAGAAACAGAATGGGGTCTCTAACATTCATTCTTCGCGGTTTTTACTCCGCAACACTCGTAAACGTTTCTTTGCCGCGGCGCCGAAGCCGTGTGTCTACGCAAAGCCTGTTTTCCCCATTCGGGTATCTCCTTTCGTAGCAACATTGGGTGGGGGCACACCGCGCAGAGATCTTCGCGGCAACGTCATCGTCATCGTCATCGTCGTCCTTTCATGTCGTGACGTCACGATTCGCTAGCAAGAGAAGGGATAGGGGAGCGTGTGTCACGTGACTCACTTCTTTGCAGAGGAAACTTCAAAGGGAGGGAGATGATGAAAAGTTGAAGCATTGGAGAATCGCCGGCAATTATAGCGGAAAATTAGCAAATATGATTTATGGCGTCGTAAACAAAACATTTATCTCTAAGAGGCACTTGGCTAACGCCATACGAGGCATGTTGCGCTCTTCGATATTCAAATGAGCCGCCCACGTCCGCCGCCTGATGCGCGACGCGACGGCTCGGCGCGTGGTTAGCGGCTCCGCGTGCGCGTGGCGGGGGTGCGAGGGCTGTGAACTCGTGGGAATGTGCGGCATGATCCCCCACCCCCGCACCCTAACGTGGTCTCCGCGGGTTCGTCTCAGGCCGCGCTAGTGGATATATCGTGCGTAACGAGTCCAGAGCGCTGCAATGGGACGTAGGCCCGCAAGACCTGATATTTAGTCCGAGATCGGGTACATGCTCTTGTTTTTGAGAAATGTTGTAATTCATGGTAAGACTTGTTGAATAATTTTGTGCCTGTCATTTACAGTGATATGATGTCGAATTTATATTGTCGTTTTGTGTACTGAATTGAGTGATTATAATGTTACTATAAATATTTGTGCAAGAGTGAGTTCCCTTGCTTTTGTAATAAACACGAACAATTATCATTATCAACATATTTTATCACGACGTTCCTACTACAAGTAAGATTTTCTTATTTATATTCATTTCGATTAAGGTACTAAGTGATTTCAAATACAGTTAAAAGAATATTATAAATAATTAATCAAACACGTGTTTCGGCAATTTTATCCCATCTTTTCCATAATTTTCACCTCTGAAGTGCTACTCAAACTGGAATAACATTCCGGAAATATGTCTGGTAAATTATTTATACTATTAATTTGTGTGTTTTAAACTCGTTGATATCTTTTGTATCCTTATTTATTATGGATTATCACAGTATCTCTATTGCCACCAAACAATTTAAATATTTATCATTGTGTTTGGAAAAATAAAATTTGTTAAATGTTGTCAGTACTTCTATTACTTAGAAATTCAGTCTTTGCCAGTTTCATGTCATTACGTACGTGCGATATGATCTAACGTTTTTGAGAAGAGTTTAGGTATTGTTACAGTCTCAATGATTTGTTCGCATTGGCATGCAATATTCGTTTTTCCCATATGAATTGCATCTCTTCTATAAGTTCGGAATAATGCTATTTTAAGGGTAGATGTTTCCACTGCTCCAGAGGCTTCTCATTAGGCTCCGTCGCGAGTTAGTCAGCCGGTGGCTGGGTGTTTCTCCTTAAGCGACGGCGTCGGCGAAAGCCCGACATTCCGGAGAAGCCATGTCCTGCCTGCCTGACGGGGTGGGGTGGCCAGTAGCTGGGCGCTCCGACTGTACGCGAGGCGGCGACGCGGGTAGGACGCCGGGGGGCGTGGCGAGGGGGCGACGGGGCGACTGCCGCTGCCGCCGCGCGCCGGGGGACGCGGGGCCTCATATATCGAGCGCCGGGCCAGGCCCACGGAATATTTCAGTGAGGGTTGACAAGTCTTCTAATTCTCCGTCTCCGCGGGTCGTGTCCGCGTCAGGCGGGCGGCCGGGCCGCATAGCTCATGGCGGCGGCGCAGGCAGATGCCCGGCCTCTCCGCCGCCGCCTCCGGCCTCCGGGCGTGGGTCTCTGGCCACTGGTCCTCGCCGCTGCCGTCCCCGCTGCTTCCTCAACCGTGTTAGCCCCCGGTTTCTTGGTCCTCGCCTTAGCTGCCATCGCCACCTGCCTCGAATTTTGTGCTGTAATCTCCGTTTCACTACTCCATTTTACTTTTAACTTTCATTCCTGTTTCACTATGATGATTCTTCTTGGCCCCTTAGTTCATACCACCACCAATATTTTCGATGTGCACTCTTTCATTTGTATATCTCTATCCCTCTCCTTTTCTTCGTTTGCCACCGTCTCCATTACCCCTTTCTCCGTTCCTGTGTTGCCTTTTCTTTCGTCGCGAGTGTCGCCGTCCGGTTCTCTTCTCTGTACCGAGCGTCTCAACACACAACTTACCAACATCGCTGCCTGGAGGGAGACTTGCTTCTGCGGGAGACGAGACCGAGGATTGAGTGGGAAACATCGCTGACGATATTACGACAGAGGTTTTCGGAGTATGGTACGAGTTGGTACCTGCAGACTGTCACGAGATGGACATGGGTGGACATCACGTTGTTGAATGTAGGCTTGTTAGGTGCTGATGAATTGCTATGTGTGTCTGCTAAGTGTAAGTAATTTAAGAGTACATTATCCGAGACACGGTGGATTCCATCTACATGGAATACCACTGTAGTTTTTACGTTTGTTTTCAGAAAATAATTAAGCAATACGAATCCATGTCACTTCCCGTGGGTGTGCTTTTTACGTAGGTCTTAAAATATTTCTGGAAAGAATCATTTCTTGTTTTGTGATTTTATGCAGTGTGATATACAACTTTAGCCTGTTATCATTTATCTCAGTACCATGAGATAGATATGACTAGTTTAGGATTTCAGAGGGATATCGTGCTTAATTTTCAATACGTTTATTAATTTATTAGATCAATATGTCGGCCTGAGAGTTCTTTTTCTAGAGAATATTTTTAAAAAATTGTACGAGTTTCCACGTATTCTCTATTGTCCGTCCACGTTTTACATTATAACGTTAGATAAAGGCAACGCCACTTCACACGCGAGCATGTTTCTAAACAATATTTATATAGATGGAATTCGTGAATTTGGAACGTTGATATATGTTTATAGTTATCCCAAAACGTTAAAAAAAAGCAAAACTCGTGGCTGTGCCGCTTATCAGATGGTGGCGTATCCATTTTTGTTGTTTTTCGTGATTGGACGTTTAGCATCCCAGGGAGGTGGCGCTGATCACACGAGGCCGCGCGCTCCTTGACCCGGCGGCCGAGCGGCGCCCGCGGACACCCAGGGCGTGGGTGGGTGGCGCCCATGAATAATGCAGGGCGCCCGTCCCCGCCCACGCCCGCGCGCGGGTCGCGCTCTCCGCCCAAGCCCACCCCTGCAGTCGGCGAACGCAAACTACGCGATCGGAAGCCCTTGGGTGTGCTCGGCATTGCAAGACAATTGCTCGTTGGACTTTTTTTTATTTTTTTTTTTATTTTCTTATTTTTAAGAACGCGGCCTATGTGTATTATCGAAATGAGTAGCTGTGTTCAGAGGTCTTTTCTGCGACCAACAACTTTTTGACGTTTAATTGCTTTGTGAATGTATGTATTTATTTCAGCATTTCATTAGTCACGTATTTATTTCAGCCTATCACTTGTGAAGTTAGAAGTTAGAAGGGACCCGTAGAAAACCTTTAACGAAATTGAACTCTCTAAATTTCAAACTTTATGTCTTTTCTCCCTGATCGCATTAACTTAATCGACGTTTAATTTGTGATGTAATATTTTATGTTTTATTCTTTATGTAATTTAAAAATTGAAAATCTGTCTAAAATACAATGGGATCCAACTAAAACTCGCTTTGAGAATCTCATAAACTTAGGTTTCTCTTTTCCAATCGGATTCAAATTATTGAGGTTCCACTGTCAAATTTATATGATAAAAAAGAGATCGTTTTCTGAACACGTGATATGATTGGTTGTATTAGACTTTTATTCCAATACATGGATTATTTTATTAAATTCTTTCATAATATTTGCTTACCAAGGAGTATAGCAGAATTTCTGTTGAGAAATCTTTGCTTTAAACCTAACGATACAAAACGTTTGGGCGAACCCACCTTTTGAAAATACAGCAATCTAGAAGATCGAGTCCTCGAAATCTAGAACATCTAGTCCTTGAAGATAGGATGGATTAATATGACTTTATTGTGATGATAATTTGTCTTCCTGTTTACCAATTTCATGGTGTGATACGAAATATGTGTTGGCCGAATAATGATGTGAGAGTTGCAATTTAAAATGAAATTTTCACTATTTGGAACACTTAGGTTGGTTCAGTCTTCCAAATTTCTTGTTTCTTTTTTCCCTGATAATTTCAATTCTGTAAATGTTTTATATTGTTATTCCAAAATAAGACGTACGCTATTTTTTATTTTAATTAATGTAGCCAACTTTAAGTATTAATTCTGGATGTTTTGGTTGCACCAACAATTTGACATCCATGAAGGGTTACTGTCTACCATAAATAAAATAAACTTACAGTCTTTTAAGGAACTGTACAATGCTATGACAGCGCACTGAAGAGTTTTTTTGTTGTTGTTGCTTTGTCGCCATCATCGTTATCTCACGACTGTTTTTAAATATTTGAATGATCATTTCTTTACAGATATTTCAAATGTATTATCGAAATGAGCTCGCTGTCTTAATAATAATAATAATAATAATAATAATAATAATAATAATTACAGTTCTCGGTTTTTCGTGGATTTTATTCCTAAAATCGGATCGCGAATTTCCCATCTCAAGTTACTCAATTGTGATACGAAGCTTTCACAGTTAAGCAATATCCTTTTGTAGTTCTGAAATTTCATTAAAAATCTTTATTGAACGTCATTTTTTTCAAATTGTTCTCATAAATTGAAATTATTTTGAGTCATCCTCGAGAGAAGCATGGTCAGCCTGCAATAGTCACAATATTCAGCATAGCTATTTACTATCTGAAAATTGCTATAGTTGCTATTACTGTTTAAAACAGCCGATGACCTCAACAGACATTCACTATTCTGTATATTTCCTTCATGAGTTAGACATTCACTTTCATTCACACTATAGCTCTTTTGTATTCTGTGCCTGAAGTGTTGTCCGAAGTGTATTGAAGAGCGTGAAGAAGCACGCACGGGCTCTCAGCAGATGCAGTGGTCCTCCCTTTGAGGAATAAAGATTGAAGTTTCTTGTGCTAAGAGGCTCGTTAATAGAATCCCCCACTGCTCCGAGGAAAAACTCGAGAGGACTTCTTCTCGCCATCTGCACGCGCCCTTCATTGTAGGCGGGGGTCTCGTCCGCAAGCAGCTGGATCTCGCTGGAGCAGGCGCGCACCTGCAGCCCAGGGAGTGCAGCCTGCAAGGAGATCTTTCGCTAGTTGTGGTAGGAGGAGAGCTGGTGGGGGGAAGGGTGCTATTTTGTTAGCGATAATATGAAATTAAATCTGTGGTTCCTTTATCGATACAGATACGTCTTCAGTGACTGGGGCACATTTTAGTACATTTTCATATGTTTCTAACAATGCTTTTTTGGTGTTCTGGAGCTCCGTCGGGATTCTGAAGTTCAAGAAAATGCGCGCAGAATGTACTTTCGTCCGCACATATAGTTTTTACTTAAAAAATAAAATATTTTTTGGATTTCCTCGTCTCCCCATTCAAATACCATAATCTCTAGAAGATACATTTTCTGGGCTGGTAGGCCGTGGTCCAGTTGGCATTGTACAGCACGGCCTACCAGCCCGGAAAATGTATCTTCTGTTGACTCCGGCCGTGAAAGCTTACGATACTACCATAATCTCTGTTCCCATCTACTTGTTTAGTCTCAAGTTTAAGCCGTCTTCGGTTTACGACCTTCGTTGACTCGCTTCTTGCCCAAACAAATCTGATGGGGATTTTGATACATTGACATACTGCAATGAAAAAGTATACTATCGTGAAAACATGATACTTATAGCGCGGTGAATTTTAAAAATACGAGGCAGCCTGATGTATTCGAACAAGAAGTGCAAATGAACAGCATTTTCTTTTTACCAATTACCTGCGTAATTAACATGATATTTTTTCAATCTGATTGTGCTCCTATAAAACTGTATTATTGCCTAGTACTGTTTGCAATAATAATTGCATTGCATGCAATATTATGCATCAGTCTGTAGTAACGTTCTTATAAAATACTTAGTCTGTATTGTGTGAAAGACAACGGGTTCACTGCAAGGACTCGGATGTGTGGCCAATGCTGGGTCCAGGCTGTACACTGCAGAAGAAAAAGAAGTTTTTACTTTCTCGTGTACGTAGTACTGACAAACGTATGTAGTACTGACAATACTCAATGCCGAGATTTTGCGTATATATACATTTTGGGAGGTCCCTAAGAAGCGGAAAACTAGTTTTTTCCCCATTCAAAACAACTAAGTGTTTGTATGTTCTAAACAGTAGCGCTTTTATCTTTGACTCTGACCTTCATTTTGAGAGGCCCTAATTTTTGAGACTGCTTTCTCTACACGTTTAGTTATAATATAACATTATGAACATATTTGCAACGTTTGGAGAGTAGTGGTTAATGTTTGGGGAAATTCCATTTTTTTCTTCTTTTTTTTATTATTTTTTTTTTAAATTTCGAGTGTTTGAAATCTGAGCTCTCATTGTGTTACGCCGTTTGCAAAGAGCGGAATCGGCGGAAAGTGGCAGTAACGCCCAGCTCTCCCCCCTACGCAACCTGCCTGCATAGCCTAAGCAGGTAGTATCCATAGTCTGCGCTGCCTGCACCGGCGCGGTCGCCACTCGCCACCGCTGCGCGCGCTGCCGGCGGCGACCGCCCGTCCGGCGCGACCTGCGCCTCCGCTCCGCGCCCGAGACAAATCTACTGTTTGCGCGACGAGTGTTCCTATAACTCGCCGCCGCCGCCGCATCGGTGCACTGCGAACGGCCGGGCGGCCTGCGTGCGTGGCGGCGCGGCGGCGGTGACTGCACAAGGGCTGCGCGACGTGGCGCAGCCGCTGCCGCATCGGGATGCAGGCGCACGCGCACCGCGCAGGCCGCTCGCTTGCATATCAAGCGCCGCTGCGCCGATTGTGCGCGGCGGCCCGACCGACGCACTGTGTGCTAAAGGGCGCGCTCGCCCGCCGCCGCCGCCGCCGCCGCCGCCGCCGCTGACCGGATCCCGGCCGCTGCCGTAACGCTCCGCGAAGGACGCTGAAGAAGAGGCGTCTCCGGCTGGGCCCTTTCTCAGCAACTGTTGGAGTTTCTTCGAATATTTGATACTATTCGAATATTTGTGTCAAGATTTTCCCCCGTCGATTATTATTATTTTATTTCTTCAAGTCTCTTGCTTAGCGAGGTGCCTGTAGCAGATACCGGGACCTTTGTAGAATCAAGGTGTCTGCTTCGCTTGCAAACTCGGGCGGTCAGTTATATCAATAGAAACTTCCTAACGATGCGTGCAGTACTCAAGAGAACAGCCTTTTGCATTGTTTGAATGTGCCAGTTCTTAAGGCCAAGACTTACAGACGATGAAATTAGTTCTTCGGAGATCAGTCCATTTGCAGAGATGACCACAGGGACTACTTCAACAGATACTAAGCGCCACATGTTGCTCAATTCAATAGCGAAGGCCTGATATTTTCGCTTCTTCTCGGCAACAGAAACAACTATATTTCGGTCTAAAGGGATAGCTATGTCGACTATAATCCCTTTCCGTGAAGCCTTGTCAATCCATATTATGTCAGGTCTGCTGGCTTCGACCCTGTGATCAGTGGTGACTGCTACATTCCAAAAGAGCTTCCACCGTTTCGACTCCAAACATTATTATTATTATTATTATTATTATTATTATTATTATTATTATTATTATTATTGTTGTTGTTGTTGTTGTGAACAAAGGCCTACTGAAGATTCAGAGACAGATTCAGTGAGAGCATCAGATCAGCCATTTCGGATACTAGGAGTAGGTAACATTTCATTAAACCGTTAAGCACAGTTTACACACATATACACTTATATACTTGAAGTTTTTACATGTTCTTTGTTCTATTACAGTTCTTTACGTATTTCACTCTGTTACAGTTACAGTTATCCTACTAAATTTACTTATCGATTAGATAGATGTATTTCGCGATTTGTTAGATAATTTCTGGATTAGAGTTATGGGTTGGGCAATTTGGCTGTTCGCAGAACGGCAGAATGCTGATATACGTTCGAAATTGAAGAAGAAAAGTATATACCAACACATTAACAATGAGCACTAGATAGCTCATGCAAATGAATTTTTAGAACTGTGTTCACTGCGTCACCTAAGAACTGCAGTCACCACCAGTGCTTGTATCATGCACTTTGCGCTTGAAATACAAGGAACGCGTCCTTCAGAATTTACGCTTGTTTGTGGTGTGATTGAAAGTTTCAGGCATTTATTACAACATATGAATGTATTCATTTGTACGTGCATGTTTGTCCATATACCAGCACACATCAACGCGCCAGTATTGCTTACAAAGATGAAAATTTCGTTGCAGTGACAACGACGGGCGTTCATGGCGGAATGCTCGGTTTTACCCATGACGTGCAATGCAATAGTCTTATCGTAGATGGAATGACTCTTGTAGTGGCATATTAGAGTAAACTGTTTTTTTTGTTTATTTGTTCTTTTTGTATTCATTTTTCTTTCGCTAGCATAAAGTTGAAGCTGTCTCCACTCAGTGTCAATAGGCTGTGATTGACAGAGGGAATCCCCGATATGTTTTTTCCGGAATTACTTCCGGTGCACTTGTCACCCCAGCACTTAGTCAATCTGTACTGCCATTTATCCGTTATGTACATCATTATGCAGACCATTCATACGTATCTCGATGTCGTCCTGTGATCACTGCAAACAATTTCTGTGTGGTGTGTATAGAGTTGCATTTCTGTTTATCGACACCGTACGTGAAATAAAATACACCATCCGTTTACAATTCGGAATTTGTGATACGGAAATGATCAGTGGTAATTCACGTCGTGGGCTTCATGCGTTTGTTACTTCCGTTAGAGGACTCCTTAATAGATAATTACATATTTTAAAATTGAATTTTTAATTGTCACACGTATGACGGGATTCTTCCAGTATGCTAATTTTATTGAATATTATAAGCTTGTATTATTTGCTATCTATTCATTAATGTTAATGTGCATAAATTACTTAGTGATGATAAAAAAAGGTGTTTCACTCTCGTTATATTATTTTCTTTTGTCACTCTTCACTAATGTGATCATTCGTCCACTAAATTTTTGGGAAAACTTTAGAAAATATTCCAATACCTAAAAAAATCCTTTATCATTGATCATTCGTGATGCTTGATACTTGTTAAGCTAGAAATGTACTTCTAGACAAACAAGAAGTGCGGTGGTGCTCTGATAAAGTTGACGAAGCTGAAGAACACGCCCATCTCACTGGAGCACTGTTTTATTTTTCCGTATCGCTCCTAGCGGCCATATTTATGAAGCGAGGCTCCAGATGTATTATTTATGGATCGGCGATATTGTCTGGCGTTGGGATTCGTTCTTCACTTATGGCCACGACGCAGCACTTGCACGGTGTCCGCGGCCGCCTTCGTCGTCTGTCAGCGCGGCGGGGCCTTCGCGCCCGGACGTCGTGCACGCCGCGCCCCGCAAACCGCACCCACCGGGCGTTTCTTGCGCCCGAGCCGCAGCCGCCGTTTTCAAGCTCTTCGCGCGGCGATTTTATCTCGTGGAGCTCCTCTGTGCGGCCGCAGATTCTACCTCTTTCCAGCCCCTGAACCCCGAACACGCTCGCGGGCGATTCATTAAGGCGCACCGTCTCCCGTCTTGATGGGGACTGTCACCTCCGCTGACTTCTCGCCCGTCGTCCCTTTAAGGACCTCCGGCGTAACCGCGTTATGTTGGCTGTCGCTTTTGATGGGGTTATTTATGGTGGTACTCGCCATCTCGAGTACCCGCATGTGGCACGTCCCCTCGTCTTTGAACTCGGGAGGAAGACGATTGCGTGAGGTATTCGGTGGCGCGTACGTTTGTTGGTTTGTTTTTTTTTTTCTCGGAAAATTTAATTATTTGCCGTAAAGGGGAGAGGGGGGGCGCTTTGAGGCGGAGGAGCTAACGATGACCTTCCGCCGGAGGTGGCGGTGCTGCTGGCGTGGGATGCGCTCGGCACAGTGTGAAGATGTGCTTGGTTCAAAGGCCATTCGGAGAAACCATTGAGCAATTATTTTTCTTTTTAAGGAACTAACATATTGGCATATTTTGTTTTAGGTCCATCATACAGTCAAGTAGTAAGTAGACATTGATTACTAGACCATTTTTAATTCAAATATTAAGAAAGAGGTAGAAAGAGGTACAGGAAATAAGTAGTTATCTTGTTTGTAAATGTTAGCTGGTGTACAATATATTACAATACGCGTTTACTATTTTTGTCTTTATTCTCATTATATTATTATAATTAAAGTGATTATCGACAGGAAAAACTAGACATTTATGTAACGTTTTATACACATCTTTTAGAAGAAAACGCCCAAATATTTTGGAGGATTCGTAAATGTTTTATGAAGTCATAGTAATTTGTTGTGGCAGATTTTCGACCGCTTTCCAGCAGCTAGTAAACTCAATATTCTTGTTATTGTATTAAATTGTTTTAGACGTTCATGCAGTGAAAAATGATGTTTTTTCGTAGCCTCAGATAAAAACGTGATATTGTAGTTTTCGTCCGTGAAGATCTACAAAATTCCGCACTGTGCTCCGCGGAGACAAAGGCACCGTCCACAGCCGCGTTTTTGCCGTCGCGCGCGGCTTCGTCGGCCGCTTAGTGCCCGCGGAGAGGGAGACCCTCCCACCGGGGTGTGTTTCCGCAGCTCGCTCCATCCGTCTCCGTCTGTCTCCTCGGCGCTCGGCGAAACAACGTGTCGGCTTTCGTAAATTGAGTTAGGTGATTGCCTAGAATCAATGAAAATTCATTGGCAGTTTTATGTGTTTTTAGATGCCGGCGAATTGATGGCCGTCTTCCTTAGGGTCCAAGAGTACGCGGGCTGGTTTTGCGCTGCTTACCTCAGTAATAGGCTTTTGAAATATGTTACTGGTTGTAAAAAAGGAATTTCTCAGAATGAATGAATGCTGTAATTAATCCCTTATAACTGCTAGTATTATTGAATGGAAAAAAGTTTTAAATGTGAATTAAAGTAATCAATCTTTCAGTGCCAATTACTTCTTGACATAAAAAAATATTGATTTGTAATTTTGTTGTTGAAACAAAAAATATGTAGGAATAATTTAATATTCCGTTCTTAATTTTAAAGCATTAGGTCACTGCACATTAGTGTAAAATTATGCATACAACAAGGAAAAGTAGAATATCTGTTGAGCACTCGAGACTTTTACACGTTCGAGATTCCGAGCGCGTAGTTTCATTTACTCCTTTTCATCACCTTTCCATTCTGAATGCCGTCTCATCTGTTAAGGAGCACGCTGCTTCTCCAGTGTTTCACGCCTCGGTAATATGCCTAACGCGAGATACGTGAGATTTGTGTCCGTCGGGCTATGTGCCTCCGTGACGTTGACGCGGGCTCTTTCCCGTCGACAAAACTTCGTCGCGCCTGTTTGGTGGCAGTAGCGGCAGCAGCGACTCGTTTTTTCCGGCGTGACGTACCGGCCGCTGGCAGCCCCGTTGGCCACGCCGCTCCCGCCTTACGCAGCCTGTCCACGCTTCTCCCCTCTCCCCCTCCCCGGCGTGCACCCTTTTGGGCCCGCTCCCAATCGGCATGGCGGGTCCCCCCCCCCCAAAGGCAGCGGCGCGCCTGGTGTATCATCCTATTAACCTCCGAATTTGAACGCCCGGCAGATACGGCTAATAGCTCCGGTGGCGGTGCACGCGCACGGCAGTGGGTGGTGGAAAGGGTGGCCCACGTTAGTGGTGGAGACGGTGGTGATGGTTGTGGTGGCGGCAGCAGCATCGGCATCGACTATGAGGGTGGCAGCAGCTTTAACGCTCTTTTCGGCAGAGGTAGTGGCGGGGATA
The DNA here is from genome assembly GCA_038098605.1 of Gryllus longicercus. Lineage (NCBI taxonomy): Eukaryota > Metazoa > Arthropoda > Insecta > Orthoptera > Gryllidae > Gryllus > Gryllus longicercus. Next base: position 3,447,802 of record JAZDUA010000022.1, read on the forward strand.
TAGACGATGGTGGTTGGCTACGACTGTGTTGGCTGAGGTGTCGTTGTTATTGAAGTTGGCGATGGTTGTGGTGGCGACGGTGGCTGTGTTGGTGACGGTGGCAGCAGCTAAGCTGCGATAGTAGTGGTGGCGGTCTTTTCGACCAAAGCTATGGAAGCGGTGGCGGCCACCTCTGGCACCGGGGCCGGTGTAAGCGCTTGGGAGGTCCGCTGGCGTGGCGGCAGTGGAAGCGGCGGCAGCCGTGTCACCGCCGTGATAAGGCGTAAAAGGATCCGCCGTCCCTGTCGCTCCGGCGACCTGGCCGGCCGCGGGCCCGCCCGGCCTGCTCCCGCGCTGCCCGTCGCTGCGCTCATTTGGTTTGGTGATGGACTCGACGGCCGGGGCAACGCGGCACGTTCCCGGGGCGTTCGAGATAGCCACCCACGCCTGCACCCCCTCCCCCACTCACCTAGGGTTGGAGGGGCACGGGGAGGAGACGTGAGGGCGCGTGGCAGCGGAGCAGCTGGGGCAGTCCGCTTCAGCTGTGCGGCCGCCTGGAAAGGATTGCCTGCCTCTGATACTGTCGCAAATGACACATGTGCTTTGAATAAATTTGAGATATGTTATTGTTTAGAGTAAAAAATAATGTCTCGAGTAGGCCCGAAAAATCGTATAGTTAAGAAAAGAGTCCGGTTAATATTTCCGTTTTTAGAAGTAAGAGCTTGGAAAAAATGCTTATCCTTGAAATATTTAGAAATCTTAGGAGTGACGATTAGCTTTCTGACATATCATTTACCATATATGTAGAGAAATGTATGTACTACAGAGATTCTGTAACTTGAAAGACTGGACCTTGTCATTTTAAATATATTCTTTGTACTATATCGTCACATTTTCAGGAAACATTGGGAACCTATTTGATATTCGCCCCTCTACCAAGGACAGTATTGTTTACATTTTTCTCATCCAAAAAAATCGTGTTATCTTTACAGAATAGAGCATTAGATAATGACTACTAGTAGATCTAAAATAATTTGGGCTCCCCGTAAACACAACCAGTTCAATAGATAGTGCGAACTGCGGGAAGTATTCGGGAAAATGCATCTCAGAATAAACTACGTACCGCTGACGAATTCAAAGCCACCGGGTAGCTTGATCTTTCTTTTTACTGGAGAATTTCGTTTCGTTTCTTCCAATATTCTTGTACTCTTGTTCAGGTAGAGAATTCCCTTCTTTCTGATAAACAGGCTTAATAAATACCGTTAGCTGAAAATAAAGTTTTTATTTTGTAAAATTACAAATCCTTAAAACTGTTTTAAGTAATTATTATTAATTTACATGTTTAGTTAGCATTCAGATATAGATGTCCTTGATGTCATATTATACGGAAAACTCACTTCTAACAAAGTATGTTGTATCAACTGGTTTGTGTGCTTCAAGTAATAAGTTAATATTTGGAAGTTTCTTCTAATCGATGAAAAAATAATCTTTATCTACATTATCGTATCAGTGATTTTCATTTTAGTACGTTTGAAGCAGTTTTTGTCCTCTTCTGTTTGACGGTTTTTAAAATTCATGTTCTCAGAATTGGTCTGTTACCTTTTATGTAGTTCGGTCAGTTTTATAATATTTAGATCTCTTCAATTATTGGAATTCATGCTTCGCTATCCATTCTTTGCATTTTTATTTCAGTTTGGATAATTTGCCATTGTCATTGTAATAATGTTACTGCTGTCACTGCCTTTAAGTCCCTTCTACATTGTGTCCTCTCCGCTGATGTTCCCTGTAGCCCGCACAGCTTGCGAACATGTCCACAAACGCTTTCCCGCCGCTTGTGTCCCCTTTTCTCCCCCCTTCATAAAAAAGATAAGTGCATAATAAACTGCATTGCTGCTAATCTGTCCGAGGCGCGTGTTAGTTTAGCCTCTGCATCCGGGCGCAAGGGGGCGTGCCCTCCTAATGTGCTGTGCCGAACGTTTGTGTATCGAGGATTTTCGCCGGCCGACAGGCGGTCTGCGCCCTCCCTCTCTCACGGGCTCGTGTCCCATTTGTCCCCGTCAGCGGGACCGGGGCTCGACCGTCCAGCGCCCGCCGCTCCACGCACACAATGCGTCGCGTACCTGCGTTTCGGTCGGCGACGATTTCCGCCCTCCCCTCCCCTCTCCACTCCGTCCGTTGTCCTCGTCACCGCCCCGCGCCCGCCACGCACGCACCGCTGTTTGAGGCCCGGTCGCATAATTGGCCGCGACAAGGGCATTAGCAGGAGTAGTCACCCTTATGATGTCCGCACAAAGGGTCCCCGCGGCGCGGCCGCCGCTGGAGCGGGCGGGGCGGGGTGGACGCGGTCGCTCACACAGACCCGGTTTTCGGAGCCCCCGCTACAAAACGCAGTAATCCCTTCTTTTCGGGAGGAAAAATCTGTTTTGGTCGCTGCGGCCCGTTATTGAGTCCAATTTGGAACACAACAGGCTCAAGCGAGCGGCGCCGCCTAAGCCCCGGCGCGCCGTGGCGTTCCGCAAGGTCCGATCGCTGGGCGGAGGCCGTGCGCGAGGGAACGTGGGTGGCAGCTGCGGCGGCGTGTGCTCAGGCCGATTTTAATAAACACCTTAACAGGCTTTCTTTTCTTCTCTTGAGGGAGGCATGCCTCGGGAGTGGCAGTGGTCGAATGAGCGTTTGCGGCCGCTGCTCGGAATGGAGCGGAAGAGCGGGGCGCAGCTGGCTGAGGCTGCGGAACGCCTGAGGTGTAGCTGTTGCGCGGCCCTGGGCTATTTGCACAGCTCTGACCCGGTCACTCGGACTTCCTTGTTTACTTTCCATTCGGCGAAATGCTGGTGGATATCGATTATGGTTACTTTCATTATATGTTCTTGTATATGGTTTGATCATTTCTTAAGATTTTTATTTCGTTAATAAGTGGTGATATAGCCTTAACTTAAGAATTTATAACCATTATGGAATAATCTATAATTTTTTATTATCTTGTCAGGTTATTTAAAAAAACACTTCTCTCATTCAGTTAAAAACCGAGAGATATTTTCTTATCACGAACAATCAATATTACATCGCATGTAAACTTATGAATTCTTCGACCTCATGTTCTTTTCACCTATGACGTTTTATTTAGTAATCTTCAGAACATATATCTTCTTCTCTTCATGTTTCTAAACTTCTTAATGTTTGTGTAAGCGATGTTTCGTGTTTATATATATATATATATATATATATATATATATATATATATATATATATATTGTGGCGAAATGGGATTATACAACCCCATTACACCACCGTTTCGTCGCCATAAACGTTCGCAGGCAGCGAAAAGAGCGGCCGAAAACCAGAGTGGCAAAACGCGCAGCCTGGTATCCGTTGCTCGTACTAGTCGCCGCGAACTATCAAGCCACGTTTTTGCTGGTGGAAGGCACAAGTAGGAGAAATAATCCCCACCACGTCGAATTTCCCCAGGCGAACGCCAATAAATACGCAAACGCGGAAGCGAGAGCTCTCTTTTGTCGCCATCTCGCCTGGAGTCAACATCTCTTCTGCTAGCACGCGTCGGGTCAGCAGTTCTTCATGTAAGGCACCGCTTGGCAAGTGTGCAGATTTTATCAGAGCGTTAGATTAGTTAGAAATTGCCGCAACGACTGTTTAGATAGGAGTGTACGGCGTTGCGAAACGTCTAGCTAGTCGTCCGCGCAGTAGTCAGGAATTAGAGAAATATTCTTGTATTAACTAGTGCGGGAAGTAAAAGTGTGCCCGTTCTCAGGAAAGCTCTGAAAGTTCTTGATTAACAGAATAAAAGTTAGGAACGAGCGAAGTACTTGCACTGGCAGTTAGGGAAGTGCAAGGGACATTTTCTGCAAATTGGGCGTAATCGAAGGCGGTAGCAGCCGTGGGAGGAGAAGAAACCGATTAGTGGAAACGGAAGAATACGCGGGTCGACCGGGAGAAGACGACGACCGAGGAGAGGACGCAAGAGGACATCGAAGGCAACCCAGAACTTCGGAATCGAGCAACGCGGTGCGGAACGCAGCACGCTGTTTCAAGGTTGAAAGACGGACAGTTTCGAGGTAACCTGTAGATCTACGAAATTGGGTCAAGTTCACGTCGGCAGGGAAAGAACAGTTTCAGAAGTGTTAAAAATTGAGGACACGGATGTTGATAATTTGTAGCTTGGGAGTGGGAGATTTAATGCGTAATTGCTTGCCTTTAACCATTCTATTGCAGCAGTCATTATTCCGTTATCTGCAGTTATAATTAAAAGACAAATTGAGAGTAGTGCGCTTGCCCACATGTAAATTATTGTATGTAATATTTCGAAAAGGCAAGAGATTGTAAATTAGGTTTAGTTTCACATGCAATTGTAATTAGAATAATTTAAATTTAGACGTAGTGAATTTTCAAAGGGAATTCCCAGTACTGGTCAGAGAAATTGCTTCAGAAAATTAGTTCTGAACAAAATTAAGTGTTCATTTGTTGAATAGGCTGTCAAAGTTGCTTATTTGTGTTTATTTAATCATTTTTGGAAGTGTAATTCGATGTGTGATTTGTTTTTCGTTGTTATCAATTCATGCCACAGAATTTTGAGTGAATTATATGCTCGTTTATGTGTGATTTGTGTGACTTTTATTGTGTCAAGGGTTCAGACCTTTCTCGTACCCCAAAGATCCTGCTTCCTGAGATTCTAAGCTCGCTTCACGAGCATAATATCTTAACGACTTGCTTACAGTGCATGCTGAGTGTGCTGAAGAAGGTACAGGTGTGTACGATAGGTAAGGCGGTTAGAATATATATATATATATATATATATATATATATATATATATATATATATATATTACACACTTATCTCACAAACACTACACAAACTGCTTTTACATGTAACGATTAATAATTTTTTGTAATACAGAAAAAGCTTTGATTTAGAATGTCTATCTTGAACATACAAATATTTTTGTAAATGAATTAAATAACCTTCAAAATCAGTTCTAATTGGTACGAGTAGTTCTCAGAAGGTAAAATGTTGTATTTGCAGATAACTTGCAAAACTGGTTTGCTAACATATGCAAAGGTATAAAATATGTAATTGATTCAGAAATGTATTCTTGTTTGTAATTTTTTCTTTTAATAAATATCAATTTGCTTGAGACAAAATACTTCTCTGGCAATTATTGTGAAGTCTTTCGAAATAATTTTTGTGTATTCAAATATGAGGAGTCATATTACTGTGGAAAATGGTGCGGGACAGAAGTAACAACGGTTATTTAGCTTTAGTATTTAATTAGCTAGGTAGTTATATTTTGCTTTTGTTTTCCAGTTACAAAATAATAAGCACTATCCTTTGTTCACTTTGCATTGAAAAACTGTTAAATGGTTGTTGTTCTTCACTTCACACTATCAAACACCTTTTATCGCGTATTTTCACCTCTTCAACGAAGCTTGTCCCTAACTTTATTTTCAACTCGCAAACAGTATGTCTTCAGCTCTTTCCCATGTCGGATAACCGAAAGAAATCTTGCGAACCAGTGTGGCATAAATGTCGGCTAATCTACGTTCAATGTTGCAGTCAAATTATACAAATTGTGGAGTGTAATTATTTTAGGTCTCCAGGAATTTTTTTATTAATTTAAAATGTTCCTTCCTTTTCTTATTAAATGCAGGACACACTCAGCAGAAGTGTGTTTGCGAGTCGCATTGCAGAAGCTAGAACATCGTAGTAAAGAAAATAAAAATAATAAAATAAAAATCCGCACGTGACAACTCGTGAGATAACCACGCCCCTACTTAGTTTGCCGGAAGTGCATCTCAGAAAGCAAGCAAGAATCGTATGAAAGGGAACGGGCGCTATGGGTTGTGCTGGAGACGCTGGATTGTTTTCTGACTCTCTCTGCGTCACCTGCAGACCTGCGACTGCCCACCGCTACCGTCTCTTCGCCGCGCCTCCCGAGAAACGCCTTCGCTTTTTCGCGCTATGCCTCCGCGCGCGGGAGATGGGATGCAGGAGATGGTTGCGTGCGCACCTCTTACGGATGTAGCAATACTTGAACATGCGATACGATACATGTATGGAATCGATTGATTTTTACACTTGTTTTGTTTTGCCTTTCAGCTTTTTGCAGTACTAAAGGTATGCATCTACTTGGGATTAGGAGGTTGTTCTGAATGCTTATTTTTTTGCCTTTTCTAGTAAAAATAATTCGCCAAAAATAAGTGTATTTTTATTTTCTTTTTTTATTAAAAATGATAATCATTTTACTTCGCATGTAAATCCTTTCCTGATATTTTTAGCAAAATAAATTTCATTGTTATTGTTGTCACAGTTACATAGTCATTTTCACATTTATTTTCCATTACAGTGGAATACTTTCTTTTTGTGGTAGTGGAAAGTAGGTTCCTCTTGTGAGAGCACTTTAAAGTAGACATATGAAGTGCATGGGCGAGAAAAAAGAACGCGCGTGAAGTATTAACGAAAGGAACGAAGCATTTATTCCATGCAGTAAAATAGTTGTTTCGTAAACTTGATATTTTAGTTTCGGTTGCGATGCAAGTATCGGTATTATTCTCACTGAATTGATGATAATGGGCATATCTATTACAAAAATACTGATTCTGTATTTTCGGATGTATATCTCATCATTCTTTACCACACTCAACTCTTTAAGTACCCGCTCTAAGCAGCTTGTCCAGTACATCAGCAACTTCAACAACAGCGCGTCTCTGGTTCATGGTGCTTGCCTGCCTCCGAAATCTGCCGCCTCGGTCGTCCGTGTGTTCCTCGCCCGCCTCCTCCTCCTCCAGCTTCGTCCCGTCCCCTCGGCCGCCGCGGCCGCCGCTATCTGCCTGACAAGTGACATCCGACTGTGGAAAATGTGTTTTGACGTTGACAATGGTCATTTGAGAGTGATGGGCGCGGCGCGCGGCGCGCGGAGGGCCCACGCGAAAGCTTTGGGCCCGTGGACGGACTACCAATGGCCCCGCGCGGCCGCCCAAGGGAGTCGCCTCCGCCGCTCCCCGCCCCCGCCGCCTGCGCGCGTCCGTTGTTTATATATCCCGCGCGCCGCCGCCGTGTCGGTGTGAGCGCGCGCGCCCGTGTGTGCGCCGCCGCCGCCGCCACCGGCCTTGTTGCCGCCGCGGAGTCGCCGGTTTTTTGGGCTCGCGCCGCCGCCGCCGCAGCCAAGCGGCGCGGCTCGGCGCGACCTGCCGCAGCCTTCGCGAGGTGGCGGCCGTTCCGCGTCTGGACTCGTGGAAGGCCCACAAATGCTCCGTCCCTGGATCGAAGGCGTTCTTTCCGAAGAGTATATTGTGAGAGGAAGTACTGCAATGTGGTTTTGGTTGATCGTTACCATTTGGATTTCACTTTAGTTGATACTGTATTACTGTGCTGATATGCAGGGAAATGGTCAGAATACATAGTGTCTGTTCTACTTACCTGGTCGACTGAATTAACTTGGATACCCTAGTGTTTGAATCTGAATGTGTTGTTTGACAATAGTTTTTCAAAAATTTCTCGAAAAATATGCCAGTGGTGTATCGTTTCTCCTTTCATTGTTCCATTTCTCCTTCTTATTGTATTAATGAACTCGTAAAAAACATTACCGTATTATTATGATGCATTGGATGCAAACAGATCATTGAAACTGAATCAAATATTACATTATAAAATAATGAATTTTCCTTTTGAACATCATTTTCTATGCTACTATAATCCAACTGTGTTTAAAGTACATCCTAACGGCAAATGTTTAATCAAAGCATAATCTTGAATTGTTACGACTCTTTTCTGAAGATTAATTGTGTTTGATGTGGTATAATAACTGCTTATACACGGAATGCAAGCTGCATTGATATAATCTCACTCTCTCTGATTTCGAAAAATGGGGCCAAATATGAGCATTAAACGAAGCAGAAAGGGGAGCGCGGCGCGTTCCTGCACCTTTAACCGATTGGTTCCGCGCCCGCGAGGCAGCTGTCATCCAGTTAGTCCATAAAGTGCTTTTCAAAGGGCTCAATGAGTCGGAGAGTCGTGTCGTAATTGGCGATTCTCGAAAACAGCCCTTTGGCTACCACTGGGAAACCTTGCCTCCGGAGCAGCAGCTGTTCCCGTCCGCTGCGGTGACGTGCGCCGACGCGTGGCAGCTGCCCTCTTCCTCCCCTCCTCCTCCCTCTGCCGCCCCCGCGACACCCCCACCACTCCGGGGCGACCCTTCGCCTACGATTTTAATCCGCACACCGGCGGTCGTGCGAAGCGGGGGTGGGGGACGGAAGCGTTTCGTGTTTGAATGATGCATTAATTTGGCTGTTATTTGAAAAGGCTGATGTAATGAATAATACACAAGGTGAGAAATGGGAATGACACCCCTCTCATTCGGATTTTCAACCAATTTTCATTAATTCGTTGAGAAAAAGCTGAGATTGATTCTTTCTGAACGCCTGAATACTTCCTAAATGTAGCTTTACTCCCCCGGAAACGTAACATACATTTTTTGTTTTGTTTTTTATCATTAAATAAATAGGAATTATTTCGTGAATATTTGTTGTATTCTCATAATTACCGAGAAGGACATTCATGATATCCGCTTTGGTAGTAAGCTATTGTGTATTAATTGATCACTAATCTGTATTACTCTCACAAATAGCTAATTTCCTGCGAAGAATGTAATACACGGCCATGTGTAGAAATTTTACAAAAATCTTAAAGTACTTCATCAGCATCTTCCCGTTATTATGTTCTAAAAGTGCCTCTTACTGTGCATGTTTAATCATTTTTTTTTAATTTTTTTCTTCGGTGTTAAATAATGTTTCCTTACTAAGATTTCTGTCCACCTCCAAACTCCTTACCGGCCAGTTGGTGCTTTAAGAGCGCGGTCCCCCCCCCCTTGGCCAGACCGCAGCCTCGTCGGCTGTCAATCGACACCGCGCGCGCGTCGGCCGCTTAAGCAGAGGGCTAAGCCACCCCGCGCGACCGTTTTCCCCCGCCGCCAGCTGTCGCGCGGTGTCGGATTTTGAATAAATGAGCAGCGCGTGCCGCGGCGGGGACAACGCGATTATTCGCGGAATCCTCATTGTGCTGTGCGCGCGACGCGAAACGGGCTTCTAACACGTCCGAAACGGTATTTTCCGAGGATTTGCTCGTGCCGCGGTTTCCCGCTGTGTGTTTTTACGTGAACGGGGGGGGGGGGGGGGGAAACGGACAGATGTCTGGTTTGACGTGTTCGCGTTCTTGCGCGTCTAGCAAAGATGCTTGCTGGGTTTCTATTTCGAGATAATGATCATTTGTCGTTCGTGGTCGGAGATTTTATAGTACTGGTTGCGCACGCGCAAAGCAGTAATAGTTTACAAACTTGAACAAACAGGAACTATACGTTGTTGCTGTGATAAAGTTGTTTGGTAAATGATTTCCTGATATAAACCTTTTTACAGGAAAAAGTTTATTTATTGTTGAGAAATATTGAAGAATTGCAGTATTCTCTAAAAATGGGTTCGGAAATGAAAACATTGATCTTTCGGTGCAGTATTTTTCTCCGTGTATGCATAATTATTTTCTCTGGTATTTAAGATAAATTTATATAGGCAGAAAACACTCGTTCAATTTTAGATGCTTTTTAATATTCATTCTGCCATTTCACACAATCCTTTTACTTTATTATTGTTTACTCAAGAAAAATACCCGCAAGACTGACATTGTGTAATGAGATGAAATCGCTCTTTAAACGTTCAAATGAACCCTCGACCAACTACCGTACTAGGGGGTTTCACAACAAAAGACTGGAAAGCCCCGATGACCCCGGCAGGTTTTATCGATTTGAAGATTGAACAATGTTTCAAATGAGCCTTCGACCACATCTGTTCATAATCGATCTCAAACTTACGGCACCTAGCTTATATAAAGAATACATGCACCATGGGTAAACAATAGTGACAGGAAAGTGTAATACGGAGTGATATCCGCGATACACGTTGTGTCACACGACTAGTAGGTTCATCATTTCAACCATCTGTCTTCACAGGAATTGCTGTTACATAAGAAATCACTTGAAGAAAAGGGCTTTTTATTGTTCCGCCATTGCTACTGTAAAGATAAATTACAACTCTGGTCATTTTAAAACGCGATGTATTTCCCTCAAGTAGGAAAAGAAGGAGTTCGTCAAAGTTGAATAAATCATATAGAATTCTCTCTAACGGGAAGTATGTATTTTTACTACACAAAACTCTAATTAAACATTGTAAACCGCGATCCACAGGGATGGACCAAAATTATACGTAATCTCATAGCAAGCCAATTCGGTAACGCTATAATCCAAAAGCAATATGACTTCATTTGGCTGCCGTATGGTCTCTTCTGCGAAAGCAATAGTCCTATCCGAGATCGAAGTCATCCGCCCTCCGCCCATCCCGAAGTCTCCGCCCGAGAACGCCCCACCGGTTTCCGCTGTCGCGCGGCGAAGGCCGACCGCGCCGCGCCGCGTCGCGCCGCCGCGTTCCTGCGCTTGCATTTTACAAGGCGTGGCCCCGATGACCAGGCGGCGGCGCTTGTCGCGCGAGTTATGAAAAAGCGCGAGGCGGCCTCTTCTTTTTGTTCGGGAGCGCGCGGGGACACGTCCGCGGCATGCGCGGGGCCTCTGCTGCGGCCTCCGCCCCCGCCTTCATCCATCGCCTCCACCTCCGCCTTCGCCTTCGCCACCGCCATCGTCGTCACCACCGCCTCCGCCTGCGCCTTCATCTCCTCTCCCGCCGCGACCTCCGCATCCGCCTTCGCCTTTCTCCTCCTCCACCGCCACCTTCTCTGCCGCCTCCGCCTTTGCCTTCGTTCCTGCCACCTTTCACGTCAAATTGACGGAATAAGAGCAAAAGTAACACAAAAGATAGGAGCTGCGGCACGGAGGAAGGTGAAAATGCGGGATCGCCAACGAAGCTTCCATGTTTCAGAATATCGATGTTCGATATTAAAACGTGGATGTTAATAATACATATTTCCACAAACGTGGATGTATTCCAAAATCGGTTTGCTATCATATTGCTGTGTTTTGCTATCATATTGGACAATACACAAACCATATACTTCATTTATTGACGAAAATTAACTTTTTTTTTATTCTTGGTCTCTTTAGACTGAAAATTTTTTAATTATGAATAAATAAAAATTAATATGTATTTTGTTATTATAGTATGCTTTCATAGTAAAATAAAACATCAACTAGTTAAAAACATCGAGTACAAAAATCGATGCCAAGAAACATCAATGTGAAATTCATCGATGTTTTTAATCATCGATATTTGGATGTATCTTCCCTAGTTTAAGAGGTGGGGATGTAGTGAGCGATAGGGGGCTTGGGATGTCGAAGGGCCGATGAAGAAGAACGGCATGGGGACCTAGAGCGGCAAGATAATGTAGGAATTGCGGTGTTGGGAAGTTAAGAGTAGGTGGTGGGAAGATATGGACGTGGAGGTGTGGCAAATGGTCAGACAGGGCGAATCGACACATTTGACGTTGCTAATGGGGTGGGATGGTGCAAGGTGGTATCGGGCAGCTCTAAGCAGCTGGAACCGAAACGGGAGCGGTTCGGGGTGGGTGCGCGAGGCGGTGCGTTCTGAAGCGGGTCGGTGGATGCGGGGACGACGCGGAGCGGTCTGGGGCCTTGCGTGGCACAAGCGGTGCACCGCGCAGCGAGGTGGCGCGGGGCAGCGAGGGGCTGGAAACGCGATCGTGGAAGGCGGCGTTGTCGGAGATGGGAATGGCGACGGCGATGTGACGGTAATGGCGAACGCCTGGGCGCGCGCGCTCGTGTGGCCTTCGCATTCTTTGCGGCGTCGCGTCCGTTTTGGGTCGAATTTAGCGAGCGCCTGCTCCAGAATGAACAGCGCAGCGCGCTGGGGACATTCCGACACGCGGTTCGCGTCGTTAGCGCCCGACTTGCCACTGGTCTGCGGACTGACGGAGCGTCTGTTGCCTTGGCGTGTATAGGACGCTCCAGAGAGAAGAGTCGCTTTAGGGCGCTCCAACTCGATATAATCGACAGATTTACAGTGTTGTCAGTACTATTAATAGACCTATTAAATGCAAAATTTCAAGGTGCTCAAGAACAAAGATCGAAGATCGATGAGCATTCTTTACGAGGGTATCGCTGTTTTAATTCCAGATAAACCTTGTTGAAGCAGAACACGAGAATTAATAAATGAATGGGTTCTATGTGGACAGAATTATTGTCTTCTACTTCCTTCTTATGCACGCGTGGAGAGTCCACCATGTATTTTCCGAGGGAAATAGATAAGAAAATACATTGATGTTTGGTGTCTCAAATATGTTCTTTTTGCCCATAAATACTTGATTCTTCTGATTCTTAACGTTTTGTTTATACTCATATTTTTTCTGAACCTTTCTTATCGTTCGAGGCGTCAATTTAGGATATTTTCTATTTATTGTATATTATGAGCATCAGTGCATACTTTGGAGGATCCTACAGACAATGAATTTATTTCAAATTCGATGGTCATTATTGATCAGTATAACCACTGAGCAATAAATTCAATTTCAATCTTCTGTTGCCACTTGTTATATTCTTGTGACTTCTCTTACAATGCACGTATGTGAGCAACTCTAGTGGTTATATTACCACAAAACTGTTTTATGTAATATATTCCAATGCACAACGTCAACTGAACTAGATGCTTGTTTTGGAGAGCTGGCAACTGAGTGATGAAATTGGTGGTTTGTAAGTGCGTCGTAATGCCCATCGTAAAGAACTAAGCACCAAAGCAATTTGTGAACGAGCTGTCTCGTATAGACATGTCCCTCTTGGGACGCCGTTACGCAAAAAGTCGATGATACTGCTTTTTCAACTCGCCACTTGCTCGGCCGGGCCTCGTGATTGTGCTGTTATTTTTTATCTTAAAAATTACCCAGTTTACTTCTCCATTATTCTGTTCTTATTGGCATAATCCAGTATGCGTCCGCCTTTGACCGTCTGATACCCGCCCGGATGCATTACGTCTTTCTTTCATCATTGAAATAACGTTTCTCATTGATGAATGTCAGAATTCCTGTGCATGTCTCATTTTATGTTGTAAGTTCTTTGTTTCGTTTTCATATTCCAAATCTGTTAGTTGCCATTATGTCCGATCAAAGCGATTGTACAAAGTTAACAGCTTTTCTTTGAACGTATTCTTGCCGTGTCTGAACTTAATGCTCAGAGAAGCTGCAGCCTGAAGCACAACCTTGGAAGAGAAGTTAATTGATTGAGGAAAATATCTTTAACGAGATAATATATTCCAAATGCGTAATAAACTGAAGATGTAGATAATGGCGTGTTTTCTTTGCAAAAATTCAAACATGTTTTGAAAGTTGTGCGAGCTTCTTGCGCTAGACGCTTCGTTGACGCGATGTAATCTTTGGACACCCCTACATTAGCGCTGGCCAGGAAGAGAGCGAACTTAATTACAAATAAGTTAAGACGCGGCGCGGGCCAGCTCTCTATCAGAGAAGCCGCCGCCCCCTACCTCCCCGTCCCCCTCTTCCTCCCTCCTCCCGCTCCTCAGACCCACCCCCTTCCCTGCTCTCTCCGCCCGCTTCTTCTCCTCCTAATTGAGTCGCCTCGGAGTAAATCATACCGCCTTCGCCTCGTCTTTTTGCGCCAAGTTCATTTTTTCTGCCATCCTCCCTCCCTCCCCTCACCCCTCTTTTATGGCCATTCTTTCATTCATCTCGTTTCCGCTGTGCGTGCCGCTCGTTTCGGCACCATCCCCACCCGCATCTCGCACCCTGCCCCGCCCCACTGTCCCTGGCGGTCCTAGGTTTCAGTCCCGACGGTGATGGGATATTTGACACTAGCTTACTAGCTTGGTCGAATTCAGTCGCTGTCTGGAGGAGAATTCTAGAGCCTGGCTGCTCTGATTGGTGGTTTTCCGTTGTTTCTCCGCTCAATACCAGGCGAATGCCGGAGGAGTTCCCTAACAAACGGGCGAGGGACCGCGCGCAATCTTTCCTTCCTCTTCCTTGTCCTATCCCCACCCTTAACTTACACACACACATACACACGAACATGTACTTCACTACCATACATGCCGGACGGTGCCTCCCAGATGAGGGATGCCTGGTTGGCCAAAAACCCTGCTAGCCGGCGGTAGGTCGGCGCCGGATCTCACCATCGAGCAGAGGAAGATCACCGATACCTCCCGAGGAAGAACATGCACTGCACTTACGGGACTAATGACCTTAACTGTGGACGCGCCTGGAATCACGAATCAATCAACCAATCAATCTGGCGGCTGGGCCCTTGCTGTTGCGAATGTCTCTGTCCTCATCCCTCACTTGCTTTAAAGACTGTATTCATGGGCGCTCCTTCCTCCCTGCACGCGCACGCGCGCGCGCGTGTGTGTGTGTTAATTAAAGTGAGCGACGGCGCCGCGTTTGGTTCTGAATTCGTCACGCGTAATCTGTCAGCGAGTATACTCGCGCAATTTTCTTCGTAGCTGTCGTATTGGTTTTGCATGTTTCTTTTGACTGAAAACTGTTAATGAAATAATTTGCGGTATGTAACAGCGAACGTGGTAATTACTCGACGACAGTATTCTGCGGAGTGCGGCGCCGGTCGTGCGTGTGCTAGCAGTTTCTCAGAGCTTCTCTTCGTTCTTTAACGATTTCGTGAAAATTTAGTATGTGGTTCTGTTGAGTGGTTATTTGTTTATGGCGTGCATCTGGTTTATGTTTCGGGTTCATTTGACGAGTTCTCGGGGACAGCGTTAACCTTTTCACTTCGCTCACTAACGCTTTCCCTTCACAATCGCTTAACAGCTTATTCTGATGAATTTCATATATTACAATTCAGCCGCAAGAATAGGCGAATAACAGTTAATCCTTATGGACCGGAATTGTTCTCTTCGCGAATATTTATCCCTCAAACTTTGAATCAAATGTTAAGTAATGTTTATAATACTAAATAAACAAAATATGAAGAGTACGAACACAGACACCTTCGATCAATTGCATGTTTAATTCAACTTGAAGCGTCCCCATCGCCTTTGCCTTGGGTCCTACACCTGACCTCACTTTGCAGTCTGATGCACAACGCGCAGGCTCTCCCTCATCTTTATGCCGGCGACGGCCCTTGCATTTATGAAGGCCGTAGATCCAGGAGCCGCGCCGATGTCGCGGTGACGTTATGGAATGCGGTTGGACGCGTCGTGATACATGGCCTCCGCGTTTTGTCGCGGCGCGGCGCGGCAGGGCGTTCGCAATTGCCAATTACGTGCGATTGACAACAGCGCCCGGGCGCCCGTTTTCATGGCATCGCGCCGCCGCTGTTTGTTTTCCTTTTCTGAAATTATGTATCCATCGCGGTGCTTGGGGCCTCCCCGCTTCGGTACACGATGAACCAACTTTCAGCTTCCGAAAGTGAAGTCTTTAAAAAGCTTTCTGATTACATGAATATTACTGATGTACATTTATAGCTAAGAATGTACTCAATTGGATTAATAGTAGTGCCTATAAGTATCGGAAAATATTGAACAGAGAGTTATTTAAATATTATATTTAAATAAAAGATCGACTGTCTGGCCTTATTTTATTCTTCCATTATTGCTAGCTAATAAAACAATACGGTATAATTCATTACAGATAGAGTAATGCGTTCCTCTGTGTGCCATCATTATACATTTCAAAATGTATGTTTATGTTCCATACGTCTTTTAATCAGGGATTTAACATAATTCTTAGAATGAAATCTTTTATTACATGAGGGCACTGGGACACACAATTTACAGGAAAGGTCAAGGCTCTCCTGCCTCCCCCCTTCCCTGTGCGGACGTCTATGGTAAAAAAACAAAGTGGGTACATATTCTTTATCTGGCGTTATTTGTAATTACGAATGTTTCAGATTTTTTAATGTTTTTGTCGCTTGAAGCGTCTGCATGTAAATCACAGAAAAAAATATGGCGTTCGCGGTTTTGTGAACCATTCGGCTCACTGAACGTGGCGTCGCCCTGCCCTTCGCCAAGGGAACCGGCCCCTGTCATGTCGTAGGATTAATCGCTGCGAAACGTTGTGTTTTGAGCTGATCCATTAATTACTCGTCGCATTGCAATATTTGCGGTACAAATATGTTAATTTGGGTTAATGCTTCCTCTCTGGCGAATAATAACTGTATATTGAGCGCATTGCCGTGGCGTCGATTCCGCGAAAGCGCGATTATCGAAATGTGTTTGGCTGAATGCGATCGTAAACAGATGGATACGGAAAGTGTGCATCTGCGATTTGGAGGCCATTACCTAGTGACTAGATTCTAGTCGAATTCTGGGAATTTTTGAATGAGATATACTCGTACAAGTGTTTTTTCTGAGCTCTTACTAACAAAATAGTCTGCTCCACTAAGGTCTTCTTTCAGATAGTAGCACCATCATGCGATTCACTTCGAAGTCCTGAATCCTTCCCGTTGTGTTTAAGAACATCAAATCGTCCTTTTCTCCGTGTGCGCTATGTACAACGCCTGATACTTTTGCTGATTTCGTTAATATTGCATGATATTTCACTAGGCTTTCACACTATTGATTTCTTTTTATCAGCTGACCAATTTTATAATACCTATTAAAATGCAGATATATTTTCTTTCATTTCAAAGCAAAATAATTTCATATATGTTTTTAATCCGAATAGTCATTACGCAAGTAAAACTAAGTAGGTAAAAATCATTCAGACACCTACATGCACTTCTCACATTATTCTTATTGAAAAAAAGTTATTTAAATAAATAAATCCTACGTCATCAAAATACAATTTGGTAGAACAATTTCCAAAAATGAAATAGATCGATGCATTTACATTGAACCCAATTCGGTAACTCTAAAAGACGTGTGTAGGCAAATGGGATGAGGGGCAGCGTGCGGCAGGGGCGATGCATCTGGCGGTCGGGCGCTGCGGCGGTGCCAGGCACACGGCAGGTGCGAATGACAGGGCGCTGCACGGCCCCCTCCCCTGCTCCTCTTCCTCCTGCACCGCCGGCTCCACCAGCCGTCCGCCCATTGCACGTGTGTGCGTCAGCCCCTGCGTCCACCGCAAGAGGCGTGTCCCTCCCTCACACACACGCTCACATAAACCAAGCCACTGACACCCTACCACCACTTCCACCTTCACCTCCTATTCCACCTCCACCGCGTCCATCTCCACCATCAGCGCAACAGACACCCCTTCACTTCCACCTTCATCTCCACCTCTCCCATCTCCTTCTCATCATCCACCTCTATCCCCACCACCACCTCCATCTCCACCATCTCCACCTCTTCATCAACCTCCCCATCCGCTTTCCCCTCCTCCCCCTCCATTCCCAACACCTCCACCTCCTCCTTCTCCTCCACCACCACTACCTCCACCTTCACTTTCACCTCGATCACATCCACCTACTCCTCATCCAACTCCCCCTCCTCCACCTCCACGTGCATTCCACCGCCACTGCCACCGCCACTGCCATCGCCTGTCCCCATCGCCACGTGTCGTGTGCGTCCCCGTGCGCCGGACTGTCCGACGCTTCTACGGATTCGTCATTGTCTGCCTTAACGCGTGATTACCCCGCCATTTATTACCCAGGCGGTAATGCCGCGCGCGGGCGCGCCGATTATGCCCCGCTTTGCGCGCATCGCCGCCGCCCGCCGCCCGCCGTTCCCTCGGCGGGCCCGACCCGCGCTGGGCTGCTCAATCGACGCGCTGCTCGCTGCCCTCGGCCCGCTCTCCGGACGGGTCGCCTCTGCAGGTGCGTACGTCCGTGCTCGCCTCCTCTGTCTGCCTGCCTGCCTCTGTGTCTACGCTTCTCTTTCATCTTCCTCCGCTACATATCACTCACAGTTCACGTGCGCGCCCATTCACAATAGTTGTGACGATTGAACACTTCCGAATGGACAAAGTGAACAGTGCCACTTTAGAAATTCTAGGGCATGTTTCTCATATGCTGTCTTCATTTTTAATATATTTTTAACAATTGACACTTGGTTATATGCACGTTCGTACGTTCGCACGTTCGCACTAAAGTCCCCTTTCCCTTCTTGGACAGATTTATCGGATCCTTCTTCTCTGTCAATTCTCTTCTATCGGAATAATTATTATCGAAATAGCAGAGGAACATTTTCGCACAGATTAATAAGTTTTGCACGAACCTTCTTAACTGGGGACGATTCGTTGCAGAAGAAAATTTTGCGAAACCTTAGTATTATAAGTGTTTTATGAATGTAATTAAGGATATGTAAGTTGGAGTTCTTCATATTTCACTGACGTTTGTACATTTTTAATTGCCGTTTATTTCAGATTACAAATTATTTGTCTACTATTTCTGTCTTTATTATTCGTATCTCCTTGTCTTTCACGTCTACTCCAACCACCGACAGTTCTTGTTCCATCCCATGTCTTACTGCCATCTACTCACCGTCGGTCCATTCCTACGTCTAGTGCATCTGCAGTCACGCTTATTCCGCTAAGTCTTCTAATCCGCTTTTGCACTTTGTCGTTGTAGCTTCCTTCTTGAAAGTGCATCCAATGCAGTTCTGTCTGTCAGAGTGTTTCCTTTATCGTGGTTTCCAATTCTTGTTCTCTGTCGAACACCCCTTTTTTTCTCCTGTGCTTTTACGGTTTTCTTATCCGTCCTTGCTTCCATTTAATTCTCCACCCGCGTTTCTGTTGGTTCCCAACTTGGTTCAAAGCTCTCGTCTTTGTCATAAATCCGCTGTATCCCTTTAACTACAGCCTCTTACCACCACTATTCAGGAGTTCACCTCATGGTCGCTGGCGTTCACACAGCCACTTACTTTTATGCCTACGGTTTACCTGACAGTATTGTCAACCGACGTGTGTCCCCAGGCAATATTCGCCGGTCTGGCTGCTAATCCGAGTGACAGCTGTCGCGTTTCATCAGCTTTTGTGGAGATACGCCCCATTCTCGGGTTCAGCAATAGCATGGTTCCTGACGGAGTTTCTTTGTGTTGTATAGATGTCTTATAAACGAAACCGTTTAGCAGTGAAGATTGTTTTCTTTTTCTTCACATTCGTGGAACTCGATCAATCCGTACTTCGCAAATCTCAATATTCTTTTGATAAACGATGCGTTAATATTTAAATGCGTTTTATGTCTATGGAGTTTTTAAAATACGAATATAACTTCATGCTTCTCTTGATCCTAAAATGTTCTTTCGTAGACAAAACCCATAAGTTGAATGTATTACAAAGCAGTGTGTTGAGAATTATTTACTTGAAGTTCATTCGTTCTACTCTTCGGAACTGGTCTTTTTATTTTCGTAACATCCCCCTTTTTTTATTTACAACCTATTACTGATATTGGCTCTTGTTTGTCGCAAGCTGCGTCTCACCTGCACCCTCGTCAACCCCCTGCCAGGGTTCTTCTCCCCCAAGTCATCCGCAGGGGGTAACACTACCCCCTGCCAGCCCGCTGCCGCACCTGCCCGCCGCGCCGCGCCGGTGCTTTGTGTCTCGCCCACGCCGTTAGACGCAGGCCCCGCGAGACGTTTCGGCTGAGGAAGAAAAATCGATCCGGCGCCTAATTTGTATATTCCCCCGACGCATGTGGGTGCTTCCCGATTCGTATCGGCGGCGCTTGGGACATCGAACTGCTCGAGAACGCCCATCGATCTTCAGCGGCGAGGAGGGTCCGTCCGTCAAAAGCGTTTCCGATAATTTCCCTGGCGTTTGCCGTATTAGGACTGATAGCTGATTTCGGTAAATGGATACGTTTGCCGTACCCGCTTTCCTGTGTGGGCGCCGCCCCCTTTCCGATGAGCTCCTCTCACAGTCACTTTCTGGAAGTCATCTTAACTTCGTATGCGTCCTCCAGGCTCTTCTTGCTCTTGCCTGGGATGCAAGCCTACAACGTTGTTGTTTCTAATATGTTTACGGTTTGTTAGTTGTTAAAGTATCGTTATTTTGAACGATATAAATAAGAATTCAGACATTTTTACTTCTATCGGAAATTGTCGAATTAATCTCACAACAACTTATTCAATTGTTCGAAAAAACCCGTTTAAAACCCGTCATGTACAAAAAATGTACTATATACCGTACGTGGAACGAGAATTTATTTTGGTATACTTTTATGCACTCTTAACGAGAAATGATGTGCTAATGGCAGTCAAAAATAAAGAAATATGTATGATTGAGTATTTGTGGCATTGTAAGCGTCAGGTAAGTTGCAAATGATGCTGAATTTCCATCCAGTACGTCGCTTGTTACATCCTGAACTGTCACGACGTCCCCAGTCTGCGGCCTCGCTGCTTCCCTGGTCCTTTATCTCTCGAATGTAAATCGCCTCATTTGTCACTTCCAGGCCACATTACCCTCCTCATGCTCTCCCACCACCGCACGCTCTACCTATGAAACAGCGCCCTCCTGACGGGCGAGCTTCGATCTCTGGCTGCGCTTGCCGAATCAATCGACGTGGATCCGGCGTCATCGGCATCTGCCTTGTTTCAATACGCCGTCGCCCTCTCCCCCCCCCTTTGGTGCTGCCGCTGCCATTGAAAAGGCGCTGCCATCTGAAATGCAACGAGCGAGTGAGTGAACAGGTTGGATTTGGTATTGTAATGCGCGGTGATGGTATCGTTATACTTCTACCGCCGCGCCGCGCCGCCCGGGCCTTCCGCGGGTGGTGTCTTCTCGCCGACGTCGGAGGCTTGTCAAATTTGAGCGCCAGGTGTCGGTCGGTCGCTCGGGCGGAGTGACAGGAGCCCGCGATGGGGTGGGTGCGCTGGGAGTGGCACGGTCGGCGACGCCCTGCCGGGCGATGAGGTGATGGGATGCGGGGAAACGACGGACGCGCTGTAAGGTGGAAAAAGAGGTCTCGGTGAGGAAGGCGGAGTAGATGGACTGATGTGGCGGGGAAGAGCGAAAGCGCGGCGGACCGAGTGGGCCGGAAGTAACAGGCACAGTTTGGTGCTGGCGGGATTGTTCAGAAGCAGCGCGCAGGTGGGAAAGTCAGGGCTAGATTGGTTGCACGGCTGTGCGGCAAGGCAACGAAAGGAGAGTTTGCTGACTGGCTGATGCCGGGACGCGAGGCCTTGAGGACGGAATGGAATACAAAACACGGGTTTACCTCGTAGACGGAGATTCGGAAAGCTGTGGTGTCGGGATATGCAACAGTAAGGAATGAACTGAGGCCATTGCGATTTTGAAATCGGAGTCTAGGAAGTTGCCGATTGGGACTGCATGGAGTCAGGGGCGGGTCCAGCCGATTTTTTTTTTGGGGGGGGGGTGCATCTTAGATTTTTGTTTAATAATAAACATAAGTGTTATATATTGTACATGTTTTTAATGTATATGTGATACTATACAATATTATTTTTAAATAGTTAAATAATTCCATCATAAACATAGGGAGGTTAAATACACAACAAACGAAACCGGTGTAACAAACGGTGTAACAAACGAAAACGCTAAACGTTTGGGGTGGCATGGCTCCCCCTGGATACGTCACTTCGTAGAGTCGATTGGAAGTGACGGTAAGGAGTTATTAACATGCATTAGGAGCGGGTAGGTACGCGGGTGCTCGGGCGGATGATGGGGTGATGGAGCCTGAAGTCGGCGTAGAGAAGAGGAGCGGTAGTGGATGCGCCGTTTGTAGGCGCGCCGGGGACAGCGGTGGGAAGCTGGCAGGTGGGATGCTGTGGGGGCGGAGCTTTGCACCGGCGCGGCGTGACGGAGGGTGGGAAGGGGTGGACGCGGCAACGGGGTGTCGGGATTCGGCGGGGCCCGCGCCGCGCCGCCGCCACGGGGGGTCCGGCGCCGCCCCGGCCCCCTCCGCGGCCTCGCGGGGCCGTTGCCGACGCCGTGATTGATTAATCGTGCAGCGGCGTCTGACGGCGCGCGTCTCCGCCGGCGCTTTGGGCTTTGCGCGTCGGGCTCGCGGCGCGGAGTGGGGTGGGCTGGGGCGACGAGGAACGGGGCAATGCGGAGCGGGGCAGAACGGGGCGGAGCGCGCCGATGCGGGCCGGAGCGGGACGAGACGGGGCGGGGTAGGGCGGGGCGGGCCGGGTCGGGTCGGTGCGGTTCGGAGCGGGGCGGAGCGGGGTGGAGCGAGCGGAGCGGGCCGGAGTGGAGTGGAGCAGGGGGATGGGAGCGGAGTGGCGAGGCGACGGACCGCGCCAGGCGGCGGACCGCGGAGCAGATGGAATCGCGCGTCGCCGACGGACCAGACGGGTCGGCTCGGACGGGCAGGAGACCTGCTCGCGGACGTGGTGATGTCGGCGAGTGCGAGAGGAAGGTTTTGGTCCGTTGTTAAGAGGTTGTGAATTAATCTGAACGGTTTTGTCAGGCTTTGTTAATCAGAAGTATATTCAGAAAATATGAGAGCGGATTGTGATTTAAATCCGTATTACTTTCAATGTTTGCAAACTGTGCGTGTAAACTACATGTACGTACAGTGATTGCAGTTTGAAATGAATGTTTGTCATCTAAAATAAAATATCATCATTTATAATTATCGAAATAGATCTCAGTTATTTCTTCTTTATTCAGTTCTGAAGGACGTGTTTACTTTGATTTGAAAATGAAATGTATGTAATACTTTCTATTTGTGGGTTCCTGATGGTCGATTTTTCTTAGATGCGTACATTTTATTCATGACATTGCGCTGTAAATTCAGAAGATGCATTCCAATTGCTCGAAAGCTGGGGATTTCATTTACCCATATAATTCGGAGGTAATTTTTCTCTGTTCATCATTATCATTCCATTACTAGCTGCTAATATTTCTGTTCATTTCTATTGATTCTGGTGCATGGGCACCGAAAATTCTTTCTAAAGACACTGGTGATCGTCACTTATGGCAACAGTGTCCATCCTGCTTGGTGTTTCCATTTCGAAAGCAACACGCCGAAGATCATAGAGTGACGAGCGCTAGTAATCAAGAAACCGTGAATGGCGATTAGGGATACATCACTTTTCTTTGGAGCTAAAGTTCTCTCACAATCGTGACACCTTGAACGCCATCGCCCTCAGTGAGTAGCTCGTAGTCTCTGCATTCCTGAGCTGACCTCTCTCCTCCTACGCAATCTCGCCCTCTCGCCACACGCGCTCCCGTTCCGCGCCCACCGTTCCGCCCGCCCCGCCCACTCGCCTCTGTACGCCCGCCCGTTCGCCCTCTCGCCCACTCGCCCGCCCACCAACTCAATCACCCACCCATCTCACCCATCCGCTTGCCTGCGCCCACCCGCCTGTTCGCCCGCCCGCTCGCCCGTCCGCCCGTTGGCCCGCCCCCCACCTACCACCCTCCCGCCCGCCCCCCGGCCGAGCGTGAGACTCTAATCATCTAAGCATCCTGCCGCGGCCATTACAGAAGTTGCAGCGTAATTAAATCAGGGCCTCGCATGCAAACAACGAACGGGAACGGAACGGAACGGAACGGACCGGGCCGGCACGGAGTGGAACGGAGCGGAGACGGATGGAGAGGTGCGGAGCGGATCTGAACGGGGCGGCCGCAGCTCCGCCTTCGACGCCGTCCCCGCCGCCCGCGCCCACTAATGGCGGTAATGCGTTCCCAAGGCCGTAAGTCATCGCCGCTGGATGCGAAGGGCGATAGCGAGTCGCGGCTACTTATAAACACTAAGCGCGATCAGTGCCACCGCGCTCGGATGTGCCACCGCCGCCGTAGCCCGTCCGGCCGCGTTCGCAGTTGGA
The DNA here is from genome assembly GCA_038098605.1 of Gryllus longicercus. Lineage (NCBI taxonomy): Eukaryota > Metazoa > Arthropoda > Insecta > Orthoptera > Gryllidae > Gryllus > Gryllus longicercus. Next base: position 3,471,436 of record JAZDUA010000022.1, read on the forward strand.
AATATGTTGAAAGTTAATGTCAGATCAGAGGTCATTGGAAAGAGGTGCTTTGAAATATTGTGCAAATGATCATTATTTATAGACATTGTAATGAAATGTAGCTTCACAAGAATCGTATCCTATCTAGCAACAATTTTTTTAAATAAATTCATTCCATAATGGCAATTGTAGTGTTATATCGTTCTGTTTGAATTGTCTGTATCTGAGGCAATGAATATAATCGTATTTATAAATATATACGTTGTAACAATGCATGTAAAATATTTTGTATGTATACGTTAAAAACTAATTTTGGACATGAAAAATAGTTGGCAAATTACAGAAGTATTTATATGATCACAGTGTGGTTTCACTTCTCATTCATAACTGTCTAATTCATAACAAATACATTCTCATTTTTATTGCTTAGTTGATTTACTCTACGCAGTACTGACATTAGACATGGCAAATAAGAACATTATTATTTCTTATGATTTTTTCAGTCGTTCACATTTTCATCACTGATAGTCACATCACCGTAAGAAAGATTTGACTCTTACCCTACGTTTCCCCTAATTCTGGTACGAAACGAGAACAGGTAATGGAAATGTTTAAAACGCATGTCGCAGAACTAATAATGAAATAATATTTGTATTATCTCCTCCTTTCCTCTGGGGAACTTCCCTCTCCGTTATACCTTGATGTTTCTTCGATGGCAGCTCCACTCTCTTGACCGTGGCCGTTGCCACGAGTCTCTGTCAGTGCCACTGCCACTGCCACGGGCGGCGCTGACATTCCTCGTGTTTGTTTCTTTCGCCGCAATCGCCACCGCGCGCTGGCACTCGCGGCCGCAGCTTTGGAGCTGCTCCCGACTTCAAAACAAAAAGGGCACAGGTCGCGCTTTATCACGCCTTCGGCTGCGTGGCGGAGGTGCGAGGCCGGCCGCGCCATCGTAAACGCCATCGCCCGTTGTGCTTCTGCCTCTTTTTGGTATCAGCGCCGTCCGTCTTTGCCACTGGTGCATTTCTCCCGTGCCTTGGCCATTGGCGCAGCCGCTATTTTTCATCATTCCACTTTGCCATCTACGGCGCCTTCGTCTCCACCATCCCCCACGACCATCCTCATCCATGAAACCACGCCGCCACAGCAGCGAGGTGATCTCCATCGTCACCTCCTGAGCCATCTCCATCTCTACCTCCTGTGCTTCCTCCGCCTCCACCGATGCTGCTGCCGACACCGCGGCCGACCGCTCGGCAGGCTTGTCGACCACTTTTCAAAACGCCTGACACATCCTATTCCGCTCGCAAATCTGATAATGCGGGCTTGACCTCAGCTGCAGCGGCGGCGGCGGCGGCGGCGGCGGCGGCGGCGGCGGCGGTGGCGGCGGAGGTGGTGGAGGCGCGGGCGCAGGAGCGGGCGTTGGGCGACGGCGCCTTGGAATTCTTGGGAGCGCGCCGCGCCGCGCCGCGCGGCGTCGCGTCGCCCCCGATGGAGGCGCGCGCGAAGAAGTGTCACGTCCGCGGAAGATAGACCGCGGGAAATATTAATCGGCCGGCGCGCGCTCGCCCCGCCACGCACAGTGGTCCGCAGTGGCACCGCTGGCGCCGGTGGCAGGCGTTGCCAAGTACAAATTGTTAACGGAAAATAATTTTTCATGTAGCTACATAAAAAGAAGTAATATTCAACAATAAAGAAAAGTATTTACATTAAATATGGATCTTATTTAGTGGAAATACATTTTTATCAATCATATTTTGTTTTATTATGAATCGCTCGAAGTCGCTTTGATGACTGTGCAGACTAGTCCTAGGTAGAATTGCCAGTATTTTGGCGTTTACAGAGGGGAAGGGTTATTTCCACGGTAATATTCTCATGAAATTGGATGTAATCCTATGTAATGTAATAATACTAACACAAACACTATTTTGACCTATTGTGATTTTGGAATAGTAGTATTTACTGTCTTTTTCGCATTCTATTTTCTTAGATGTTTGTTATTTTTTGTGTGATATTGCCTCAAAATGTGCCTCAATACGATAAGTAATTGTTATTAGTTTCTAAATACCTCATTGATATGCAAATGGACCGTGATTTCCGGGTCGTGCTCTTCGTATCTCTATGCGCTGCTGTCGGCCCATTTCGAGCCAGTGCGCGAGGCGGGGCGTCTGCGGGTGCGGGCGTGGGCGTGGGCGTGGGCGTGGGCCACTTGATGGGGAGGGTGGCTGCTCTCGCTGACTGGCATCTCGTTCGAACTTCTTCCGCGCCGGCCGGCGAGCATTCTCGTCGTGCCCCGCGTGTTGAGTGCGCCCGCAAACACAGAGCATCTCCGTCCCGTTAGGTGACCACCGGGACGCGCCGCGCCGCTTGGCGATCGAAGGTGTTTTCTTCTCGCGCTCTTCTTTCGCTTGGTTGCCTCTTTCGCATCGTTCGTGTTGCTTGTTGCAGGTGGGCGTCTGCGTTTGGTGCGGTGGGTCCCGTTCATTGGGAATAGTGAAGGGCTGGTGATCAGGAATGTAAAATATGTTAGCGCTGTTATTGTGTGTTTTCGTCGCGTTATGAGACGGGAAGAATCGTCGATGAGAAAGGGAAGCGTTTGCAATTTTTCTCGAGGCTCTGCGTTGTTTGTTTTTTTTACGTTTGGAATAGTCTTTCTTCTCTGTCTAATATCATCTAGTCTCTTGTTCTGTCTTACAGCTCCAAGTCTCTTGTTATTTGCCGAACAGCGACTTGAGCTGAATTGCATAGCCCTAATGATAAAATAGTTCATTACAAGTTAATTAGGCTGTGCTAAATCTTACAGACGGCTGCAGCTTCTACAGATTAACAGTAGGGTTGGATGTTCTAACCACGGCTCTTAGTTTACTTGAACATGTTTTACTTTGTTCTTGTGTGATAGACATAGGAAAACCATCACACATTCAGTATTCATTTAAAACATCATTTTATAATTGTGGTCAATTGCAGTCTGTACATTGTCACTACTCGCCAGCATCCTGATAGGAAAATAACTCTAAACGAAAACTATTATTTTGGTTGTTGTAATTATGAGTTCATTTATGCTATTTGTCTCCTGTTGGTATCTCTTAAAATCAGTTGAAGACTGATTGTGGAAAAATATGCTCTGCAAAGTTATCATTCCCGTTGGTGAAAACAATATGCAGGAGATGAATAATGAAGGATTTTCGATATTTTCATAAATTGTTCCGAATTATTTATCATCCTGCGTTTGAATTTGCGTAGGGGCTGACTTACTGCATCGGCGACACAGCCGCGAGAGGCCCTTGTTCGCGCTCTTGTGTGTTTCTTTGTGCGCCGCGGTCGTCGCCGTTGTGCTCCGAAAGTGTCGGTTCGCTTCGCCCACGCGGGATCCGAAGCCGAAAGGAAGAAGGAGCGTCCGTCCGATGCGCGCGATACCCGGCGTCCTGCCCGCCCACCGCCCACCGATCGCCCTCGCGCCCGCCCACGCGCCCCGCCCGCCGCCTCGGCGGCTCGCCCGCGGGCGACGCGGTTCCGGGAAGCGTTACGGGGCAGCAGCGGCTGCCAGGCAGACCCGCCTTCGAATCCCACGCCGCCGCCCCCTCCAGGCCCCGCCCCGCACCCCGCCTCGCCTCGCCTAGCTGCCCGCCAGCCGGCCGCTCCGTGGATGATCCGAGCTATGGATAGGCGATTAGGTGCATCATCTCTGCGAAAAATTTAAGAACTACATGTGTGTAGACTCTTTTATGCATGAAATGGGTAGGCGCATAATTTAGTTATCGCAGACGAAATTTTGAAGATTTTTATGTAAAGGATTTTATAACTATTTTTTTGTGTCGGTGTTTAGCAGTTTTTTTCAACAACAGAATATGATAATTTAAATGAAAAAGAAAACCAAGTGTCTTAATTTTTAATTTGAACTAAGCTCCTTCAAAAAATTGTTTCTATGATAAATCACCCATAAAAATATGGATACAGTTTTCTTAATGGAGAGAGGTAGAGCAATGTTAAAGCTGCGTTTTTGTTTTAGGATTATAGCCAGTAATGTTAACCAGTAATCTAAAGTGCAGTACCGCGTTCTCCGGCACCCATCCGCGACGCGACGCGCCCTGTGTCGTGCCTGAAGGATGACGGCGGGAGGATGAGGGCGACTGCAGCCGCAGCGTCTCTGCGGGCGCTAGGGCCGGGCGGCGGCTGCGGCGGCGCTGTGGGATTCGGCCCTGGGATTAAAATGCATGAACAAAGAGCAAGAAGAGCCCCGCGGTGATTGATGGTTGGGAATTAGAGATAAGCGGCCGCAAGACAATAGACAGCGCCTGTCGAGGATTAGCGCAGGCGAGTGAGTGGATCAGGCCAAATTGATAACCCCCAGCCGAGAACCTGTTTGGGATGTTGGGGCATTCTTGAAAAATGCGCCGTCTTATGTAATCCCCGGCGGCACGTCGTTTCAAATCCTGCTTCAGACATCTATTGACAAACGTGTTCGTTTTCGCATGCGCTGAGAGAAACAAAAAATCGTCTGTTTTTTGCGAGATATTCCCTGTTCACGATAGGCGAATTTTTTCTTAAAGATAATATGTGATTAACGTCATTACGAATGAGTTGATCTGAAGGAAATATGTGAATAAAAAGTGAAGAGATGAATATTGATTCAGGTATCTGTTGCAAGGAATGTGATGCGATTCTTCTAATTGTGGTGTAAATAGACGTATTCCTAAAATATGCATAGCGTTCCACGTTAGTACCGTAATTTGGAAACTTAAATTTAGAAATCAGAGAAATCAAAAATTAAAGTTTCTGTTAACAGGCTTAGACTGAATGTGCGTTTGCCTTTTTGAAGAAAGTGATTTGAAATATCCATCATGGGGGCTCGTTATATTTTGATTCGCGAAATATTTAAAAGTTTATACCTCGTAAATTTTGCTGTGACGTTCACAGGACGCGATGTCCATCCTGGTCGACTCACAATAGAAAAGATCGTATACAAGAGGAAATTCTGGATGAAAGGTAGTTTAGCGTCCCACGACATTTGCAGCGGGTGTTTATGGGGTGAAGCGATTCGTTTTCGCGCCGTGTAAATAAATGTCAGGGCGTCTGGAAGTGTTCCCAGAAGACTGTGACCTGCGTGGGAGAGATGGGCAGAACCGAAATTTATACTCCCTACATGACAACGAACTTCGTGGTGGAAGTGAGGACGTGTACTGCTGGAAGCAATCGCGTTCGATCCCACTTTTCTTCATGAGGTCATATACTTTTCGTGAAGTTAATGTTTGTACACGTGAGAATTTTGTGTGACCACGTTGCTCGTCATGTCTAAGAATTTACTGCCGTATGTAACTGCTCTTCTCTTATCGATTCTTGTCTTCTCTCACGTTTGAAAATAACAGTTTTCACATAATGTCCTATGTACGACGTATGTGTTTGTGTTTGTCCTTATAAGACCTCTGGATAATAAATGTTTATGTCAATATATGTAACAGTTCTGTTTACCTTTCGTCGGAATCCTTTCTTAATATTGGTGAAAACCAAACGAATTATAAATATTACTTCCCCTTAGCAACAACTATGTATGGATTCATGTTTAATAGAATACATTCAATCTAAAATTGATTTATGGTACAAGGTTCGAAACTTTCGAAGAATATAAAATAGTTCGTTTAAGCAACGTTGCAAATGCGCCTTCGAATAAAATTGCAGCGCCAAGCTCTTTAAGGTATCCATTTCGTTTCAATAACGCGCTCTATTGGATATCGAGCATTGGTCCCGATTCCCATGGCAGGCATGTGAATTTCGCCGACCGGCCAGCTGGACGCTAACAAGGCAGTAATGTGGCCGGTAAGGCCCTCGTAAAGCAACTGCTTTTACTACGACGCTCCGTCAACGACGTGCCTGGCTTGGGGGTCACCGTCGCCGAACGCCGCCCTTGCCTCCACTGCCCCTACGCCGCCAACTCCACTCCCACCGAGTGTGCCTCTGCATTCTCACCACCCACCACCTCCCCGCCACCGCGGTTCTTTACGTCTCTGCCGCCGCCACCACCACCACCCCCTCGCCCCGCTTCTACCACCATCACATCGCCATCATGAGCTCCGTCGCTACCTCCACCGCCGCCTCTCGGTTATCGATGGAATTGTTGGTCATATTTCAAGGTGCCCCGCGGGCCCTTAACTTTTATGATTGGGTTCTTTATTGGCGACCCTTGGGCGGCCCTGGTTAACGATGAGGGCGCCAGCGGAGGAGGGGACGGGCGATGGGGCGGGGCGGGGCGGGGCGGGGCGGAGCGGAGCGGGGCGCGCCGGGGTGCCGCACCGATGCGGGCGCGGGCGCGGACGCGGACGCAGGGCGAGAGGGATGGGGTTGCAGGGCGGCCCAATTAGCCGCCGGCTGAGGCGGGCGCCCTTCGGAGCGATGCTTATCGCTGGCCCCGGCGCCGGCATGCTCCATTCCCTAACCCTGCGGAACGCCCTGTTCTCCCACGTCCGAGTGGTGACTTGGACGAACGGACCTTGTTACTGTACCGAAGTCGCCCTTGTGCAACGGACTACAATACGCCTTTTATTCCGGGAAAAAATCTGATACGACAAAAGCAAATATTTATTAGGTGCTGTAATTTTCGACGACGAAAGTATCACAACGAACGGTCAAGTTATCTGTCTGCGGAATAGGTTTCTAAGATATTAATTCTGAAGTTTGAAGTTTGTGACAGTTTTACACAGTTTCATATTTTAAAAGAATAAAGCACTTCAAAAACACGTCAGTGCCTGTAAAATTAACTTTTTTTGAATTCACGGCCACACTTAAATTCAGGAGAAATGTTAATGGGTGGATGGTAAAATAATAAGTTCGTTTTGATTGCAATTGTTTCAGAATTCTATTGCTCCCTCATCAGGGCTATGGAATGTAGAAAATACAATATTACCGCACAGATTGTTACAATAATTAGATAAACTAAAATATGAACATATGTTTTTAATTAAAAATTGTGGTAACGGAAATGTTTGTAACATTAATTCTTCTATTTGTCTATCTTAACAACCCATCGTACCATTGTTGCATGTTCAATACGTGCATTATAAACAAGCATACCACCACATGGTATCCAGGAACCAACACAGAACTCAACACAGAAGCTCCCTCGAGGTCCGTGATTACATGACTGCCTAGATAGTGCCATCAGATGTAGACTGCTGAAGGCAATGTCTAATTTCGTCTACCATATGATGATTTCTCATTTTGACATTGAAAACGTTTTGTCTATTGCTCCAACAAAACTATTTCATTTTAATTTACATTTAATCATTTATTAGATGTAATATGTAGGTCTAATATATATTTACTTTGGTAAGCACCTGCATTGACATTCTTTTACAACTATAATTAAAACACTCTTGAACTTTAAATACAGTATATCTACATAGAGGATAGGATAAAGAAACGGAAGGAAAGATCGCCTGCGCTCTATGGCCCGTTTGTCAAGGTAAAGCTCATCATTTTCTTGGTGTTGTTCAGCAAAATCACGGATAACTACCGATCAGAGCAGCCGGCCTCAAGAATTCTCATCCAGTCAGCAGATGAATTCGATCTGTATAGGCAGTGTCGAAATTCCTACTACAGTTGATACTCAGATTTTAAGGCGTGATGGTGTGCTTGTGGATTCGTATTTTGCAGAAGCAGTAGCCGTATTTCATACACTCATTTCTTACCGAATCGTATTTGCCTATTAAGTGCACATGCATAGCGTCAGGAATGTAATAAAAAATAAGGGCTCTGTCATCAATAATTTGTTGCTATTATGTATTATATTCTATTGCAAACATCCGTGAAAATGTTTCTAATTTTCGTGGAAGTAAGAAGATATTTTGGGTCTGTACTCCTCAATAGAATGCAATATAAATTTAGAAAAATACTTCAATCGAATGAGATGTTTACAGGCGCTGAAATAAAATGCTTGTTTTAAATTGTCATGAAAGGCATGTTATACCATTTTCTAATGAATTCCTCATGTAACTAATAATACTCCTTAATGCAAATGTTGTCTTGTAAATCTTAGGTCGAAAAATGAGCTCATGAAACTTAATAAACTGTTTTGCTATAAAACTGCATTTCTGTGTCATAGAGGAAATATATTAAATCTAAATAAAATACAGTTCTTCGTCTGGGTCTGTATGTATTGTAATTCAAAGAAATGCTTTGTTTTGTAATGGAGAGCACGACACAGACGCGTACTGTTCCATTGTTTACGAGGTGTAGTATGTCCCCATTGACAACATTCCTTCACAAACTACAAGGGTATGTGAACTTTCATTTTCACTTTCACTTACAGTTATATTTCTACTTGAGTCATTATTACACCGGTTTATGTCGCCCTCATTTCGTTATTGTATTTCTTCTTCACACAATCCTTCCATTTTATGAGCCGTCTCATTGTCTCAAGGATCTTCCATGAAAGACGAGACAAGAAAGTATAATGAGTTCCATTCACCTACGTAACATATGAGGAAAGTTGCGCTGTGTGTTCTCTTTCTGCTTCAATGAACGTAAACCTGTTGTTGTAACTCGTATATTTGTGATATCCTGCCTATCGCATCGTTTTCAATAGGAATGCATTATAAGGTTTGAATTATCTGAGGCTCTAGATTAAGTGCTGTATCATTAACATCGGTCCGGAGCTTCAATGAAGACTTTTAATCAAGCTGTCGTGAGAGTCGCTTATTGGACATTCGAGACGAGGCTCCAAACGACCGAACCGGCCCCACGGGAGCAGCGGGCCCGTCTTCAGTCGAGATGCCGCCTCGCCTCGGCTCGCCGACGCCCGGCGACGCCCGCCTCGGGCCACCACTGACAGTGACCACCGCCCACCGCTGCCCTTCCGCCGCCGCGCCCCTCTTCCCCACCGCCCGCACCACACCACTTTGCCCACCTGCCGCCATCCGCGACATCCACCCCAATTCAACCCACTCTCGGACTCACCTGCCCGCTCAGCCGGCAGCGACCACCCGCTTCATCTCGCGACCACCCACCACCCTTCCGCCGCCGCGGCCCCCGCCCACCTCGGTTATCACTACCCGCCACAATTCGCAATCACCCTTCCGACGACGCCCTTCGCCGCCCGCTTCCGTTCAATTCAACGCACCATCACCTTCCCTCAGCCACCAACGCCCGCCCGCCACCTCCCGCTGCCGCCCGCTACCATCCACGGTCATCTCTCTCAGTACCGTTTTTCATTACTCTTCACCGTTTTCGTCTGCTCACCATCATCCGCTGCTGCGGTCCTCCGCCCGCCATCAACTGCTACTATCCGTTGCTGTCCATCACTCGCGCCTTCAGACTCGACCGCGTTCCTCTGCCCTTCTCGTTCACCACCGTTCGTGTGTAACATCTGTAGCCATTCATCTCCGCCCTTTTCGTCCCGTCGCTGCGCCCGAACAAGAGATGCGACATTGACAGGGAAACAGGAATGTTTTTAAACATGTGTGATGTAGTAACCTACAACATTAACGTTTGGTGGGGGAAGAAATTAATTTGACCTTGGCCGCGTTGATTAATTTAGAATTAAGATTTAACTGGCGGAAAGTAGCAATAATGAAAACAAATAAGATAACTGACCCTGAAACTTGAACGCCCGTTTCAAGAGATCGGAGCTTCGTCAGTTCACGGAAAGGAGGGGGATTTGCTCATGCGTTGGCCGTCTAACTGCGCGCGAAAGACGAGGAAACGCAGAATACCTGCTCACCGATATTTCCCTCGTCTACGGGGCCATTTCTCGAGCGAGAGATAAGAAATAGGTTTCTGTAATAACATTAATGTTTTTATAACCTCTGCATCGATGTCCCAGGCCTAGCCCGAAGATAACCGACCAACATCGTCTGCGTTCTTTGCTTTTCTCCACCTTTCACTCGTCGTCGTTGAAAGATGCCTGTTGCTAAGGCCGCTAACTGCAGACATTTCTCGCCCAGCTTGTAGCTTTCAAGCCGTCTATTGGCACCGCTATTGTGAGTTCCTTATGACGCTATTAGTTCTTGTGCACTCGACCAATGCAACTTTTCCTTGACTCGCAACATCCGTAGCCCATGTATCTCCTCTTGGATTCATCTTTTCTCGCAGACTCGGCCATTGCAACCTCTGGCTCTCACTGTGATCTTTGCCTCTACACCTACCGTTACACCTTCTCCACCATCTTCGCCCGCTGATCTATAGCTGATCACCTTTCCTCCAACACACTATTGTTATCTGCCAAGATTTGTCCTCTGTGTAGCTTCACTATCCAGCAGCCATTGCCCATTGCTTCCCGATTCATCCATGCGATCCCATGCCGTCTTTATGCTGACTCCATTCGTCTCTACCTCTGTCGCTACCTCGTCCAATTCACCTCCGTCGCGTACCTTGTTTATCACAATTCCCTGCTCCCCTCCCTTTCCAGCCCCTCCCCCCAGCCGTCGGCGTGAGCGGCGGAGGCTCAACATATGAATTCCGCGGGCCGCTCTCTTCCCGCTATAAAGTATGCGCCCTCCGCCCGTTTTTCCTCGCCACCCACTCTCCCCTCACTCACTCCTCTAGCAGGGCCGCGTGGCCGTCCTCCTGTCTTCCCCCTGACCGTTCGCCCGCCCGATCCCCGCCCACCCGCCGCGAACACGCATTAGGCGCAGCGTTTTTCGGCCGCGGTGCCCGGTGGCGGGGTTGTTGGCCCCCGCCTAATGCGCGGCGGCGTGTGACACCGGCCGCATGGCTGATGCGTCCGCCGGCCTCCTCCGCCTCCCGCGCCTCTTAAAACTGTCAGAGAGGCCGGATTCCGTCTCGCGGCGCCGATGCCGCCGACGCTTTGTCGGGGGCGGCGTGTTGACGAGGCTTGCGGTGGTGGTGATGGGAGAAGACGGGGTGCCAGGTCGGTTCCCGGTTTCTTGGAAACACGTTCCCAATTTTTGCTACTTTGTTAGTGCAGAAGTGGTGACGTTTCTGTTACCGCTCTAGGGAAAGAAGGGGGTATGTTGCAAAGCACTGTAGCAGTCAGGGTCCTTTGCGTCAAGTGCTCTGAGATAAAGTTTCTGATCTTCATTATCATTTTGATTTGTGAAATTTACTCTTTTCACCTGTCAATATTTCTATGTAGACAAGAGTAATATTTAGAAACCATTTGTAGAAATTCTATACGTGTAATTGAATAATGAAAATGGCAGGGTCAGATGAATGCACTTTCATTCAAATGACTGTCACATCGAACCTTTTTCCGGATGCGAAGTCGGTTAAGATCTGCGAAAAAGGATTTCCTTCTCTCCTCTAGAGTTCCTTAAATGGCAGTGGTTACACGTGATAAACACCCCCTCCTCCCGTTGCAATGATTCTGGGAAAATCAGGTGTCTGGCGAATAGAGTCCGTGAGATCCATCTCGGTTAAAGTATTTCGAATTAGATTTAATAAGCAGTCTGTTTTGAGACTTTATCTAGTCACTTTTAAATCCAATACGCTTGAAATATTTCCACCACATATTAATTCTGTGAACAATTTGTTGGAGTAAAAAGGCCACTACGATTCATTTTTCTGAATTTACAGAAGAAGCAGTTTAAAATACTTTTATCCCCTAAGAGAAAGTGGGCATAATGTTGTTTGGGTTACATCTAACTTCATTATTAATGTCTTTTAGTCAGAGTTTTAATTCCAACAATGATATAAGATTAAGATGATTAAAATATTCCATTTCAGCAATAAATTGATACTGAATCTTGAACACCCGAGGTACAAAATTGTTAATACTTGATGATAAGAAATTCCTGATAATATTAGCAACTATACGGTAGATTTCTGTGTGATTTTTATTATGAGAAACCAAGTTAGTGTAACTGGTGGTTTGTGGTTGAGAAAGTGTTTCCCTCCCATCACATCGTAGTACATCACATTCCTCACTGTGTTTCCTTTCGTACTTCCCCCGAGGCGCCGGTCTCCGAACCGTCATTCGTAACATTCTGCGCCCAAACCGCCTCCACGTCATGGTGGGGAGAGCGCGTTGCACGAGCGGCATCAGCTCGGTGCCCAAGTCGCTTTTCGAAGACGGAGGAAGTGCCGGCAAAAACACGGCAGGCGGCGGCGGCGGCTGCGGCGGCGGCCACCCGCTTGCGCGGGCCGGCCACCCGATCTTTGGCCATCTTTGGGGGCCAGTTGCGAGCCTTTACCAGCTCTTCTGGCGACGTGTCCCGAATGGCGCGCGAGGCGTCGAGCCGCGTCGCCGGCCGCGCGTTTTTACGCGGCGCGCACTGGGCCCGAAGCGAAAGGCGCTGCCCAGGGAGCTAGCGGTCCATCCACAGCGTCGCAATTACTGAAGCAAATACTACGTGAATGCATACACACTCACAGCGGATAATGTAGATATCAGTCATTGAACCGATAACCAACCGAGGTGTGATAAGTGTGTTGTTGGCCGTGTTCCTTCAACATTTTTCGTAATACCATCTTAATAGAAAATGATAATATAAACAGGAAATACCGTTTACTGTAATCAGCGTATCCATACCGTCTTTAGCTACAGTGTATTTCGATTGTTGTGGTCGTTGAGAATGGCTTTTTATTCCTTTGATTGCGTTAAGTAGATACAGCAGGGCAGTATTACGAAAATATATTGATAGGAGTGCTTTGGAAATCATTGACTAATCTGCCAGGAACGGAAATGAGAGGATTCTTCGTTCATCTATTCCAATTATGTTTATTGAGACAATCCTACGAACGTAAGCAATAAAAAACAAGTATTCATGAAGAACAGAAAATATTATTAATCTTTTATCTGTTTTATGCCAAGTCAAATACAACAACAACAACAACAACAACAACAACATATTTCTAAATGGTGCATTATTTATTAGTGAAATAGTGAGTAAATATAGTTTATTGGAGGTGCATCAAGAGAAGTAGCTACATCTCCAAATTTACTTTCTACTTCGACATCCTGGGTATGAGATTTACACCAAGGAGTCTGCAATATGTTTTACACTGGATCATTAAAGGTTGATTGATTATTGATTAATTAGTGATTCTGGGCACATCAACTGCTAAGGTCATTAGTCCTGTAAGTGTAGTGCATTTTGTCCTTGGGAGGAGGCGCTGATCTTCGCTGGATGGTGAGATCAGGCGCCGTCCTGCGGTACGCTAATAAGATTTTCCCCAACCAGGTATCTCCCACGAGCGGGGCACCGTCCCAGCCGGGACAAACTCTAAGCTCCCGGCCGGTCTCCTGACGTGTGTGGAAGTGAAGTGCATGTTAGTGTAAGTGTGTGTAAGAAAAGGATGAGGATAGTACACGGAACAGGAATGAAATATTTGTTAGCTCGTTTGCTCCGACATTCGCCTGCTATCGATCGGAGAAACCACGGAAAATCAGAGGAGCCGGCAGCCCGAATTTTACTCCAGACAGCGACTGATCTGGCGTAGCTATCTAGGAAAGAGTCAAAAATTCTGCCACCGTTGGGACTCGAATCTGGACTGGATCATTATAGAAGTCTCTGCCAGCTGAAGTCAATTCCCAGCGATTTATCCGTAACTAATTCCCATAATCGGTTGACGATGGGACACGACCCACGCTCAGTTGGCATTCGGCCCCACTGTGCGCCACGGAGAGGCGAGGCGGGCGCTGACGGACGCGCGCGCCGCGGGAGGGGTGATGGCTTATTGCTTATCACGCGCCGCCCATCGGCGTCGGATCTCGGCCGCGCCGCGCCGCGTCGCAGAGGACAGTCCGAGGACGGTGCCTCTCCACACAAAGGCTTCTTCTGCACTCCGCGGCGCGGCGCTGCTCGGCCACTCGCGACGGCCAATTACACGTGTCCCTCGCCGCGCCACTCGTAAATACGGGAGACGTTATGGCGCTCGGGGGCCGCAGGCCGGGCAGTCCGTATTCGTTTGGCGATATAGAATGTTGTAATAACGCAATTCGGAATACTGGACTGTTGAAGTTTTTCAGATCTCCCAAAGGCGCAAAACGGATCGTAAGGAGGAAAGTAAATGGTTCCTAAAAAAGAGGAGAGATGTGTACTGTTTCCAGTGAGAGACTGTGAGAGGAAGTGAAAACGCACGAAACAATGCAAAAATGTTAAGTAGGGCAAGAACAGAGAAAAGCCCAGAGAATAAACCAGAGAAAGACATGTGCAGGCCATGAAAATAGAAAAATAGATACGACACGTACGGTTATTACATGATCGTATCATCAGATCATGAATTCAATTCATGAAGATAAATCTCCCAAGCACTAATAAGGAATGAAGGCAGAAAGAATTGTTGATGTGGGTGAACGTTACGTACGCGATCTGAAAAGCGAATGTATTCTTTCGCTTCCTCCAGTTTTTGCGCTTCTTGGGCGATACTGTTAATATTTTTAAAACATGAGATAACTCTTTCCTAGCATTATATTAGAAATCCACAACTCTTTCAAAGGTTAACTGTTCGCGTACCGTGAAGGGAACAAGTTTAGCATAGCAATTGCATTCCAGAAACAATGAAATGTCATTCCGTCAACGTCTACCTTTAATTTTTTATATGACGGAGCGCACATCTCGGGAAACAATCATCGATTAAAAAAAAAAACTGTTTTAAACGTAAGCTCTCTTTGTTACTTATCTGGTATCAGTTTTGTCAAAACGTAATGAAATAAACAAATATTAATAACGACCATCAAATGTATTCGATAACATTGTTGATTGCATGACTTATTTCACTCGACCATGTTCCAGTAGCATTGCTATGTATTTCCAATATGATGAGAAAGGTATAAATTACACTTCAGGTAGAGCCTTAGAGTGCATTCTTAGTTTCAGTACATTTTATAGAAATATTGGAATTTCATTCTTCGGGCGTTTTTGAGACATTCAGCACATTACATTTCCATGTACGTCCGTAAATTATAGTTGGCGAATTCTGAGAGTTGCTGACCTTTCGATAGAATGTTATTTCAAACTACTCTTAAAAGAGCTATTTAATGGAAAGTCCTCGATAGAATGTCAGCTCAAGAATTTTTTTTAAAAAATTTCTCTAATCATTATCTCTTTTTCATTTACTATAAATGTAAGTATTAACAGTAAATAAAAAAACAGATTAGAATTTTTGGCAGTTCGTAAGAAAGATGATACCCAAATATTTTAAATAAATTACTGATAAAATGGACGGGCTTCATCACACCCCAAATCGGAGACAACTACTGATGGAATTATCTGGAACGGTACAGCATGTGACGGAAATACCTTCCGCGGAATACGAGCGGCCCGGCCCAGGTCAGCGCCTCAACGCCCCTCACCTCCTCCGAGTCGTCACCTCAAGCTTTAATAGGAACCAACTGGACCTTGCATCGCCCATTAGCGAAGCGCTCATTAGACGGCGGGCGCTCTCCACTCTGCGCTCATTAGGGCTGGCGGCTCCTGGGCGACGCGACGTCGGGCGCGCGCGCTCGGGCGGGCGGTCGGGCGAGCACCCGGGGTGGGCGTGCGGGGGCGGCGCGCGGGATTCGCTCCCGCTGCCGTGGCTCCTATTACCCATCCGCCGCCGCGCATTAGACGGCAGCGGGGCGCGGGCGGGGGAGGGGCGGTGGCCGCCCGGGAGCCGTGTCCTCACAATGGGCGGTGGCGGCGGCGCGCCGTTTGAGTCCAGGACAATGCGTCTGGCCGCCGCCGCCGCCGCCGCTGCTGCTGTGGATCCCGGCGCCCGCGGTCTGTGTGATTCAGCTGTTTCGCCGCCGAGGTGTGAAAGCGTTGTGCTGTGCCGCGTGCGTTGCGGCGGCCCGGGGACGCCCCTTGTGTCTTTCTCGGTGGTGGTGGTGGTGGTGGTGGTGGTGGTGGTGGTGGAGGCGGGGTAGGCCGCACCTACCGGATCCGCGCTCCGTCTTCCTTGTTACCCGCGCCCAGATGCCGCTGGATTACTCGCACAATATCGCCGCTAATACTGCCCACCGCTGGCAACAGGTGTATCGCGCGGCGGCTCTTGAGACCTCTGACCGCCTCCGCTCACTCTCTGAATAGCTGTCCCGCACTTTAACTCCTGTGCTCCGTGGCAATGTCGTGAGCCTCCGCTGTGTAATCCTTCCATCTCCAAAACTGTGTTAACATGATATTGTCTATTAATGGTAGTTGCAATGAAATATAGAGTATTATTTGCGTCCCTTAGAGATCTCGAACATACCCTTGCGTTAGTTGTATTTAATTATTCCTGTTTATGATTCAGCTTCAAGTAATGCAAAGAAAAGTTACGATATCTTCTAAGAGTAACCGACACATTTATAAAACATATTGATAAATATTAATTATGTTGGAAGAATAGCTGATGCCCTTCGCGACATTTGAATCGGTGGTACTCGATGAACAATTTCGCGATAGAAACCGCAGGTTTAACTAGTACTGTGTACGTTGTAACAAAACGGAAAACGTGAATAATATAAGAACTTCCGAATTGTTTCCATCGATGGGCGAAGAATGGTTAACGAGCAGTCGAGAAAACGAAGTTGGGCTTGAAAGAGGTATAGTGCTCTTGTTCACCTGATGGGAACCGGTCGTTCAAGCGGCGTCAGGAGAACATCGTGCGGAAGTTCAACAGCTCGCACTCGAGCTGATGTTGAGCGATAATGGGGAGAATATCGAGCTGGCGTTGAGCGGAGTTGACTGAGCATCGGCTGAATACCAAGGTATGTGGAACGTTGTGGAGCGAGCGTCGAATGGACGCCGAACGGACTCCGGACGGCAGTCGAGCGAGCTTAGAGCGGGACTTTAGAGAGGTATTTGGCTAGGCACAGAGTGCTGAAGACGAACGGATATCCAGTTGTCGTCAGCGAGTGTTAAACGGGCTTCCTCCAGCCGTTGCCGATGTTTTGCGCAGGAGGTTCCAACGGAGTCTCCGACGGAGGCGGCGGGAGAGCCTTCCAGAGCGCTGCCTGGCGGCACTCCCTTCGCCTGCGAAACCGGATCGCCGGCGCCCGCTCCACCCCGCCAAGATTGCGACCTTTCGCGAAAATGGCCGCCCTCTCATTAACCATTGCGTTTACCGTTCGCAGGCTAGGAGGTGCTATCAAATAGAGCTTACACCGCGGCCTGCCCTGACCATGTATGGAGCAAATTTGTATGTGCCGAGTGGTTCAAAGCCAAAGTTTACATGCAATTTCCGACAGCATTGTTTATGCTAGCGAATTTCCCGAAACCGTCGTGCAATTCAGTTTTCAAGTGTCCTAGTCGGAGCTGGTACATATGAAATTCAGTGTTTACTTCGCTATTATTGCACGAGATGAAACTATACACGAGAGTAGGACATTGTTCCGACATGTGTAATAGAAACCATATCTCAAGCATTCGGACATTTTCGTTACGACTTTCGCTAACATATTTCTCTAGAGAGCGTTACGCACCTTTATACCTCACGTAATAAACGACATAATGGGATCTAGCCTCTCTTAAATGCAATGTAATCCTAAAATGGGAATAGGTGCTGGACAAGTTTAGAGTAGCAAGAGAATTCCTCACGACCCATATCCATAATATTTTTAACCCCTTTGTCTACAAAGATCGTTTAGGTTATTATAGTTGAAGCAAACTATGGAAGAGTAACTGGGGTCACGGTTAACGGTCGTGCCTCTACCATAGATTGGTCCTCCCATTAATTGGTTGTTGTGTACATAGGTACATAGGTTGTGTACACATAGAATATTCGTAATAACGTAAGGTAAACGCAGCGCATGGAAGGCGCCTTGCCTTCCACGGCCGCCACGCGAAGCGCCCAGGAGGCGCTGGCAGCCTCCCAGTAGCCGCCGCCGCCGCCTCGTCCTCTGCCGCCGCTGCGCTTCGCCGTCACCTCCGCCATCAGCGCCGCCATCCCCGCCGCCGCCGCCGCCGCCGCCATCGTCGCCGAGGAGCCACTTAGTCCGGAACCGGTATTCGCCGCCTGCGGCTGTGTATATAAAAGTGACCTCCAAATATGCATTAATTCACAAAATTATATTTGGTTTACAAGTAGGTTTTTGTCTCCTCCCCCTCGCCCTCTCATTATCCCCCTCCCCGCGCCCTGCTGCGCGGCGCAGCGCCGGGCCGCGTCGCCCCGCGCCACTCCGCTCCGCTCCGCTCCTCGCCCTTCTCGGGCGGTGGGCTCTCGCTGGCGGAGGAGAGGGAAGAGAAGAAGGTGGAAATAAAAGTGAACGGCTGGGGAGACAAAAAGGGGGAAGAAGGCGGAATGGGCGGTGAACAGGGAAGGGAGACATGCAGGTAGAGACGAGATGAGATGGGGTAGACTTACATGAGACGTAAGGAAAGGAGAAGTAGAGTAGGACAGGAGAGAAGGAAAAGAAAGACGAGGAGGCAGGGAGAGGAACAGAATGTGTAAAACTTGGAAGAAGAGGGCCGGAAAAGAAGGTCGGATGTTTAGAAGAGAAGGTGAGAGAAAACGCGCAGTTATTGAAGGAAAAGGGTGGAGTAGGAAGGAGAATCTCGGGAGGCGGTAGATGAAGGTAGCGGCGACACCAGAGACGGCGATGGCAACGAAAATAAGGGATTCGGCGGTGCCAAAGCGGGCGGGGGCGGCGGCGATGGCGGTGGCGGCGCAAGGGGACGGGGCGAGGGCGGCGGAATCGTTATTAGCTTCCACCCTTTGTGTGCGCGTCGGGCGGTGTCATTAGGAGCGGCCGAGGCGGGAGGAAGGCGCAGCGCGAGGAAACAAATCGTTTGGGCGACGGGGAAGGTGGAACGCTCGGGTGCCGCCGCCGCCGCCTGTGGACCCTTCCGACTCCACAGCGACTCATGCGCTAGGGAATGGGGCGCGTTGGAGAGCTTTCGGTCAGGCGGTCAGGTGCTCTAGCTTGGTTTGTTTTAGGATAATTCTCACTAAATCAACTGTAAATTGTTGAAACGGAGTTATTAGTTTCTGAAGATGATTAGATTGCTCTGTATGCAGTAGTTACACAGCTTCGAATTGCATGTCTAATGTACAGGTTGGACTCCTTGCGTGAAAAAAAAAACAACAACATATATTGAGTGTGTCAGTTTAAGATCCTTCGATCGGTAGACTAGAACTAATGAATAATTAGTACTATGTCCTGAGAATAGTGAGTCAGAATCATATGCATGTAAGCTCAATAGTTTCGCAGTACACGTTAAGTTATTAATAGTTTCTATTAACTTGTTTCGATATCACATTTGTTTTCGTTTAGTTTTGGAGAATTGTGAGAAATGTCATGTTTTTCCTCTTTATACTGATTGGATGGAAAACAGGGCTGTTTTTAATGTTTAGTCCGTGGCAAAAAGTAAAACACGAATTGTTATTATATTTATATTGTTCATGATCGAAAGCTCGGTGAAAATACTAGTGTTTGTGGCAGAAATATCAGAAATTGCGATACTGCCTTTGCCTAAATATCCTTGTGCCTGCATGCCATTTATTGTCTACATCTTTTCTAGAAGTTTCAATTTTTTAATTAACTTCTGTCGCTTAAATATTTCATTTGCAATGAAACCTGTCGATTGTCTCTTCTTTATGTTTGTTTATTTGAAATTGCTGACCCACGGATAGATTTGTCCTCCAATTGCTGCCTGTATACACGGGAGTACTCCGCTTTTATAATTCTCTGACCACAGTTAATAACTCCTAATGACGGGGTGACTAACGAGTTTTCTTTTAAATATAGTATGCGCGAACGTTCATTTTATGTGTACACGGACGAACATCAAATTATTTTGACGTCGCTTGCAGTGCTAAAGACATAAACCTCTTCTCGAATGCCCTGCCGTCCTGTGAGACGGCTCGATGTCGTATTAATGAGTTTGTACATTTGCTCCCGATGACTGTTAGGTATCATTTAGCTTTGTCATTAGAACGTCTTCCTGGGGATGCAATGGATTTTTTCCCTCACCGAGCGTGGTCAGCTTTACGTCTCGTCAATTCACTTTACAATTTTAAGAGCGGTGCTCTCACCGCGGACCGGAATAACATTACCCTTCTCTCATCAAACGCGGCCTCCTCCTTCTCCCCCTCCCCCTCCCCTTCCCTCCCGCTTCTTCCCCCCAACATTCGCGTGCGCCCCGCGCTCTATTCCTGATGAATGCACCATTACCCTTGCCATTAACTTTAATGTCCAACACGAAAAGAAATTAACAAGCCGTCGAGACGGACTGAGGAGCCTGCGGGACCGGCGGCGGCGGCGGCGGCTGCAGTGACGAACGTCATTATCATGGCATGTCTGCTGGATGTGTGTACAGCGCACCCCTCCCGCGCGCCATCTGTTAGCTGTTGATGCGCCTGGCACGCACTGCGGCGGGGCGGTGCGCGGGGACACGCACAGAGGGAGCGGCCACGGGGAGCGCGGGCGAAGGGTTCACGCGGCCACGCGGCCCAGATCGATCTCACATTCCCTAGTTGCATGGTAAATAAATAGCCAAGACGCGCGTTCCGCAAAATGTTAGCAGTCGCAGATGAAAATGCTTGAGGTGCCGACGTGGATTCTTCAATACATGTTATGCGTGAGCTTATCTGTCAATATTTGTGCCATACATAAACATCGTTTTTGTAGTTTTTACTTTCAATTTGTCTATGTATAACAAAATCAAAGAACACATCAAAAATGTCTCGTATCTGCTTCAAAATTCATTCAGTTAGAAAAAAAGAGACAGGTTTCGAAAAAGGAGTTCGCGTCTTTTTCAAGGTAATTGGCACATAAACAATCATAATGATCTAATTCACAAAAACAATATTCTAGGAAAACTTGACATTTGTGAACTCAAAAATCAATAATCTTGGAAAACGCCTTTTTTAAAAGATATGTTCTACACGAACATTAACAATTCCATACGAACAACAATAACTACAGTTGTACAATAAGTACAGTAAGTACAGTTTACTTGATGAATGAAGTCTGTAACGTCAAACATCAACGTGGATGAATGTGAATAAAAATTCAAAATCAATCACTATTTATTTTAGATTGTTATGCTTCAAATATGCTGTGCCAAAGAAATATGTGACTATCTTACCAAGGAACATCGTACTCTACAACATAAAAGGTGTCTAATGAAACTTGTATACATGTGATCACGCCTTCTAAACATGAAATCTGTACTTGCAAATGACCAAGCAGTCGAAACGTCGTACAATTAAGCCAAACGAGCATATAAATTAACTTTAATTTTATTTTATATATTAGATTTTAATGTAAAAATCACAACCGTATTTCATATAGAGGGATCTCCGTGTTCTAAAACATTGTCATTGTTCCACTCACATCTTATAGGTCTATTGCTCGTGCTTACCGTGTTTTCTGAAGCATCCGATATTTCGTGCTCGCAGGTGTCCCGCAGAGCCCGTAGGGGAACGCGCGGCATGGGCCAGGCCTCCTCACGGGGCGCCCCTCTCGCCGACCCCCACTTCCTCTTCCTTCGCCTCCTCCTGGCACTCCCTCTCCCCACTCTCTCTTCCTTCGCTTCTTTCCATCCATTACTTCCCAATCCCTCTCCTCACATCCTTCGCGTCTGCCCCGATTCGGCTCTGTCTTCCTCACCTTTGCTTCTTCCCCACCCTTTTCTCGCTGTCCCTCCCTCCTCCTTCACATCTCCCTCCCCTCTCGTTCGCCGTCTCTCCCTCTCCTTTTGTCTCTGCTCATGCTCCCCTTCTCGCGTCTGGGGCATCGCCTCATAAATCGCTCCTGGGAATCCAGCGCTCTCAAGGCCGCCGCCTCCGCTGTTTGCGTGCTCGCGCCTGTTTAGGGTGGCTGATGATGGTTATATGAGTTTTTCGTTACGCAAATGGTACATCCAGTGTGTATGTGTGTGAGGGATGCTGGGACTTTTTAAGCAGCGTTTTGAAAGGACAGCAAGGTAGCTTAGGTTGACGTTTTGTGTTAAGTGGGTTGTTCCGTTAAGTAAATAACTCGTTAAATGAATAGATTGATCATCTCAGATGGGAGAGATTTCATTAAATACTCAAAGGCAACGTCGGTAGTACATGAAACGAAGAAATTCATGTCATGTATTAACGAGTGGCTTTGAATATTTGGAAATTTAACCTAATATTTTGCTTTAAAATTCATTAGTTATAAGGTTTGATCATGACGTGATGTCCCATGATAGTTCCGTGATGTTTGGTTATCAGTGCATCACACATTCTGATGTTAAGATCATTTGATAATTTTGATTGGTACTTCAATATTACGAAAATCAGATATTGCCGCTGGTTCAATGAATGTAAATTTCATTGTTAGCATTTGATATGAAATTCTTCTTAAAGGGTGTTATATAATCTGCTGTTATTTGATTTATGGTGTATTCCGTGACCATGAAACATATCCGTAATGCAAGGAAATTTGCTTTGATAAGAGTTTCGCTTTGATAATCGTACCGTTACCGGTAGTCGTGGAGCCATAGAAAATGAAAAGGGGAGGGATTTTAATTTCACGTTGGTTGGGCTCTGACACATCGGGGCGGTGGCGCGGTGGTGGCGGTGGCGGCGGCAGCACCCGTGGCAGCGGTGGAGGCAGAAGTTGCGGTGGAGTTGGCCGGCACACACTGGCTGTTGGCTCGCATACAATGCAGCGGCCGGAACATATTGGCGTGTATTAAACATTTCATGGTCCCGCGCCGGCGAACCGGCCTCGGCTGCCCCCGAACATCCTTGACCGGCCTCACGAATTCTGCTTCGGCCGCTTGACCGCATCCCCTTTCTAGCCTGCTCTCCCCCTATAGTTCGCGGTCCCGCCAAGAGGAGCCGCTCACTGCCTGATGCGCCACCCCTGAGGGGGTCCTCTATTCCGTACATCCTTCATTCCTACTGTAATCCCTCCCTCTCATAGGAATTCAGACTTTACATTTGCTACGACGGCCTTTGCTATCAAATTAAGTGGTGATATGAATGAGGTGATGCGGTCTATGAAGATCCCGTTCTCCTCTTCATGGCCAAGCCTGTAAATTATCATCTGCCTTACTCGTCAAAGAAAATAGGATTTTATCGAATTTGATAATTTTAAAATTTTAATTATCCACCATGCATTACGAGAATACATCATTTGAACCGTAAGCCTGTTGAGACCACTCGAGACTCGTGTTGCTTGATTTTCGCATCATTATTGAGAGTGGGGTCACTAGAGTGAGGTGGACATGAATATCTGACCTAGAGACAGATTACAGGATAACTTAAATTTTTTAGTGGGAAAGTCATACCAGAGCCTTGAGCTCAGTCAATTTTGGACGAAGTAAATGGTTTATTTCTTTTCAATCTTTATATTTTAATCATTACCTTTTTTCGTCGGATACAGCTATTTGTGTTTCAAGAAAGTACTAGAGCTCCTACATCATTATTCCTTTCTATAAATCTCAAACACTATGTAATATTGCCCTCCTTCGCTTTGGACCTCAACAGCTTTTCTAATTATGCCCAACTCTTTGACATTCATCATAATACGGTTTCTTTTAAATTTTCACTAAATTATTTTTGTTTATAGTTGTCCTTTGCAGATCGATTGAGCAACTGACGGAAACCTGACGACATTATTGTTGGGCAATTCACTTTGAAATTTGTCTTCATAATGTACTTCCACCAATACGCATTATATTTTCAGTTTTGAATTTTCTTAACGTTCTCAAAATTTAAGATATACACCACCGTCGTAGCCAGGTTTTCGTTTTATACGAATTTATTTTTAAAAGTAATGCCTTCATAAGAAATTCCGTCTCTTGTCTCATTCAAACCCTAGAGACTCACTAAATCTCACTATCATTTTCCATCCCTGTATCATATCTGCCTATACAGCCTCATTATTCCTCTAATATTCCTCTTCCATTTTTTATATTACTCCGTCTTTACCTTCTACCCTCATTTCCTTCCCCTACACCTCTTAGTTAGTGCGTACTTGTTCATCACGCCCAACGAGCCAATCTGTCGACCGGAAAGAATTTATAAATTCGTGCGTAACTGACTCTTTTTGCTGTTTATATTTGTCGAACATTTTTTTGTTTTGTGTTCTGTTTGGGAGAATTCCGAAAAATCGGTGCTCGTAGATGGTTTGTTGCCCGGAACGCATCGCTGCAGAAGAATTGCCCGAGGGCACTTGTGGGCACGCATGCTGCGCCCAAATAATGTGGCTTCACCGCCCCCCCCCCCCGGCCCGGCTGCGTCGGTCGAAAGCAAGTTGCGATGAAATTTTCTGTTTTGACGATGGAGTATACTCAGTGTGCACTCTGAAACAAACACCAACACTGTTTTATTCGGTAGCTGGAAATATTTGCTAACGATGTATTCAGTTCCGTGCATTCCCCAGGGAAATTCAATGGCTTTTGTCTACAGTTTTTGTCGGTTGATGAGAATTGGTGAAAACTATGGACTGAGTGCTGTTTGCTGACTTGCTTTGGTACGCAGTATTGATATGTATATGTATGCTGCAGTGATATAATGAAGTAAATATTGATCTGTGAGAATCAACTGCAGTAACTTGCTAGTTGCGAATTAAACGTGGGCATCTCAAATATCGCGCGGGATTACAACATTTGTGTAATATAGAAATGCTTTTTTAACTAGTTATTTTGATATTTATTCATTAAATTAAGGCAGGAAAAAAAGTTGTTTCTATTATTTCAAAGGCTGGTAAGGATATGTAGATAGGTATTCAGGTGAATTGCAGATGACTTGGCATCAGTACATGATTTATACAAGAAGAGTTATTTCAGTACAGATTGAAGATTGAAATTTAGTACGTGTTGTGAATACGTGGCCAAGATATAATAAAATCATGGTGGGGTTTTAATATTAACAAAATTCCAGGAGAGTTTCTGTGATAGAACAATTTGATTTAGTGAAATCTGGAAACGGAAGTTAACGGACACATCCTTAATCTTGGCCCACGTGGAAGACGCATCGTAACAGCTAAAAATAATTAAATAAAAACAGGTATTTGAGGAAACGATTTTTTTCTCGTGGAAGGGTCCGCTTTGGTTAATTGCGCTCCGGGTCGTCCGAGAATGAAACTCTACTCCACCCTGCCGCTGCGCTCCCCCCGACGAGTGGCCCCAGGTAATTGTCGGCCGTTGCTCTATTTGCTACTGGGCACTTCCTTGTCGACGCGGCGCCCACTCGTTAGACTCGTCGGGGCGCCTGACGGTGGTTGACGGGCAGGTGCCTCGGCGGGCATTGGGCGTCTCTAATTTCCTCCTCGCCCCGCCGCCGCCACTGCATCCAACACCATTCCCATCACCATCGTCACTGCCTCCACCAACACGTGTATCTCCTTCACTGCAGTCACAATCAAAATTATATCAACTCCAAATTTACCAGCTGAAGCACCAACGCCATTGGTTCATCACTACTACCTCAACCACACCCACTTCTTCCATCGTCATTTCCTCCTCCACTTACTAACCCCATCATCTCAACCCTCCAGTATCGCGCTTGATCGTTTACATGGTTTGCACAATCTTCCTTTCCTCCGTTTGCACCATCTGCCATAAGCGATTTGCATTACTCCTATAAGTGACACTACGACTTCAACCACGCCCACTTCTTCCATCGTCATCATTTCCTCCTCTACCACCTACCTCATAACTCCATCATCTCGGCCCTCAAGAACCGCGCTGGATCGTTTATATGAGTTGCACAATCTTTCCCTCCACCGTTTGCACCATCTCCCAGAAGCGATGCGGGTCTCATAATCACTGATGGCGTGGATTATTTACAATACCGTCAGAACCACTCACTGTCTACTCTGCTGGCACTGCTACGGCACATCCATATTACTTTACTATCACCGTTGCCGCCCTCCTTTAAACCATCGAAAACGTTACTGCCGCCAATACCAGACATAATTCTATTTTACTCCATTTCTCTTCATTTCTCCATTTAGCGCCAGCCGTTGTTGGTAGTACCATACTCATACCCCATATGACATTCCTCTTGCTCTTCTTGCCTTCGGTGCTGTCACCGCCACCATCACCACTACCGCGCATGCCTAGAAGCCTTCCGGGGGTCTCCTGTCCCCTTCCCCGGTTTACTCGTCTCCTCCCCTTTCTCCATTCTCGCTCCTTCCCCGTATAAATATGAAATTCCGGGGCCCCGTGACGACGTGGTTATTGAGGAAAATCGATGAACTCCCCGGAACTAATATATCTTCCAAACTGGTCGGCGGGGGACTTTTATATAAACATGCGGCTCCGAATATGAAAGAGGCCCCGGCACCCGCTGAACTAGGCGTAAAACTATCTTGGGAGTTTTTGGGGCGGTGGCGACGGGCCGGGAGGCCGGTCGGCGGGCGACGTGATTTAGATGGTCGCGTTTGCGACGGACCGGCGCCGCCGCCGCCGCCGCGGACGTGTCTATCCAACCTGTCTGTCAGTGGGGCCGCTCGGTGATTGGCGATGCAGGGCCGCTGCATCTTTGTTCGTCTTTCGTCCTCTGTAAAAGGTATTCCTCCTCCTTTGTGGGCAGTTGCTTAGTTGTCCAGCTTAACTCTACCGATGCCTGGTGTGTGAGCGATGGCCCTGGTCTCGCGAAATCTTCTTGCCCACGTGTCGAAATTGTACTGCATCCTGGTTCATTATTTATGTCGTCGTGTTTATTATTCCTCCCATTTCTTCAAATCAAGGTAATACATGTTTAGTTTAGTATCAGATGTCTCGACACCACTGATGACCACAGTAGTAAAAACAGTCGTCAGTTTTCTTAGTAGTTTTCTTAGTAGCCGAAAGCTTACTAAGAAATTGAATGATCAGTATTTGCTAATTTATTTAATTATGATGGATTGTGGGATGTTCTTTTGTGCGGATCGTCGAAGACGTTTGCGGAGATCGATGAGTCACTGTTGTCAAGATAAGGACTTTTCTGTCCTCGTGTTATTTTACTTCTGAATTAAGAAGCGATTTATAGGAATGTTAAGCGACTTTTTTCTCGAGTAGTCAAGATTCAGAAGTAATTGTTTTGTTCCTTAATTTGATAGTTTGCCCATGTAATATTTGCCGAAGGATAGTAGAATAGATGTAACATCTTTCATTATATTTATTTGTCCGTTGTACTTCAGAGTTCATTAATCAATTTCCTATTGGCGGATACATAAGAATCACCACAGAAAGACAAGATTAAAAGGAATATTATTTTAGAGCTGATCATTTATAAATAATTATTTCTTCCAATAAATGGGGAAATACCTAATTATCTGATATTATATGTGCTTGTGGATGAATAAAAGCAGCAATCGAGGGTATTCCGTGGGAATGTGTCACAATGCATTGACTGTTACGTGCTCACTGTCATAACTGAAGTCGTTGAGTGTGAAGAATTTCGTTTCTCTGATTCTCTTTGATGTGATTTGCTCAACACACCCCGCACGTGTTCTTTTTTTGAAAGGGAAGTTCGACGAAGACCGTGTGGATATGGTAGCGAGAACCTGGAGAGGCCACGGGCGTCCGCATAAGCCCGTTGCGTGGAATCCGCCGTCTCGGCCGGCGAAGGGCCTCAGCCACGAGGATCGCTCCCCGCGCGTTCGTGCAGCCTTTGTTTGTTATTGTTTTTTGGGCTGCCCCTCCCCCTCCCCCGCCCCTGCCCCCTGACACCGGCGGCGGCGGTGGCGGCGGCGGCGTTCACACCTCCGCCCCTCCTAATGGGCGCGGGGAGGGACGGGGAGCCGCCGGGGATAACGGCCGAAATGAGCGGGAAGGGCAACGCGGGTGGATGGAGAAAGGCGGCTAGCTGCTTCGTCTTGAAACGGGCGTTTGCTTTGGGGCGGCATTCGCGTTTTTTTGTCTTTCCTTCGAAGCCTTCCCTCTCCCCCTTCCGATATGGCAACCCCGCCGCGCCGAAGTTTGTGTGCTGGCCATCAAGCCTTTCGGAGATGCTGCGTCCGATTATTGGGAGGTGTAGGGGAAAGCTCCTCTTCTCCTCGTCCTGCTCCTCTCCTCTCGCGCTCATCACCGGGTCTTCTCCTCCGCGGACGGCGCGGGAGGCAGCGGATGGAGGAGAAGGACGGGGAGGGAGGTGGGAGCGGAGGGGCCAGGGCGCGGGCGCGGGAAGGAGGGAAGCAGATTGAGGAGGTCGTTGTGTTGTTTAACAGGCGAGCATTCCAGCATAATGATTGTGGCCGCTCTCGGTCGACGGGTCGGCGGCGGCGGCGGCGGGAGGAGCCACGCCGACGCGGCCCGCGCTGACAAGATCGCCGCCGCCGCCGCCGCCTGCTTCGTCCTCCACGGGAAGTGATTGGACTCCGGCCGGCCGTCGATCCGTCCGTTCGTCCTCCGCAGCCGTCCATCCTCACGAGCTTCCAGCGCCGCAAGTGTCGATGTCGCTAGCGACGTTTGTATGGTGGACCTCCGCCTCGTTTGCGAAGCTGTTCGTACAGCGATTGCGAAATTCAGCGTGCGTTCGACGCTCTTTTCGTTTTGCCGGAGTGTGCGTCTTTTATTCCCCTCGGAACATTTTTGCAGAGTTCGTTTCATTTTGTTGCTGGAAGTGGTGTTCGGTGTAGGTTTACAAAGGGAGAACAATTTGTGTAGTACTCACTTGAGGGGAAATCTCATTAACATTACATGCTCGGCCGAAGAGAGTTGGAAACATAAGCACTTCATAATCTTCTATCTCGTTGTCAACGTCGATATCTGCTTGCAGGTAACCGCAGACTTGTAGCAAACGCTTGGCATTTGCAGGCGACGCGTGAGAAACTGGCAGCCGTTGCCGCAAACGAGAAGGAGACGAGAGCACGAAGTGGCATTTCGTTGCGACGAACCGCGATTACAAGCCGACGCTCCTCGGCTCCTTATCGAGCTGATGTATAAGATCGTGCAGAGGAATGATCATGGTGGAGTCGAAACAATTCAAGGTTACAAGGCAATAGAAACATGGGTAGTGGCTGACAATCTGTACAATATGGAAAAATAAACTTTGAGTATTCAGCAATTAGTTGTAGACTTGAGGCGTACTGTTTTCATTTATTACTATATATCTTTTAACATGGTTACAAATGTTTAAATGTGTTGTATGTGGAAAACACTTCAGTCTTGGAGAAGTCACGACCGTAACTATATTAAAATCATTAAAGTATAGCGTATGAATGCTTACAGTTGCGGGACATTCTTGACAGCAAAGAATATGTGATCAGTGATCATATCATTGAAATTGTTTTCGTATTTTTGCGTTATGCTTAGCTTTCAAGGCTTTTTTCCTCATCACCCTTAAGAAAGGTATATTGATTTAAAAAAGGAAAAAACAAGAGGCTTTCGTTTTGTAACATCAATTTCTGCCTTTTGCTGCTGGGTATCTTTCGTAGATAAGACCAGATTGACTTATAATATCATGTGGAGTATAATTATCCCGCGAATGAACGAGAAGCCCAGCCACGTTGCTATGACTAAAAAATATTTTCTATGTGGGATTTTACGATATTTCCATACATAATACTCTAATATTCAATTCAGTTGAGTTTAATTTTATGTAGATCATATTCTCTTTAACTTTTCAGCAATGTTGTGTCAACGGGTTTCTGGACGAACATCTCACACAAACAACAATAATGATCGCTTTCGTTTGTGTGATTCGACGTTTAGTGTTCGCTTAACTGTACAGGTTAAAATTCTTAAGGATTACATTTGTAACATGTACATCTCTGTTGTTCGGTCTTACTATAATTGATTTTGTCTCATACTCCCTGAAATAGATACAGTGTATCTGTTTCTATTAAGATTTTAGATTACTTACGAGACCACGGATGGAGAAACTTCGAACTTCGTTTGGCATTGGAACATTGTTGGAACAGTGTTGCATTCACTGTTGTAATTTACTTTATTAATGAAATTTTACGTTGTTGATTAATGTGCCCGGGCATGTCAACTGCTAAGTTAATTAGTCCTGTTGGTGTGGTGATTTTTTCATCCGGGATGCGGCGATGCTCCTCCCCCACTGGATGGTGAGATCTGATGCCGACCGATGTATCGGCTTGCGAGGGATTTCCCTCCCCGGGTATCTCCCTCCCCGCGCGAACCGCCTCAGCCAGGACAGGCCGTGGCCCGTTTGTTGATGCACTGCTCCGGCACTCGCCTGGTGTTGATCGGAGGAAACAAGTAGAACTACCGATCAGAGCAACTGCCCCCTAGCGTCCTTCAGACAGCGAGTGAATTCGACCCTGCTTTATCACTAGCGTTGGAAAAAAAATCATTGTTAAGTTAGTGGCAATCCGAAAATTACAATCCTATTTATATGGCTATGTCGCCTGGACGAAAAAGTGGCTTATCGAATTGAACCCTGCAAAATCGCAAGCAAAAATCTTACCTTAGGAAGTCCCCCACTCTCCCACCTTTACAAATTAACAATATGTCGATCTCTTTGCTCCCTGATTCCTCATCAGTAAAATATCTGACTGTGATACTAGACAAAAGACTTACTTAGAAGCAACATTTTCAATACTTAATAACTAAAACCAAAGCAGAAGTATAGGATTCAGCATTATTAATATATAAGTCCATAATAAGACCTACCATGACTTATGCCTGCCCGGCTTGGCAACATATAGTACGAACCAATTTACAAAACCTTCAGACAATAGAAAATAAATTTTTAACTCAGACTCTTAAATACCTTAATCTTTTATGCAAGCCTCCCACTTCGCATCCGATCTCGCTTCCCGAAAGACCTCTTTCCATATTAATGCAGACTTCAACTCTCATCTATAAACCCCACTTTGATCCAACACCTCACATCCTGACGTACTCCTTCAAATTCCAAAAATTATGAAAATTGAATTTACAACTGAACGGTACGCCTTACGTACCACATTCGCCTGAGAATATCCCAACAACTTCATATTTTTTTCAGTGTGTTAACATAAAATCCCCTGAAAGCTTCACCCGAAAGTGTAGCTAATTGATAAAAACATTACAATAAAGAAGTGATTTGGATATCGTTGTCACAAATAGTTCTTTTATACATTAGAGTGATATAATGTAAATTAATAAGTTTTCTTATTTCTTATTAGTGTTATTAAGGTGATATATACGACTGTGTTTTAGACGTGATAACAAATAGAGAAAAATCTGAATGCTTCTGACTATAGAATTAAGAATGAGTGAATACAGAAGTATATAGATACTGCATTTTGAAAGAATTATACGCATCGTACTTCCGAAAGGAACTTACAACCCTATGCCCAGAGGAACAAGAGAAGTAGTGAGACCAAAAGGCACAGAAGGAGTTGAAGAAAAAAAAAAGAAGAAGAAAAAAACAAACAAAAAAAAACCCTCTCCCATGAAGAGAAGAAGTTTATTCCTGATTTACTCCTGAATACTGATTATACTAGCGTTCATTTTGAACGTTCACTCTTCTTTACATGAACGGGCTAATCCACTCAGCAAACTATGGGCACTTGTCGCCATGCAACTTCGGTTTCTGCCACCCAGGAGCCGATTCGTTCGCTCGATTCGGAAAGGAACCGCGCCGAACCTCCGCCCCGGAAGTTGCACGCCGAGTCCGACGGCGCGCGCGGCGAGGCGAAGAAGGGTCGGTGCAACATTTCGCAAACATCTCTCTGTCTGGGAGTGAGTCGTTCACCTTTAAATCGTTTTCCATAAACGCCGTTTAGAACTCCGCGGTCGAATCGTGAGTTCGTGAGTGAGTCGTTTGCGGCGCCGCGCGCGCGGTCCCGTGATGGATTTTTCGTGTGGGGATCGTTCGGGGGCGGAGTGGGCGCGGGGGCGAGGAGACGGGGGTGGCGACGGGGGATGGGGGTGGCGGGCGGTGTGATGCCATCGGCCAGGGCCCCTTCGTGATGGGGCTGCTCACTGCCGACACTCCTTTGATTGATATTTATTGTGAGAATGCTTTTTTTTGTGTTGTTGTTCGCGTTATTACTGGAGAGAGGATCTGGATAAAATTGGATAATAGCGAATTCCCCCGAGAGAATTTCTTTCTTATTTACTATCGTTCCATAATCTCTTGAGAACGCACGGCGTTTTTGCTCTGGCCTCGTTAGCCGGCGCATTCGGGCTTCCAGATAAGAGGTACATCGGATTTAGACGAACACTCATTGTGATGTTGCGCGATTTTTATGAAAAAATCTACTTCGTGGACGGATTTGATCGTGATTGTACCTTTTCTTAGCAATTAAAGAAGTCATTTTGTAAAAAATATAATTTTTGTGTCGTACTTTTTGAATATTATGGTGCTTTAAGAGTTTTATTAGAGAAGGAGTTCTGAATTTCAGTAACTAAAGAATCATCATTAATTGCGTGTTTTGTTTTCTGTTTAATATATTTTAATTAATTTTGTTCTATTTTTTGTTTCAGGTGAGGCCAAGTCTAATTCCTGGCACTTTGATGTAATGCTGTTGGTGGGTGAGTCGTGGGTTGCTTCATAGAACATTTTGCTCTGATATAATACATAGTACACACGCTTATTGAATATATTTGTGCCTCCCCACCAACTGTCTTTTAAGTTTTTCTTTCTCCTGTTCCTTTGTCTTTTGTGTGTGTGTGTAAGAAATTGTCACGCAATTGCCCGACAGATTTCTCTCCGCAGCCACGAGACCGAATGTCCCCCTTGAAGTCGCTGATACACTGCAGTGCAGTGCGGCGACCTTTTTGTGTATCTGATCCCGGCTCGTGGAGGATCAGCAAATAGATTAAGAGTACCTGGCTCGCCCTCTTCAGAAAATAGCACGCCGATCATGCAGGGCAGGATCCAGAAGTAGTTAAGAAGTGCCACATGTCTGATAGATTTTATTCTTTCAACCTGCTGTACCCAGATACTTTTGTATTATCTCATTCTTATTTTTGTTGTTTACGGGGAGTTTTGTGTTAAGATATTCTAAGTCAGATTAAATGATATGAATTTATTGAAAAAAGTTCGCAACTTATCTACAACTTATTAACAATCTACAAATAAAAGAAGAATGTGAAATGAAGAATGAAAAATATGAAACATGTATCACAGTATAAATCATTTGAAGATTTTTATTAAAACCTAGATCATAAAATGTGATGTGACTGATCAGTGATATGTTTTAAATAAATTGAATGAACAAAAAGAGTGATGATGAGTGTTGTTTCCTGGCACTAGTTGTCTTATTTCTTTTCTTGCACATTGCACGTAGTCTTCGCCTTCGATATCACCGCTCCCACCGCTCTTTAGTTTATTCTACAATGATCTTTCGAGGAACGTCATCCTCTTGCACCATTACTCCGTTTTCGTTTCCAATCTGTCACTTCTGCTAGTATTCTTGGGTAGCTCGACCAGAATCATTCCCTATATGGGAATGGGGTTGGCAGTTGTAAGTGGCACGGATTAGGCAGTTAAAAACAGCGATTGTTCTATCGAAATATCAATAATGTATTTATTTTAGTCTCATATTAGAGAATGAATTATCATAAAAGCAAAGCATTTATTTTCCCTCCATAACAAATTAGTTATTGGAATTAATGATGATATCCCTCACGCATTGCACTCGTGAATATATCAGTATGTATATCAGAACATAAATTAACATTTTATTGGAGACATATTTGGTGTTCATTTTCAACGAGGAAATATGGTTGTGAGCGATGAGTTTAGTCTTTCCAACGTCACAATATAGTGCTCATTTTAATACGTTTTGTGTGCCTGACGAAAACTGTGCAAATCCAGAGATTTTTCAGTTAGTTTCTACTCATGCTAGTAAGTTATGAGCCCATAATATACACATCATTAAGTTCGATGAGCACGTTTGGATAGGAGTCCAATCATAATGTTTGTTTTTGAGGATTCTTAAATTTTTAATTTGGGTGTGTCTTTGGGTTATAATCATGTAACCAGACCTCGTCAGTTAATATCAAGGACGTGTTCAACTTGGTCCCGTCTTCTTCCCTACCAAGTTCGCGAACTTTTCTTCCGCCATCTGACCCCTTCGCTTCACGTCGTGTATGCCAGTCGTGCCGCCATCTCCACCACCGTGGACCGCTTCGCGTCGCGTCGGCGCCGCCGGGCGACCCCTGGCCGCGACTGTGTCACCGCCGCTGCCGCCGCCTCCCTCGTCGTCGCCGCGAGACGCCCGTGCCACGCTTCAGAGGCTCTTAAATCGTGAAGGACAGCCCGGGCATTTGGTGCCTTGTATTGAGAAGGTCCTAATTTTTATCCTTTAGACACGTTGTCCCAGTCCGCGTTTGTCTTGGCTTTGCGCGAGAGCTCCCCCCGCTATCTTTCCTAATCCGATTACAGACGTCAGGAGAGCTTAGAGATGAAAGATGAAGGGCCAGCGGGCGGCTGCTGCTGCTGCGACAGAGGACGTCTGACGACCCGCCCCCGCCCCCGCCCCCGCTACCGCCTCCGGGCTTTCCTGCTCCACATCCCGCCGCCCCCGGCCTGCGTCCGCGCCGCTGCGTCTACAGTCAGCTGACAGCCTTGGAAGAAGCCCAGGATGACACGTACCGTTCCTTCCTGGCGCTTCGCTTCCTTCCTGGCGCTGACATACCTGCTAGGATTTTTATTTGAAACATTAAACTTGTTTACGTTTAATGCAAAGCAAGACGCCAAAAATATGTAAATCGAATGGTATTGTATATAATATGCTATAGTTTCGTCTTGATATGAAAACATTTCTTCATAATATAAAAATATTACAAAAGAAAATAATATCAAAGCTACGCATCTTTTAAATCTCAGACGTGGAAATAAAAAGAAAACTGCGTATGGCGAGGGCATTTGCACAACGAGTGTTTTTTGTGAGAAAGCTTCATTTGTATTTTTTTGTAAATTATTTATTGTTGGCATATATAAAAAATCATTATTTACAAATCACAATATTATTTTCAAACCAATATTGTTAGTCGAAGATCGCTAGTAAAAAAAGACGTATATATCATATTTACCAACCACCTAAAAATATTATAAGAATGGAGATATTTCCTTACTTTTTCAATATCTTGATTATTCCGTTTTATAGGCATGTCATCTATTTTCAAAAAGAATAATAATTTCTTAATTTTTTAGTTACAATATTTTGAATATTTCGTCACAATGGATAATTGAGTGTAATTGCTTAATGAAATTAAAAAAATAAGGTTTACAGTTTTTGTATTTACGGAAAAGGAACATATTTAATAGGACCAAAAATTGCTTAGCGTCGTGATTAATTCGTGGCGGAAACCGGCCGTAACGACAGTTTAAGAGTTACGTTTAGTTATGCGTTGAGCTGTGTCTGTAAACATAAAGATGATTTAACTTCCATCAACACACCCCGCCCCCGCCTCTAGGAGCGTGCTTCTTCTGCGTGATGACTTCCTTCATTCCTGAATCGCGGCGCGGCCCGGTCCGGCCCGGCCGGCTGCGCCCTAGCGCTTTTCGACAGCCAGTTTTCCCAGGCTCGGATGCGATTAGTTGCCCCATCAATCATCCGCAGATTTCGACGCGTATCGCTTGGGTAAACGCTTTGTTTTACCAAGTCACCGTGTGGACTTTTCCAGCGTGTGCGTGGCAAGAAACATGACCAGCCGACGTGAATAGTAATGAAATGGCAGAACGGTTCAGACTGCTCTTCTCCAGACGTCTAGAATGTTTTGGAGGAAGAGACGTGTAACTTTCATACAGTTTCATTTAGGAATGAACTGTTTCGTATTCCACTCTGTATATTTATTATTATGTGTTAGTGGAACTCTAGAATAATAAATACAATCGACTTATATTATGTAATAATAAACTTTGAGAAAATACATTTTTAAATGACCCGCCCATAGGTACATGCACTCATTACTTTACAAGCCTATTTATTCTCGTTTTATTTCGTTGTACTTGAAATGATATCACCATTTACCTTTATTATGGTTTGTTTAGATTTTATTATATTATGGAGGTAACATTTTCAGTCAATTAAAAAAGGATAGCAGGGAGTATTGTAATTGAAGGAGTAAAGAGACTTCATATGCTAAGGCTTTCCTTTTATTTAGCTTCATTGTCTGGAAGGGGCCATATGCACAAACTTGCACAAAAAGCTCTTTCTCGCAATGTACATTTTATCTGTTGACGACACGACCGCATAAGTTATGTGACGGTGCGGCAGCTGTGTGCGGAACGTCACAGTTATTTCGTGAGTCCCACGTGTCTCCCGTGACTAATGGAGGGGCCAATCTGATCGCCATACGGAACTCAATCCCGAGAAGAGAACACAGGTTGTCGCGTGGGCGCGCAGAGTTCAAGGGCCGCGGCGAACAGCGCCGGCGCGGGGGGAGCAGTGTTAACACGGGGCGCGGGGTAGGGGAGGGTCCATGTGTCGCCCTTCGGCCCCGTCATCCTCCGCTGCGCGCGATGCCCTCGGAACACGGCCCGCGCGCTGCAACGGCTCTGCCGCGCCCACCCGCCCACGCCCACCCGCCTCCAAACCGTCTCGCTCCGCTCCGCCCCGCCCCGCCCCGCCCCGCCCCACCCCGCCTCAGCTCGCTCCAACGCGCTCTGCCTCGCCTCACCTCGCCCCGGACGGTCCGTGAGCTCTGCCTTCGAGCTGGAGGATCCTTCGTCCCAATCACTGCCTCTTTCGCTTGTGTATTTTTCTGTTAATTTTCTTTGATATTCTCTGTCAAGAGTCTGCTCTCGTTCTTTTCTTTTTCTGCACTATTTTGTCTTCTTCCTCGTCTCTTCTCTTTCGACCCTCATTCTTCTTTTTCTCTCATCTCCTTCCTTCTCAGTTCTTGCTTCCCTTTTCTCTTTCTGCGTTCTCTCTACTGTCAAGAATTTCCTTACTATCTTTTCACATGTGTAATATTTTAAAGAACCTTCTCTTATTGATGTTGATGACAGAATGGCGTTAAATCATTTCCATTTACTATCGATTTATTAAACATATTTCTGTTTCCCACTTGTTGTATTAACTCTGCTTCCCATTTCAACCTGGTTCTTCCAAGATTTTCTGTCCACATTTGTCACACACGAGCTTGATGATTGTATTCCACCTGCAATGCTCTTTCATGTCCAAACCGGCGTTCTTTGAGCTCGCTCTCTTCCGCCCATCGTCGCGTCCACTCGTTTGCCCACGCACTTGCCTCCCCACCTGGGCTCCCCCACTGTCACTCGCATGCGACGTCACCCACCCCCTGGACGTTACTCAGCGCTTCCTCGGCCGCCCCTCGTTACCATAGAACACGGCGCTGCAACCCCGGCCTCCCGTCCCCACTCCCGCCCAGGGCGGCGCGAGGACACATCGGGTCGCGGACTGGGCGCTTGGGGGCTGGCGGGGGGCGTGACCGCCGGGGGAGACCAGAGACCGCATCCCGACATTTTTTTATTATTTAAGGTACATTGGAGGGAAAAGTTGTAATAGTACCTTATCTATTGCATTGTCTCCACTAACAATTTCGTGCTGCTCACGTTCGTAGGGTGCTAGCGGAACTGTGTGGGAAACGGCGACGTTGAGTTCTGGCTGCGATATTGGTTTTATGCCCATTTGTAACTGGTTCTAAGACTTAAGCACTGCACTATGTGTTTCATATCATTTGTCTATTTCCTTGCACGTAAAGACCATAGATGTCAGGTCACATTTGGGTTTATTTGTCGGATTTCAAATATCTGCAGTAATTAGATATATTTAAGCAGATAATATAATTTTTGTAAAAGTAGCAATTATATTTAGTTTTCAATAACTTCATATTTAGTGCAGATGCGATCGTATTTGTGCAGTAATGGAAGTCATGGAATGTTAAGCCCTAAAAATTCGAAATTAAAATAATTTCGTATCTTAGTAAAAGTAACAATGTTAGTGAGTTTTGATTTATCACAATTGCAAACGTATGTGCACTGAAATTTAAATAATTTCCTCTGTGTTGTGTTGGATGCTAACTATTGTAGCCTGAACGCTTAGAAATACTGTTCAGGGCACGTTTTCAGTCAAAAAATTAAAACCATTTTCAAAGGAAACATCGCTCATTGAAGCCGCCGGTTCCCCGTGCGGTAATGTTCTGAACTCCGTATCCGCAAATCCTTTAGACTGCCATGCAAGGCGACTCTAGTTTATCTGTACTTCATTACCAACTTCACTGTTCAATTACTTCAAAGGCTTTGAGTTTATAAAACTTTAAGGTACAAATGTGAAAAGTATTGATTAATAATAAGAGAGTTCCGTCAAAAAGGCATATAGTATGTCATTGATTTATGCAGTACTTCTAAAGAAAGCTCTTCCTTATTTCTTGAGAATGTTCTAAAATGAATGATTTTTTTTTCGAAAACTGTATTTTTAAATAATTTTAATAATTATCTCATGAAGTCTGTAAACTCACAATTCTTCTCTGTATCTTCGTATATTTTAGATAATCATAAATTTCTCTTTTGAAACACTGAAGATCGTGGCCATGAAGAAGTAATAGTAACTTCATTCCTAGAAACCGTCATCAAGAAAATAGCTTCTAGAACTTCTATATGAACTTGCTGTGAACCAATCACTCACATTAGGTTTTCATTCAAAAGTATTTCTCAGTGTACTGGGCACAATGGGAGAAAAAGGTGAATGTATTTCAATTCCGTGTTCACGTTCTTTACTTCTCTTCGTACAGCATTTCGCCGAACTGAGCCTCTTCACATTTCAAAGGTGATGTCATTGCTATAAACACAGGGTAATAAATATCGTTTCAGGCAGCCTGTGATGTGCAATCTAGCTCCGACTCGACGTGGAAGTGGTATTCCTGCCTACAGACGGAGGTTTGTTTTTCCTCGTGTTTGATAGCTTCTCTTATTTTTCACAACGACGATGGCTGTGCCACCTGTCAGCATTCCGGAGATATCGGCACTTAATTGCAACGCGTTTTCAGTTACGGCGTACGTCAATACGCGAAAGAGATGATAAAGGACTCAGTCAGGGAATATTTTCGTGCCTGAAAAAAATTCTGTGATGTTATTTACTATTTATAAAGTGCAGGAGAACTGATATCAAAGATGTTCCATTTTTCAGAATTTATTTTGTGTGTTCACGCACTAATGTTTTACCAGAGCTAAATTGAGTTAAAAAGGAAACCAATACAAATTATTTTCGTTTTCCCATCAGCTATTTCGAGTAGATCTAGATCTAAAGACGAAAAAATCGAATTATATAATATTTCGACTTACCGAAATTTGTGTTACCACTCATTGTGTGTATAAGGGCAAAAGAACAAGACCGAAAACTATTCACGTTTTCAGTCATGTTTGTCTTTGAGAATTTGAGATATCCTGTTAGAAATACCGAGGTATGTTTATTATTTACGCGAACAAAAATTAAAGAAATATGACACAGAAATGATGAACACGCAGTTGGGCCATTTCGCCCGTGAGTGACGTTGCTTCGCTCACCTTCGATGTCGTCCGTGCCCTTCTTTGGTCAGAATTGCACTACTTCATAGCGCTCGTTCCGCGCCGGTCGTTTCCTCGTCGAGCGACTTGGCGGCGGTGGGGGCGGCAGCGTCTTCTCGGAACGGCGGAGTCGCCGGCGGTGGCGCCCTGCGGCGCCGGCGGGGGCGGCGGGCGGCTTACATGACGCACCGCGGCGCCTCCTCCTCCGCCCCCGCCTCCACCCCCGCCCCAGCCTCTTGCCGTGTGTTTGCTCACCATTGTCTGAATCTCCGCGCTACGCGCTCGCGCCGTATAATTTGGAGACGCCGTGATTTGAAAGATCCGCCCGGGCACAGGCAGGAATAAAACGAATTTACTAGTATGCATATTATAGGGAACCCCTCTTGATTGTTACATAGCGATGCAAATGTACCTCTTGCATGTTTTATCAGCTCGTGAATTTTAAATGACGGTAAGGTAATCCTTCAATAGAGCGCGGGCTGACAGGCGCGCGGACGGTAACCCGGCGGAGGGGGCAAACCAATTACGCCGTACAAGCGCGGGCCCCTCGGCCGATAACCGGCGGGCGGGTGGGCGGGCGGGGAGGGCGCGGCGGGCGCGGCGGGCGCCGGGGACTCGAGCGGGCTGTGGGTGGCGTGGGGGCGACGGAGAGGGCGCAAGGGAAAGGGAAGTGGCAAGGTTAGCAACGAGGCTGTACGAAGGATGTTGGACTATCAGGGCGTGGCTGGCGAAGGCAGGAAGACCCCGAATTTTCGAAGCGATATGCTGAGGTAATGGCAGATCATGTATGGAGAAAGGAACTGATGCTGTTGTCGAAGTCACATTGGGTATAAAATGAGTCGGTAGACGGGAGAGAAAGTATGCATGGGGAGTGACGATGGGTGGGCAGACGCGGCGGGCGCTGTGGTGGTCTGCCGATGAAGAAACCATGAGGGTGACTGTGACGAAAAGGGAACTGGCCAGTGACAATGGCGAGAGAAGAAGCCACATAGAAATGTTTGCGACAATCCAAAAATGGCACTTGGAGATTGGGGAGTAACTGAAAAGGCGTATGACATTAATGCCACAGTAGGCATAGGTTTGGTTCGTGGGCGGGTAGGCACCGCTAATGGAAAATCAATGGTTGAGGTGGGGTAGGCGGCAAAGTGAATGCGGGAAAGGAGTGTGGGTCGATGCTAGAAGCGTGGCGTAGCCAGCGGTAGCGAGGTTGTAGCGAGGGGTGAGAGTTATCTGGTAGCAAGCGTACGAGAAAGCTGAGAAATCTGTTACGGAGGCAGGAGGAGGAGGGTGACGAAGGCAGCGGATGATGAGAATTAAGGGTGATACGATTCGTTTTAGTAGAATTGAGGCGACGGTGCAACGGCGATTGGAGAGAAGACTGGGGGAGAAGAGAGTGACGGCCGTGAGCGGTTTGGAAGCAGGAGTAACCTGTGCTAGAAGGAAAGTGAGGATATATGGATAATATTGCTGATAGCATGAGGGTGACGAACACAATTTCTAAAAGTTGTATTCCCTTTCATTTCGTTCCTACACCACGCGCACCCGTCCTTCTCGACCACGCAATTATCCTCCATCAACCCCATGTCGGAATCACCACTCTCCTTCCACTCGCATAGAAATCACCCCTACCTCTCGCGTCATTCGAAGCCAGGAGCGCGTCGGTGCTGCGTTGCGCGGTTGCTACACGTCACACCTGGACCGGTATCTAGGTGCCCATTACGGCATGTCCGCGATGCAGAAGCCTGCTCATCTTGAGGACCGGCGCGAGTATCAGATGGCGCATGTCGAAGAGTGCATCCGTCAGTCTGCGCATGTCCGTCGCTCGCGCCTGCTGCCTCGCGCGTCTCCTCCGACTTCCAAGTCATTTGTTCGTTTCCAGCTGCCGATTGTTTTCGCGACTGCTCCAGAAGCGTCTTTTTTTTTCTCGCGTTTGTCCTCTGTTTTCGTTTTTTAAGCCTCCTTTTACCTCGATCGTTGAACGTGATCGTCGTACTGCAAAGCTCCTGCGATCTGCAATGAGCCGTTCGGTTGTGTACTCCGGGACGTCGTAGGAATTAAGTGTTGCGTGCGTTTCGAAAGCGTGAAGTGATGGACCGTGTGTCTTGTATAGAGCGAATTCGTGAAGGAACCTAATTGAGAACTTATTAGCGACTTACTTTGATGATGATGAGTGAAATTTCTAGAACAAGGTTAAGGAACATGTCCGATTAATTGTAATTATTGTTGAAAGTTTGTATGTGATATCAGGTGTAATGAATGTGATTTAGATAATTAATATGAATTGAACGTATCTACCGCAAAAATGTGTTAATATTACGGCACGGGGTTTGGCTATATCATCAATTTTACAGGGAGTCAAAACTTGTATTTGTGAACGATATTACTAAAAAGGCATCATGTTCCAGTCTGTGAATATTGTTCAATGTGTTATTTTGGTAGAAACAATAGAAATGAAGTGTAAAAAAAACATTTATTTAATTACGTGCGATGTAAAACCTTATTGAAACTGCACAAGAGAAACATCATAGTAGCAATTGAAGAAATACATTAAATAGAAGTATTTGATACTTTCTTCAAGGTCGTAATTCATTTAACTACACTTAATTTTTGCTTTATTAAAATGAAAGCGGGAAGTAATTTTTATTGGTTCCTTGAACTCTTGATCGCTTGTATTTTAAAATCTAGAAAACTGACTAGCAAACACTGTTCTTGTCCCCTTGAGCTATGGTGTACGAATATTGTTACAGCCCAGCCCCATAATGAAGTGGTAGTACATAACTTATCGGCAGCTTGACCACAGGAATGTTCCGGTTCTGCGAAGCGCTTTGGTTGAGTGACAACTAGGATTTCCTCCTCCAGCGAGCTGAAAATCTTAACTGGCGGTGTCGACCCTTAAATATAAATGACGGGTGTTAGTTTACAACTGACTTATTCGAATATGAATTTTTGCAGCTATGGAGGTGTACCTTCACATCGAGTTTCGTGAATTTGGCAGATCCCTACCCTGGATGCCCCTCTTGCTTGTAAATGCACTGCCGGCCACAGACGTG
The DNA here is from genome assembly GCA_038098605.1 of Gryllus longicercus. Taxonomy (NCBI): domain Eukaryota; kingdom Metazoa; phylum Arthropoda; class Insecta; order Orthoptera; family Gryllidae; genus Gryllus; species Gryllus longicercus. Next base: position 3,513,666 of record JAZDUA010000022.1, read on the forward strand.
GCGCCGTCGCTGCCCGCGGGACTTATGTCCCCATTGCGTTTTGCGATGGCGACTCCTCACGTTCCTCGTTTATACGTTATAAATAACTATATAAATGAACAATTACAATACATTTTTAATTATGCGTAAATGAAACTTTTTTTATAAGAAAACATCTAGTCAGCTGTGCATTACATCTATATCCCTTTCCTCTAGACAAAATCTTCTCTTAATACATTTATTCAGATTATTAGTACGTTTTGGTATACTACCGAGTGTTTTGTAACATTAAAAAATTGATCTTATGAAATATAATATATAAGAATGATTAATATAACGTGCGTGTATGGATGGTTGTTTAAATGAAGCCGTGATTTTTCATTTGGTAGGTTTTCAAACTTTTTTCCCCACTAGTTTAATGAAATATTATTTTAAGTAATTTCAATAATATTGAAGGCCCGCGTAAAAATTTCTCAAAATGTGGAATTGTTTCACAGTTGGTCAGAATTATCATAAAATAATTGTAATAGATGTCACTATTTCATGAATGGTAAAGAAGAAAAAATTAAAAATGAATATGTAATAGAATACGTGAAAGAAAATGTGTATAAAAATTAAATTAGGAAAATTGCGCACGCAATTGGAAAAATCACTGAAAACCACGACGAAAATGGAGAAACAAATCACAGTATATTTGCGCGCACCCAGAACACATCTTTCTTTTTCACTAATGCTCTTCCCATTTAGAGACACCAGTCCTTCCGCCTTCATCGCACAGAATCGTGTTTCTGCCTCTAGGCGAGATTACATGCGCTCCTGTGGGACAATTTCCGTTCTTTTGAATAGCAATTAGGCAATCAAGGCACTCATACATTTTAAGAGTAACGTGGCTAATGGACCAGGGTCCAGTTCCATGTCGTAAAGTGTGAAATTGGGGCACCCTCTCCGTGGCGCTCGCATCACTTGCCGTCCACTTCTGGGTACCGCAAGGGCTGAAATTCCGCCCACACTGCAGGGAATGTGAGCCCGTCAAAACAGGTTTGCAGAAAGTCCTTGCGGAAATATTCTTTGTGTCACTTTCTTGTTTACTTTCCGTTATAATGGAAAAATCTTTTTTTTTAAAGCATACAAAAATATGTATGACATCCTGTGATGTAGGTCGTCACACACCTGACATGCTCAATATCCAAAATTAATAGAGGAGTTTTGATTTTTTGATTTATTTTCATCTGCTTTTCTTAACATTTTCTAAACGTTATTTTTTTGGGGATTTAGAACATAAAAAGGCTTACCAGTTTTGGTGTCAGTAAAAGATGTGATCTTACTGACTTATAGTCGCCTGGAAGGAATTAATCTTTTTTAAAATGTTGGTCTTGGAAGAAATCAGAGGAAATGAGTTAAAATGTTCATGTTTCTACTAGGAATTCAATTCTATTTCTGGGTATTTGATAACCAAGAAAAATATCTAGAACTCTTCAGAATGAAAATATCTAGAATCCTCATTAGAGATTCGCTCTTTTTCCTTCCATTGTGATTCGTTCTCCTTTCACAAATGTTACCCACATGCGCCCACGAATGCCCTGTGGAGAGCTTCTCGCGAACACAAACGTAGAGTTGAAAGTGGTCAGAACTTCTCCATCGTTGTCACACAGAAACTCATTTGACTTTTGACTTCAGCGTTGTTGTTTCGAGATAACCTTTTTATTAAGCGCGCGAGGGGAAGCTAGGCGGAGCGGCGGCGGAACACAAAAACAAAACACATACGTCTTCTCTTCGCAGACACTAGGAACAAACAGCGGGCCGTGGCCGAACATCTCTCCCCCTGTCCGTGCGTGCCGGAATCCGTCATTGTATTAAGAGATAGGAGATAATCGAAGCGGGCCCCATAAATATTGCGCGGTCGCGTCCCGATATTTTATCATCCCGAGACAATTTGTTCGGCGGCGTTCGTGAGTCGGTTGCACTAGGAGCGTCTGCCGCTCGCCGCGGCGCGCCCGTCGTTCTTGTCGCCGCCCGCCGCTGCCCGGCGACACCCGGCGCTCCCGTCTAAAGGCGGCTCCACACACTCGGCGTTCGCCGAGTTGCGAGCGACATCTCGCCCAATCCCGAGCAGCTGATGTGCTAGGCGAATGTTTGCTTCCTTTGAAGTGTGCAAAAGACCAACACGCGGTGGGTAAGGAGAATACCGAATGTTCGGCGCTCGGCAAATTGCACGCGACCCACCGCGGGATTCGACCTTGCCACCTGCCTCTCGCCTCTCTCACCACTTTTCTCACATATCAGAATTAGTCTTTTGCCGTTCCCCTAGCTAGCTTCGCCTCTAGCCATTCCGCCTCGACACTTCCGACCTCACTACCTAGCACCTCGACTAGCTGTTCTCCACCGCCACTCGTCACTCTTCAGGAACTGCGCATCATATGGGATGTCGCAGCACCCACCGCCTCCTGCGTACTGCTACCTCCCGCCCTCCACCCGCTATCGTTGTGCCGCCGCCTCCTCCGCAATTAGTGAAGCGTCTCCCCGACCCTTTGTTAAGCATGCCCGCCGTTCACCGGGTCCGTCTCGGCCGTCCTCTCGGCGACTGGATGTCAACCGCGGCCTGCTCCGTCTCCCCGTCTCTCTCCGCCCCCCGTCGCCCTGCCCTCGGTCTCGGGCGGCATCGCCGAGGCACGGATGACCTTTCCATTATTCATCGCGGCCGCTAAAATAATAAATAATTACGTCGCGAAAGGGGCCCCATCACTCATGCGAGGACGGTGGCGGTGTGGGTGATCGTGTTGGGGCGATGGCGCTGGTGGTTTCCACCTCGCGCTGCTTTCTTGCTCTTGGTTACCTTCCTGCAGACTTACCTTCGTACGGAGACTTTTTATCCTATTTACCTACCTTTTTATAATGTAGATTTTTGTGCATATTATATGCTTTTGAAAATATTTAAAATGTTTATTTCATAGTGAGTACCAATCAACGCACTCGTTTGTATGTGTCTTGTTATATTTTAAAACAATGTGTACACATGAAACTTTATGACGTAGATTTTATCTATTAATTTTCTTTTTTCAATACCAGTATACGTGAAATAAGACATTAATTCAATTAAATTGTTGTTTGAAGTGAAGTTTCATGAGTTGTTTGAATTGGTACTGCTTAATATTATATGATAATTATTTGATAATTTTAATTTGAATTTGTTAAACTAATTGTAGCTACTCCTTCTTTCGGATAAAATGGAACCTGATGATTTGAAATACAATGATGAATTTTGCATTCTGTCTGCAATTGTCTCAATTTCTTTACGAATCAAAATTTTTATTACTTCTTTCTAATACTAATATCCACTTACATGTCCGTTTTTAATTTGCTTTGAGTTATCATTTTCTCACACACTTATTCATTTCTTCCAGATGGCAATATTACTAAAGCTATAGATTTTCAAAATGAAACTTCCTTGTTTGTTCCTTAGAGTGTTGATGTACATATAGTGTTTCAAAACATTATTCAGGGTCATTTGATATTTCAGGCAACCTTTATTGCCAGATTTTCATGTTTTCGTAAATTGCGCTCCGGAGCATCCGTAAGCCGTTGCACACGTATTACTTCTAGCATCAGTGAATTTACTTTTTCGGCCTGTGTGGGAATGGTACATCTTTTGAATACCATTTCTCCGAAACGTTTTTTCTCAAGTAAGAACTTCCAGAAATTTCAGTAAGCTGCTTTAAGTTGCCATAACTTAAATGAAATAGCAAATTGTGACTTTCAGTAGCATTCTGTAACCTCTCCATCTGCGACTTTCTAAGCATTTTACCGTCATACACTATAATCTTCCTAATTTTTACAATTGTACCTTATATTTAATGAAATACTTTCATCTCAAAAAGGTACCCAACATTTCCTTCATGTGACTTTTCCGCGTTGTCATCAGTGACGGCGTTTTATTTTTTATTTTTTGCTTCTCATACGAGGTCTGTTCTTTCTTCCATTCGGAAGCCATTTACTTCGAATGATGTTTACATAGAAATAAGAAAGCAGCGATTTTGCCTGAAAACGCCGTTTCACCGTCCTTATGTGCATCCCGATGACTAATGACATTTCAAAGGCTGGCACCGAGAGCCGTCGTCTCTTGAGCTGCGCGTTTCCGAGGTCAAGCTATTAACCCATTGGCCGACCACGAGTGGCGGGCGCCAACTTTTTCTATAAAAGCTTTCGCCAGAAGCCTCGCCGGGTCTCAGTGCTCATTACATGCTCTGGATAATGAAAACTCTTCATGCGGCGTGCTTCATAAATTTTAAAAACGCATTACAGAGTGAGTGCGCAACTGTAGAATAACCGAGTGATTGCCGTTTTAAAATCTTCCCAGAAGACAAACCACAATCGGAGTTGTTCATTTAATTTGAGAACATCTGAAACTAAATGCCTTGTTTTCGTCTTTTTTTATTTATTTACTCAGGTGGTGATTGCATAGTTAAGTTCAATTTAACTTTACATATTAAGATATCTTAATAGCTAACTGAATTATATTTTAACTTAAAACAAATACAACGGTTGGTCGGAATTGAGTTTGCAGAATTTCTTGAGGAAAATGTGAAAGTTTGTATTTTGCATGATGGTATTTGACGTGTCCGTGTACTGATAGTAAAGAGATTTGGGATATGTTTGAAAAGAATTTAGTAACTAGATAGGTGATGTGATGGTCTGTAGTATCTAAGTCGTATTTTTTTTGTAATATTGTTTACTAGAAAAATGTGGCGTCGCTGACGCTGTAAACTGTTTTAAAAACTGGTGATTGGCTGGATCTGTGTATGAATGGCTTTAATTGTATTAGCTTAACTCTGGCTTGTTTGATTTTAGCAACTATCCAATTCAGTTTTGTGTTTTGTGCACTCCTAGATATATGATTGTTTTCCTCTTTTGACTGAAATAGAGTAACTGCATTTTTTCAGTACTTCATTATATTGTATTAACTTCATTTTCGTGTATTTTACCGCAGCTTTTGACGTCACATTTACTTTTATTGTTTTTATGATTAATTGACCTGCAAATTTCCACCTTATGATGAGCAGTGTCTCTCAACATGTCTGATTAGTGTAGATTTATTCAATTGTGTTCTCATCTAAGAGTCAAAATGACCTACACCCGAATTTAATATCCGCATGATATTGTGAGATATGCGATTGAAAAATACCGATATATCGCCCTTGTTTTTTATGTTGGATTTTTTTTACATTGTGTTCCGAAAGAGGATGTCTGATAACCCTGGGAAAGACGCATGAAAAAATGCATGTATTTGTATTTAAATTGTCTTGGGAGGTAACTCCACGAAGATCAGATGACTTTGCTGTTTTGGTGGAGGGCCACGCCTACAGCCCCGCCTACTATCAGGCCGCACCACCTGGCTTCACAAATCTGCTTCCCCGCCCTTCCGTGTCGTCGTGTCACCACTTTTCTTTATGCTCTTACATCGCCCCGCCTTGCTATTACAACTTATCGCTGCGTCTCCCGACCCGCCCCTCCTCGCGTCGCTGCCCCCTGCTTCACATCGTTTGAGCTCAACTCCTTCCGATGCCCTCTGCATCGGCCGAATCAAATGTTGTCATCGCGTTGTTTCTTTACTCAAGTCGTGTGATCTCATTTTCCGGCTTATTTGACTCATCTCAACCCGCCGTTGTTGACTCACAATTAGTCTCAGATTGTCTTTGATTAGTGATTCCTGGTGCGTCAACGTCTGAGGTCATTAGTCCCGTAACTGTAGTGTATATTCCTCCTCTTTCTACCTCGGCGGTAATCTTCCTCCGCTGGATGCGGAGATAAGGAAGAGGAAGGAAAGATCGGACACGGTCCGTGGCCCGTTTGTTAGGGTACTGCTCCGGCATTCGCGTGGTGTTGATCGGATAAACTATGGAATAACTACCGATCAGAACAGCCAGCCGCTAGAATTCTCTTCCAGACTAGAACTGAATTCGACCTACCTGACGAGCTAGGATCGAAAATCCTACCATTGTCGGAACTCGAACGTTGGACCTTCCGGGGAGAGGAACTTCAGTGAATTAAGTTAAATGCTCTGAGCCACATTTCTCAATTAGTCTCATACTGTCTTTCGTTGCTTGTTTGACCTTACTTTCCCACTTGCGACATCAGTCTCCATTATTCATTGTTTTAGTTTCTCATCTCATATTGAGCATTTTACCTCGCGTTTCGTTCATTTTAGTGAGCAAAAGCTAGTGATGAAACCGATATAAACGAAAACATTTGTCAATTGCAACGTACGGAAGCATACGATTAGGGGAACACGAGTTATGAAGGTTCACTCGAGAATTTGCAAGGTACTGCTACCATTGAAAAGTGATATAATGTATTTGAAATTGTGTCTATGTATAACGTACTCGTAAGAAAAGCTCGAAATTCTTAAATATAATGAGAATGTAATGTATTTATATTCCTGATTAATACCTTTTTGTCGATAAAAATATGATTTTTAGATTTTTTTCTTAATTGATGTTCTAGATTGATAAATTATCTAGATTGATGAACAAAGAAAAAAATAATTTCTCTGTTATAAAAATAAAATAGAAGGCTCTTTTCAATCTCTTTCCAAAATGAAATTAAAATATTTTTCTCCACCTTTGCGAACAATTTTTATTCAATCTCTCTCTTTTATGTATTGTTTTATTATTTTTTTCGTCTCAACTGGTGTTTTGCCTCCCAGTATTGTGTCCTCCGACAGGCAGTGCTCCACAATTCCAATGCGAACGAGATCCGTCACCGTGCCCGTGCTGGTCTGTGTCGTTGCGTATCAGCCTGGCTGAGCGATTCGAGCCCCCGCCCCGCCCTCACCGCATGGCTCCGCCTGTGCCACCCAAGGCGCCGCGACAGTTGTAGCCGCTATCTCGGTAATTGTCACATCAGCTCGAACCAATGACCCCTGCCCAGATCTTGTCTGCCCCGTGAGGCGCTCTTTGAAGTCTCGTGGTGCTCCCCGACAGGCAGGCCGGTCAGTCCCTCGCCCGCCGCAGCCACCCTTTCTTCCGTCGCCCGCGAGTTCGCCCGTCCGGGCGCGTGCGTCCTCTTTAATGACCGGTGTCTAATTGACTTCCCCTCCCCTCCCCTCCCCTCCTCACCCCTGGCCGCGCCGCTCGTCCGTCACTGGTCGCGATGATTTGTTCTGCTTTCACGGGCGTATTTGTCTTGGACGGCGGCGGCCGCCGCCCCGCGGCCCCTTCCCTCCCTCCTTGCATCTAGATAGCCCCGCCGACGGCGGCGGCGCGGGACGGGAGGGACGGCGGGACGGGGTGGGCGCGGGGAAGGGTGTGGACAAAAACGCGCCTGACGAACGGCCGGTCGCGCTGCGTTCACAGGACTCCCGAAAGTCGGGCCCCTCCCACTGCTCATCCCAGATATCGATCATTATGTTAATTTCAGGGACGTTTTATCGGGCCCGGCCCGGCGCTGCCGCGGCACCCGGAGACAAGTGGGGTTAAAGGTATGAGGGTCGAGGGGTAGCCGCCTCTGATGTATTTGCCGCAACCTTGATGATGAATTGAGGTTCACTGTAATGGTTTATTTGTCTGACGTAACTACACTGATACGTACGGTATGAACTTTCTAACAATCTGTATGAAGAGGTACTATCATAAGATTTTCCACAATGAAACACACTTCATGTGTTGTCAAAAATTGAAGATATTATCATAAATAGTAAATTCACTATTTGCTTTGTTGAATTACCATCTACTTGGATTTTGCCTAACCATCTTTTTGGCAACTAGAGTGGATTGCCAGGGCTCCTTTACTAATTACTACTCCCGATACCACACCACATGAACCTCTGCCGGGAATGGGATCTGGACCGCCAGTGAGAGTTTAGGGACCCCTGTCTAAAACTGCAGGTTCAAGTCCCGCATTTGGCGCAGGCGTTTACACTACAAGCTTAAGGCAAAGTCTTTCTCATATCGCCATCTATCACATTGTAATCATAATTCCATCCATAATAATTCATATATAAACATCATTTACCTTTCATAATCATTTTACCGTACTTATTACGAACATTAGGAAACTGAAACCAACCCTACTTTCACTGGTCAAGAAAGGTTAAGTATACATGAAATCGTCTTGTAACAACTACTCGTGGAAGTAAAAGTGACACTAATTAAATCGAATGAGGTATTTTCACAATAAATCCGAATCAGTGCATTTCATACTTAATATATTTGAGAAATGCAGTCTTCAAATGTTGTCGTTAAAATGTTATAGTTAAATGTCGTAGTTGGGACGAGGTTTGGGAGGTCGAAAAACATGAGCAGGTGGTACTTCTCCTCTAAACGTCGCATCCACTTTTTACAGCCCTTTGACTAAATAAATTAACTTAAACCAAATGTTGTTTACACTTTCTTATCCCTATTATTTGCCTTGGGAGAACGAGAAGCCTCACGTGCACTGTTTCGCTCAGGGCCTACGGTGTTGTTACGGCAACTGTGCTTACACCCGCCGGCCCTCTAGCCGCCGCCGCCGCCGCCGCCGCCGCCGCCTCATCTTTACGAGCCGCGAGGAGGAAGCGAGATAAGGCGCGGGCACACCGCAGAAGAGGAGGAGGAGGGACAGGGCTGGGGGCGGGGCGCGGCGGGCGCGACGCGCTGTCACTTTGCTAATAGGCGATACGTTCCCGCTCGCACGCCGTTCGTTATTTCTGTTCGCCGCGGCCTCGCCCCGCGCTCGCGCCCGCGCCCGCGCCCCGATGCGCCACCCGATAGGCCCCCGCGCGCGTTGGACGCACGGCGTGTCGCCGCGGTGCGGTGCGTCGGGCGCCGCGTCGCTGCGGTTTTGTTTGCGGCGTTGCTCGCGCAAAGGCGGGCGGCGCGCCCGCCGCCCCGCGTGGGGGATCCTGTCGCCCGGTGCGGTCGCGCTGCGCTCCCGCGCCGGTGGAGGTCGCGCGCCGCGGGCACCGTCCGTTGTAGGTGGACTTCGGCTGCCCGTGCGTGAAGGCATGTGTCGTGAGAGGAAATGACGATCAAGGAGTGATTGTCGAGTATCGCTGCAATGTGTTTGAAGTGTCTATTGCGGGTCGAGAAACGAAGGAGCGAACGTCTGGCGGATTTCCGTGACGCATTTTTAGTTTTCACGCTCAAAATAGTCACAATGAATACAAACATTAACACGCCTTTGGATATTTATTAATTAATCAACAGTATCATTAGCGCTATAACCACAGATTTTTTAACTTGTAATTTAATGACTGCATAAATTATTTTACGAATACGTGCAATATTTTGATATTTGCATTCTTATTTGATAATGAATTACGCGAGAATATAACAAGTTAATTTATCAATAGTTATCTAGATCGCTTTGCTTAAGCTGTAATTGTTAATATTGTACGTATTACTTTTCATAATATATTTGTCAACATTTAAACCATTTTCAATCGAAAATATTCCTTCCAGACATATTTTTATAACGTCAAAAAAAGGTTCGGTTCAGTAATGTTCCGTCTTGCGGGTCGTAAACTGTGGAACCCCATCACGATTACCTCTCGACCGTGCACTGTATTTGCCTGGCAGCGTCGAAAAATCTCTACCTGTGTCTTTTCCGTCGCCCGCCCTCGCAGGGGTCGTAAGACTCGAGGGCGAAGAGAGATGAAATCAATTACTCCGGGGACGTGTTGTGTACGTCGCTCCGCCCTCGCGAAAGGTAGCCGGCCCCCGCGGGCGGCGTCCGCCCGCCCCCCTAAACGCGGGAGAAATAGCATCTTTAAGGCGGCCCGCCGCGGCCCGGCCGCCCGCTCCCCGGCCTGTTATTTTTACCTCGGCGCGGAGGGGGCAGGCACCGCCAGAAGAAATACACGATGCGTTTTCGGTGATACGAGGGAAAGTAACAACTCACGCGATAGGCATCGTGACGTCGCGCCGCTGCGCTGGCCGTTGCGCCCGCCCGCCCGCCCCGCGCAACCTGCCCGGCCCCGTGCAGCCCCGTGCGGGCCTGCCCAGCCCGTCCCGCCCCGACGCGTCCCCACGCTTCGCTCTGCCCACCCCCGCCCCGCACGACCCCGTGCCGATCCGCCCAGCCCGCGCCGCCCCGTCGCGCACCACTCTCCGCTCTTCACATCCCCGCCCGCACATCTCCGGCCCTGTTCCCCCGCCGCCGGCCCTCAGCCGCACCGTACCGTCTCGCCCAGCCCGCCCCGCCCCGCCTCCCTCTGTCGCCACGTGCCGTCCCGCCCACCCGCCCAACCCCGTCGTGCCCCCACGCAATGCTCTGCGCACCCCCGCCTCGCATGGCCCCGTGCAACCAGCCCAGCGCCCTTGCCGTCTTGCCCAGCCTGCGCCGCGCCACCCCGCCTTGCCCCGCTCCGTTGCCACCATCTATTCTCACCCCGCGGCCCCCTGTCGCCTCGTGCTGTCCTGCCCGCCTGCCCATTCCCGTCGTGTCCCCTCTCTCCGCTCTGGGCACGCTCGCCCCGCTCCGCGTCTCGCCTTACCACATCTACCCTTTCCCGTCATACCTAACCTACCCTACCTACCTGTTTGCTCTTCTCCTCACCCTCCCCACCCTCCCTGCCTCTCTCCGCTTGCCCCACCCAACCCACCCAGCTCCGTCCACTCCGTCCTCTCCAACTCGGCGTGCCTATAACCCCTTGCCTGCCTTGCCCTCACCGTCTTGTCTGCCACACCCTGTCTTTAGCGCTATGCCCGGCCCGCCCTGTCCTCTCCGTTCTGCCTACCACACCCTGCCTGTATCCCCCTGCCTGGCCCCTCCTGCCCTCTCCGTTCTGCCTGCTGCGTCCTGCCTGTCGATCTCTGCCTGCTCATCCCTGCGTGACTTGTGCCTGACCTTTCTCCCCCTCCCCGCAATAGGACCAAGTCCTTGTGGTTCATTCGCCCATGGCTAAATATGCCAACTTGCTCTACCCCGCGCCACCTTCTGCCAAGGCGACCTCACTGCGCCCTTTACTCTTCCGTCTCCGTTGCCTTCCCGCAGTTACTCCCTACCCTGTCGCATCCATAATTCTTCTAGCTCCTATTTCCCCAGCTTCGTATTGTTCACTCGTTTCGACTCTTGCTCCGCCTCAATCCAATCGCATTATCTTTCCCTGTTCTACCCTTTTCTTTGCGTCTTTTCGGCGTCTCCTTCCTACTGTCTTTTACTTTTCCCTACTTCTTCTTAATTTTCCTTCAACGTTTCTTTCTTTCAATTGGCTACTTCCCTTGACTTTTCATCTTTCTTCTTACATGCTCTTATCCTTCCTTTTACCTTTCTCCTGCTCCGTTCTCTTCCTGATGTCAATCGCCTGCCTTGTTCCATTTAATTTAAACTACTCGCCTATATTTCAGTCTATGCGTTATCCGTTTTAGAGATTGCTTGCCCTCCCGCCTCGTTCCACCCTAACGGCGCCGCCTTGTTCTATCGTGCTCTCTACCTTCACCTTATGTCATAAAACGGTCTGTGTATCATACTCGATTCTCGTCACTGCCTTCTCCGCGCTCGTACGCCTTCCGTTTAGTCAGTGTTGCTTCGTCTTCACCCTTCTCGCAGCCCCGGCCGCGCGCCTGCCTTCTCGCAACGCGGCGTCCTTTCGTCGTCGTCCTCCGTGACCTCATCTTCGTGCGTCCCCCCGCCCTCCCCCCTTTCGCCGCGCCGGGTGCTTTATTTCCTCGGGGGAATGTGTCTCTTTTTGAGACGTCCGTGTTGTTTTCCGGCCCCGATACTCGGCGTCGGGATTTATGCGCGGACGGACGGGCGGGCGGCGGCCGTAGATGCATCGGAGCCGGACTTCGCCACTCGCCCCAGCCCGCCCCGTTCACCCCAGCCTGCCGCCTCACCCCCAGAACGCCCCGCCCACACCGCCCACCACGCTCGCTTGCTCGTTCCCTCCCCGTCCAACCCACGTCCCATCCCGCAGAGGCCTCGCTCAGTCGAGCCGGGAGAAGGGTTCACAGCCGTCCGTCCTCGAAGCAACCAATCATCTTTAGCAAGTGATTAAATTATTGCTTACCGTGAATTTGAATTATTGCTTACCGAGAAAGAAGTAAATATGTAATTTGGGGAAAGCAAAGTATATTTTTGAAGGCAATTAAAATTACGTTTCTAACTTCGCTAACTTACAAAAAAAAAATTGTTAAAAGGAAATTTGAATGATGCTTCTAAGCTAGCAAATAGACTAGAACCACCAGACATTTCAGATTACCTGTGGTGATTTGATTTTGAGCTAATTTTTGTAATGCTGCTTTAGTTGAATTTGCTTCGCTTATTTTTTTAACCTAAAAGAATACTATTGTACTACAGGAACTTAACGAGGGATACGAAATCTGATAAATTCGAGTGTCAGACATTCACCCTGTCCGTGATCAACCGTCTCTTTCTCCTTAGAAAACGTTCTGGAGTTTAGTGTTGTATTGTTATGTGATTTGTGGGAGGACACGGCAACCGTCTACGCCTGCGAGATGTCGCCGAACAACTTTTCGGGGATTCCCCAGTCCTGCGAGGACACGTGTCGTAACATGTTTTTCCACGTCCCGGCGCATTGTTCTCAAATGTTAGTGCCTTGTTGCAATTTGCCTGCAATTTGTGGCGTAGTTTTCGAATTTCTGGTTGTGCTACATTGCTGTTGAGACTCATGAATGTGATATGTACTCTTAATTTTCCTGTGCGATATGTATCCAAAGCAATCCATTTCTTTGTTCCAAGTTTGTAAGTGTGAAAGTACTAGATTTTGTTTGTTATTTGCGTTTCATTTGTATGCCTTTCGATTTACTTCCTAAGTGGTCTCTCGCTGGATTCCATTTTGCAGCCGGATTCAAATCAAATCTTTCATTACGAAATTATTATCTCATATGTAGAAGTGTGTGCGAACGAAGTGTTCTCAATTGAAAGATATTCATCAATACTACTATTTTTCTTTTAATTGAATGAGAACATAAGCACTTACATCTTATTTTAACAGAACACTGCGCTGGAAGTTGATAATCTAAAGTTTGAAACATTTTGCAGCTTTTTTCAGCATTTTTATTAGTAAATGGCGAAGCAATGTTGAGGCCAAAGTGTTGGCCAACACAATGTCCCAACTTGTTTTTATTTAGCTCTTAGAAAACAAAATTGGTGCCATATCCAGTTTCCCTGGTCAGCAGTTGCTGCAGACTCTACAAATACTCCAAAGGACTCTCCACTAGCAGTACAAAGTTTTGAACTCCCTTTTTGGACAAAATACGCTTTTTAGTGTAGTGAGGCTCCTCTCTTAGGCCCAGCCACCGAGTGCTCGCCGAGAGCGCCCTGGCGCGCGACCGCGTGGGCGTCGTGCTGACGCGTGACGCGTCCGGAGGGACGCCCTTCTGACGGAGCACCGCCCCCCTCTTCTGCTCTCACTTCCCAGAGCGAAGGGCCGGCGGCCGATCCCTCCACTCGGAAACTTCCCAGCGACTCGCTTCTTGGTCCCGGAAGACGAGGGGCGCGCGCTCGCCGCCTCCGCCGCCGCCCCCGCTCTTCCACCCTCCAGCTCCGCCTCCACCGTCAGTTTTAGAGTAATCGGTGACGTTACCCGTAAACGTAAGATTTCACACGTGAGTTCTGGACTTCATATGCCGGTCATTCCACGTGGAAATTGTGAGAAACAAAGTGAGTCGTAATAATTAATATTCATAGCGTCTTTGTCTCTTATCATCACACGAATATTGTGTCTTCATTAAATGATTTGGATAAATGTCGCAAACCGCGATACAGATAAATTTAATATAGCGTGGCTATTCATTGTTACCGTGACTGAAATGACTAAACGTCCCTGCCAAGATTTACACCACAACCACTAGATCACCAACCACTATCATTTCATCAAAAACTTGTGGACACAGCTAACGTCATTACTACCTCGAAATCTTACTCTGATTTGCCCTTCTTTGCATTCGCGATTCTTCAATTGTATTCCTTTCGATTTTTTAACTGCCTTAACTTAACTATTACCAATTATCTCCGATAAAAATATGGCTTTATCGTTTTATCAGTCGAAGATTTCATTTTCACCATGCCACGCGAACTGGTGTCGCCACTCTCACCGCCGCTGCACTTACTGCCTATTCTCCTATTTCCGCTCCCAGCCTCCTTATCAAAACTTCTGCTCCCACCGCCACCCTTCCGCCACATCCTCTCCTGAACTTGGATTTCCCTGGCTGTTCATTCGGCCGGTAATGGCGTCCGCCTAACATAATGCGTAAGGTCCCCCCTCCCCCAGGCAGCGGCGACGGTGGCGGCGTGCTTTCTTGCTGGCGCCTCCGACGTAGGGCCCTTGAGGTGGACGCCGCAGCCGCCGCGCCGCCCTCGGCGCCCGAGGGCTCTTGCAGGCGGAGAGCCAAGTTGTGTCCCTCCGCCTTCGCCCCTCCCTCTGCGCCAGCGACGTAAGGAAATTTTCGTCGAGAGACTGCGGCCACGGTCGTTGTGGTGGCGGGGACTTGGACGGGGTGCTGACGGAAGCGGAGGCGGGGACGAGGTCGGGGGATATGGCGTTGGGAGGCACGGCGGGGGCGTACGCGCTGGCGAGGGTGCTGACGGATGCCTAGGGTTGGGGTCACTGGTGGGGATGTGGCCGGGGCTGGGGTAGGGTGGAGGCGGATGCGCAGGCGAGGGCGGGGTGGCCGAGGCGAGACGGTGACGGGGGCACTTATGGAAGTGGGGTGGGGTCGCTGGAGGACAAAATTTTGAGGGCGGAGGCGCTGCCAGAGACGTTGGCGGGGGTGGTTTGGTGGGACGGGGGCGGGGTGGCGAGACGGTGGCGGGGTGCTGCAGAGGCGGGGTGCCGTCGGAGGGGTATGAGATGGTGATGGCCGACACCAGTGCCGACCAGCGAAGAGGTGTCGCGCTCCCCTCGCTGCACAAGTTCCCAACTTCCTGCCGCACTGAAATTCGCGTCTCTTGGGGACGGATAATTATGAATTTTTCGCTCCCCAGCCCTTTGTACACGGACACGACGGCTCGGCTCGGGTGGGCAGGGCGGGCGTGGAGATAATTTTGTTTATTGTTATTCTCGCGGAACTTAGGAGGGCCGCCAAGTCCTTAACTACCTATGCGCGAGCGGCTTTCTGTGAAATGTGTTTTTGTTTTTTTCGAGCTTTTATGTGATGTCCCCCGTTCCCTGCTCGCGTGTTAGCCGGGCGTTTGGGGGCATTCTCTGTGAAATGTAGTTGTTGGAAAGGACAGTGTGTTGCTAAGCGTTATGGGCCATGTACCATGTAGAGTTGGTTTAAGAAAAGGACTACCAAGTTCCGACATCGATGTTTATTTTCTGTGCGTATTGCCGTTAATATTCGGGGTCACAAGCATCCGGTATCCGAGCAATTTTGCTGTCCGTTCGACCATCAGGAGGGGGAAGTCAATGGCTTAATGTATGTTTGCCCTTTGTGCACCCGTTAATCCCTTCAGTGAATTTATGTCTAGAATTCTAATTATTTATGTACAATTTGTTTGATGATTGAATAAAGAAAGTGAATTGATGTTGATAGAAGACATACAGTCTGCTTTTTGTTCTAAATTTGATGATACAGCGTCAGATGATATCCGAAACCGGACAGTGAGCTTCAGTCACTGACACGTCCTCAAGCCGTCGTCTTCGATCGAGTAGTCCAGAGCATGGGACAGGCGTGCAGGAATTACACACCGAGTCCCCTCTATTTCGATAATCGGTTCCGCGTCGTTTCTTTTTCCCGAGCTATCTCTCGCCGAAGACTCGAAACTCGTTACAAGAACTAGATAACAGTTTCCATTCCGGGCCTTTTTGTTCTTGCACATGTCCAGTCGCCAAAGAACCGGGGCGTTCCATTTTTGCAGTCTCACGGGGCCGCGCCGCCTCGCCGCCGCGCCGCTCCTCTATCTGCCGCGCGTACTCGTCGGTGGGACGCGCGTTTTTCCATCCCGCCTCCTTTCTAGGAGAGAGTGCGTTTTTAGTCGCGCCGAGTGCGAGCAATATTTATGATCCAGCGAGAGGAATTAATTACTGTATTGATTGATCAGTCGAGGGTCATTAGCGGAAGAGCTCTCCTGTTGGTGCCCGGCCGGAGGATGGATGGGCGGAGGTTGTCGTTCTCGGGAGAGCGTTTGAGCGGAACGCCCGCGTGGGCGCAATGGGAGAGGTCGTATGGCGCGTTGTTAACTTTTAATTAATTATTTCAACTGTCGTAAGGGGCTCGAAGACGTACAAGTGAGCTTGTGGGTATTGGTTCCGGGCACGCCAAAACGGGAGAGGTGGCTCAAGGCATCAACTGATGTGGCTGCAGTGCTCTTCACCAGGAGGTTTTAGATTGGAGTCCCGACGGTGGCAGAATTTTCCGCGCTAACTAGATAGCTAGATAGAATTCAGTCCCTATCTGGAGGAGATTTCTAGTGGCCGGCTGCTCTGATCGGTAGTTTCCGTGGTTTCTCCGATTAATTCCGGGCCAATGCCGGAGCAGTACCTTAAGAAACGCCATCCTGATTGAGGTTTTTCTGGGTTTACTCAATCGCTTAAGGCGTATGCCGGGATGGTCCCTAGATTTGTTCTCCCAGACGTAAATGTACAGCTTGTCCTCCCCTCTTAAAATATTACTACTCTAAATGTATGTAAATTCAGTGGTTAGGCGGAAGAGCAGGCCCTATGGCCTGAGCCTCGCCATTAATAAAGACATTATTATTATTATTATTATTATTATTATTATTATTATTATTATTATTATTATTATTATTATTAAGAAATTGGTCGCGGACTGCTCACGATCTTTCCTTTCTTTTCCTTCTCTCCTCACCCCTCATTTACACACGCCCACATTTACATGCACCACGCATGCCAGGAGACTATTCGAGAGCATAGAGCTTTTCCCGGCTGGTGCGAGATATCTGTTTGGGGAAAATCATGCTATCTAGTCAGATTTCACCATCTAGCTGAGAAAAATCATTGCAACCTTCCGAGGAGAAAACATGCACTACACTTATGGGACTAATGCCTTTATCAAATACGCTCTCGGAATCATCAAACAATCAGTAAAAAACTGGGCGTGACCACTGCTGAGGTCATTGATGCCTTAAATATAGTGTGTCATTCTGTGTGGAAGCGATGATCCTGTCTCGCTTTATCATTATATCCAGCGTCGACCTACACGTTGATTTTTATACCTTCGAAATCGAAATGTCGGAGATTCTTAAGTCTATGAGGCTTGAAATTGAACCACAGAACTTACCGATCAGTGCTGTGTTGTAAAGCGTTGAAATAATATGTGTATCTTAAGAATTACTTACCACGTGCATTGCCAAGTAGATCATAATACTAATATGTGAATAAATATGAATAATGTAAATTGTAAATGTAAGAAATGTAAATAAATCTTCTTGGGATAATTCTTGATTCCATTTTTTAAAAACAATATTGCTACAGACTTTCATTTGTGTCTTTCCAATAACCATTTCCGTTTTGATTGTATGACTCAGTGAACAGAATGCCTCAATTACCTCTATAAATGCAATAAAAAAGATATATCGTCATATTCATACGTGTTATTCTGGTTCAATTTACAGTTCGTAGCCGAAAACATGGGGATAGAATTGTTAAAAACGCTGTTGGTTTGGTTTTTCGTTACTGGAGTTATTTGAAAATTCAATCTAGTTTTTCATTGTAGCGACAAAAACGGAACGTTCAACTTCTATGATGAATCTAGATTTTACCTTTATTAGCTTCTCGTGCAAATGTATTCAGTTTCTCCTGTAATATTATTTCTATCGAGCAGTTTTGTCAATACACGCCAAAAGATAATACCCATAATTTGTGTTTTGATTCAATGATTTATGTTACTTGTATTTGCATTAAGAGGGATGAAAAACAAACTTCGTTTATTTTTAGATGGACCGTGAGTATCTTTTATACTCGGCGCCTGCAATGTTTTGATCAGATATCTCACGCAACGTCTGCTATGTAAAGACATGCACAGTTACTCGCCACTTAATATCCGTCCGCCGCCTTACGTGTGGCACCGAGACGCGTGCAGAGAGGCGGATATAACTCGCATTTATTTCGGCAGCGCCCGCAGGAGCGACGCTTCGCTTCCCGCAGTGCGATCATAGCGCTCCTTGTGCGGGGGGCCGGCAGGTAACGGCACTCGGCGGCACAATGGCGCGCGGGGAATACGTTTGTCATGCATACACCTCCAGCGGGAACCCTTCAACACGCGTGATGGATTTTTCTGGCGCCCGCTAATTGGTGTATAGACGGCTGCGGCGGCTGTGGCGGTGTGGTAGCGGCGCCGGAAACGCTGTGGGCGGCGGAGACGGGAGGAGGTGGCGGTGACGTGGAGGGGACGATGGCTGTGGCGGTGGGATGGCAACGGCCGACGAGGAGACGATAGCGATGGCAACGCCGACGGTGTCACCGGTGGGAGCGGTGATGGCGGAGATGGCGGGTAGCCGGATTGGGGCGAGTTGCCGGCGGTCGCCGCGTTGGCGGAGCTGGTGATGGGTGTGTTCGCGGGTTAAGTGTAGACGACGGCAGTGGCCGAAGCGGCGGCGTCGGCTGTGGAGTTGGTGGCGGCAGAAGGAGCGCTGTGCCCGTTCCCGGTGTCGCCCCGCCGAGCACCTGCCGCCGCGAGCGGTGCGTCTCCCCGCATCCGCCCAGGCAGAAGGAGCGCACTGCACGTGGCATTGTGGCGCTCGTTAGTGCTGTTAGAGCCTCCGCGGCCGTCGGCGGCCACGCCCACGTCTTCGTCCTCCCTCCTCATCCTCCTCCTCATCTTCCTCCTCATCCTCCACCTTCGCCATGATTTTCTCTCTCCCGGGCTACGATTCTCGTTTGATTCACTTAATCATTTTTATAATATTTGAAATGATATTACATCTTATTTGTTCCATTCTGTGAAAATGTTAATGGCACACCGCCCTATTAATCACCTCAATCTTAGCAATTTGATACGAAAACAGTATAAATGTACAAGGAATTAGTTATTTATGCACCAAGAGCGTTATAAGGGCTCTAATGATCAAGCGGCAACAAAATGTCCGAGGCCTTTTTTTCGCCCAAAATCATTAGAACCAGTTAGAACCAGCCCGTGGTACATTAGTAATTTATTTGTTGCCTAATTTTATTGATTCGAATTTACTTATTTACTAAATAACTAGATCTTAACTTAACTCGATTTGTCTTTTCATATTTTCCTGCCATAATTCCCTTTCGAAATTCCCTCCATAAGAGAACATATAGCATCATTCAACTGTTTTCATATTTCCTTCGTAACTACGATCATTTCGATACACGTAAGTTATGCAATGTTTATCGATCTTCGTATCGAAGGCAATAACAAGCTACAACGTATCAGTAAAACATAAAAGTAATTTAATGCACGGCTTCTTGCTCAACATTTTTCACCTTTATGTCCCGACGTATATTTCGCGAAATGAAATTGTTACTTACACGATTGCTAAGGTAATGTAAATGTTTTAAAATGTTAAAATATTATCTGTGGCGGTCCAGTTTCAGTCAACTATACATTTCTTTGAATATTTCTTATAGGAGTTATATTATTAGATTATTACACTTTAAATATTTTGCTCCGAGGAAAGAATTCATCAGGTCTTCCAATCCAAGAATAAATATTATGATAGTATTATGAAAACACACATGACATAATATTACGTTTTAATAGAAGAATTTTATATCCTTACAAAAGTATGAAAAATTGGCTTAATGATCTCCACGCATCCTACAGAGATGTTACGTGTCTAACAGTACAAGTGAACTCTTTGATATAGCCCAATAGCTATCTGAATTGTTGGAGAGCTTCATTCTACGGGTTAGAATCCGCAGCCACCAACTCCGCAGTTCCACTTCCTCTACCTGCAGCACACCTACCGGCGGCGCTGCCTGCTCGCGCGCCAACTACTTCGCCGCCGCCGCTTGCGCTGTCTGTGCTTTCGCCCCCCACCCCCTCCTCCTCCCCCTCCCCGAAGCACCTGCTGTCGCCGGCGCCCGCGGGTGCGGAGGCGATTTGCGGACTTCCTTTTGTCCCGCGCGTCCCCCTGCCTCCCATCGCGGCTATTAATGCGCCTGCAGGGGTTAATTGCGAGGTGACGCTGGGAGCGGCTGCGCATTCCACCGGCGCGCGGTGTCGCCGCGCCGTCGCCCCTACCCCCGCCCCCGCCCCCGCGGCTTCTGCGACCCCGCCCCTTTGTGCCACCATCGCGCCCCGCCCCGACGGTGGGCCGCCTTGTGGGGGCGACTGGGCAAAAGACCTCGGGAGACTTGGCATTTGATCTTAACAGAACTTTTATTCATATATTTGTATATTTATTCCTTTTGGCGTCTTATCAAATTTTGATATTTACGTGATTGTTAACTCTGTAATAAAAATGAAATGAAGTTGCCAAAGATTAACAGATATTCCATGCACAAGTTAAACATTTCTTTAATAGAAGCCGGACCCCGCGGAAGTCAATTCGTTCCTTACGTTAATTTTTTTTTTAATATTAAAAAGTAAATTGACGACGCATTCGGACTCAAGACAGTTTTCTATCACATATGTAATTTTGTTCGGGATACGAATTTTTCTTGTTTTTTAATTGTATTAAGTTCGCCGTATTTCTTGGGAAAATATTGTTTTGTGTATAAGATCAGTTTAAAAAATGATATGCTGTTTCTTGATTTGTTTCACATCGATACCACGTTACTCGTGAAGCTATCATTATTTTGTGCAGGATTTATTTTATTTAAACTTTTCGGTTTGCTGAGAGTGCATTTTAGTGTTTACTTGGAATAAGTTACCTTAAAACGAGTAATGCCTTTACATTTTTATATCATAGTCCAGTGTAAATGTGTTTAAGCGCCCGAGGTCGCTCGGCCTGCGCGCACGCCCGCGCCAGCTGCCGCGGGGCTTCTCATTTGCGTCGTCCCGGTGCGCCGCGCGTCGCGACACCCGTGAAGCTGTCGCCGGAAGAGACGGCGGGCAGCTGACGTGGCGTGTGGACCGCGGCGTGGGTCCGTGTTGCGGTAGGTCGAGGCGGACAGGCGTCCGCAGCTCTCCACTCCGAAACTGAGAGCGACCTTATCGCGCTGCCCGTCGCGGCAATCGCAGTCCAGGGCGTTACGCATTAATACACGCGACCGTGTGAAGCGGATACGGTTGAAACTGCGGTTCACTGAAGTCGTGTAGCGATAAAGAAGAGTGTTTTATTTTATAATGGGGTTTCGTTTTCAATGGAACTTTTGTGAATGAAGGGTTGACGTTCACTTCGCCGTTATCCGTTCTCCAAGTACAGCTCCTTATGGCATTAATTTCGACGATTTTTTTCAATTAAGATATTATTTCTCCATTAAAAATTTCCTGTTGTAGTTTATACACTTATATACGATATTCTTTCAGAACCTTATACAGTCTGTATAAAACAATTAATCCAATAAGTACTGTTAAAAAACTTCATTGTTCGATAGCACAAATTCATTAACAGTACTGTTAAGATGCTCTGAGACACCATTTTTTTGGTCGTGTACCTTTCATTTTTCACGTTTTCAATTCAGAGATTCACACTTAGAGTTTTGAAACCACTTCTGAGCCTGTTTATCTACCTTCCCGTTCGCCATTTTACCACTGCGGTACAGGCGCCAGTAAAAGTTATTTCAGCGCGGTGGTCTCTCAGATGCATCATTTGAATTTTAGCTTATCTTGCTTCACAATTGGGTGTTTCACACACAAAAACACATTAAACACTTTTACTATCATCGAAATTACGACCAGCAATATTTATCAATAATGGTAAAGTATACTACATTTAAAAGTTGTCTCACTTGTAAATGCACTACCATCTCCGGCCTGCGTTATGCTGCCCTGCAGACGGTTTGATTGAGAGATTATTCTGGTGACGAAAGGATAAATGCCATTGGCGCAAACTGGAAGATATGAGATCCGAAAACAGTAGGTAGTTTGTGCACGCCACAGCGGACAGCACTATCGATCTGCGCATGCGCATGAGCAGAAGATCGATAGTGCTTTAACGTTCGAGGGTGCACAAACTCCCTAATAATAAAGACGTTTTGAGAAGGGCGATGTTCTCAACAAATTCTATGAACGCAAGACAAACTCGTTCATCTGAGTGATCGACCGCGTGGGCCGGAAGGGTAAGTAAGTAAGTGAGCATCGCCGGCCGGCAGCACTGCCATCGCATCGGCACCCACCCGCGCCGCCCGGTCCGATAACCTCTGCAGGTCCGTCTGCCCCCGGGCGCGACCGGTCGCTGACCGGAGCAGCTAACGTCAGAGTGACCGTGAACAGCACGGAGCCGCGCCGCCGCCCCGCGTGCACACGTCGCGCACCGCTCGCCACCCACCCACGCACGCCCGCCCCGCCCGCAGAGCGAGCACGAAAAACGCGGCTAGGCAGGCATGCACGTCGCTGCTGTAAGGCGCCGCATCGGCCAAGCTGCGCTCGTTACGGCTGTTTGAAATGGTTCGGATGAAATGTCAACTAGCTGTTCAGAATCGGAATTGTTCCCCGTATGCCTAACCGACGTGCAGTTTATTTTGGTATGGACCTCAACCCCCTTTTTGTTTGTTTTTTTTATTTTCGTATTTTATCACCTTGTGCACTCTAAAGAAGATCCTCTTTAATAGTTCTGTAGGTGAAGACACTAGTATCGTTAGCGTAGGTTTAAGTTTAATGTCCAATGAAGTGTAATGATAATTTAAATAGAACCTTATATCATAATCCGTTATTCAAACCAATTTTAAGGGCTACACTATTTGGAATTTCCCCTGTTAGCGATTCTCAGTCTCTTACAGTACACTCTGTAGTTGTGAAGCAATTGGCAATGTCCTTCTTCTCTCAGTAATTTATGATCTAAACTCTTATTCTATTTTAGCGGAACCCGGGAGACATCCTGCCGTCCATCTCCCTCTTTCTTCTTCACTCTCCCATTCTCTCTTTGTCTCTTTGTCTCTCTCCGTCCTTGTCTGACTGTCTCCGTCTCTGTCCCTGTCCTTGTCCTGTCCCTCTCTGTTTCCGTCTCTCCATGCCTCTCTGTCTCTCACTCTCTCCACCTCTCTGTCTGTCTTTGTCTCTGTCTGTCTGTCTGTCTCTCTCTGTACTTAGTGTCTGCTTCAGTCTCTCTCTCTCTCTGTTTCTATCTACCTCTTGTCTCTATGTGGCTGTCTCTCTCTCTCGGTCTCTCTCTCTCTGTTTGCCTCTCTCTCTCTCTCTCTCTCTGCCTCTGTCTGTCTGCCTCTTTTCTCTCTTTGTCTCTGCCTGTGTGTCGCTCTGTCTCTTTCTCTCTCTGTCTGTGTGTCGTTCTGTCTGTCTCTCTCTCTCTCTCTTACTTGCGCGCGCCGCTGTCCTTTCTTGTCCTTGCCCTGCGTCACATGGCAAAGCTCCGCAACAATGAAGCGCTGGTGGAACTGAGTTTGAATGGAAGTTGAATTAAAACGAGGCAATCTCTTATGATCTATCGCTATCTAGTGAAGTTACAACAAAACTAAGAGCTTATAAACTGGGTGAAAAAACCCGTAGATGTGCCAACTTTAAAGGAGATCGGTCACATGGTTTCGGAGTTCATCCACCTCGGACAAAACAACAACATAACAACAAGACTATATATATATATATATATATATATATATATATATATATATATATATATATATACCTATCGTACATTTTTAAGACTGGAAAACAAAATTTGAAATACTTGTACATGATTTTGCCAATTTGCGCGGTCCTTTTATAGCTAGCGAGTAAATTTTGCGTGTGCCTTAATGTAGTAGAATGAGTGAACAGGCACCATCGTACTTGTCAAGAACACTCGTTACTTATCTCGTGACCTAATGGAGAGTAATTTCGATACACTCCGTTTCCTGCATTCGTGGAACAAATATTCATGACGTGCAACCTAATACGTCGAATTTCCTTTCACTCTTCTAGTGTATGATTTGTGACCATTCCTTTCGATTTCTAGAAGCCCACTAAATTGATGTTAATACGACAGACAACCTGCTTTTACTTTCGAATATCTTCTTGATAGTGTGCTGAATAAGATAGATAAAGAGAATGAAATAGAGCGGAGAGAAGGTTGAACGTGTTTAGCAACTGCTGATATCACGATCTGTTTTTTATCACCGGCTTTATCTCGCATCTGCGTACTTTCGTCGCTTTTGCTTGAAGCTGCTGTGGCTCAGAATATTTCTCATTCTACTTATTTCGCTACGCTTTAGACATTATTATTATTATTATTATTATTATTATTATTATTATTATTATTATTAACAAAATTTGAAAAACTGTATGAGTAATACTGTATACTGAACTGATATACTGAAATAATGTATTAGTAATAATAATATTATTACTCATACATTATCCTTAAATATTCTCTCTACCCATGTACCAACTTTTGTGATGTTGCTACTCACGTTATAATTGTATTGATTGGTATCTCTTTGACACTGCAATGCTGGTTTTCCCCACTGTTCCGCTTGTAAGCTGTTCCACTATCTTGCATCGACATTACGGAAACTGCTATTGTCAAAATTTAAAAAAAAGTACTGTGATTTCCTCTTCATGAACCTAGAAAATTTGCCAGAAATAGCCAATTAGTTGATGAATGGGTATCTGTGAGGATGATGATGATTAGAGCCAGAGCAATGGCGAAATTAGAGACAGAGGAAAAGGGGGAAGCCCGAGAGAACATGGAGCGAGCCAGTTTTGGGTCGCACAATTTTCTCATGAAATGACCAGGACTTTCACGAAATTAAAATCTATTATCCAGAGGTGAAAACAGGTCGTCTCTAAAATAATCTCAACATGAACGTAGTCGGATTTTCCTGGATTAGCGTTTAAACGAGATATAATGTTGTTAATGACAGTGATGATGATTGTGATTCTTACACTTACTGTGTATGATAAGGTGAAGAAAGAACATGAAGATGTAAACGATTGAGTGGCATTAGAAACGGGATTGCAACGCGATCGAGCTACTTCCACCTTAAACTCCACTTGGGTCGGACGGGGATTGAACCACGGCCCCTACGAGGAAAGGCGGCTTTGAGCTCGCCGCTGTAACTGGGAATTTAAATCTAACCTTTTGTAGCAAGTGTGAACCGAAGTGCAAAATCACTATGTGTTCTGAAGGTAAACGTATCAACGGAAGGGAAGGGTGCTTCCAAATGTAGAAGAGCAATAAGTTCACATGGAAGTAGTGCGTAGTTACAAGTCAAAAAATATACTTGTACGTAATTCAGATAAACAATGTCTGTATTTTTATTCACAGTAAATGATGGAGTGATTTGCGTTTTCGTGCGCATCTAACGCTAAGGTCATTACTGAGGTACGTGTAGTTAAGACCCTGCTTTTATCGCGGGAGATGGCGGTGGACTTTCCCCGCTATATGGTGAGATGCGACACCAACCTACACAACGGCTAATGGGTTTTCCCCATGTATTTCCCACCAGCTGGGCACCAGCCTAGTCAAGCCCTAAGCACCCTATTGGTCTTCCGTCATGTGTGGTAGTGTAGTGCATGTAAGTGTATGTGTGTGTTTAATTAAACGTTGAAGATAGGAGAAGAAAAGATTGCGCGCGTTTGGTGGCCCGTTTGTTAAGGTACTACTCCAGCATTCGCCTGGTGATGATCGTAGAAACCACGGAAAACAACCGAACGGAGCATCCAGCCGGTAGAATTCTCTCCCAGAGAGCGGCTGAATTCGGTCGAACCATCAAGCCAGTGTCGAACAATGCTGCCACCGTCGGGACTCGAGCCCTAGGACCTCCCAGTCAGAGGCGACAATTAATGCCCTGAGCCATCTGAACCGGACATCGTGAATAAAAGTCTGCAATAATTATTGCAAAGAAAGAGTGCACATTGTTGGTGGCCGATCGCCGCGCGGGTGGGCGAGGGCTGCTGTGGGCCTGGCGTGAGCCCGGCCGGGCGGCCGCCGCGGCGCCGTCAGGGCCCGTGCTAATGACAGCGACTTATCGGGTTTCCCTCCCCCGCTATCGCATCCCTCCCGCTGTTCCGAGTAATGACAAAACAAGTTTCACACCGAATTTAATTAATGCATTGCCGTTGTACTCATCTGACGGGCCTCAGATAGAGGGGGCGGCTTCCAGTCATTAATTTACTGTTATCAATTAACCGAGCCCGTCGCCGCTGTTTTATACGCTCGCGCTCGCGTCCGCGGCCCGCGGCGGCTGTGGAGGCGGCCGCTGTTGCGGGGAGGGGGCGTCCAATTGAATACGGCGTGAAGATGGTGCGGCAAGTGATTTCCTTGTTTTCTTCGATCAATACCAGTTCACGCCTCAGGAGAACTCTAACAATCGGGAGCGCGGGCGATCTTTTTTTTCCTCTTCCTTGGTCTCTCCTCTCCAATTATACATACACACACGCACACACACAAGTAACACACTACTATTGGGATACCACTGGGGAGCTTTGTTCTTGGACCAACTGGGGCGGTGCTCCACGGACGGTTTCCCCACCTGGAGGGGAAAATTTCCGTCAAGCTGATGTGAAGGTCGGGGCCAGATCTCAACATTCAGCGCGTGGCGAGGCGGGGACACCGCCATCTCCCGTGATAAAACATTTACTATACTAACGGGTATAGTTACCATTGCAGTGCGTGGAGACAATCAATCAGTCAATCCATCAACCAATGATTTATTATCCAATTTTCAGGCAAATTCATGTTCATTTCATACAAGAGAGGCTACAGTGTGATTTGATATTCGCACAACTAAGGAGAAATGAAAATGTTATCGCACACTGACATGCGACTCATTTACCATTTCGATGTTCGAGATCTGAGAGGAATAATTTTGTGATAGATGAAAACGAACTTCAGGAAGGAGTGGATTTTCACTGTGCGCATTCGTTCACAAATGCACCAAAGTCTGTAAGTTTTTCAACACAAATCGCACTCTAATGTTGATGTTTTCACCTATCTCTAAATGACAAAACCCACTCGTTAAATTATTTTTATTGCTACAGCGGATGTTGTGGATATATATCCACTATAAATCTGAGCGACGTTAACGTGCTAACACGATAGGAAGATAAATGAAATCTGGTAATATCTGAATCTTAATTTCTGTTTGCTGACGTCAATCGAGAATGTAGATCTGCCTATATTGTTGCAAAATATTATCGTTTTTGTTCTTTCCTTTTAATATTCCTAATGATGGAATTTCTTCTTTTAGGTTAATTTCTTAGAACTTGTCATTTCTAAATCTTAGTTTCAGTAAACAGTACAATAAAACCCTTCTTCCGAAATAGACCTCAATTGTTTTACGACTTACTTCATTGTGCACAATATTATAATTATTACTATTTGTATTACACTCTTTACATTGATGTCGTACCTGCTTGTAGGTAATAAAATGGCAAAATTGTTTAAGGAAAGTACAATCAAATTGAAAGGAATAGTTTACTTGCAAAGTGTCTTGAACCAAGTACACGATGACGGCAATCCCGGTCACGATGAGGTCACGTTTTTCAGTGACTATTTAATCTCAGACAAAATCACAGCTGGCAGTCGCGGTGGGCGAAGAGCGGGGGAAATGGCGGCGTGCGGTGGCGAGTGGTGGCAGGGCGGCCGCCGCGTGTCCGGAGCCCGAGGTTCGATCCTCGCGCCCGGATAAATGGGAGCCTTTCCCGCGACGCGACGCGGGACAAATGCGGCCGGCCGTTGCCCCCCGGGTGCCGCGGCCGCGATGAGGCGCAGGGATGTCCAAAATTGCTTTCTGGTCGCTCTGTGCTTTCCACTGCGGAACTCTGTAAAGTTATGGAATATTTCGATTAAACGAGGTTTTTGTTGCACAATACAGTGTGCAGAGAAGAAAGAGGAATTAACAGTGTCTCAGATCTCCAAGTAATATTATTTAGGGTGCATTGAATAATGAAAGATCGATTTCTTGAATATATATATATATATATATATATATATATATATATATATATATATATATATATAATTTTAGGTATGTTCGATCTTTACACTTCTTATAGTATTGTAATAATAGTCTAATACGGGATACTGTATCCTAAAATGGATGGAATTTTGTTAGTAATACTCAGCGTTTTCAATAACCCTGGCAGGAATTTATAAAATCCACTGCCGAAGGTATCATTCATATTTTTTTCTGTAAGATTGTTATCAGCCAGGCTACCTGAAAATTTGCAGCTTATTCACCTCACTGTGACCTCGAATTTATGTGGCAAGTATGCTTTTAGGAACAGGGTTCTTTTAATTGTAATTATTTTTCTATAACTAATCACGATGTGCTTTTTTAGATTCTCGGCACTAATTGCCACGGTGCAACCTCCCAGCTTCTTTCTGCGAAGAACCGGTCCTGCAGGCATGCAATCATATGCAGTATTCGGACTCTGAAAGAAATAATCATTATCTTGTGGAACTGTGAAA
The DNA here is from genome assembly GCA_038098605.1 of Gryllus longicercus. NCBI lineage: Eukaryota > Metazoa > Arthropoda > Insecta > Orthoptera > Gryllidae > Gryllus > Gryllus longicercus. Next base: position 3,542,025 of record JAZDUA010000022.1, read on the forward strand.
AGAACAAATTCAAAAGAACAAAAGTTACGGAAGAAGATGAATGCATTTTATTTGAGAAACGGTTTTCTGATTGCTATTCATCTCCGAGCTAACAAAATATAATGGTAATTTCATTATTTTAATACTCTCGTGCTTTTATAAAGAACAAAAAAAGTATTTTCCGCATGACGTTAATGAACGTAATTCTTTTTAAAGCGGAATGATTGGCAAGCGGTCTCATGTACAAACACAGGCATTTTCTCCATTTGAACATCTCGACACCGCACGATGATTTGCAGGCAGGCGGAAGCGCAACCAGTTGCCTTGCGAGAATTTGTGAGGGATGCCATTAAGTGAAGTTCCGGGAGGCTGCGCTTGCTAGCTAATTTTATTTGTTCGGAATGAAACTAATTCTCCGTTGCACATCGTGACGCGTCCATTTCTTCGCGATTCCTGGAAACAACCATTTGCGCTTTCCCTGGGTCTTGCCTTCTGAGGTAGGACGGAGCAGAGCCAACTTTATTAAGGTCCATGTGTTTAGTGCTTTGAATAGAAGTGCTATCAGGCGGTGAAAAATATCGACAGGGAACCTTTCAGCATTGTTATTTGAGAGAAGTCGGTTTCTAGAGTAGGGTACATTTTAAAGTTACCTCATGTTTTTATATTCATATTAAGGGTTCCATTCTCTTCTGGTGTCTAGTTATATTGTTATTCTGCTGCAGTATGAAATATTGTTCCAATTATTATATTTTTCTTTGATCACCTCCAGCTGATCTGCTTGGCTGCGGTCAGAAGGAATTTTCTACCAGTCGTAGTGAAGATCCTAATTTTAATTTTTCAACGACCACTGTAAAAATTATAATTTCACAATTTTTTAAAAAAATGACTATACTTCTCCGTCGTCGGCTTCACCGGCACCTCCATTGCTATGGCCGTCGCCTTGGACACCGACATCACCAACCCCGCGTCCGCCGTTGCTTTCGCCGCCACTGTCTCTTCTACCGCCGCCTCCTCCTCTGCTGGCGTAATTGCGGCCGACATTCGCCGACTAATTGCTCGGTTAACGACTGCTCTGCTAATTTTTAAGGCGGCGTTGCTTTCTTGTGCCGCCGCTCTCGGCGAGTTAGCGCCCCTAATGTGCAAACACGCGCCACTACAGGCCCGGCAGGAGGGCCTTGGCTAACAGATTGGGTGTCGTCTCGCTTAGTTAGCGAAATGCCCTTTGGTCTTCTCATTGTTTTACGTGTGTGTAGTATTTTCAGATATCTTGACGACTGGACGAAATAATGAATGTTAAGCAGTGTTCCAGAATTTGCGAGTAAATTTTATTGTGACACTGATGTTGAATTGAAGTTCAAATGCATCTGGGAGGAAAAAATTAAATCGAACCATTATAAAAAAAACGCGGTTTCGAATTCTTCTTCCCCTTACATGGAAAAATAGCCTACAAGGATGTTGTACTTAATATTTTTGTCCGCTGTTAATTAAAATAAAAATCAGTTTTTGAAATGAATTTTTCGAGTGAATTGCCTTTTTTGGATCATCTGTAAGTTCAGTGACATAATTAGTTTGTGACGTCATTATGTGCACTTCATAGAGAGTAAGTAATTTATAGAAATTTTCTCATCGGGGTCTTAAAAATGTCTATGCAGAAATGATTTTTCCAAGTTTCTTACTTCACCCCTAAAGCAGAAACGATGTCACTAAAGGAGTAATCCGTTCTGAAAATAATAGCGTTTTAAAGATATTTATTAGACCACACAAGTTAGATTGGTAAATGGAAAGTCATTTTGCACATCACTGAACAGGTAGAAAATAAAAAATATTTAAAAAAATTAATTCTAAATATCGTAAATCACTTCTGCAGTAATTGACAATCATGAAGTCGCTCATGCTATCCCGTATTGATAAAGGTATCTGCCATATGCATAGGGAATTGTATATCGGGTTAGTTCCATCGAAGGCATGATACTGATGGAGTTTTATTAGATTGAATAGTTTCAGGTTTATGTACCGAAGTCTAGAAATCACACAAAAACGTAATTTTATAACAAATAAACCTGTGTTCCATGTAATTTTATTCGATACTTTTGTTGTCTATTTACACTACCATCTGCTTTGATGACCTAATTTTTTGTATAGAATAAAAGGGTGAGATGATTGCAATTTAACTGCCTTTTTTATTTAGATGCTATTTTCACCATTACAATAGCCTTTTCTTTCTTAACGTCTACTCGCGTTTTAACATCGGTGCATTTTTTAACCTTTTCTGTCATCGAAATAATAATCTTGTTCAAGCAATGATTAGTTATGCAACTTTTCTTGCAGAATTTCTTTCTTGCTTCCAGGGTATTATTCATTTTCGTTTATTAATGATTGTTTACAGTGCCAGACTAATAAATGAACGCTCTAGGTGACAGCTGCTATTTATTGTAATGAGAAACTCAAAGAAATGGGAAATGAAGGTGCCGTGAATAGTTTGCACTCTGGTTATAAAATCATGTTAAAAATAACTGCAGAGTTGATTCTCGCCTATCTTTGATGATGTTTAATTTCCAATCGCGTAAGTTCAATTTATTTATAGAATATTAGTAGACGATAGAAAATGCAATATTATATTTGATTTTCTCCATTGCGTTTACTATTTCCATTTTATTTTAGTACTGAAATAAAAGAAATTGCTTCTTCACTACGCAATATATTTATAAATTAGTATTAGAATGGCTGTTATAATATTACCAAAGAGTTAATAGTTTTATTATGAGCACAAAACTCCAATTGAACTTCACAAGAACTCATCTGGCAAATTGGTGTCAGATACTTTTACGAAATTAAAATATTTCTCATTATTTCTAGTTTTGTTATTTATTCTTTGAAACGATAATACACTTCAAATCCTACTAATTTACTACATACTCCTGTGTATCTCAGGTTTACGTATTGAAACATTGTACTGATTTATTTTGAATGTATTAAAATACTCTCGCTTTTTGAAGACTCATCCTTCGATTAAAAAGAAAGATATTAATATCCAATTATTAAAACGGAAAAAGTATTTTTAACATAAGAATTTTGTAATACGTACTTCATCTTTTCCTTCTTGGCCGTTTAGTTCCACATCTTAATACAGAAATCGTGGTGGTTGCATATGCATTTACCGTCCAAATCATTAAGAATGTGAAATTATCCATTCCTTATGCGGGATTTGAATCCACATTCGCCAGCCCTGGCTCGTTGCCACCTGTTCCCACTGGTATATTCAAGGTGTCTTTTAAAATCTTTGTTCGGGTTCAAATTCAGTGTTTCAGTTCATATAAAAAAAATACAGCACGTTAATTAGAAGATGCCCCGATGTTGCAGTCGACAATACGTGTACGTTGAGATACCCCGAAGCATATGTTTCATGGTAGAAAACTGGGAAAAAAATCTCTTGGCGTGTATCGGGCCAGACGTGGCCATGACCAGTGGCCGGTCACCCCTGCGGGGTCAGTGGTTCGCGGTCGAGCGGCCGCCCGACCGCCCAGCCGTCCGTCCAACCCAGCGAATGGGCTGGCGGGCAGGCGGGCGGGCGGGCGGGCGGCATCGCTCGCGGATTCGGAGCGACCGGTGATGGATGGCGCAGTAGGTGTTGAAATTAGAGATAGGCCCGCGCCGATAGGGGAATAAGGCGTATGGTAATGAGGGCGGCATTCACGGCGGCCGCCAGATAATGGTGTCTAATGCGCGCGGGATAAAAGGCCCCCGAGCGGGGGAGGGGGCGGGGGCGGGGGCGGGGAACGCGTGCTCGCGGGGCGGAAACGCGTTGCGACGGGAGTGACCTTATGGTGCGGATCCCGCGTGCAACTCTGGGGATCGTGGTGGAACTGGTATTAGGGGGTTGGGTGTTGCTCGTATATGCCCTGCCATGCGAACAAGGATGCGAGATCAGTAGATTCTAACAATCGTAATTGAAGATATCCAAATATGAAATTTTAAAAATATAGTGAAGGGTCATTCCGAGACCCGCATTTGAGGATGACCAAGTAAAATCATTGCATGTAACATTGTACCCGTCAAAATCCCCGAAAGACAAAAGTCGAACGGAAAGAAATTAAAAATTAAAAATAAAATAAAATAAAACATGCGTTATATGTTTTTCGAGTGCCGCAATTATCTTGATTTCAAGGAACCAAACCTTATCGTATAATTTTACCTTGAATATTCATATAAATATATGCTGTTCATCTGTTGACATGTTTGGAAAGTTCTCCGAATTGTTTCATTATCAATTGATTAAAACTTTTAAGATGTATTGGGATCCTGAATGTCGTTGCTTAATGTAACTATAATGTGATTACAGGATGATTTTTTATTTGCTTCCATATTATTCCGAAACCACATCAAAATATCAACTTGTTAATCGAAATACGGTTTCCACATATCGGGCGGATCGAATTGATATTATCTTGGAGTCCGTGTCGTCGGTCCGCCTCTCGTAAACCGTCGCCTTCGCTGGCGAGCGTTTCCAGCCGCTCGGAAAGCGCTAGCCACCGTATGCCATTGGGCGCGGAGAAGAAAGACCTGTCCATCCGCCTGTAGAGCGCGCAATTCCGTCCGGTGGCCAGGCGCCGGGCGCGCTGGACCCAGGGAGCAGCCCTTCTTCCCCGCCGGTGTAATGGAGACGGAATGCAGCAGGATGCTTCCAATTTGTTCGATCCTTTTGTGGAAAGCGGAGGCGGACAACAAGTAAAAGAGCACTGCGGGAGAGAGGCTCGGAGTGGAGCGAACGCAGGGGGGAGGGGGGCATGACTTGTAACGGCGCCGGAAGGCCCTCGTTGCTCCCCAGAAGATGAGTTATCTGCTCCTTTAGGGATCGCAGAAATACTGCTATTGGATGGTTGATTATACTTTTCGCTCTGCAGGACATTTCGTCGGATAATTTTATACAAATATTAGCGCAGATTTTTTCGAACATATCGTCTACTGGAGTTTGCCACCACTCTCTTATTCATTTTATTCCATTATCGTGCACAAATGTGTACTGTGCGGATGTATACAATTCTGAGGTAATGGGATATCTTTTTATAGTTACCAACTTGAACACATTAAATAGTTAAAAAAATGTGTACTCATCGCGATCTAATCTCTTTTAGATTTTTATCTGATCTGGTAGAATTATATTAACATCTAATTCTACATTTGCTTTTGCCTTCATATGTTTTTCTTACAATATTTGTTATTTATTTTCAGCACAATGAGATGGAATCATTTCGTAATTATATGGCTTTTTTCTGTGATATGTCATTTAAAGGATCCATGCTATTGATTTCTTAAAACAAACTCGTTCGAAATCAAATCTGTTATCATTATTTTCTGATACACGATTAACTTACCTGTCAGGTGGAGTATTAATCGTATGTTCAGAATTATGCTAATGGGAATATAAGTGAGCCTTAGTAGCAATGTTGATCATACTCATGCTGATGGTATAAATAATAATATGAAATATATAGAAATGTGATTGAGATTTGACAATTACTCATTACGGTGGGGATGTATTGCTTAGTTACGTATTTTCCGCTGAACGAACCGATACTACACAGAGCGTAGCTGCTGAGCAAAGAAATCGGAAAGTACACATCGCAAGACTGCTGAGATTACTGACGCTGGAGATTGATATTTATAGGTAGACTGTTAAGTAGTAATAGTTCTGAATCCGCACGTTCATTTGTTAGAACATTTATAGAACTTCCCCGCGCTAAACAGAGGTCTATAATTGACGTCATGCGTCTCCATCGGCGCAACGCGAGTCTTGTTTTTCGTGGCGGCGCGGCGCAGCACGACCGTTCTTGCTTTCCTAACTTCTGCTGATGTGATCTCCCCTTGACAGAGAGTGAATGGTGCTGCCAATGAGGGCCATTCAAGGCCACGGTCGGCCCGCGCCGATATGGTCAAAAGAACGTGACTAGATGCATGAGCAGAGCGAGTAAGAGAGAGAGCGAGAGAAGAGAAGAAGGGGTTGCGTAATCGAGATCGTAGGCCGAGGCGACTCTCGCTTCTCACCTCTCGAACCTCGACTCTCGCCCACCGGCGCGCCCCGCCGCCTCTACGTGGAGATGCCATCGTCGCGTCGGCGCGCTACAGAATGAAGCGGTTTCTTTAGATCTCGCAATCCTTCGGGTTTATTGGAGCTCACGCGTGCATGAGTGTACCTTATTTGAGATAGCTTTCACAAGTGGCCGGGCGGGCGGGCGGACGGACGGACGGACGGACGGTCGGTCGGTCGGACGCGCCCTCTGCCGGCAGCTGATTTCTTGCCGATGGCTGCCACTTGGGCCGGCTACTGGGTCCGCCCGCTCCCTCATCTCTCCACACACGCGTTGCGTGTTGTAAGTGGTGGAGCCCTCTATGCTTGGGTACGTTTGTCACGCCTTTGTATGAGATCCTCGAATGTGATTTACGGAGTCGGCGACGCTGTTCAGGTTGTGAAAATTGCCGTACGAACGAGCGGATTTGCCACGCTCCATCTCGCGGATGTGGCAGGTGTGGGTGAGGAAGTTATCTTCCGAAAATGGTGCATTATTATGAAAGATAGATATTTCATGGATGATTTGAAATATATCTATATTGCTTGTGGACTTAATTATCAGCAATAAGATTTTAAAAAAATGTTAATTGCAACTAAACTAAAGAAAATGTATCAGAAATGGAAAATGATTATTAATGAATATTTCTGTTTGCATTGTAGAAATATTTAACGTGCAGCGGAACATATCGCAATGCTCGCATTTTGTAGATTTTGATTGCTGTGTATGAAAAATTCTGCTAGTCATCGTCACTCAATTATCTACGTATAATGTTTTAAATTTGAGGCATCCAACTCGGAGAAGTTATTATTTAAATTTGCCATTGAAACTTTTGGATAGTGATCTAAATATACATTTCCTTTATTTTTAATAAATTGTGGATGCTGGGGTTCCGTTTGGAAATTGCTATGCAATTAATATTTTGCAACGCCTCAAAGAGAAAAAAAATATTCAAGGAGTCACGGATATTACGCGATCATTTTTCACCATGGTACATTCTATTATATCAGTTTCCAGTGTAGGTCACTGTTTTATCATGTGTCCTCATCTATGACGAAGCATCAGTGTTTGCGTTGTTCACCCCTGTGATTGTTCTCCGGCTCCACTCTAGCACCTCCCGTGAATACTCTTGTTGCCCACGCATGCAGTTACGGCATTCATGCGATGGCAGCACTGGTCGTCACCATCACAGGTATCACAGCAACAGTCCTTACTGACAGAGGTGCAGAGCTAACCACTAGCACCTACTCTTGCTCTCGAGTATTTATTTATTTATTTATTTATTTATTTATTTATTTTGACAAACAGCGAAAGTAGATGGATAAATGTAACATCTATAGAATGCGAAATATAATGATTCAAAACTGTTTTTGTGTTAAGAGAGTTGTGTTAACAAAACAATCGCAAATTTCACACGAACAAATTGCTCAGCTTCACTCACGCATTTTGAAACAAGGCTCTCGCTGTCAGCTTGTGCATAAAACCTCCCTGAGTGTAGCCCACACAAATTTTCCAACACATTTTACACCAAAATACAGATGCGTCTTGTCTTGACACGTTTTCCTATCACAACTACTGCCTCAGTTTTTCTTCTTGACTTCATACGTGCATTCCATACGTATTCCATTTATCCATGTGCTTCGTCTGAGTGTCAAAAAAGGATTCGCAGCCCCTTCCCGCTCCGTCCTTTCACGTCTCTGTGCCGTCTCATTGCCCCAACCCCTCCTGGCCGTCGCTTTGTCGCGTTGCGGCGTGTTGCTACGATGTTTTGTCGTGATTCCTCGATAATGCTCCAACCGCCACCCTTTCATAGCAGAACTATTGCCGTCGCTGTGCGAGGTCACCCCGTTCCACTGTCCTCTCGCCATCAACTCCTCCCCGCTTCTCTCTTTCCGTCGCTGGCCTTCTTTCGGCTTTCCACCATCTTTTTTTCACCCCCGATGGCCTATCAACTGTCTTCTCCGCTCTTTCCTAGTTATTCCACTGTCTTTTCATCATCAGTACTTCACCGTCCCTCTTCTATTTCTTCTTTACACCATCAGTTCTTCGCTTCTATATTTCGGTCCCTATATCAGCTCTTTATCGTCTCTTTGCCATCCCGCCACAATCTCTTCATCGTTTCTTCTTCCCTTTACATCTCACCATTGTCCATTGTCTGACCCTTTACGTCCACTCACCGTCCCTCGAACGCCCCCCCCCCAACCGTCCCTCGGCCGACATTCCCTTTCTCTCCGTCGTCCCTCCACCATTTATCCGACTTCCCTCCACCATTTATCCGCCGTCCGTCCATCGTCCTTCCATTGTCCCTTCCCCGTCCTGTACCTCTCCACCGCGCCATCGTGCAGATGCATGGCCTCTGCAGCTCCGCGCTGCTCCGCCGTTGCCACCTCTGCTTCTCCCAGAACAGCCTCCGGTCCCTTTTCCGCTCTGCCTCATCTCCATCCTGCGCAGCTCCCGCCTCTGTCGCCACCGCCACCGTCCCGGCTACCGTCCCCGCCCTCGGGCGCGAAGGGCTCGGCGCGCTGCTCGTTAGCGGTACGGGCGGGGCGACGGGGCGGGGAGGAGCGGGGCGGGACCTTGCCGCGGGCGACCACCGCCTCCGCCGCCTCTTTAATCCAGGTGTCATTCACGCGCCGCTCCTCGCTTAATAATTCCATTCAGCGCGCGCGCCCGCCGCCGCTGCCGCAGCCGCAGCCGCCGCCCTCTCCAGTCGGCCCGGGCTTCTTCCGTTGTAACTGTAGTTTGTCCCTGGGCTGAATCAGAAACACACACCGCCAGCAGTTTGATGGTAACCAGGAGCGGATTCTTGGATTGTCTAATAGACTTGTAATAGTAGAACACTTACCAAAATATAATACATTGATGTGATCACATTACAAATTAGTCACAGCCAAAGTAATATATTGGTACTGTTGTAGATTTTGCATTCAAGCATGATTGAATTCGTATTTTATAAATCTATTATCATACAATAATGCTACAAATGTTTGCAACTACAATTTTGCCCATTTTTTAAATGTAATGAAATAGATGTAGTGTGTTCTATCAGTTTGATTTTGGCGCATTTATTGATAGACTGCGAAATTTTTACAGGCTGCTTATTTGATTAATTGTCTGAGATTTTTGTTGTTTGTGTTAGAACAAATACAATAGTTAATTTATTTTATTTTGAGTATTAATTTATGTAATCCAGCCGTCAGTATGCGAAAAAGTCAAAGATTGTTTGAGGAATTGCTTTTAAATTAATATATGTGAATATGCGAACAACGCTTCATTTCCATTGCTGGTAAATACCGAGAGACAGGATGAAATCGTATTCTGGGAGTAGCAAGAATACATAAAATTGTAAATTTACATGTGTGAAGTTGGAGTTCAATCCGATGGTACTTCGACGTTTCTGGGTTTGGTGCGGATTTGTTGAATGCGCTTTTCCTGGGCGCCACCTCTTTTGTGGCCGTTTCCATCGTCGTGTGCGTTTTTGTGTCGCCCGAGTGGCCGTCCCTGAGCTTTACGCTTTGGAGCCCTTCGTTTTTCGTCGAATTCCCATTGACAGCGCTGCGCGGCGCGGCGCGCGCCCGCCTTTGCGCAGCCCGTGCTGCTGCTTTCAGCGCCCTCCCGGCCGCCGTCCTCGTGGCCTTCTGCTCCGCAACCAGCGTCCTCTTTTGAGATGGGCCGCGGAGCGCCCTCATGCTCAGCCCCCGCTTGCTATCGCGCCTTCTGCTTCTCGTTGGCGATTGTTGCCTTCTCTTTCTCTCACGTTCTTTTGGATTCCTCCCCTTCCATTCTCTGCCGCTTCCATTCTCCCCTTCACGTCTATCGACCTCTTTCAGTATGTCGTATTCCTTACAGCCTCTCCTTTATTACGTCTACAGTCACACGTTCGTTTTCTGCCTACTTACTCAGTCACACGCTGGTGTCCAGCTTTATTCGTGTGCTACGAGAAACATAACCATTGTTCGGGAAGATTTCCTTCATTTTAATTTTTCCTTTTTCTTCTTACCATAACGCGCGTGAAACCCTTTGAGTCCTTGCTACTGTGTTGTGAAACCACTCATTTCTCATTATATTGGAAGGAAGAATATACCTTGAGGATTTATAAAAATTATTGATTCGTGTGTACTTTTCGCTAACGTCTAGAGATAATCAAATTTCACGTTTTTCTAATATTTCTCCGCGCGCATTAAACTGCTTTAACGTGATGGTTTTTCTTCTTGTCTTTATTTTCTCTTTATTCCAGAGTCCTTCATTTATCTTCCATTCATCCTCTCTTCGCTCTTTTCCATCACTACGTAAATAGTTTCATCTTCCAAGGAACCTTGCACCAATCAATTTTTTCTAATTGTCCTTGAATTTTTCCTACCGTTCCTTTCGATCGTCCGGCTGTTAGTTTACCACCGATTAAGGAATGGAGATCCTTACTTTCTTGTATAGCTCATCCATAGAGGAGAGATATGCGGTCTTCCCTCTATGGTTCATCCCTTTTCTCTCAATCCCGCCGCTGAAGGCGCGTCTGTGCTGCTCTTCTGCCGGCCCGTGCTATGGGCTGCGCTGCCGTTTCTTCTGGGGACGGCGCATTCTCGGAATTGGCGCCGCCGAGCGACGCACCGGCAAGAAAAGAGACGGCGGCGGAGGCGGCGGCGTCTGCTCGATTCGCGCATTAGCATGGAGACCTGTTGAGTCGCCGCTCCCGCCTCCCTCCCCTTGCCGCGAGCCGCGGCCGTCGCCGCTGCCGCCACCGCCACCGCCCCTGCCACCGCCTTCGGCGCTTTGCTGGCTGACCCGGCGTGGGCGGCGCTCGCTGTTGCCAACCTGCCGGTAGAAGGTCTTTTTTGTTAGAAAAGGAAAACAAAAATCAACTGATTGGTCTTGAAAGGAATCGAGGATCGTTTGGGATAAGTGTGCAAGAAGTTGCTACAAATGGAAATGCGTTTTAAGTAAGTAAGTGCTACTGTGATTGGCGTGCCTTTTTTTCATATAATAACGTTTACTGTAATTATACACTCTTTTTAAATTCAGGATTGATATGTTAAATATTGCATATTAGTGATATCACGTTGCTACGTGCCCTACTCTATCACAAATTTATTTTTTAATTAGGTTAATCTTTTTTCATTCCCTAATGTGTCTTCTCATAGAGGTTTTTGTGTCCTGATAAATTAGAGAGAAAGGTGTTTTGGTAATACTTCTTTTCATAATTTTATTCACTTCGTATGATCATAAATGATTTCGGGCAGATGTTTTATTCGTATAGATTGGACTGATTTCTTAATTATCTCAAATTGTGGAATGATCATACAATAACATAAAGACTGTTTTTCTATAAAAATATTTCAACGAGAATTTTAAGTCATGTAGCACCACTCAGAAAGTGCTGATCAATAAGTTTACGTGTGTCATATTCGTTATAACAAATTTTCTTTAAAACAGTTCAAACATTATTGGTCTTCTAAATTTCTGGAAATAAATCATGCAGATAATATTTTGTTGATACCGATTTCATAAGCTTTAATTATAAATAATTAACTTTTTCAACTTTAATTCATATTCTTATTTCAGTTCTGAACTGCACTTATAACTGTCTTAACAATACTTCGTCATCAAAGTAGCTCAACCGCATTCATTTAAGAGAAAACCTATAATTCGAAACCCCTCCAATTCGAAACTACTCGCTATTAACAAGAGTTCGAACGAGAGCAGTTCCACTGTACGTTTCACCCAAGTTTGTTTCTCCATCTCGTTCCCCCTGTGCGGTGCGCATCTTATCTCTCCCCTCCCCCAACCCCACCCGCGCAGACACCTCGTTCCCCGCGCGTGCAATTTGCTCCTCGGCCGCGAGGGCGGCGGCGGCGGCGGCGGCGAGTCCATTTGCAGCGCGAGGGCGCAGCGAGCGACGTGCGGGCGGAGCGGGCGCGGGGGCGGACGCGCGCTTATCGCGGACTCATTTATCTGCGCGGGCGGGCGGGCGGGCGGCCCGGCGAGTGCGAAGGTGGGGGTGGAAGTGGAGTTGGAGGCGAGGACGAGCCGTGCACACCGCCGCTGCCGCTGCCGCCGCCGCTAATTAATTAAGCTGATGACTGGGCGCGCTGGTGACTGGCGAGATCGCGGCGGACGTCTTCATTCGCGCCGGTGCTGCTGCTGCCGTTGCGGTGCGCTTTGGGCCTGCGCTGTGGGGGGGAGGGGAGGGGAAGGGAGGAGAGGGGAGGCGGCGGCGTGGGTGGGCGGTTCTCTAGGCGCGAGCTTTTGATTCGAATGCAGCTGGCGGGTAGGGAGGGTTAGACGTTCTGGCGTCAGTGGCAGCATGGTTGTAACTGGAACTTTCCTCGTTTCTTTCTCACTCACGTCGTCTTTGAATACCATGAGGGTTCACTAGTGTTTAATTCACGCTTCACGCATGTTCATTTCAGAAAATATCAAGAGAACTTGCAGGGCCATAAAAATCATCCCGTGAGTGTACAGCCATAAGTGACACCAGTATCTGTGCGAGAAGAAGGTGTTTTGAAAGATCTTTGTAGGAAATCTACATTACACTACATTAAACAATCGTTTAAATAATATACGAGTATGATATACTACGAAACTTTTACAGCTAAGGGCAATGCCACGCATAAAGACTGCATATTATATTTTCGTATTCTGCTTTACCCTTTCTCAATTTTCAAAATGTATATAATATTGAATGTATTAACTACATTCCAGAGATCCTACCAAAATCTATAGTACTGCAAGTTTTATTATGGAATCAAGGAGTTTGGTTGGTTACATTTTTATGAATCCAAATCATTGCGACACCTGATTTTCAATTTTATTGAGAGTGATCAAATGTTTCATTTTTCACTTCAAAATTTTTTTCACAGTTACAGATTAAAGTCCTAATGTTTCAAACTTTCCTTTTGCACAGCACATTGACATTTTTATTGATTGATTTATTCGTTACCTAAATTCAGATTATATTGTAGAACGATTCGTCAGAGCCCCAATAGACTAGTAAACGAATATCGCGGGGTGATTCCTGATCTTGTATAGACCCCAGGAAGACAAAAAAAATGCAAGAACACAAGAAAGTACCAAAATTATAATATAGTAATAATAATCATAAATTTCCAATCCTTGAAGAATGCTTTTTTGAATTTTGCAATTACTTATCTAATTCCTTAAGATTTGTGACGGTGACCAAAATGCGTGTATTTCATCACAGAAATGTTTTAGAAATTGTGAGAACTTTAATTCAATAACCTCAATTGTAATTTCTTGTTTTCAACACGTCAGTACTCATTTAAGTAAAAGCGTTTTCCCCGTCAACCATTCCCATTCATATACTTTACTTTTTTTCCCTGTTGCTCATCTTAGGGCTTTTGCAAACAACTTCTACCGCCCACGCAATCGTGGGCTTCCTCCTTCGCCTTCTGATCTCCCTCATCCCGTACCCTCCCCTTCACTCCTCCCCCTCTGCCCTTCCCTCCCGCACCACCCACTGAGGCGTACAAGCGCGCAGCCGCCGCTACAAGTGCCAAAAACAATGGGGCGCGACTAACGAGCCCGCGAGGATTTGCAAACAATGCCGTGTTTTCTGCCGCCGCCGCCACCGCCGCCATATAAAATATATATAGTATCCCGGGCGCGCACTCTTCGTTTTGCGATATCACGGAGAGCCCGGCGCGGCGCGGCGCGGCGCGGCGCGGCGCGGCGCGGCGGCGTGGCGACTTGGCGGGGAGGAAGAGGGAGAGGGAGGGAGACAGCGCTGCCGGTGGCGAGGAGAGAGACGGAGGCGCTCGCAAAAAGAATAGGCTCGTTATGTGTTGAATTGGCCGGTCCATAACACGGCCGTCATTAGGCCAGCGGTTGGGCCGTGGTGGAGTGGGTGATGGTGGGGGCGGGTCTGAATGGTGCGTACGAGGCACGGTTGATGGTGAGCTCCTTATGGTGGATATTATTCGAAGGTGGGTGATCATGGCTGTGCCTAAGGGATGTTGTAATGCGCTGTTGGTCTATTGAAGTTTACTGACGTTCTACTGGGCGCTTGATGGTATAGGGTTGAGATTGGTGACTGGCGTGTGGTGGTGATTGTGATTGTTGCGACGATAAAATTTAAGATAGCAGAAGTTGTAAGTAGTGAAGATGGAGGTTTTCGTGGTGACGGAGAAGTTGACTGTATTGAAAGCTGATTGTGTAACTCGGAACATGTAGTGTGGAAGGTGGTAATAGCAGCAATGATAATGTGAGTGTTGTTGCCGCTTCTGGTTGTGCTAGTGACGGAGGCTGTTGTATTTAGATTAGGATTAGGGTGACTGATGCACTGACTGCAATTTGGAATTGCGATGGCTGCGGGGAAGAGCTGACAACTTGACCCTGTCGGTACGAAGCGGGAGATCGCAAGGACTAGTGTATGGCGGCTATGAACTCTCGGCGACGTTAAGTTGGCGACGTTAAGTTGCCGATTGCGAACTGTTGATAACGTGCTCTTTCCTTTTACCTGTTCAAGTTAATGGTGATTGCGAGTTTAGTGGTGTGGCTATTTGGCTTACTAGAGTTCGCGCCATTCTGGATATTACTTTTTTGAGAAGTAGCGTAGAGAAAGGTATTTCATCCTGCTAAAAATCGCTACCGACATTTTCAGGAAAACAGAAGTTTAAGGAGTCCCTGACTACGAAAGGGTTTTTTTTTAAAAGAATACATATGACCGGCCGTCCTTCTGTGATTAACTCCCAAGACCTCAACACAAGATTTTTCATCAAAATCCTCCGATCGATCAGGCCTTAGCGCTCAAGAGTACTGTAAGTACTTGTCATGAAGCCTCTAGGACTCTTTCAGTTTGTTTTCAAAAATGGTTGCAAATTTAAAAAAAAATTGATTGCTCAGATGAGGGTCAATCCGGTTTTCATTAAATTGCACAAATAAATTTTCTCAACCCTTTCCTATAACTTCATTATTGAAGCTAAATATTTAGTTCTTAATCTAATATTCTCTTCAATATTAGATCTTTAAATCGTTTCAATCACATGTTTGCGAACCATAGTAACTTTTGCGTTATTTCAATTTAAAGTTTGAGAATTTTACAAAAACATAAACAAGATTTTGAAAAAAAATTAATCCAATTAAAAAAAAAATTCTTTTTGAGCAGGAGACCTAAATTCTACTGCCCAGGTGTCATTTTCTTTAAAACTTTGAATTTTCAAAAATTAAAGACGTGATTTTTTGTAATAACCCGCATATAATTTGTTAGTGTTTAAAAGAATACTGAAATATTAGTAAGGCACAAATTGCTGTATTATTACGTAACGGTATAACACAATTCCTGCTATTGTAACACCTCTACGTTTGCTGCGTTTTCATAGGCATCAGTTTGTATGAAGTTTTAATTCCGGATGTCTCATTTTCAATTTCTTATTTTGGTACCTTTATACATTTATGAAACAAACATAGGAATGCATTTTGTCTGATAATAGTTTTTGTAATTATTTTATTATGCTAATTATGTGTTATTCAATCCTTGTTTATAATGTGTACTTTCGCAACCCTTTTCTTTTTGTAACTATTTTATTGCGATATGTTATTACAGTTGTTGTCAATCTGGTCCAGGTGTTACATTTACCATACTCGACATGCTAATCATACATGACACATACGTTATTACTACTCTCACTTTATTACTGCAAATGTGTCTCAATGATTACCACTCAATTAGTTTTCGAAAGTCTTATTCCGATTACTCATAAATGAAAGTTTGTAGAAGTGCTCTACATAGTTTCGAAGTGAATTTTTATTCAGTGACAGAAATTACTTTTTTGTGTCCTGAAGGAAATGCATCAGTCCCTATAGTTACAAACATGTTTCGTAACAGCTAGCCTTGTCTATAAGTGGGTGGAAAGTGGCTACAATTATCCAAATGGTCGTCATTTCTTTTGCCTGCAATGAAGGAAAAACGCGGTTTCGCTGAAGATTGTGCTTACCTGGAGCGAAGAAGAAATTTTATTTCTGATGTTTCTCATTTGCATTCATTGCTCCTGGTAGGTAAAATGACGGAGATAAGTTGCAATACGAGGATGGAATTTGCTCGTAATTGGTAGGTATCCTGAAATTTTCTAGAGGCACAAATCCGAAAGAAAATACATAATTTATTATAAATTATTAATCCTAATTTATGTATTTTTTTAAAAGATTCTTAAATGTCTTTATGAGAACTGCCTGTGATGTCGTTCATTTGCATTTTGAGAATTTCACAAAATTCCTTGGAAATCAGAAATTGTTAATATCTTTTCTGAACGTCTGAAGTGACAATACATGATATCTATTCATATCTAATATTAAACTCTTAATTTTCAAGTACATATATTTTTGATTTAAGGTTGGATTTGTCATGCTGTGAATTTACTTTCAGACTAAATGCAAAACTTTGGGTAATTCGATACTAAAATGTAGACGATTTTCAAACACAATAGACTCTCGAAAGAAAATACTTTTTCACCACGCCTGGAATGCCACCCCTCACAATTTAAGAACATCTGCTCTAAATGCACATGTCGTATTTTAAGCTAAATAGGTGACTGTAAAGAGATCGTACTTTGACAATGTATAACAGGACTCAGACCCTTCTTCTCCCTGGCGAGGGGCGTTCTTGTTCGTCTAGTTTTATTTCGGCAATCACGACGCACGGCAAACGCTGGGCGAAACTAAAGGCACCCAAAACCGACAAATTTACCCAGCGTGTTCCATCTGCTTCTCTCTTGTTAGCACACGCGTTTAGGAGGGCCCTGGAGGCCGCCGCCGCCGTCGATCGCTCCCATTCTCTCGGCTCCGGCGGCATCTCCCTGCATTTTGCCCCGCTTCTCCCCCCTCCCCCCCCCGCCCACAACCGCTCGGCGGGCGGTTGCCGCGGTCATGCGAACTCGGCGTACGTCGTAATCACTGCGGCCGCCGCTGCTGTTTTTCGGGCCCGCCATCTGGCGGCCGTCAGCCCCTATTACCGCCACGAGTAATCAGCAGGTAATCGCCGGCCTGGTTACCGCGCGCCGCCCGCCGCCGCCCGCCCATCGACCGCCTTCCTCCTGCATGCCGACCTGCCCGCGCCCGGCCACCCTCTTGGCTTGCGACAGCTCGACACCCGGTCGCCTCGGTCGCGATGGAGCTTTAAGGGATATAGTTCGGATTTTGCTGGGGCTTACGCCGAAATTGGAACAAAATAAATAAATAATGTGCACAGAAGTATTTGCGCTATCTTTAAAGAATAATTCATCTTGTGAAAATGTTGTGTTTCTCTTTTATTGAGGTTCTTCATCTTTTATTGATTCATGTTTTCTATGATTTATGTATTAATCTGTTTATTTATTTAGCTCTGAGAAGGTTAAATTATCGACAATCGTCTGCATGCCCCTTTTCGTCTTTTCTAGCGATTGCTTGAGCTGGGGGTGAAGTGGAGTTTCAAGGAATATACGCGAGTTTTAGAATTGTGTTAATTTTCTTCCGAGATCAGTTAAAAATTTAAAAAAATGAATACAATAATTGCGTAATATTTCAAGTACGGCTTTTCTTCCTCTTGAAGTTTTTCTGGATTTTAAGAATTAAATTTTCTTGTCAAAGATTAATCATAATCTCTCGATAGACAATACATATTATGCAGTGTAAAAATGTAGAAAATAAGTTATTTCCATGTCATGTTTTGTTAATCACACATTACTAAGTATAAATTGAATTGGAGTAATTCGCGGCCTATTGCATTTTATTTAGTGACGTTGGATATCTGACACAATTGTACATATCTTCATTGAAACCTACCTCTTTCTACCCTATACCATGTCAGTGATTTTAAATATGTGTGACACAAACTTTAGATTTAAGTATACATTTTATATTTTTTGGCGAAACACGTTCAAGATTGTTCTTGGCAAACTTCGTTTTGAAAGGTTTGTTTGAAAGGGCTTTTATAGATCTTAAGATTTGCTGGACATTTCCATAATTTTTTCATTGAGGTATATCTAGGTGATATTAAGGAGTGGTGTGATGTATAATATTAGGTGGATATTAGGTAATATATGGTGTGAATGGCCTACATCTCAGCTACACGGCGCCGAATTTCACCTCTTCTACCGTGTATCATTTGTCACCGTCGCTTCATAGTATCGTTCTCCATGTCCATGCTCTCCTCCTGTTTGTGTAACCAACAACGCCTCGTCGGTTCTGCTCCGAAATTCCGCATCGCCGTCGGCTGCTTCTAATGGCAAGGGGCGACGAGAGGTCAAGAGATTTGGGAAAATACAAGTTTAATTGAAGGAAATGCCGTCGAGAGGAAACGAAAAAAACAACAAGAGGCGCCTGACTGATTGCCCCGGCACCTGACCCGTTGATTATTTTTTCCTCTTCTTCACTTCTCCTCATCCGGCGGAATTGTTTACTTTCGTCATTAGAAGTTGGTTTCTGCTGTTGGGTAAGTAGAGGTTCCCTGGCGGGATGTCTACCGGGCGTTTGGCTTTTCGTAGCGACGCCGTAATGAAATGTTTGTAAGAACCTCATCACGTGCTCCAATTTCGGCGCTAACTGCAGGTGTCAGCGGCCGGTCCGCGTTCTGCGTGTCTCTGATGACTACGTTTCGGCCGCTGCGTGATCGCCAGCACTACAAAGGAACGCTGGCTCCAGCTGCCTCGGAATTCATTTAAATACGGCCCTGTCTCGAGCGAGAGCGCCTTCCATGTGCGGAGGCCTTTTCACACCTTTAATTTTGTATGGTTTGGAGGGCTTGATTGATAATCAAAATACGTTTTCCACGCGTGCTGCCCAAAGTGGTGAAATATTCATCGGCTTCTGTTTATGGTAGCATCCGCGTGGAATAATTACATTGATTTGTGCTCTTCCGAGTCGTTTAATAATTTTTCATCGACGCTCTGTTAGCTGGAAGGTGGGATTATTCAGAAGGAAATTGTCGCGTTGGAGATGGCTATATATTAAGGGAGCAGATGCGTGACCGTTAGGGCATTCGTTTTATCGATCACGTTTTGTTTTTTCGTTTGTCCTGATGGCTTCGCTTCGAGGTGCTTGAATAGAATGGTTTATTCATATTCGTTGCATCGTGTTGTTTGATATTCGATTGCATCGTGCATGACAATCCTCGTCAAAAGACGACTAAGAATTTGAAAGAATGGGATAGAACACCTCATAACTTTGGTGTGAAGAAACTTAACTAATGTACATACTAGTCGGCAATTGTGTGAATAAAGTTTAGAAAATGTTCTTAAAGGCTTTGTAACTTGGTAGTTTCCTACTATCGTGTATTGACGCAACATTAATTGTTTTGTGAAAGTAACGTGAAGGTTTTGAACGTTTATTTTACGCTTCCTTGATTATTTGTAATTAAATGCTATTTATTGTGATCTAGTGACTTGACATTTCTCGATTATTATTAGTTTTAGGGAATGGACTTCATTTTTTCTATAAAAACACTTCATTTCCGAATCAATTAATAACAGAATGTGTCTTATTAAAATTGGTTAATTTGAATATTTACAAAAAAGCAGAATCACAATTATTTGTGTGATTAGTGCTGGTTTGTGTCCCAGATGATTGTGATGACGTACGCACTACGCAGAACGAAAGGTAGGGTGTTCGTATCCCGTCTAAGTAATCGACGCTTCACCTTTGGATTGTCTCCTGGAAGGCAATGCTCTAACCACCACCATTCCATAATACCAACCACATCATTATTCATTAATTCACTTCTAACTAGTAGTAGCATGTAGCCCCGAATGAATGAGAAACTAAACGCTTGGAGTTAAAATGCAAACTAATCTACAATTTGGAAGGGGTGGGGTATTTGAATATTTGATTAATCTTCAAGAGTATTTTTTTTATCAGAATTGTGCAACTGGAAAAACGATTTAATGAAGCTTTTTGCGTGTCTCCATACTCGAGTAGTGTCCCCAGAGCACACGTGCAACACTGGCGGTGGTTTGTTGGGATCTCTCGCGTCCGGTGTGTCGAGTGGCCGGCGCGGCGGTGGCTGCGGGCGGGCGGGTGGCGCGCAGGGTGCGTACGCGGTAATTACGCGACCCGGACCCCGCCCCCGCCCCCGCCGCCGCTGCCGCGGCCGCAGCAGTAAACGCAACAGGTGGCGCGCCCGCCGGCCGGCGCGCGCCGCCACCGCAACGCAACGCACCGCCTCGCCCCCCCTCACGCCGCAGGGGGCTCCAAACCTTTTTATGGAAGAGGCGGACGGGAGCAGCTTGTGAGGTGGGGTTGCTCGGTATTGCCAGTTGGTAGTATTTGAATTGCCAGGTAGATGCAGTGGGAAATAGGTTCTCTTGTTTCTCCGTAAGAGTACACCTTGATCGGCAGTTTTGTGTTACTGTCGTAATCTGAGTGGATAGCTAACAATTCGATGTATTACAGAATTATACTCTGCTGTGTTAGTCACATTCATTGTTTATTAACGATGTATTAATATAGTTGTTGTTGCAGCTTTCTGAATGAATGACTGAAATGCCAATCATTTAGTTTAATCGTGTCTCTCAAACTTACTCAATACACAGTAACTAGGCCGTTCGATGGAAAATAACAATTAGTGCCTCTCCCACACCCATGAGTTTCGGGGAGAGCTTTCTGGCTTCCAAACCCCAAGTCTGCGACTTCAGTCCGTCCAGGCTGGAGGTGGTGATTAACGCGGCCGTCATCTGGCGGAGAAAGTGAGAATCACATCCAGGGGCTGCAACGCACGCCCACGAGGCGCGCTCGCTCGAATGATCCGTCTGGAGCCCCTTGATAGAGTAGGGCAACCGCCGCCAGAAATTACTCTCTCATTCCATAGCCCCGTTTGGCAGTATTGAGCGGTTGAAGAGAAATAATACAATTTGAAATCATTATTCAAGAATTATTTCAAGATTACTAATATATGTTTAGAATAGATAGGTAGTTCCCAATACACACAATACCGCACAGTTCGAACTCTTGCGACAACTGGATAGGGGAATAGGCGGCATGAAGGAATGCACTCTTTACTCCAACTAGGAACCTCTAGATTCCTTAGACCCGTGCCGGGGACTAAGTTGGCTCGAAAATACCGATGCGGAACCTGCGGCCTCGCGTAATTATTATCATTATTCTTCTTTCTTCGATTGGCCCACGCAAAATTTTTTGATTGCAGTGAAACTTCTTCGTTGACGCGATGACAATCACTTCTCCCCCTTCCACATCTCGTAATAAATTCAGTGCTGTGTATTTTTACTTTCCTCTCACTATTATTATTATTATTATTATTATTATTATTATTATTATTATTATTATTATTATATTTATTATTATTGTCGTTTTCACGATTTGACCTTACGATATACTTAATAAATCTTGGCCCGCCAAACTTTGTAGCCCCTGGCGCAACCTTTCGATCCACACGCACGCCTTCTGCCGCCCCTAGCGCTGCGTGCTGCGCCCAACTGCCGCACGCATTGGGCACGTGGCTTGCGGGGAAATGACAAAGCGCTTGCCTCCACACGAGACTCTTTTCAACAGACGTAACCGTTTCAATTGCCTCGGGTTGGGACAGTTAGAAGGGGTCAAGGGAGCGTTCGGGGGTCAAGGATTCTGGGGTTGAAATAAACAGGTGCGCACCACAATCCGAAAAGGGTTGTGAGGGACAAAGTATATGCTTTTTTTTTTTTTTTAAGGAGCTACACTGTGTAATTTTGGGGACAGGTTAGGGAGAATAAGAAGAAAAGGACTTAGAATACTCCACGTAATCTGGGAGATTTGAAAAAAGTCTTCGTATCTATATACGTCTTCGAGATCACGCTCAAAAAGCCACAACAAAGTAATGTTGTTGATATGAACCATCTAATGAATCAGAAATTAATTCGTTTCTACAACTTCATTTGTAGGATAATGAATAAATTGGGAAACACACGTTGCCTAGCTTACAAAGCCTCTCTACTCTTCCAAAATATATTATGTGTGATTCAGTACCAAATTCTCGGATGGCGAGTCATATTTATTGATTCTTTTTTTGTAATTAATCACTTTATTACAATTATGAATAAAAAGTAACGTAATTAACATCCACCTAATGAAATCAAGTTCCAGTTCCAAGTTTACTTCCAGAAACTAAATCTTCAAATGACATTCCTGTTGTCAAAAACAAACTAACAAACGAATAACTATCATATTTTCCAGTTGATTTGAGACATTTCCAACGCTGTAATATATAATACAATACCGAATATTCTGCTTTTTTTCTTACAATTACTAGTCAGTCTTACAATTAATCAGTAGTATTTATCATAATTATTAAGTGGTTTGTGTTTTTATCGATGATTTACGAGATTAGTTGAAACCTGCACTGGTTGTAACAGCCGCCGCCCATTTTCGTTTCATTCCACTCTCTGGGGCAGTTCCATCCGTTGTGTCCGTCCGGCCTCCCTGGGGCTTTGCCCTCCGCCAGTGTGGCCCGGCCGCGCCCGCGCCGCCCTTTGAAAGCGGCCACCTAATGGGTTCGTGTTATGCAGATGAAGGGCGAATGCAAAGCTCATTCTTTGGCCGCTCCGGGCTCGCCCATGCCCTTGCCCCGGCCCTAGCCCTCGCCCCCGCCCTTTGTCGCTTTGGTGGCGCCGCCGCCCTGCTTCTCACTAAGAACTCTGTCCCTCGTCCTCCGTCTTGTGCAGCGTTGTCATTTGAGTTTCGAGCTTTGTGTGTCAGTGGAGTGTGGACCCTAGCGTGTCCAAGGCAGCTGGGATAAAACCTGTTGGCTTCAGACCTTCTGAGGCAGAATGTAGATGTTTTCGTGACGGAAGAAATGATTTATTCAATCACGGATATTTTCTGGTAATTTCCAAGTAAAAGTATCGTTTTCTGAACTGACTGGCCTACGTTTAATGTTATTTCGCTGTAGAATATGTTAATGTTTTTTCTTTTAAAGATATCTATGTATATTGGCAGAACGGTTAATCTTTATAATACAAAATGGAATAATGTGGATGTTTTTGGTGATGCAGAAAATCAATATGTAATACTTGTCGTTGCTTCTGAAAAAACGCTTAGAAATCGCGGTTTGCTCATGTTCTCTCCAAGTTTGCTCTACCATGAGGGATGGCATCTAGATTCAGCGTTAGAGATTCAGCGTTAAGACTATTTTTTTCTGTCGTCTCTTCATCGTATTCTTGTTATTGAGAATTATAAATCTACGATGCAATGTTAACCGTCAGACATTGGATGAACGTTTTTTTGTGCTTATTTTACCATCTCGAAAGAGATTTAAATATGAGTGATACACCTTAAAGACATGCAACAAGGTTCCGGAAATACCATTTCAAAATTAATTAATTTTAACACTTTATTACGTTAATCTATGGCATAAAATTGTGTTTTATGACGTGTATGTTCAGTCTATTTCACCTTGTCACTCTGAAGCGCTTATGCATGAATATCATGCGCATGTTTCTGAATCATTCTAGAATACCTCATTATAGAAAATTGATCTTAATATTTTTCAATTTGTTGAGTCATGCAACAGGTATAATTAATGTAATTTAACTCGAAATCATGAATACATTCAGCGTGTTTGCAAACCGACATTTCTCAGTGAAACCTCCGCCATGGAGAAACCGCGTGAACTCGGTGCGCCGGGTCCCGAGAGAGGCGCCGGGGAATGTCCAAAGAAGGACAGAAGCTCGAGTTTTATGACGTTTGGCGTCGCCGCCTTCCGTGGGCATACATAAATGTCGCTGCAGTTTCGCGGCAAGTCCTTAAATCGCCCGGCGCGCCGTCGAAACTGCCCGGACACACGAACATTTATAATGAAATTTACGACTGCGTTGTCTGCGAAGCTATTACGCGCAGTTAGGACTAATTTACACGAACTCTTCCTCCGGGTAGATGTTTAAATGAGCGTCGTTAAGAGTCGTAATATACGAGTAAATACGGCGCTGATACATACGCAGCTAAATGAATTCGCTGCCGCTGCCAAGTTTTCCGGGGTTGCATCCATCACGAAGCGGCGGGTGCGTCTTGCGCCGCGTCGCCTGGCTCCCAGTGATAGCGTGGCCTGCGGAATGGAAAACTCTGGGGAGCTCTGAATTCTGATCATAGTGTAGTAGCTGAAATAGCCTGCCTAGTAATTGGTTTTTTGTTCTTGTACGCGTTTTTAATATGCTTAATGTGGTTCTAGTAAAAATTGATGCTCTGTACTAACATATTAAGAACCTTTATATCGACACTAAACAGCAGTGACATTTGTTTTTTACGTCGGGTTCACCTCATGGTGCATGTAGAAGCTGAAGTCTGTAAGTACTTACTAATTGAATATTATGTCTGGGCCCTCAATAAAAAGAAATCTTTAACGTGGTTTTTAAAGGTATTGGAGTGTACCCTACTTGTTTTTAATACTAAAGTACATATTTTGAGAAACTATTTTAAATAAGAGTTTCTCTAAATATTGGTTGTTTTTTTCTCGGGTCGTAATATTCCAAGGAGCATTGAGTTTGGGGAGCGGCGAGCTTAATGTAGTTCAGAAAGGCACATTAAGATTTCATTAAAATATTATATTGAATGTAAGAAAACTTAAATTCAATAAATATTTTATTGAAAATATAAGACTTTCTTTTTCTTTATGCGTGTGATGTGCAGGAAATTGAATATTGAATGTGCACTTCCTTGTTTGACCTCCTCCAGCCAGAAGTTATGAGAAGCCCATCCCCAATTCCCCCATCAGCCCGCAACCCGCGTGTTTCGGACTAGAGAGCGTTCATGGGTGTGTCGTCTTATAGGGGTCAGTCGAAACAGAGTGCTGTAGACCTGCAATGTGGGTGCACCTATTGATGATAGGTGTTTCCGAACGAGTCAAATCGAAGGTCATCAGTCTCGTAAGTTATTTCTATTGCGGGAGGTGGCTGTCACTTCCAGGCAGAATGACGTCATCCGGCGCCAACCTACATGCCGCGTTGCGGGATTTCCCCAACAAGCCGCTTCCCACCAGCGGAGCACCGCCCCAGTCTCGGCAAGCTCTTAGTTCCCCACTGATCTCCCGCCATGCGTAGTCATGTAGTACATGTAAGTGTAAGTGTGTGAGAGATAAGGATATGACAAAAAGGGGAAGGAATGATCGCGCGTGATCCGTGGCCTATTTGGTAGAGAATTGCTGCCTAGTGTTGGTTGGAGAATCCACTGAAAACTGGGGATCGGAGCAGTTCGAATTGAGTTCGCCCAAGCTAGTGTCGAGAATCCTGCCCCCCGTCTGGACTTGAACCGTAGGACCTCCCGGTCATATATGCACTGCAGTGGCATGAACAGATGCCCCCAGCCACCTCGGCAGGTTGGGAAACTGTGACACCGGAGGCGCCGGCGCCGACAAGCGGTCCACCGGCCCGGCACGGCACCGCACGTGGCGGGAGGCGAGAGGAGCTGCGCGGCGGCGGGCCTTTATGCAGAGGAGCGCTCTTCGTCTGTGTCACCGGCGCCGGCAGCGCACACGACACCGCTCGGCGCCGCACCGCGCCGCACGCCTGCTCTCTTATGCATTCAGCGGGAGACATCAAAACGTGACGACAAGTGATTGGGTGCGTGATGAACACGTCAGGCACGCGTGTGAGGCAGGGATTAGGGATCTGTCGCCTCCGGACGGATGGGCGGAAGTGCGAGTCATGGGTGGACGGATGGACGACGCAATGTGGCGCGCAGGTGTTCGTGGCTGCGGCCGCAATGGCGAAATGGCGTTGCGCCCGCTGTCAAACGCTCCCTCGCTCGCTCCAACTCCGAGTACGAGCGGGCGCTGTGGAAAAAACGTCAGCGAAAGACGTCGTATTTTAAATGTGGCACTTAGCACTCATGCTATTTAGTAAGCCGAACGGCTGTAAGTGTTGGTATTCGCGTCTTTTAGGTCACAGTATGCGGTAATAGGAATTGTTTGTAGGTACGTGCAACATGTTTTAAAATAAAATTGAACATGTAATTCACTAAGCACAGCACAAGAACAACTCATTCTTCTCATCAGTCGTTTTGAATATACACCTGACGAGAACAACACCAAATAAATCCATCTGTATTATTGTACCTCAATATTGAACGTGATGTAAATCGTTCTTTGAGCTTGAGATTTTTAGAACACGTTTAGAAACACATTCATGTCTTATAAATGTATTTTTTAATAAACAAACGACGAGTTGACGTACGGTGAAAGGCGACGAAATAAAGATGCGGAAGCGTCGTTATTTAAGATGAGTAGGTTAAGTAGATCATTCAAAATATCTCCTCAAGCCACCAACAAGTCTAGTAACTTGCAAGTTAATGGTTAAAAATTAAGGTAAATAAAATGAAAAACCATGATGCATATTGATTTACATGTATTTCAAAAGCTTAAAAATGGAGACAAATTGCCGGTATATCCAACAAATTTATAATGCTTGAATAATGCGTGCGTAAAATTAAAGAGATGCGGTTAAACGCAAGAGTATGGGAGAAAAAGTGGGAAATGTGTTTTTGTTTTTGTAACATGCCGTATTTGGATACTAAAACTTGTGCAGCTTCGTCTGGTCTCATTGCTATCTTTGCAAACTGTTTCCTTGCAAAGCGATGAATGGCCATTGAAGTTCGCCAGGTGTGTGCACCGTCGTAAGAGACCTTTCATGTGAATTCTTCGTTTTTCCTTTCTAGTCGTTTCTCTGTCTCTAGATTACATATTTATGACTCCAGTGTGATCGAATCTCTAGTAACATTTCACGCGTTCTGGAGTTTGATTTCCTTATCCGATGTATTCGATTTTGTGGTGAATTGACCTTTGTTAGTATCTATGTGTATTGTACAACTAGGGGTTGTATCTTGAGTTTTTTTAATTCAAATTAAGTCTTACCATTCATGTCGGATTACTTCAGGCCTATGATATAGAGATTCGTTGGTTTGCAGTATACATGATATATTGAGTGATAAAAGTATTAAGATACGTTTTGTGGGTGTGTACAATTAACGTATTTTACGCCTGTGTCATTCTATTGAATTTGAGATGTTTAATTGATTTTACATTCCAATATATCTGTTTTGTGTTTTATATATTTTGTGGATTTCAAATATCGATTTTTGCATTCACAAATTCATTTTCCGACTCGCGTCCACGACGAGCTATAACCGAATTTTAACGATTAATGGACACATGAGATTATAATATCAAATTCTTCAAATGGCCAAATATGTAACTCAGGGTAAGGCTTTTCTTGGTCATTTGTTTTTTCCTTGAAATAAACTTTCGCATATCGGAACCCAGTGAACCCCATTTTTGCCAACTTCGCTCTTCAATCTTACAAAGAACATCGAAGTCATGAGAAGAAACTCTCACACTCTGTCTGGCCATTCTCGCCTCGTATCACGTACGTGCTCTGTGCTTTTCAATATATCGGAAGAAAAAAAAAAATCCGTTCGCCGAAGAGCAGGCGACGCACGCGCGATGTAGCTTTAATGCGAGCGCGTCGTCCCGTGACCGCCTCCGAAATTCCCAGAGGTGCACACCTGCGCCTCTAGCGGCCATCCGGCGAGCGGGGCTGACTGGTCCAGAGCCATGGGGTGGGAGGGAGATAAAGCAGCATGGGGTGGGGCAGGAGGAGACGTGACGAGACGAAAGGAAACCAAAGCACATGAGACCAGACCTGACGAGGCGGGGCAAGGCGTGGCTGGCGGGGAGAGGTAGGGCAAGAAGAGGTGAAGCGACGAAGAAGCAGACGTGACGAGAAGAGGCGAGGCAAGGGGGATGTGAGGCGGAAATATGGGGAGGCGGAGCAGTCGGGGCGAGGTGGAGTAAGTGGAACAAGGTAGGGAAAGGCGGGTAGAGGCGACGCGGGGGAAGCGGGGTGATGCGGGCAAAACGGGGCGACGAGGGCCCGGCGGGGAGATGTGGGTAGAGACGAGGTGGGGGAGGAGGAGACGTAACGAGACGAAACTAAACCAAACCAGAAGAGACAAGACCGGACGAGACAAGACGGGGCAATACGTGGCAGGCGGCGCGAGGTAAGGCAAAAAGCGGAAAGGCGAGGAAGAAGGTGACGTGACGAGACGTTGCGGAGAGAAGAGGGGCTAGGCGAGGCAGAGGAGGAGGAGGAGGAGGAGGAGGAGGAGGAGGAGGAGATAAGGCAGAGAGATATGGGTAGAGGCGAGACGCGTCAGGATGCAACATGACAAGACGATACGAGACGAAACCAAACCGGACGAGGCGAGGCGAAATGGGTGACTACCACGTGGGACGAGGAGAGGTGAGGTGGAAGAGGTCGGTATTTGACGATCGGAACAGGGTAGGGTGAGATAGGACCGGGCGTAGCGGGTGGGGTGGCATAGACCGTGGCGATTCGGGGCGAGGACGACACGGGGCAAGGGCGTGTAGAGCGGGGACGTGTGGACCAGGGCGAGGTGGTGCGTGATCGGGCGACGCGGAGTACATTGAGGCAGGAGAGGAGGTCGGTATGCGCCGGGGCAGAGGCAGCGCCGGGGCACGCGTCACGACCTAACGGAGCATCGGCGCGCGCGCCGCCCCTTCACGACGGCAGGTGCGCGGTCGCCGCGCGTGCGCACGACGCCGGTGACTCACGCCCCCGCCGCTTCCGACGGACACGGGGAAGGTCAGAGCATGGGAGTGACCACGCGGCGACCACTGTAGCAGGGGAGGCGAATGCCGTATCGCTTGCCTCATCCCCCTGCTATCCGGTCCAAAAAAACATTTAAGACTGAGATGATTTTACTCTGCCTGTGCCTGTGAACTGTAATTTCACTTTAAGAGAACTTTTGTTCTTGCAAGTAATTTGATGTTTGCAAGTAAGATCCTAATAGTTGCCGTTTTGCGGTTTATTTTCAAATAATATAATGATTTACATTGAATTAATGAAAGTTATGACAATTTATTCTCTTAGTTTTCGGTAGGTAAAATGCATACAATCATATTCACGTTTCTTTATTTCAGTAGTATTAATGAGATTGTCACGTTCTCGGTACGATAATGTCTAAATTGCTTTAGAAAGTTGTAAATTACATCATAGGTGGCATGTGGTCGTCAATTTTATCCAGAGTTAAAATCGTACTAATGGTCATGAGACCCTGACCCCCTTTGAATATTAGGCCTCATGGTGTTTCGAAAATTTTTGACAAAGTAGTTTTTGATTATAGTATATCATTGTGTAGGTTGTTTTTTATTTTGATATCGAGTATTTAACGACAGTTAATTAATTGTAAATTAATTTATTTAATGTATTTAATTCAGTTAACTTCTTTAATTAATTATAAATTATTTAGTAAAGAAACATTATATCCTGAAAAATAGTAAATTTACATTTATTGGCGTTTGATTAATTTTATAGCACTTTTTACATCATCTCAAAAATTCCTGTAGTATCGATTGATTCCTGACTTCCTAGTGTTCGCAAATGTGTTAAATGATATAATTTAACATGCAGAAGAATAAGAAGCATGGTTTGTTCAGTGGAATGACTCATGTCTATTTGAATTTGAGAGTCTCTCTACAGCCACGTCATTCCCCATACGATCATAGACATTTTAAATTCAGCGAACGAATTAAAAGTCGAGTCAACCCCACATCTTCGCAGGAGGTTTTTAAGTGTGATGGTCGGGTCACGACATAACGGGGTAGCGCGTGCCCTCTCCCCCGCAGGCGCTCGGCCCGTGTGCCCACGCCGGCGTCGGTGGACACGGAGTGGAGGAGGCACGACGTTCGCTGGTGATTCAGCGGCGGCGTCACGCAGGTGATCCACGGTGCCTCCTTCGCCTAAGCAACTGTGCAGCTCGCGAAGTAAGCAACCGCTGACGCAGAGCCCACTAGATGTACCGCGAAGAAAAATGCTCCTGGGGGCGTGGCTTGTATCGCGAGGCGCAGTACAACCGCTCGCTTTCAAATTCTGCGCTTTCTCTTCCCCCGATCGCATCTTCAAATAGTTGGCGAATTCGTGGGCGGGGAGAAGAGCAATTCTGGTTATGCAGCGTTCCAATAATGCCACACGATTGGTATACGTATGATGTAATGTTGCGCCAGTAACATTAATTGTCAACGATGCCGAACATGTGGCGACATCAAGGTGAGCGACGGTAGTGAAGGCAATCATTCAAACTTCTAACTGTGTGGAATAGGTATTTTTATACGCTTTTCAGGTAGAATTAGTCACGTTCGGACATGAAACAAAAGAGGCCAACCAATAAAACCAACTCAGAGTTGTAGTTAGTGACACTTGAGCTATGAAATAAGCGAACAATAAATAAGTAAATTAAAAAAAACCCATCAACTTGTAGTACACGTGTTTATTTTCTACGTTTCTTGAAATTGTCATGAAGAGTTGAGCTATTTTTGTGCTCCCTTAGATGTCACATTACAGTATAATCATTAATTAATGAATTAGTAAAACAATTTTGCGTCTTTCAAAACCACCACAAGTATCCATGAGACGCCCCAGAAATTACTTGTGTTGTAACTATGTTTTTTTTCTTCTCTGTTTCATGACGCATATTAAAACATTTTCCCATGCAATACTCAATATTTTACGTTGCGAATATTTCTCTTTTCCCAATCTCTCTTTCCGTTTCCTTCCTGCTCTTCTCACATTCAATAGTTCTTGTAATATATAACTTGTGTTCTTCATTATTATTTTAAGTGTCCAGTTAACATTTTTTAAATCGTTGACTCTGTCTTTATAATTGTGCATTGTGTTTTCCCTATTCTTCATATGCTGTAACTGCGTGTAACCAAGGGCGGCCCATTGCGTGCGTGTGGTACATCGTGATTGTCGTGAGCCCCCAAATAAAGGCTGACGATTGCTTACTTACCGCTTTTTTAAAATCATTTTCCTGTTAACATTCTCCTAGTAACTCTCGAGTCGAGAATCCTCCGTATGTGGAAGGGTGGATCTCCTGCCGCCACCCGCCTGTCGTCGGAGGCGATTTGTGTCCCCGCGAGTATTGTAACGGGTCGGCCGGCGCCGCGCTCGTTTCGTAGCTCTTCGTGACCGCCGCTCCGTGAACGACTCTCCCTTTTGTTCGCGGATGCGCAGCGGAGCTGCAGTTATGCACGAATACTTCTGCAATAGTGTGAAGTAATAGTTATTGTGTTTGCCTTTATCGCCTTCAACATTAATGGGATTTTTTTTAGGATGGCGTGCCGGTTTGTTTGCTTAGTTTGAACCGGTTAAGTACAATCAGAATTACTCTATTGCAACCCGTCATGGACTTCGAAACAACTCGCAGTTTGTTGTGTTTGCTTTTAAATGGTTTTGAATGGTTAAGAACTATGAGGTAAATTTAATAATTGATTATTAAATTTATTATGTATTTGATCATTGCAATATGCATCACAGTGAATTCCAGAAAGGGAATTTGATTTTTTATAAGAATTAAATATCATATTTCAGTTTACAATGTTTTTGCGTTGGAAGTGTTACTATTTTATTTTCTAATTCGTTGTTGGTTCTCTTCTATTAGTATTCGGACGTGGTACAATTTTACACTAATTTATCGCGTTTTATAGCCAAGTGGCATTGTCATAGAAATCATCGTCCTGCATTTGTCTTGAAGCCATCAGCGCAGCAGCTCCATTTTGCTTGTCATTTTTTATTCACTTTTCGTTGTCTCTCGCTAGGAATCAACTCCAGTACTTCGTCCATCTCTCACAAGATTTTGGAGTTAATATTGATTTTGT
The DNA here is from genome assembly GCA_038098605.1 of Gryllus longicercus. NCBI lineage: Eukaryota > Metazoa > Arthropoda > Insecta > Orthoptera > Gryllidae > Gryllus > Gryllus longicercus. The sequence continues at coordinate 3,573,705 of JAZDUA010000022.1, forward strand.
GCCGCACTATGTAGTTTTTACCTCATTCTGTGTTGATAATCGGTATCCTCATTATCAATTTTCCAATTTCACTACTGGTTTATTTTTTAAACACTCTGACATAATCATATGTTTCATTATTGTTATTATTATTATTATTATTATTACAGATGTTGATGTCTAAAAGAATAGAAGAGTATGAAAAGCGTGAGAATTGCTGTAGCGATAGGTTGACCGCTGGCATTGGAAGACGTTCAGAGCCATATAGCGATAGTAAGTGAAGTAAACGATAAATAGCGTTACACAGAAATAAAATGATCCTGTTTAGAATTGATCGACTCTCGAAGCAAAGTCGTTCCCATATATCTTGTCAACTGTTGTGCAGACTCTTCAACATTTTTCCTATTGCCTCATCTCCAAGACTGTGATTAATGCCCGGCGCATGTACAGATCTATAAAGATCTCAAGAGCAATTCATCACGGCTAGTGGAAAGGCGAACTTGTGGCGTAAGCCGTTCTCGTCGATATCTTGAGAATTGAAGCGGTCGTGATTGGCTTCAGCAAGAACGCCGTGTGCTGACTGCGAAATTCGACCCCTCGTCGATATCTGAGTGGCGCTCGACGTTACTTTTCCGCCGATAAGGCGCGGTGCCGAGTGCCGCCTGCTCTTTCCCTCCGGCGCCACCCGCTGCAGAGCCCTGGCGGTTAGGCGGCGACGTGGCGGGCAACCTGCTAGAGCTCCCGGGGTAAGGATCTCGCGTGGGTCGGGGATTTCTCTCCGCTCCTGGAACGGCGGGGCGGCCTGGATGGCTCAGAGCTTCGAGCTGCGACCACGTACGTGGAGCCCAGGACTATCGATCCTCTGGAAGGCGTGCGTGTTTTTTAACATATGATTTTGTGCGTGTGAGCATCTCATACAAATACGTATCATAACTGAACCATCGTCTCGACGCAATTGTTGACCCTTGGTGCTCTCCTCTACCACTCATGGAGAGGAAGGCTAACCACCATGGCGTTTGCCCCTTCCTTCGTATACGCTCGGCGGCCGGGTTTTGCACCTATAATCATTGTCATCATTATCATCCGTTCGTGCCTCATAGACCTCAAAGTGAATGTTAAATTCCTCGAACCACTAATAATATTTTTCAAAAGAAAATAAATACTCAATCGGAAAATGATGATCAGGGATTCTTTATATTGAAAATACCAAGGGTTTTCGCGTTGAAATATGTTTGAGCTTTTTACCCAACCAAACTACATGATTGTTTCTTTAAATGAAAGGTAATATGCCATATATTATAGTGGTTGTCAGGACAACCTATATTTCTTCGCCCCCGCCTGCGCTCCGGGCAAATTCCGACACTCGATACGCGCACGAGAGACAGCTGGGGAGAGCCATCGGAGGGGAGAATTCAAAGCCGAAGCCAACGTCAAACTCCACAACCTTACGTATGACTGCCTAGCAATACTTTCTTTGGTTTTTTATAGAAGTATTATCTAAATCACATCCACAACGTCAAATAACTTATTCAATGTGTGTGAATCAACAATTCCAAACTTTTCATGCCGCTAAACTATCTTAATGATATTTCGTTTCAACCGTTCATCCATTTATTGAAATTACACCATCAAATCTGATTTCTTTAGTTTTTCTTTCTTTCTTTCTTTCTGTCCAAGTTTTTGAATTTAATCTTCATTTTCCTCTTTTCGTTATCACAACGAAATACATTCTGTTTTTGTTTTTTTCCTAATATTCCCCCAAAATGTTTGTTTCTCCCTGTACAGCATTCAGATTTCAGTGCGCTCACAGGCTCCAATCGCATACAGACTCACATATTGTCATCTCTCCGTATTGCTTTTCCCTGAATTGGGCTGCGTCATTTTCTTTCTAGAGCCCATTTACTTCTGGAGTGAGGGGTCTACTCGATGTGCGTGTGCCGAATGCCGGGGTGTGGCCAGTGCCCGTCTGGTGTCTGCCTCAATGGCAGCCGATTGAGAAGCTCCTCTCTGCTAGGGACAAGAAGATTCCCTGATACCACTTACTAGCTAGTGGCCGCTTCGCGGGATCTACAAAATCATAAAAAGTGATTGCGCTTTGCATTCCCGTTCACCGTACGTTTCTCGGCTCCCACTTCCCCGCCGATCTCGACTTCTCCCCATACTCTCGCATCCTCCTGATTTCAATTTGTCCGCTCCGCGTTTCGAATTTGTTGTTCAGTCGTTCTCGTCTATGCTTTCGTAATTATCGGGACTATTGAACGTAAGACATTAATTTCCATTTTGTTTAACAGAATATATGGCAAGCTGTGCATCTCTCGATTGTGTTTGCATTTTCCTCATTACTGGTCAATGATAAGCTGCAATAGAACCATTACAGAAGGTGATAATGACTGAGAACTTAAGTTAATTTATATAAATATTATTTGGCGCATTCTGAAAGTAAGAAGACGTAATAGATAGTCTGGGCTGGATACTTTTACAGGTAAATTCCTTCACTGCTCTACTCGTATATTTATTGAAAATTTCCAATCCTCTTCATTACTTAAGATTACTTTTATGCAGTCATAGTCTCGCAATGCTCTTATCCCACCAATTTTACACGGTGTTTAGTCAGCTTTGCACCCACCTGTGCCACATTCTTTCCCCTCTCTGTCTTCGTTCTCACACAAACTGCATTTCTCTGTTCTGTCTATTCTCCTGCCCTCTTTCACTTCTCCCACCCCTTCGGTTCAATTTCCTCTGATACCCTAGTCCGACCTCTCCTTCTTCGTTTCCCCATCGGTGCGGCGGCTGCCATATGGCGTGCTAACAAGTCTGTCACGTATCTCATAAGCAGTAGAGCCACGCGCAGGAGGGCGGGCGGCGGCGGTGTTGCGGTAATTGCTGCAGATAAGCGAGCCTCCTCCGCCCGGGGTCGCGAGCGCGCCCCGAAACGAGGCCCCGGAAGTCGGCCCGGCTCCGCCCCCGCCCCCGATCTACCTTCTCCCAGCCCTGCCCCGCCCCGCCCCGCCCCGTCACGCCTCTCCCCGCCACGCCCCTCCCCGCATCTTCTCCCAGCCCTGCTCCGCCCCGCCACACCACGCTCCGCCCCCCGCCCTGCCCCTCTCCTCCTCGCCACGCCCCTCCCCGCCACGCGCCTGCCCGCACCTTCTCCCCGCCACACCACGCCACGCCCCCGCCCCGCCCCTCTCTTCCCCGCCACGCCCCTCCCCGCCACGCGCCTCCCCGCACCTTCTCCCAGCCCTGCTCCGCCACGTCCCGCCCCGCCCCGCCCCGCCCCGCCCCGCCCCGCCCCGCCCCGCCCCTTGTGGGATGCTCGGTAACTCATCAGTCGATTTGCTCTGCTGTCCGAGCTGGAACGACCCGGAACAGTCCCTTGCGCTCCTCTCCACCTCTGGGCACTGGGATTCGAATCCCGAACACCTTACGTGGTATTTGGAATAAACGTTCAGGTTAGGGGGAAATGTTGCGATAGTTTCAGGCTATACGTGATACAATCAGAAGAACGTACTAAATAACAACCGCAAAAGATATCAATTGCAAATGAGACGGACATATATTTTTGCAATCTTACTTTACAATGTTAATTTCCCTTGTTGAGTTTTTTTTTTTTGAGGTGTCATAACCTCTCACGAGCATTATTGTTCGTTTTTCCCATCTGTTCCCCTACAAGCGCGTTAATTGCTTCGTATTTCATGTTGCAATACTTGAGTATCGAACATGTTAATAAATCCGCGTTGGACATTTACGTTGTATCCGTTCATTTATTATTATCTTTACATTTGTACAAAACTAATCTATAATATGTCGTGATCCTAATGACATTGTCGTTTTGTAGAAAGAGATTTCTACCGCAAGTTAAATACTTCGACTTTTTGAGTTTTAATAAAAATACTTATTTTGAAGTTTATTACCAGAACGAACATAAATTTTCTACTTATCCGTTTTCTCACAAATGTCTGAGTTAAATACTTTTATGAGACAGTCTGCCTAACAAGAATGCCGAACGATATAATTTCATCAGCATGTATCAGTTTCCTTTTTGGTTTGCTTTCTTAAATATTGCTGACTTATACTACCTTGTGCAATTATAACACTATTGCGATGGGTTTTTTGATTGATTAATTGATTAGTTATTCCGAGTGCGCAAACTGCTGAGGTCTTTAGTTTCGTAAGTGTTATCGCCGGAGGTCGCGGTGATCTTCCCCAGCTGGATGACGAGATCCGGCGCCGACCTACACGCGGGCTTGCTAGGTTTTTCCCTACCACTTATTTCTCACCAGCGGGGTACCGTCTCAGGCGGGACAATCTCTCAGCTTCATTGTGATGCGGAATCGCCTGCAGTGTTTTCAATACAATACAGTTTCATTAAGAGTTTCGTTTTTCCTTCACCTCATCAAATCTTGTTGACCGCGAATAGCAATGCAATGCTGTGCAATGGAAATGCCGCCGTGCGGTGCTTGGCAATCGCGTGCAGCGTGTGTCTCTCGGCGGATGGCACGTCGTTCCGAATCCCGGAGCCGAGAAGACGGAAGGACGTGAGGCGTGTGCGAAAGGGGAAGAACGGTGCGCGAATTGTGTCGTTAGTATGTCAGCAGCACGCGGTTAACGGGAGTCTCGAGTGCGTAGGATACGAGATTGACGGCGGCTGCGGAGAGAAAGTGAATATTGAGCGAGCGGCGATGGTCGCATCCCCGTACACACGTGATGGATGGAACGCCCGCGCTTTGTAGTTCATTGGTCATTCCGCCCTGGCGAGAAGTGGAAGGAAACGAGGCAAACGAGAGGTGAGATAGCCATAATACGTGGTTGCTCGTGATGGCTGTCTGGCGCGAGGAAAATGCTGCGAGAGCAAGACTGACATAATTGCATTGTACAGTGACCCACGGAGAAATGATCAGTGATTTCCTTCTTTCAAATTTCAGAGACAATTTGTGATAGACCAAACGTGTGCGAGACATATTTATTCAAATTATTCTCATTTATTGTGCATTTCATTTGGTATTTCATTAGATATTCTCTAATTTTATGGATTCGATGATATTCACGTATTTGCGTCTGCAGACTATGAATTTCTATGCTTATTCATCTCTGTGGATTTCAAGCTTCTCCTTACATCTTTGCGTCTCATGTATCAGTCTCCGTCTCGGGTTCATTGGGCAGATGTTTTCGGAAATTTTCTGTTTCCTGTTCATCTCATTTCTCAGTCTATATCTTTTCCCACAGGATCCTACGCATTTTCTCCCAACTCTATCACCTACGTACATATAAGGAATTGCTAAGATGGTATGCAATTACCTCTTGCATCATTCGGTTGTTTTGTAATACGTACAAATCACAAATGTATGACGTAATTTCATACTTATAATCATTTCTTTACCATATATGAAATACGGTTGTATGAATAACATATGTGAACGGTAAATTATGAGCATTTTCACGCATTCTACGGAGTAAGTACACGCATTATCTACGGAGCTATTCCTCGTAGCTTACCGCGTAGTTGTCTTGGAATTCCCGCAACGCGAAGAGTTAGCTTTCTACTACTCCGCAACTATTCGATATCAATGAGAATCATCTTTGAAAGCCGTTCTCGCGCCCTACGATTCCGCTCGGCGCCTTTCACAATTTGCTCGATAATTCGGATTCGGCGTCGCGTTTCCCTTAAATGCAGGGTTGCGCGCGTCCCGACCGCGACGCGGAGAAAGCTGTTGCAGCAGGAGCGGCTGCGGCTGCTTCCTTCAAGAGGCGATTTCGGGAGCCCGATCGAGGGAGGACGGAACGTGCTTGATGCGGAACACGCAGGGCTGCTTAAATGTCAGGTGGCTGCGGTGGCGGTGAAATTCACGCCGCCGTCTCGCTTTCATTTGCTTCCTTGAGCACGCTTTGTTGGCTCTGGGGTGTGTTTGATTAGGTCGACAGGTCTTTATGTGTGTTATGTGTATGTATGTGTGCGAGAGAGAGCATGCTATTTGGAGCAAACAGCCCCCTTATCACGTATGCGCAACGAGGTTTTCAATCTCGCTCGCTTTATGTGTAATGTGTAGTGATTTCAGCGTATATTGTTACATTTGAGGTGAGTGTCTCTATCGACATATTTCTTTTTCCGCGAGGGATGGTGTGATCCGTAGTGGCGTTCAGAACACTTATCTGAGTGCCGTAGGTAATAACCCATCTCCGTAGGAATATTATGTCCTCAGTCAAACGAATTTCCGGTTTTCGTGTTTTCTTGGGATCTTCTCTTTTGTCTCTCTCATTCACTATTTCTTTACCACTTTATTGTTATTGTTGTTCTTTACCACTTTATTGTTGTTTCCTTCTCGATACTTTTAATTCCCACAGGAGCTTAGAGTAGTTACTAGTTAAAATTGGAAGTGTGCCGGGAGTGCGCAACAGTGCACTTTTTTACAACTGCCCACAGCAACGATGGTGGTAGCTAGAGTGATCGTAGCGAGCAGGCGGAGCTGGACGGCGGTTGGGGCTGTGACAGGTGAGGCAGAGCAAGGAGGTGACGATGGGAAGGAGCAGACACAGTGTGGCGCAAGGCAAAGTTACACTGCAGTTATAGTTAATTCATTTTTCTTTTTAATATTTCCTATTGAGTCGAATAAATACCCGGGAGTCGCATGGTAATGGTACTACTTTCTACTATAAAGATATCTCATGTGACATGGTTTTTCAGGTAAAAGACAGTGCTTAAACACTTAAATTGTAATTTTTTACACCAACTTGAACTTTGTTTGGGGAGTTTTCCCGGAGGGGAAATTTCCTACGATTATCTAGGCAATAAGAGATGTTGCTTGAAAATACCAAGTGAACTTCACTGTCATAGTTTCTCCGAACTCTGGTATTTCATAGAATGTCATGGGAGCACCTTCAAATTAGTGAAAATGGGGCTTCTGCCCCGGGACAAGACAATTTCTCGGATAAACGTCCGATGGATGTGATCTCGCATTTATCTTGACCCGTGTGCTATTTGCCTTCCCTTTGGAGAATGTATAATTTCACGAGAGAACGCCGACATAATCACGTCATGTACAGCGTTTACTCGAGCTATAAACGTTAGAGGTTCGGCAAGAGTCAGGACGTCAAACGGTTCACCGTCTATTTATTGTTCGTATTTGAAGAGGAATACTTATAGCGATTATTCCATTCTAAAGTTTTTCCTTTACTTTCTCTTTTACCCTTCACGGGATTATACGTATGACCTTTGTCCCGGATATTTTGTATTCCTTCTGTAGATGAAATGATTACCGCATACTGCACTGAGATAAATGTATGGCGAAATAATTGTTTTTAAACCTGAAATAGAGAGAAAATCAACCATGAGTAATTTTGCCAACAAAATGTTTGGAGAATAGGTAAAAAATGAAATTGTTTCGAAATGTGTCGTTTTAATATCATTATAGTCACTATGAAAACACAAATTTGAATTTCTTGAAGTTGGTTTTGGAAATTCATTTATGCCGGTTTGTGTAAAGTCTATTTTCATATTGGATTACAGGAAGAACTTTTGTATCATACATTTTTCAGCATTATATCATAAGAATTTTTTTTCAGTTTGTTTTATCTGGTTCCCATTAGAACATATTAGCTTCTCCGTCGATGAGAACGAAGGTAAATATTGAACGTCATTTTAAAATATTGTTAATTAATAATATTGTTCTTGGTATTAATTTAAATTAAAAAAAATTATTAAACCCTGAATTTTCTGAATATACACCAAAGATATATCATATTAGAAAATGTCCATTCCGGTACCTCGTGAATTATACTCCTATTTTAATTTTATCTTGGAGTTTTTATCATTTCGATCCGTTATTTCCCAAATGGAATGTTCGTATTTTGTTGCTTCATTTAGGTAACGAAAACGTGAAAGTAATTACTCCTTTATTCGCAGTAACATTAACAGCATGGCGACGGGTGTTTTAGTGACAATGCGTAATTTTTGTGTCGAAGCAACATGAAAAGAGGTAAAATGATTTGAGTAATTCATAATTCTACAATAACAACTTTTACTCTACACTAGCCACCTGAGCGGTGGGTGGTGACGAGCGTATATTTGTGCCCGACTAAGCTGAGGAGCGGTCATCTCGATCGAGATTCAAACGCAAAGTTGCCTAATCTGAAGAAATTAATTGCAAATAAAAATATATAACGAAAAAATCCAGACGTGTGCGGGCGTTGGCGCAAGCGGGGCGCCAGCCAGATCTAGACGCAGTTTCGGGCGGCCGCACGAAACATGTGACGGCGCACGCGGGGGCGGGGAAGTGACTCGGGCCGGGAGCGATATTTGCACGCCGCCCCTTCTGCCCGGTGTCAGAAGGGGATCTGTCTGGGCGGTTTCTCTCCCGTGGTTGCCCGCCGCTGCGGCACTGACGAATGCGCCCCCCCCCAGTAAAGCACTGTTCCCCGTGCTGATTCTAACTATGCGTGTGTTTGTCTTTTCCTTATCCCGAAAAATAGCCGCGCGGCGTGATGTGCTCCTGCTGATCAGAGGGTCAGTGACTCTCGGAATGTGTGCGGCCTCTCTCTCTCCTGTCTCTCATCTCTCTCTCCTCCCCCCTCTCTCTCTCTCTCCCTCTCTTTCTCTCCCTGCGTATGTGAGGTGTACCCTCTTGAAGAAGAACGGGTACCACACGCATTCACCACTGTTTTGTGGATTGAAGTGCAAGAGTCTTAGTGTCTTGCCCCACATGCAGTGTTTCGGGAGAGCTTGTCGTCACAGGTTGGTTGGCAGAGGGTCATTAAGAGGTCATGAAAAGTATTGAGTGTTGAGTGGTCATGATAATTGTTGAGTGGTAAAAACTAAGAGCGACTCTTGCAATGGATTATCTAACAGCACAGTTCGTGATGTATCTCTAGAGACGTGAATGGAGACAGTGAATGATAGATTGAAGATGTATTTCATGTGCCTCAGTGCTGCGAATATGTTTTCGTCTTTCTTTTACAAGATCCATTGTGAATGTACAGGCTTAGGCCGCGAGAGAGTCGTTAGTTAATTTTTGTTTCAAACTATATGATTTATCATCATTTTACTTAGCGTACCTTGCGATGGACATGTTGCAAGTAGTTTGAAGGGTTTGTCTGCATGTTCAATTGATATTGTCTCTCATGCAAATTAAACGCTCTTGTACATTTAACAAGTGAAACAGTGTTTTTGTATGGAATTGGACTTCATATTCTACCTTCCCGTGATGTTCTGATGCCACCCAACTGGACTCATTGATACAGCTCTGCTTACAGCTAATTCAAGCTCTGAATATCTTGGTTTTAGTTCCAGACATCAAAGAAATGTGGACCTATTCCACGGGCCGTGTTATAAGTGGGCTTCGAGCAACACCTTGTTCTTTATTGACTACATCTTTCGGATGTTGTCGCATTCAGTTGGAAGAAATGTGGATTTTAAATTACAATCCTCCTCCTTCCTTATCGTAGTTTCTCATCTCTGCTTGCTGTGTTTTAGCTTCTTTTTTGTGAACCCGAACGCGAAGGCAAATCTTGTTTTTTTAAAAAATATTGTTTCTAGTCTTTAGAAAAGGAAAAATAATATTACATCATATTTTCGACATTTTTTTTGGGGGGGGGTGATGCTTATCATCGATTCTCCTATTAATAAATTATTGCTGGGACAAGCACACATTTTGAAGGAACTGGTCAAGAAGTACATTCGATGGCCCTCATTGAGGGAGGTGATGTAGAACTATAATTATAATAATGACAGGTTTGGTGAGCTAAACTAAATAAATTGTTACATTGCGCATAAATCTGTGATTGAATAATAGTCCTGAATTCTAAAAAAAATGTTTGCAACATTCTGAACCTTTGTTGTGTGTTAAAGCGAAACAGGGATAATATTGATAATGAAAAAACTGCAAGGATATATTTCTTTGAAAGTTCTGCCATTTGAACACTATTGGTGATCATTTTTATTAATGTAAACGATATTGACGTAAAAATATGAAGAGTGCATTCAATGGGTTTTAAACAGACAGACAGACTATCATACAAACATAACTTAATAAGTTGGTTAACCATCAAAAGCGGCTCATCAAAGTAAAAATGTTCTGAAAGATATTGTCCGCTTTTCCGTGTTTACATACGCAACTGCGCCTTCCCAATTCAACGATTCTTAATGAGTTTGAAAAGAAAGCAAAGGGAATAGATATTCTCCTTCTCATCGCGATATCTGTCTCTCCGCTTGACAACGGACCGGATTGATTCGTTGTTGCGCGAATCAGAAGGTGCCAGAGAGTACTGATCAATACTTGGCCGCCCAGCGTAATTAATAAATGTAATAAATAGACCTGTCGCAAATGACAGCGACACGAAGCATTCATAATTAAAAGTTCGTTTCTGGATGCGGCGTCGCGGGCGAATGCTGAGCAAGCGTGGAGCGTTTGTTGATTGTATTGCTTAAGTATGCATGCATTTCCGTTTGAAGTCTCTGTCTCATCAGGTCCCTCTTTAGTAAGCCTCTTAACCTCCAGTTGAGACTATTCTTCTGCATGTTCAACCACCGTGTTACTTATTGGACTCTCCAGTGTTTCCTTTCTTCCATTTTTACAAATGTTGCAATTACTCTATGAAAATTGTATCATTGTACCTACTGAATACTCTTCTCGATGTAGTAAAAATATTTCAGATACGGATTCGATAATTCGTTGAATTTGCAATGACGATGTACAAAACCAAAGCGTCTTCATAATAACAGGAAATCAAATGCACGCGATAAAGAAAACATACAGAAATAGTACGTTTATTCTGCTTAAGATGTCTGCAGTAATTATTATTATGAACTAAGTATTGTGCGTATTGCTTTCATTGTAGAAGTATTTTTATACATTGAATCCTCTATTTAAAAACACATTTAATAGTTCATTGCAATGTATGTGTGGAAAGTTGCTTATTGGAGTTTGAATATATTGACAACATGAGCTGTGAAAGCATTTTTATATTGAATTTTAGTAAAATCAGGGGTAAAGATTTTGTTATTTGCTATTTTACATCATTACAAATTTAGAACATTCATATGTACTTAACGAGTTTATTTGATATCTTCTACAAAATTGAAATCACTTTATTGATTCTGCCCACAATCCTCAGAGCTTCTATATACTCCTCCAAAGTGGCTTTACTTCGCCGAATTAATGCGGACGGTGCACGTTGACTCGCGAAATTTGTTCCGGAATTGATAAACTCTCGTTAGAATTAGATTGGTAACAGTTGCATGGATATTGTGGCGTCGTCGGGTGCGAGTAACTCACAGACACGGAGTTGTTTATACAGTTTTATTACAAGATATTTACAGTATATACAGACTCCCTGGAAACACGCTGCATTCCCAACACAGCATACCTCCGGGGCATTCCCGCCCCAGACTGACACAAACCTCAGCGGCTTGGCGCCGCTCCCAGTCTGTCTCCCGTGGCGATCGCCACACCTCGCAGCCTAAGCTCGCGATAACCCCTGGCGGGTGACAAGTGCCTGCCGCACTCCGATCCGGTTCAGACTCGAATGGCTCCGGCGGTTTACTTTTCCAGCCGCCTCGCGAGGGGTCACGTGACAGACATCACATGACGGCGGCGTTTTCTCATCCCGGAATGTGGTCTGTTAGCAATTTGGAAGTCCATCTGCGCCGCAGGCTGGACGCACCAATCAATTTCCTTTGCAACAGTAGACACCGCATTCCGAGACACGCCCCGTCCCCGGGCCCCCGAGGCGGGCCGCCTGCGGCGACTTCCGCTCGCCGTCAATGGTCTGCCCCCTCGCTGGCGTCCGACATGTGTGACCGTCTGACCCTTCGGCGGCGTTACAATGAGGCGGGGCCGCCTGGCGGCCTTCAAAGGACTGCCCCCGCCCCCTCCCTGGCCTTGCGACATGTGCTGTCCATCTGGCCCCCTCGCACGACGTTACAATCTCTCCCATACTTGGGGTGGAATTTTTTTTCGCAGACTTTTCAATCACAGAGAAAAAATTTCCAAGATTGTACGCCGACCTATCCGTATTACATTACGGTATTACACTTATGTTCCCTTGGTACTTCTTATTTCCCAATTTCATATTATACTTGTACCTTTACACAAACCTTGATGTTAATTTGAAACAACCATCATTAATGATTTTTCCCCAAAATAGCTCAGCTAGAATCATTAACTCAGAATTTAACCCAGTTGCCCTGCAAATGTTCAGAATACATTTTAATTTTTTTGTGATTATAACCTTGGGCAACCACTATCACAACCCTCACAGCCTTACACTGTCTATCACAAAACCTAAATCTTAAAATTAAAAAGACATTTTATATACAATCATTACACTCTTAACAATAGTATTTACAATTTTATACATTTGCACCGTTTTGTACATTTTGGCTCCACTGTCGTGGTGCCCCCCTGCACTCCTCTAGATTACTCCAGGCTAGTACATGCGACTCAGTGCATCCACATTTACATGCTCTGTACCTTTTTTATGCATGATGGTGATGTCGTATTGTTGCAATAACAGCGACCAGCGCATCAATCTGGGATTATTCCCTGCAGAATTTTTTAACCAGACCAGCGGATTATGGTCTGTCTCAATTTTTATTGCTACCTGTCCATCCAAATAATATCTGAGCTTTTGAAGACCCCATATTATCCCCAGACACTCTTTTTCCGATGTAGCAAATTTGGATTCCGCCGGTGTAAGCTTCCTACTTATATAGAGTACCGGATGCTCGTCTCCGGCATCGTCTTTTTGAGCTAAAATTATTCCCAACCCTCTATCGGACGCATCTGATTGTAGTATAAAGCTTTTAGAAAAGTCCGGTGCCTTCACCACTGGGTCGCCGCAGAGCGCCTCTCTCAATCGGCAGAATGCTTCTTGGCATTCATCTGTCCACGTTACCTTTCCTTGCCGCTCTCGCCCGCGTAACAGGTCTGTTAAAGGTGCCGCCTTCTCCGCGAACCCGTGAATGAATTTGCGGTAATACCCAGAAAGACCTAAAAATGCGCGCACCTGCTTTTTCGTTTTCGGGACGGGAAAGTCTCGGATTGCCTTCACCTTCGCGTCTACTGGTCTGAGCTCGCCATTTCCGACCACATATCCCAAATATTGCACATGTGTTTGTGCATACTTGCATTTCGCGGGTTGGACAGTTAGTTTCGCCTGCTGCAAAATTCCAAATACTGTGTCGAGATGACGCACATGTTCCTGCCATGTATTGCTAAATACTGCAATATCATCCAGGTAAGGCAAAGCGAACTCTTGACATTCCCGTAAAAGCGATGCCATCATCCGACTGCATTGATACGGCCCATTACGTATTCCAAATGGTAGACGCAACGGCCTGTATGTGCCGAAACTCGTAACAAATGCAGCGTATCTCTGTGTCCTGGCGGTGAGACCTATCTGCCAGTAGCACTTGGCCAAATCGAGTGTTGTAATAATCTTTGCTGCCGCAACGGTCTCGATTCTTTCGTCCATATTTGGCAATGGGTAGTACTCCGTTTTAATGATTTGGTTTAGGCGCCTGTAATCAATACATGGCCGCGGTTTCTTGCCCGGCGCCTCAACCAGAATCATTGGCGACGTAAAATCAGATTCGCCTACTTCGATAATGCCCTCCTTAAGCATTTTCGTGATTTCGTCTCTTAAAATTTTTGTTTGTCTCGGTGACATCCTATACGGCGCACTCCTAACTGTTTGCGTGTGATCAGTGAGTTCTAAGTCCATTGTTACGACGTCAGTTAATCCTGGTTTTTCCGAAAATATGTTTTTATATTTGAAAATTACATCTTTCAAGGCTGCCCGAAATTCCGGCTCCACATGGGTGTCGTCAAGCAATGACTCGATGTCAAAATCACTTGAGTCTAATTTCAACGCGTACCGATCCAGCTCGTCTTCTTCCTCCGCCGTCCCTTCCGAAGTGATACCGAGGAAGTTAACGTATTCGGTCCGTTGGTGGTACCGCTTTAACATATTTACGTGGTACACCTTTGCCTCTTTTTTCCCTGGCATTTGTACTACGTAATTAGTTTCCGAAATCTGTTCTTTAATTTCGCCCGGACCGACCCACTGAATTGCCAACTTCTGTGTTTTGTTCGGAGCCAAAACTAGCACCTTGTCTCCCGTCGCAAACGTCCTGCGAATGGCCCTCCGGTCGTACCAAACCTTACGTTTCTCTTGTTCGGACGCCATTCGCTGATGTGCTAACTCCCGGGTTTGTTTTAGTCTGTTTATTAATTTAAAGACATGTTCGACCACCGGACTCGTCTGCTCTTCTGCACCAGCCAAGTGCTCATACATAAGCGTGATGGGAGTACGCAGGTTTCTGCCGTAGACTAGTTCGGCCGGTGAGAATCCCAGACTTTCATGTACCGTGGTTCGCAGGGCGAACATAATAGCTGGGAGCTGTTTCTCCCACTCTGTCCCGGCCTCTAGGCAAAGCACCTTCATAAGTCTATTCATGGTACGGTGTACCCTCTCGATTGCGTTACTCTGCGGGTGGTACGGTGAACTGTGGATTAAGCGGATGCCGAATCGCTCCGCAAATTCCGCCGTCAACGCGCTCGTGAAGCATGTCCCTTGGTCGGTTTGTAGTTCCCGCGGAAATCCTATCCTACTAAATAATTCTAATAAGGCTTCGATGACTGTTGCTGACGACAAATCTTTTATCGCTTTAGCTTCGGGAAATCTGGACGCGAGACACATCGCGGTGAGGATGTACTTGTTGCCGGCTTCTGACTCTGGAAAGGGCCCGCACGCATCGATATTAATCTTTGCAAGTACTTCTGAGACGACCGGTACGAGTTTCAGCGGCGATTTCTTTTTGTCCCCTGCGCGTCCTACCCTCTGGCAGCTGTCGCAGGTGCGCACGTAAGTCTCCATGTCTTTAAAGCAATTTGGCCAGTAAAAATACTTGGCCATGGAGTCCTTACTCTTTGTGACCCCCAGATGTGCATTCGCCGTTTCGTGACAGACCTTTAGCACCGCACTACGATAGATCTCCGGCATTACAATCATTTCGTAGCAGTCGCCGCGTTTACTCTGCCTGGCCCGGAACAACAATCCGCCTTTTTCGAAATAATCATTTTTTTCTGAGCCGACTCCTCTGGGTAGCTCCGTTAACTTTTTTATCTCCTCGTCTTCCTGTTGCGCTATAGCTAATGACTGTTTGTCGATTTTTAAAAGATTTATTATGCCCGCATCTAATTCGGACGCGCCCCTTTCCTCATCTGCGCCCACCAACAATTCCTCCGTTCCGCCCGTGACATTAGTGGACGCTGAGGGCGACGGCTCACGCCTTTGTCGGTCCGGCGAAGTTGTACGCGTCCTTCCGTGAATTTGTGACCTGGTCTGCACAGCACATGCTAGTTGTGGTTCAACAAACCCCCTTTTAACCTCATCCATCAAGGTAGCCGTACGGTTACTTAACAAATAGTAATCAAGCTGGCAATTACTATTCGCTACGGCTGCCTTTGTAACGAACCTGCCGAAGGGCCCTTCTAACGTGACGCGTGCCACCGGCAGATTCTTTGGTTCTGCATCTAGTGGTTGCATCACCCAAACGTATTCCCCGGTCAATTGGTCATCCGTCACATGCTTGCCGCTTACAATATCATAAGTAGCACCTGAATCTCGAAGTAATTTCACGGCAAAATTATTGACCTTTCCGACGCATGTGAATGGTTTTAACAATGCTTGACCTTGCGTTTCGGCTACGTGATATATTTTTTCCACGCTCTTCCGATCCGGACATTGCCTACGAAAGTGCCCCGCTTCTCCACACTTAAAGCAAGTGGCCGCCTTAGGCCTTTCAAATTCAGCTGTGTGATTCACCTTCGATTCGGGCTGTTTGGTAACTCGCGGCGCACCTTCAGTCGCCGGGTCCACCTTTCTTATCTGCGTTTTCTCGTTGCCCGTAAATCTAGAGAAACTACGTTTCCAGCCTGCCCGGTTGTTTTCATAGCTATCGAGTTTCTTTGCTAGCTCGAGTGACGCGGCAAGATCTCCCCACTCATCAATAAAATGGTCGCGCATTTCTGCCGGTACTCTTCGCTTTAATTGATCCGTAACCATTAAATCTAGGAGCTCGTGGAATTCCGTAATCTTAAGCCCCGCGACCCATTCCTTGCAATAGTTACTTAATTCCCGGGCATATACGCTCCACGTGGTTCCCGCCCGTCTTTGGTGTGATGCGAATAACTGTCGAAATCTTTCGGCGTTAAATTTAAACATTTCTAACAGCCGCCTTTTTGCTTCCTCGTATTCAACGCCACCCGCTCCCGAATCCAGCATCAACCATGAATTTACCTGATTAGGCAACAGTGCCATGAGATTTGTCACCCATTCAGTTTCTGATATACCTAGTTGCGCTACCTGTGCTTCGAACACACTAAGGAACATTGTAATATCATCATTTTCGCCCTTAAACCGATCCATGACGTTTTTAATTTGCACGGTTGCCTTCATTGCGGTACCGGTACTACCTATCGATTCCCGTGTCGAGGTGGTCGTCGTCATACGCAACTTTTCTATCTCGTGCTGTCTATCGCGTTCGCGCTCCTCTCTCTCGCGTTCGCGCTCCTGTCTCTCACGTTCGCGCTCGCGTTCGCGCTCGCGTTCCTCAATGAGAATTTCCTTGGTCGCATTAGCGAGTTCCCGCACAACATCCTCCTCATATTGCGCGCTATCGACAATTATTTGTTTTAATGCAACAACCGTTTCATCACCAGAAAGCGTTTCCCCCATCTCTGTGGCCACTCGAACCAACACCTCCTTCCTGAATCCCGCAAGATACGCCATACTGCCTGAATTAATCCTAGCGAGTACAAAAAGACACACTTACGTACAGGGAGCCCACGGTGCCGCTTGCGCTCCGGTGAGTTGGTTGAGTCGTGGACGCGTGTAGACGTCGGTCCTTCCTTCCTTCCTTCCTTCCTTCCAGACCTGGACCAGTCTTCGTTCTTGATGCTCCCGATGCTGGCGCACGATTTAATGTTTCCTCGCGCGTCACTAGTTCACCAAAAGCTCCAGCTCAGTTCTGTTACTGCGGCACCTATCATTGCTTGCATACGTAACCGCACTATTAACAATTTCGACACTTGCTGCCGTATTCAATGTTACTGCTCACTACTCTGCGTTAATTACTACACTCACTATCGCGTGGATGTCCAATGTCACTGCTACCATTTACTGTTTGAATGGCTGCCACCGCGTGAAGTTCGTTGTAACCGCTGCCACCATTTAATGTTGAATGGCTGCCACCGCGTGATAGTTCGTTGTAACCGCTGCCACCATTTAATGTTTGAATGGCTGCCACCGCGTGATAGTTCGTTGTAACCGCTGCCACCATTTAATGTTGAATGGCTGCCACCGCGTGATAGTTCGTTGTAACCGCTGCCACCATTTAATGTTGAATGGTTACCACTGCGTGAAAGTTCGTTGTAACCGCTGCCACCATTTAATGTTTCCTTGTCTGTGGCGTCGTCGGGTGCGAGTAACTCACAGACACGGAGTTGTTTATACAGTTTTATTACAAGATATTTACAGTATATACAGACTCCCTGGAAACACGCTGCATTCCCAACACAGCATACCTCCGGGGCATTCCCGCCCCAGACTGACACAAACCTCAGCGGCTTGGCGCCGCTCCCAGTCTGTCTCCCGTGGCGATCGCCACACCTCGCAGCCTAAGCTCGCGATAACCCCTGGCGGGTGACAAGTGCCTGCCGCACTCCGATCCGGTTCAGACTCGAATGGCTCCGGCGGTTTACTTTTCCAGCCGCCTCGCGAGGGGTCACGTGACAGACATCACATGACGGCGGCGTTTTCTCATCCCGGAATGTGGTCTGTTAGCAATTTGGAAGTCCATCTGCGCCGCAGGCTGGACGCACCAATCAATTTCCTTTGCAACAGTAGACACCGCATTCCGAGACACGCCCCGTCCCCGGGCCCCCGAGGCGGGCCGCCTGCGGCGACTTCCGCTCGCCGTCAATGGTCTGCCCCCTCGCTGGCGTCCGACATGTGTGACCGTCTGACCCTTCGGCGGCGTTACAATGAGGCGGGGCCGCCTGGCGGCCTTCAAAGGACTGCCCCCGCCCCCTCCCTGGCCTTGCGACATGTGCTGTCCATCTGGCCCCCTCGCACGACGTTACAATATACTGCATTTCAAACAAATATTTCCAGAAATTAGACTGCTTCGGATGTGCGACTCATGAGCTGTAGCAGCTCGTGAAACGGCGCTTGAAAGAAGACGTGACTTCACGTTAGTCCCGCGCGTCATGCACTTCAACACCCCGTGGCGTCAACCTGTCATTTAGCGTCACCGTGGCGCGGCTGCACCTGCGTGCATACCGTATATGCGAACTTGAACGGCCTACGAGAGCAAAGGTGAGTCACTGCGAGGGATCTTGACATTGTGCTCTTGGGCGGTGCGGCCCCGAGCAAGGGAATGTCTTCATCATAGGCGGCATGATGCCGGTGTTGCGGGAAATCTGTTTCTTTTGGTTTCTTTCCTTACTCAGCAACAGTTGAACGTTCGCCGTCGCTTTTATGAATGTGCTATTATCGACGTATGCCCGTATCTCAAAGGATATATGGGTAACTATTTAGTTAACAGTATACTTTTATTTTTTGCTTGTAGAACTACTGAGATAGCGTTTTTTATTATTGGTTCCCATCTTGTTGCTTCTTTTATCTCAATACCCCAGTATCATTCACCACTGAAATGACTGAATTTATGAGGTAATTTCCAAAAATGCTGTAAAATATATCACAGGATACTACCTCATGCAGCGTTTTATTCTCTTATTACTAAAAATATTATTTGATAAACATTGTCTACATCTGAATGTGAAGTATACCATATTTGTTACTTCGTATCGCCGCTTCTGAATATGAAGCAATTGTTTTTCGCAAATTAAAGATCACATAAGAGTTCACTGCAGTAGGTTGCAGTCAGCTTACTTCTATCCAGCTTCCAGGAGAAGATTCGATAATATTAATTGTAGTGACTAATTTTACGAAAAATGTATTTTTTAGAATTTAGTTTTTCTTTTTGAAGTTATTATTCCCCCACTTATTTTCGTTATTATTACTAAATATTGATCGAAATTTTCCCTATTCATCCAATATGTTTGGGTGGTAACTGAGAAATATTGCTTCCTCGAGTTTTGTGACTGAACAAAGCAGAAAAAAAGCGTCAACGAACAAATGACGTTATTCGATCGCGTGCAGCGTTTACTACTGCAGCGTCTGTTGCTGTTTTTACAGCGGAAAGTGCAACGAGGCAAATAACCGCGCAAATCGCGGCCGAGGTGTTCGCGTTGCGCCCTTCGCCTGGCAGCTGTTGCAACTTGCCACCGCCGCCACCGCCGCCTCCGACGCCCCACCGCCACCGCCACCGCCACCGCCACCGTCACCGCCACCGCCACCGCCACCGCCACCGCCACCGCCACCGCTGTATCCGCCGCCTCCGCCGCCCCACCGCCGCCACCACCGCCACCGCTACCGCCACTGCCACCACCGCCTCCGCCGCCACCCCCACCATCACCGCCGCCTCGACCGCCCCACCGCCACCGCCACCGCCACCGCCACCGCTGCCTCCGCCGCCTCCGCTGCCCCACCGCCGCCTCACCGCCGCCTCACCGCCGCCCCACCGCCGCCACCGCCGCCACCACCGCCACCGCTACCGCCACTGCCACCACCGCCTCCGCCGCTACCCCCACCATCACCGCCGCTACCCCCACCATCACCGCCGCCCCACCGCCACCGCCGCCTCCGCCGCCACACCGCCACCGCCGCCACCGCCACCACCGCCGCCACCGCAGCCGCTGCCGCCGCCACCCAACGCTACCGCGTCTGCCGCCGGCAAGCCGTTCGCCCGCACGCACGCACTTACACCACTCGCACGGTCTGCAAGTTTCGCGCACATGGGGTGTCGCGGGTACGAGGCCGACGTTCAGAAGCGCACTTTCCCTCCGGGCGATGGCTTTGTCGCTGCGCTGTGGCGGTCGTTGGCCGGCAGCTGCCCGCAACGCGACGCCACGCGACGCGACGCGACGCGATGCGATTGAGCTCCCGAGGGGCGGGTTCTTTTGATCCGGGCGCTCCGAGCCCATCGCTGCCAACGAAGTTGCGACGCGCAAGCGGCTTTCCCGCGATCTGGGCGGGACAGGTCTTTGTGCGTACATAATGCCGTCAGCACTTGTATCCGTTAGTGCGTGAGCGAGTTCGATGATTGGGAATTCTCGGGGTGCGCGCTAGTTCAACAATTCTATCACGCATCGATGATTTGTGTATGGAGCGGAAGTTGCTTCTTTATATTTACAGTAGTTTATGACGAGGTGCTTATGAGGCGAATGCGTACCCAGTACATACCATTCTTAAAATCCAGGAATTTGCCCTGATGTGACTGGAAAATTATGTGATATAATATCTTAGTGATCACGTAAATATATCGAAAAATGTATGTATTTCGAGAAATAAATTATCCCCAGATTGCTGGTAGGTCATGACATGAGATTGACTTCAATGTTCGGCCATTAAGATATGAGCAAATAAACAAAAACCTAATGTGATGGGTGCTGAAATTCCGAATATGAAGTGAGCTTGTTACGTTTTCTGAATTAAAGATCTTTTCTGTATATTGAAAAAAAAATAACTCCCTGACCTGAAACAACTCAGTTAATGGGAATGTAATAACTGAAATAGACTTGCAAAACCTGAAACAACACAACACATTTAAAGAATAGATAATGCTTATCCTATAATTTGCGTAACATTTATAAACTAACTCACGTTTATTCGGTAAGCGTTGTTACAATAATAGTTATTGCGACAAGAGGAACTTTTTTGTATTGTGCCGAATATTTTATTTTCATTGGATCTGTATTCAATCAATCACGTCTAAAATGTACGAGTTCCATTAACAATCTATTGCAAACCAAAACCTGAGCGCTTGAATCATTTTAAATGATTGGATTGAATTGAGAGAGAGAATGTCATTACTATCATTTAATAGATTGTATTTGGTTCTGAATGTATTCGACAACCATTTAGGTTAGTTGTATTGGTTAAATATCAAATATTGATTATTACTGAGCTTAACAGAGCACTTGATAGTATTTAACGAATCCTACTTGAAATATATAATTCAAAACTAACATAACGTGTTTTATCGGCTTAAATATATTGTGCTAAGTTAAGTCGCATGAATCACTTTGCAACATTGGACAGTTCCCAGTACTGAAAGGTTGCCGACCTCTGGAGTGGCCAGGGCACCGGACTCGTGGCAAGCCAGGAGCCAGCGGCATTCGATTATGCACGCGGGCCGCGGGATGTGTGAACTATTGGCCGCCACGCCCGTGGGCCGGCAGAGGATGGTTGCCTCTATCTCCTCATTCCCCACTACCCCTTCTCTCCTTCCCACACGTCTCCCGCTCGGTGCCACTACCGCCGCCGCCGCCGCCGCCGAGGGAAGAAATACGGGGCACACACCCTCCCGCGGACAATACACGAAACGCTACAACGCTCCTAAACCTTCCCGCCGTTGTCCGCCTGCACCCCACAGACATTCCCAAACTGGTAGTACACAATAAAGAATAGCCTTACAAGTGCGCGTCCATACGTAATTCTCAATGCCGGTGACTTATTCCTGTGAAACACCTACTGTTTAGAATTCCCGTCCGGCTTCTTTTATCCGACCCGAAACAACGCCGTGCGTTCGAGCGGGGGCGGGGGCGGGGCGGGGCGGGGCGGGGCAGGGCAGGGGGGCCGGGGGGCGGGGCGGGAGGGAGACGCCGAGCACCCGGAGCTGGGCGGCTCGCGCCGGAGCCCCGTCAGTTTGTCACCCGCCCCGCCCCCGCCCCGTCCCCGCCCACGCGCCTGCCACCGCGACTCGCGCAGCACGCGGATACTGTTACGCGGGCCAATGACTCGCTACACATAGCCCGGTAATGTTGTCTACAGATAAATATTGGAAACGTTTGGAGTCGTGGATAAATCATGAAATAACCGGCCACGCTGACTGCTTGTTGGTGTCTGTTTTTGAATTGGGGCTGTGGATTTGTCTAATTTTATTTTACCCGTTGTACATCCCTGCGGTTCGAACATAGTCATTTTGTCTGCTAGCGTCTGATGCCATGTTTCACAATTTTTAAGAAAATATATCTCAAAGGACATGTCATGACATATTTCGTTTTGAAAGAAAGAAAACTGTGGTATCAGGTATGACTTTTTTCTTTTATTTTCGTGTTTTGAAAAGAAGACGCTAGGTTATAAATTACATGAAAATATTGTGCTAAGGGAGTGCGCATGTTGAAGATCGTAAATCTTTGATTAGTCACTCTGAATATTATTCAAATTTCACAAACCTTTTTTTTTTATAATACTGCAGTTTGAAGCGGACAAATTGTAAGATGAAACTGTATCTGAAAAAATCTTGAAAGTCTTCTCTGAGACTCTTCGGAGACATATTTAATCCTGTTCCATTTCAAATAAGCACATATCACACATTATTCAGAAGTACAATTATTGAAGCATTTCTAATTTCCTTGAAGCAGACTGTTCCTTGGATATTCTAAATTTTAAATTGGGATATCCTATAATCGTAAAAATGTCTTCTTCTATTGAATCCCTTCTGTATCTTCTGTAACTTCCGCAGCAACTTTTGTTTCCTTCAGTTCTTTCGCAGTGGGTTCAAAGCGATCTTTCACGTTCGTTCATCCCTCGTGCATAGTAAATAATTTGTTAAATACGGACGCTGCTAGCGAAATATCGCCTCAGAAGCGTATGCTCAAGCTGCTCTGCAGTTGAGTCGTCTCGCGCGGCGCCGCATGTTTGCACTGTTGAGGGGAGTCGAAGAGACGACCGCGGCCTGCTGCTGATATGGCGCACACTTGTACAATACGGACAGAAAGAACGCACACAAAAATTGGTTAAAAAGATTTTTTACGTCTTAAGCCTTGTGTCCACTTCTGAAATTAATGCATGAATTTGATGGGCAGTTCTTTGTGAAGATGGAATGAATGACGAAGGAGTAATGGTGGGATGAGAGTCAGGGGAAACGGGAAAATCCCAGGCAACCTGCCCTGTACAGTTTTTGACCACAAATACCACATAAAACAGCCCGAATTTTCCGTGTGTCTGTAAAGGTCGCCCTCCTGATACATATTACATGAAAATTCGTAAAGCTTTTTGCGTTTTCTGTAAAATGCTTTTTGCAGATGTAGGGTTAGGTAATGGAAAGTAATAATTCTGTTACAATGGATAAAAAAGTACGATTTATTTCCATAATATATGTTTGTTTATTACTACTGACGAAGCACTGTAGTTTGATATTGGGAAGAGTATCCTTGTACTCTTATGAGTAGCCATCGGAATAGAAGATAGGTAAATAGATAGATAGGTAGATTGATAGATAGGTGGATAAATTGCTTTATTAAAGTTTGCTTTGAGCTACTGCTCGGTAGTAAACATTATGAGTCCTTTAAAAGTTAATAAATTAGTTCTAGTTAATATCTAATTATCTCTAAATGAACTGGTTGCCCTTATTTTCCTTTGGCGTATACTTTAACTAACACATCACGCTTTTCCACTCCACTTCACTGCACAGAACAACACTACATACGACACTATACTCGATTGTGACATAACTTTATTTATATTTTTATTATCAATTAAAATAATAATTGTAATAATAGCAACACGATATTTGATGAATATCCTTTATTGGACACCTAATTTTGAAGTTTGACATTCAGAAATGTACGAATTACGGTAAAAATATAAGTTAAATGATGAGGTCTTCTCACGAGCTCGTTTTTCTGAATATATATTCTCCTTTTTTGTTTCGTAATTTTTTTTTAAGAAATGTACATTTATTATACCTACTGAAGATCAACAAAACATTATAGAGGTTCTCATGCTTGTTTAGAAGTCCAGGAATGTACGGGACTTGCAATTTCAGCGTCATTTGGATCCACTGCGCGACGTCTGCAACCACCGCCAGCCTCCACCGACCACTTCGCGAAGGCTCCGTCAACACCCGACCCATGTTTGTTCTGCGTGCGGGCCCGGCCCTCCATTTCCGTACCCCGTACTTCCGAGCCATCTCCTTTCTTGTCCACCCTCCCCCCTTATGTGCGGTTTTCATTGGAATTACTTGTAAAATTCACTTTGTAAACCTGTTTGCATTTTTTTTTGCGCAGCTTCGCTCGCCTCGCTCTGAATCGCTTGTAAATGTCCGGGGCCCGGCAATCGCGAGACGTGTTCGCGATTTCATTAATCTTGATATCGTGTGTTTACCGGCGGCGTCTTTTTGCTCTGTTTCAGGTGAGGCACCGCGCGGCGCTGCGCGCAGTTGGCGGCGCTGTGCGCGATCTGCGTCTTTGTCGCCGCGGAGACCGAGTGTGTGAGTGAAAGCTGAATACCTTGGGTGATGCAGGAATAAAAAAAAAAAAAAATGCTGCAGTGCGACGGTGGGTTAAGAGGATTACAGTCCCTTCCAACATTGAAATTTTTTACGTAGGGATACGTAAAATGTACAAACTGATTCATTGAGAACGAAATTAACGTTTCTTATTACGGAAAATCTCCGTTACTAATTTACAATTCGCTCAGAAATTAAAAAAAAAACTATTTAATCTCCAGCCTTTTGACATGTGTATGGTCTTGTCAGCCTTCCATAAACTCGGGGAAAATTCAGAAAAAATTAAGTATTAGTAATTTACAAATCACGCGCAAATGAAATGTAACTATGTAGCTAGGCGCCTTTGTTTTCGATAGATATCCCGAAAATCAACTTCGACTGAAAAATGCAATTATTTGATTGTTATTCTGCATATTCTCATAGTGCGTGTAGTACCGATTGAGTTGTCATACTCATTGCTTCACTGCTTACGAAAGAGACGGATTAATGCGACAGAGAGGCTCAAAGGAAATACCTGCTCGCAATTAATTATTTGTTATTCACAGCAACTTGTTTGATACTCTTAATATGTAAAAACTATAAAGCTTATTGTAACAAGAAATATTGATATAATGAATTATCTGCTATTCTATTATCTGCTTGTAGCAAATGTATTGTAAAGTTTTTTTGGAGCTGTGATTATTAACTAAATGAAAGTTTTCGTTCTGTTTTCCCATGGCCTACTGAGCTGACAGGGTATTTTGCTTTTCGTTTCATTAGAAAATTATTATATTCCAGTCTCTCTCGCATACGTATCACACGGTTTATCCTTTATTGACTATGACAAGTAGACTAATTTATGGATAAGTTCATCTTGATGTGGAAGGAAATAGAGATTTATGAGTAATCCAGTGTCGATTAGACTCATAGACACTATTTTTTATTTGACCATGTGTATGTTACTTGTGTATGTGAATAGCAGATAGTTACTTTTTTCCAGTTTGTAGGAGATAATTTGTTAGAGATTTTCTCTTATAAAAGTGAAAATAATTTCTTTATGGCATCAGAATTGCGAGGAATATTTAAAGAGATATTTGAGATGTGAAGTAAAAACGATTTTCTTCCTATTTACATTTCTTGACCGAGAAGTGTAGATAGTGTAATTATTATTTTATAATTGCTATTTATTTTTGTGATATTGTGAAAAAGTATATTTTCTAGAGTGTAGAGATAAAATCACTATAAAGTAATATTTACCTTTGAAGGGATATAAGATTTTTTCATATTTAACCAACCGATAAAATTATACGCTTAAGAGCTTTTGACTAAAGCAACAACAAGTATGTTCCTCTTCATTTCGGCGTCCACCCGTCCTGATTACTCCCACGCTTGCTGCTCGCCTCGCCGTTCTTTTCCCGCCGCCGCGCCGCGCCGCCGTCCTCGCAGAGCACGTCCTCTCGCGGCGCTGCCCGCAGCGACCCGTGCAGTTTAGCACGGCCTGCTTAACGTTGTAATCCGGCGAGAGCGCGGCGCGGATCGGATTGCCACCCCTCATCTCCTCCGCTCCGGCCTCCGCCTCCGCCTCCACCTCCGCCTTTCCCGCCCCGCCCCGCCCCGCCCTCGTCCCCGCCATTGCCTTCACCGCCCGCCTTCGCCGCTGCCTCCGCCCAGCCCACCGTCTTCGCCTGAGCCCTCACCTCTGCCACCGCCTCTACCCCTCCCTGCTCCCCACGCCTGCGCAGCTGTTGATTTAAGCAGTCGGAGTAAGTCCGTGGAAGGTCCGCCGCGTAATAACAGGGCGCGAGAATTATGCCGTTTCTGCCAGCGAGCGAGCCGCCCGCCCGTCCGCCCGCCCGCCCGCCGAATTTCGGGCCCCGAGCCACCCGGCGCACTGACCCAGGCGCGCTCCCGCCGCGGCGGGGACGGAGGCGGAGGTGGGGGAGCACGCTTCGCCGCTGTTTTTTCGCTTGTTTTCGCTGTAATTGTACCAGGGCGCCAGCCACAACTCACGCTTAAGTGATAATCACGGTATACGCCGGTTCCCCTCCAGCAAGTACTTATTTTTTAAATTATCGTTCGCGCTGCTTTTTTTGTTTGTTTTATTCTTGTGCTGCCTGGTCGTCGCATCTGCTCCTCCGCGCTCGTGTTTCTGGGAGGGAGGGCCGCGCGCTGTGTTTTCACGCTGGGCACTGGCCCCGCGCCATCCGCGCCGTGGGTTGGCTTGTTCTGCCGTTCGAACCCCGGACTGCGGCCAAAGTTCTTGGACGTGGGAGATGTAGCATTTTCCCTGGAATTTGTCTTTCTTTTTTCTTTCTTTGCTTTTTTGTCTCGTTTGTGGCTTCCTCTTTCATGTCCCTTTTTGTTTATTCTTCTGTTTCATCTCTCTCCGTCGTTTTCCCCGCGTGTGTATATCTGTGAATTTGAAGCGTTATGTAAGTTTCTAGAAAGTACAGGATGTGTCTGAAGTGCGACTTAAAAACACCATAAATGTTGAAACAATTCGAAGAAAGAAGGTTTTTTCTGTGACATGTACATTTTTTAAATTCCAAAGTTATGCTTTTGTTTATAACATAAAACGTCGTCCTCTGTAATAAAGTCTACAAACATTTGTTTCATGAGTCAGATATTTGCAAATACCGTAATTACCTGATGAAACTCTGATCTTCTCTCTAATGCTCTTTTTTTTTTCAAATCGCTGCCTTCTACTTGGAAATAATAAATCACTTCTCACGAAGGTCCGGTTTGAATCCGCAGATTTGTACTCAAAACCGTCTAGATTTGTTCCTATAATTTGTACTCGGATCTCAGCGCAAAATCTGGAAGCCCGCAAAGCCCGCCGGAGCAGTAATCTCCAGTTGGCAGCATTGTTCTCGCTTCTCTTGCTTTTGTGCGGCGCGAAGACTTTCTCGACGATCGTCGCCCGCGATATCGCCCCTCGGCCGGCCCAAGACTCCCCGGCGCGTGGGCCCGCGGCTCGTGCTGAAGCTCCGATTTTTGCGAAATGCCCGCTCCGCACTTGGAGGACAGGAGAAGCACAGGGCGGCGGCGATTGGAAGCTCGTAAGAGGCGGAGAAGGCTCGCGGCCTGGGCAGTAAGGAACGCGCTAGAACGGGATGAGCGAAAATCTATTGTATTCAGAGATACTCAGAATTCGTCTAGATTCAACTCGTCATATTCTAACATTGTAATGGAAATGATGTACTCTGCTGTATGGCAGAAATTATTACTACCCTCTTATGTGAGAGAGAGAGAGAGAGAGAGAGAGAGAGAGAGAGGGGGGGGGAGCTCTAAATAGAATGTTCAATTTAAGAGAGTTTGTTGAGAAAACTTATTGGTGGCCTCTTCTAAAGCATGTGTGTTCTCCAAATTATTGTCCTTTGTTAATGTGAACCTCTAATTACCATTTAGGTAGCCTGGTAATGTAGTTATATCTCCATAGTTCTTCCTTCGTCGCCCAACAAATTTGAGTTTCTTTTTTTCAATTTTGCTATTATTCATTAAAATTTTTGCATGTATTATATTTAATGTACTGATATGAGTGAAAGGATGTAATTAAAGTGTATTTTACGTAAAGGGGTCAGGCGTTTTCTTTCATGACAATTGCTCATTAGCGTCTAACACGAGCAATATAAATGAATAAACAATCACCAGTATAAGGGTACGTTTAGGAGATCCTCTCTCGTAGTGCGGGATGACCAAGACTGTGCGAAACTGATTTTCGGCCTTGTAGATGTACCAGAATCCGCACTGTGCCGCGAGGATGGCTCCCGCCGCGGCGAGAGGGACAGTTTCATTTTCGGGCGCGGGCGGCGACCGCGGCTGGGAAGGGACAACGAACGGAACAGCGGTCGCGGCTCTCAGAGGAGGGGCGGGGAAAAGAAGCCGCCGAGCGGAGAAAGAGGAAGCGGGAGGAGGCGGGGCGTGAGCGGGAGCGGGAGAGGAAGAGGGAGGGTGTCGGTGGCGACGCAATTTGGGCGGACGACCCGACTTCGACCCTGGCGCCGCTCGTTGCGCTGATTGAATCGGACAATCGATGGCGCTTCCCTTCCCACCCCTCCCCCTTCCCCATTCCCCCTCCCCTTCTCCTTCCCCTTCCCCTCCTCGATGTCCTCCCGCGCCACCGCCGCCGCCTTACGGGAGGAAGATGCCGATCTCCCCGCAGCCGCTCCTTACAAATGTTCCTCTTGAAGCCGAGGAGCTGCCGGCGACGAGGGAATCTCGCTCGCCCCACTTTTGCTGAACGAACCGGAAGATGAGGGTAGAACGCGAGTGTTGGGGAGGCGGTTGGGAACTGGGTTGGTCGGAATGAACGCCTTTTTATGGGTCGTGTGTTAAGAGATTTGGCGAAGAAAAGAGCTTCCTTGTTAGGGTGTAGTTTGTGATTTTTTTTTCACGTAGTTTATGGTTATAAAATATACAAGAATCGTTTTATATTCTTGCCCTGGATCTTTGATTTGCGATGCTACTATTACAAATAGAGAAGACAATTGTAATAAAATAAAGCTACTTTTACGCTTTCTCCAAACAAAACGTTATCTTTATTACGTATTAGTGGTGGAAACATGGAAATACATTTACCTCTATTTTTTACTAGTCCTGTTTTAAAAAGAAAAATTGTTATTTTACAATTGGACGATTTAGTTAGATTTAAACACGATGCGCATAAACATAATACAATCTTTAATATAATATCTTACTATTGATGAACCTGTGCGCATCTAGATTGTGAGTAATGATAGTTAAACGCGTCCTTATATACAAAGATCTAAGCATAAAATATTACGTTGTAAATGTGAAGTCGTAGGGTTCATTAGGGTAGTTTAGGGTTCATTTGAAAATCTTAAGAAGCGGGATGATCTTTAACTTGGTTTCCATTCTCCACGACCTGCTGAGAGGCAAGGAGCTGAGGGAGGAGCGCTTTACTGACGTATTTTAGTTTTTGGGAGAGGGTAGCAGGCTAAACTCTGTAATGTCTCACAGATGATATTTACAAATAGTCATATAATAAGTATACTTACGAAATCCCGATCTGTTGTGCATATAAGTATTAACTAGTATGTTGTGTATTGTATTGCTTGCTAGAGAGATGTGTGTGTGTGTGTGTGTGTGTGTTTTAAAGCTTCGTTCTTCTGTTTACGATTCCATGATTGGCTCTATAATCCAAATACCACAATTTTGCGTAATTGCGTTTCTTTATATACTTATTCAAGATCAATGCAATAAACACCGTTGACATAGAGTGAGATTTCGTTTTTGTGTCCGGAAGTTAAAGTTTCGCATTATTACCTCCCCCCCCAGCCCCGCGCGTGGTTTCCCGAATTATCGGCAAACGAGCCCCTGTGTCCCCTCGTGCTCGACGGGCAGCGTTCAGGGGTTGCGGAGCCCCATGGTTCCCCTATCGCCCGCATGGCCGGCCGCAGCGGCGGGAGCAGCGGGGGTCGGGGCGCTTTGCGGTTGAGGGCGGAGGCGGAGGTGGAGGCGGCGGCCGCGCGTTGCGGTCGCTAAGTGAAACCCTCTTTCGCGGGGTTTCGCGCTTTTCTTTTCGTGGTCGCGTGCTGCCTCTTAACGCTCTCCGGCCGCCCGCCCGCCCGGGGGCCACGTGCGCCGCGCCATGGCGGCTGCCCTCGCGTTCGCTCTTCCCCCACCGGCCACCCCTTTGCCTCGGCTTCGCGGTCGCTTCAAGCCAATGGCCTTGCTTTCCCATCTCTGCGACACTTGTCACCGTGCTGTTCCTGTGCTGTCTGTTGCTTGATAACACTTGCCCTTGCCACCGCCTCTTTTCTATAGTCCAGTTAGAACATCTAATGCTCTTCTACCGGCGGCTAAATTACTTGCTTTTCAACATAAACCTGTCACTTTACTTTTTTGCCTACTTTCATATTGTCAACTCCCTCATCGTTCTTCTCCCTCACTCTCTAACACACACACACACACACACAGATACGCATATATACTCATTCCTAATAACTGCACTCTGCTTCCCCTATTTAACGTTCCTATCACTATTATTTTATTTTCCATTTCCTCCTCGTCATCGCCCCCCAAACATCACTACACGCACCGCCCAACTCCTCCACGTGTCGTCTTTCGCTGCCTCCGCCTTCGTGGTCCAGGCACTTAAGTGGCCCACGTCCGCACCCATTCCACTGCCCGCCGCCCGCCTGCGCGCTCAGCGTCGCTCCGTTTTTCGCTGCAGGGAGGTGTGTACAAAGCGCGACTGCTGGCCGGGCTTCGCCCGCGCCTCAGTGCCGATGACGCCGCAGACATCTTTCCTTCGCCGCCTCTTCTGCTCTCGCCATCTCCCCTTCGTCCTTTATAGTTACCACTTACCACCACTGTCAACATTCCCTCTTTCCCACTGCTATCGCCAAAATTCCACCACCACAGTCAAGAGTCAACATTTTCACGGTCATTGCCGCCTGCATTATTATCACCAACTCGTGCTACCACTCCGACATCTCTTACACTACCGTCTTCGTCATCGTCACCATTGCCACCGTCGGCACCGAGGCGCGCCGCCGTCACCACATCATTATCTCCGCCCCCGCCGCCGGCCTCAAGACATGTTGCCATCACCATCATTTCATCCACCGCCGTCGGCAGCTGGGCGTTGCCATCATTGCACCCATTATCTTTGCCCCCGCGCCGCCGGCCTCGCGGGAGCTCTTCACCGACGCCATCACCAGCGCCATCGCCTCCGCCGCCGCCCGCGGGCGGGGCGGGGCGGTGCGGATCGGTAGCCGCTGACGTGGGAGGGCCCGGCCGGCCGGGGGGCAATTTATGAAATGTGGTATTGTTCTGGGGTGGGAATTGCAGGGTTCGCGGGTTGTTTTCTTGCTCGTAACCGTGCGTGGTTCTTCCTTGGGCTCATTCGATATTCTGTTCGAACACTGCAGCTCTTTTTTCTTTGCGGCTCGTGGACGGCGGGGTAGGAGGGGGGAGGAAGGGAAAAAGTGGGGTTATGCAACCGGCTAAATTGTCTTACATCGTTCTACACGGCGAAATGAAGCGGCGGCATGTTACTCTTACACGGCGATTTGTTTAGAATCGTAATCAAATGATCGTAAATGGACAATGGCAGAAACGCTTAGGAACTGTCTGTCTTATTTTGGCCCCAATAAATCGTCTGGACGTAAGTGGAATATCTCATTCTCAGCTTGTTAGAATTTGAGTTATGAACTGCCGTTTGCGGTCTGCGTCGTGAATCTCATTTCCAAATATCGTAATTTATGTGTTTGCTGTGGGCATTTCCGCGTTCTTAATTCTAACGAATGGAAGCGATTGTCAATTAATTGTTTTGGATGGAATTGCAGTAGAAATGCCTCTCGAACACACTTATAGCATGTCGTGTGCACAACGCTGCCTTGTCTAAAATAAACAAACATCTTCCGTTAGGAAGGCGTTGCT
The DNA here is from genome assembly GCA_038098605.1 of Gryllus longicercus. NCBI lineage: Eukaryota > Metazoa > Arthropoda > Insecta > Orthoptera > Gryllidae > Gryllus > Gryllus longicercus. Next base: position 3,605,485 of record JAZDUA010000022.1, read on the forward strand.
TCTTCTAGGTCTTACGCCATCGTTTTGGAACAATTCGCGAACATCTGCTGATTTTTCTGTGTTCTAAGTCTCTAATTTTCTTCTGGGCACGAGCTCAGCGCAGAAACATTAGGTAATAGGTGTCGTGATTTGCGTTCGGCTTCTTACATTGTGTTGTGGATATAAACTGGTTTTCACTATTCTTTGAGATCGTGTCGCTTGTGGATTTTGATAACGTAATGATGGTACGAATGCTTAGTGTCAGTTCCGTTGGAGAAATCACATCGATTAGGACACTAAGATTATTGACGCTGATTAGGTCTTCAAAGGGCGTTGATGAAGGAAAATATTATTATACAAGGATTTAGTGAAGTCGTATTACATCATGTAAACAGAAAATGTATGTACATAAAACAAATGAAAACAATATTTCGTATGTAGGAGTGAAATTTTATGGTTTACATTCATTCTTTCTTTCTGTGTAACCTCATTCTTACAGATTCAAGTTTCGCTTTCAGCATATTTTGAAGTTTCTAAATATACAATTAAAATTGTAAAATATTAAGTTTTCCTTTTATTGGCCACATTTTGTGAAATATCTGATATCTTTCATTGTATTTGAAAACGGGAATTACAGGATTGCTTACCAAATTTTTGCCATTTGCCACCAATAATGGCTGATATGAACTCCTACAGCAAGAAAAGGTATTTTGTATTTATATTTTTTTTCTTTTAGAAAGGGGGGTATTAAGAAAGGTTTTGAAGAACGCACGGTTGTTATTTCTAATAATGAACACAGCTAACGCCTGGGTTTATACACTTCAATAGCGTCTGTTATTTCCTCTGCATCTACTGGATGAATGTTCGCCGGTCTTTCTTCCGCCTGGTTGCATCTCATTACGGGCGTTCGCCGCCCTGTGGCCACCCCTGAAGGCGCGCGGGAGGGGCGGGGCGGGGTGAAGGCCGGGCGCGGCGGCGATTAGGGCACCCGGACAGGAAAAACCTGGCCGGGTTCGCACCTCGGCTCTGGAAGCGCGCAGAAAAAGCAGCCGAATCAATTTCGGAAGCGGCGCCGGCGGCGGCAGCGGCAGCGTTTTGAGCGGAGGCGGGCGAGCGGCGGGCGCCCTATGAACAAAGGGCCCTCGTCCGTGCGTGAGGAATGGAGGCCGGGGCGACGCGGCCCGGCACGGCGCCGCCGCCTGGGTCGAGGACCGCGATCGCCGATACGCTGGGGGCGGCGGCGGTGGAAGGGAAGGGGAGGGCGGAGGCGGGGGCGGCGTGAGCACCCGTCCGTGACTCCCGCGCGCGCCTCCGCCCACGTGCTCTGGCCGGCGCCCACGTGGCTCCTGACGAGATGCGACGCAACGCGACGCGACGCGACGCGACGCGAAGCGACGTGGGTTCCACGGCTCCAGTCGCTGGAGAGCAAACGGCGTTTGGCGGTGAATGTTTCCGCTGCGGGCTGTTTCCGACTCGAAGGAGATTCGTAGTAGATTTGTGGACTTGTTAACCTAGAAACCAGATGGCAAGTATATGCTGGCTTGAAGAATTCTGTTTACTTTTTAACGAAAATGATACTAGTGGTGCTGCAGCAAGGCGCTGAGTTTTTCATGATCGTTGGTAAAATGATAATAATTGTAATACAAATTAGGTTATGCTCCTAATATTTGAGCATTCAAATGAAATATCTTTCATCAAAGTGCTTGATATCTGCTCACGATATCTTTTTCTAGTGTCTTCTGAAACACTGAATAGTTTTACATCAATGACATTGAAAAACAACAGTTGTTGCCTCAGCAACAATGTTTGAAAGTTTCTTTAGCTTGAAATAAATATTCTTAATATCCATTTTTACAACATTTCATAACTTTCTGAGTATTACGGATTCAAGGAAGTTAAAACATCTGTCGCATATGTTCACCTAGCTGACTACTTCAGTTTCGCATAGCAACTGGCGATTACGTCAGGACAGAAGGGAATAAAATAGTACCAGCTGGAAATCAAACTCGAAAGATGTAAATTCCGCAGCTCGAACTGTGACTGGTTCTCTCTGAAGAAAACGAGATTTTTTCTACGACTCCTTTCTATCACTATTCACTCCAGCCTCAGTAGTGTCAACCCGGCACCTCTTCTTTATTTCTGACATGGCTATTCGAAAACGATCGGTTTCACATCCCCGGCTGGAATTTGGTTGTTTACCGTTACAATCTCAAACTGTTCTGAATCTCCCTTCCTGGGAGATCCTAGCTATAAATTTTTACAGTTAACAGTGTCCGCCCTATCGAATAGGCGTTTAGAGCGATCAATTGAGAATAGAAATTTAGATTCCAATTTGGTTTCCAGAATTGGTTCACATATCTGATAGTATCCGTGTATTCAAATTGTTGGTATCAATTTTCCCAATACATTGTATTCTCTGCGTATTGCCGTTAACGAGAAGTGGGCATACTTTAAACACAAACAGAATTTTAACGTCGATTTCAGACAAGCTCATAACTTCACATTTCCAAATGACACATACGTAATCCTATTATAATTGAGATCAAAGAGCTACAGTTTAAGGATTGCATTATTGAATGTTTTAAGATTGACTGTAATATTCATCTTAAGACAATATCATTTTGTTTGTTTCTACGAATGTCTTTAGCTGTCACATTTTTGTGTTATGATGTTGGAATTTTCTATTTGGGTTTGTTAATGTGACCTTCCCCATCCAACTAAAAATAACGAGTTAAAAGGATTTCTATCCCCGAATTAAGCCTTTGAAATAAATTGTTTCCTACATTTTTAACGTATCTTGGGTCTTCTAGTTTCAAGGTTCTCCGTAAAATCATGTAGGCACCTAGTAATTACATCCTTCGTTATTGGTCATTTAATACAGGGAGATCGAGTTGGAAAACTTCATCACGTGCCTCCGTAATTCTGAATACAGTTAACGTACTTCTCCGCTAGTCAGCCGGGTAATGGATGTTGCAGAGGAGAGAGTAGGAGCGGGTACGTTAACTGCAGGCGAGATCAGAAAACGGTAGTCCCTCTCGATTCGCGGCGTTTACCCTCTCGCGATCTCAAAGCACACGTCCGACCGCCTCGGAGGAGCTGTTGCAGTGGGCTTCCGGGGGAATTAAAGTCCCCCATATCGCGATGCGGGCGGGAATTAGACGCTGCGTTTTTTTGTGCTTTTTTTGCTTTCGTGTGAGCCATCCGCGCGCGCAGACCATGGGATCCGAAATGTTGCGGCCGCGCCTCCCTCTGCAGGAAGCTCCAGCACTTTTCCGTCGCACTCGCGCTAAGCGGTGCGATGTGAACGCCCGGCCGCCGTTACGCCCCGCGAGTGCCGCCCAACCGCATTCTGAATGCCTGTTGCGGAGAGAAGAGCGTCGTCACTTTCCAACACTCAGGATATTTTACTTTCATTTGCGTTCCCATGTATTTTGTTTTGTTTGATGGATTGTGTATTTTTCTAATGATACAGTTTTGCGTTAAAAAAGTAAAGGAGAAAGCTGTAGGGACAGGTATTTAGTTCTTGCCAGGAGGCATTGTTCGATAATGTTTCTTTTGGTTTTCCGAACTCATATTTTTATTTATTTAAGTATATACTGAGAGTTTTATTGGCAAAACAAAAATTGTATGCCACGTACGTGTTATGGTGGGAATTAAAATTTGCTTGAAGTGATTGTGATTATTTTTTGCTACAAAAATAGTTTTCTTAGGGATATGCTTATAAAGAGAGATTTCGCACTATGTAAATATAATGGAATATCTCTCTCGAATTTTAGTAGTTTTCATGCATCTCTTCCTACTGGAAACGAACTTAATTGAAGTCGCCCTCCTACCTTGGAACTGATAATATTCATTGAAATTATTCGTTTTTCAGAGAAAGATACTGCATTTTAGAGAATACCTATCTGAGAGTTTTTAAATATGTGGAATAGATAATTATGTTTTTAATCGTAGTTATCCGATAATGCCGATGTATTTTGAAGATAACTTCAGAAAGTTACATGAAATTCTCGTGCATTTGTTTATTTAATTGACCTAAATATTCTGTATTTGTTAATTTAATTTATTAAAAAGAAAATTCTGCGATTTTTATAAAACATGCAGAATATACAATAACGTCAATAACAAATAATAATTCATGTGTATATTAGGATCAAAATTCTAAAACTCTCATTGAGCGAAAAAGATCAGAACTACCAGCCTTGTTATTGTTTCAAAGAATAAGTAAGCATTAGTGATTCTGTTTCTATCAAGTGCGAACACGACGTTGACCAAAAGAAGATTGGATCAAACACCAGAAGAAACGTTTCAACCGTGAAAATTGAGTTATATTTTTTAATTAATTACGATGTAATATTTTATTCTTTAAAGGCACTTATTGCGTATTATATACGAAAGTGTTGTTGTTTAATAATCATGAATATTAATTTCTGTATTTCATACATTTTATTTGTATCCAATCTTTCGGTTAGGAATGCTTTTCGATCGTATATATTTCGTTATTTTTTCGAGTATTACAATGCTTCTTTTGAGACGTACGTAGTTATTGTTTGTGTCTCAGTTGTAGGTAGGGAAGATTTTTTGATAAGTTTGGTGGTATTGTTCTAATGGGTGGTGGCAAACATTAAGATTACGATTCGGATTAAGTAAATTTATTTCAATTTATCTCTAAGTACTCATGTAAATATATATTACACCTGCATGCAAATTTAACATATTACTGTCTTTCACATTACTCTAGCTCTCTTTACTCCACTGCACTTCATCTCACATCACTTCGAAAAAAACCGTTAATAATAAGTAAATTGATGAAAAGATGTGTCTGTATCTTTCAGGTATTGGTCCTTCAGCTAGCTCATGAATAGCGTGTTAGCTTTCCTTGGCGCGATCTCGGATTCGATTCCTGGTTGGGACAAAAATAGAGCTGTTGCTTTCCGTTACAATTGTCTCAGTTTCTGAAGCTGTGCGAAGAAAGATAATGTCAGGCAGGTCACGTAAGCTAGGTTATGTGATGGGAATAGGTGATGCTCGCCACTCATGTCTCCCTTCTCCTGGGCGTGGATAGTAAATAAAAACAAGGCGCAGACTTGGAAACACCGCTAGCTTAAAAAAGTCGAAATAATCCGACCCTAAATTGCGAAGTACATACATCTTTGAGGAATCTTTGAGTCTATCCATATGACTTTGAGCCTCCTGCTTCAGACGCAGGGTGCCACCTGAGCCCTGAGAGTTTGGTCGAGGTGTACCTGCGGCACCTCGCGTGTGCCGGCGCTGTACAGCGTGTTCCCGATTTTCCCCGCCCCGCGCGCTTCCCTAGGCGATCCCCGCCCCGCGCCACGCCGCGCCGCGCCGCACCCCGCCCAGCCTCCGCGCTCCACCCGTGTAATTGCCGCCGTGCGCTCGATGATCGTTCTCTCTCCGCTAGGCCACGGCGGCGGCGGCGGCGGCGGCGCGGCGGATGGCTTTATGGATCCGCATGACTCCAACGCAGCGGCGGGGCGCCCGAGCAGCTCTGCCTCCGCGTCGCTCTTTGCTTTTTACCTGTGTTTGCGCCTGCTACTGGTGTTTTGTGAGGCCGTTGAACCTCGTTGCCTTAGGTCGGGGTGTGGGATGCGTCGTGGTATGCGTTGTTGCGTTGCACTCGTTCATGTGAAGCGTGTTCGTGTGGTTTAGCAATTGCTCGGTTTATGACTCAGGTGGTCGTCAGCAGGGTGTTTGAAGCAGGAACTGTGAACACTTGATTGCAGAATGGAATGATGACGATTGACGTTTTCGAATTCCGCGGGTTAAATTTCGTAAAAACGACATGTATGTCTGTGGTTGTTCAAACTTATTGTATTGATACCTAAACATAGTTAAACAGTACGATTAAAAATAATTTTAGAACGTGGCAAGATCACGCGAGAAGCACGGTCGCGGCACCGAATCGTGGTAAAATATAATTAAAAGTTTTGACCGATACTGGTCCATAAGTTGACACTTAAATTTTATTATACATTTACTACAAATTAAGTCAGTCATTTCCCGATTCGGGTAATCTGAGCGTTGTTTATGTGAAGTTCATTTTTGTACATTACAGTGGATTCATTAAATCACACGAAAACAGCACTAAATGAGGGTTTACAAGTTGTTTTGTATTACCCATTTCGATAACCCCGTGCTACTATTTATCGAAGGTCAACGGACATAGAAAATAGGAAATGATCTGCGAATGACATTCGCATTAAATTTGACTGGAGTTTTCCCCGCGAGAGCGGTTTTTGATTGGCAACGTAGCGCGAATATTATAAACTCACTAAAGTCTAGCCGTATTAATGTTAGGAAAAAAACTTCATTTACTTTGTTTTTATTTTCAAAGAAACAATCACGGTCCAGAATTTTCAGTTCTCGTCGTAACAACTTCACGACGTTGAGTACCAGTGTTTCGTATTGATTCTCGTCGGGATAGAGTGACAAATTTTCTCTCGTCGGTTTATTAGGAAACGTATTTTGGCGGAGCCGTAAGTATCAATTTTCATTTGTCTCGTGTCTCTCTCTTTTGTGCCTTCCGCAGTCCTTCTCCGAGCGGGAAACTCAATTTCTTTAAGGCGACGTAACAAGAAAGGAGGGCGAGGACAGCTTTTGTGTGACGTGCTAGGAAGGGCAATTCTTTTTACCTTCTTTTATCCCCTTTGTCTTGGTCGTTTCTCGCTCCGCGCGACGCCGTCCGCAGGCTGTCCTCGTCGCACGCGAGGCGGCAGCCCACGTCGCGCCGTGTCTCGCCGCCTGGCTTACGAACCGAGGCTGATACCACAGCCCTTTTGCCGCTGTCCGTTTCCTCGCCGGGCGCCGCGCCCGTAACAATGCTCGCTTCCGCGTTTACTACTTCGCCTGTTCGCGTCATCTCAGTGGCCCCTCTTTCCTCCAGGAAGACGAAATCCGTATACCGAAAAGAGCTTCAATTTCGATCATTCAAATGTTGTATTTGGAAATATATGCAACTCTATGTTATGTTCGTTTTCTTCTCAATAAAAAAAAAGAGTTTGTTTCGAGATTTTTGGGGGTGATATCTGCTATATGCTGAGTTCGTAAATTTACGAACAAAATGTTGAATGTTCACAAAGAACCTGAAACCAAACAATCCTGACTGGAACTTCTGTAGATTGCTGAAAGTGTTCAGAGACTTAAGGGAAATGGACAGCCGTCTGGCGTTGGCAGTCGTGTGAACCATTCGTTCTTAAAATATGTCTCCTGTACCTTTAAATGCTTAGTTTTCATTGTTAGGGTTTTTTAGTGGCCGATATTATTCTCCCGCCTCCCCTCGCATTCATTATTTCTTATTGATCTAGTCTCAAATCTCAGAATTTCTCTTGCCTCTTAGTTCATCATATAATTCCCTAACATTCACCACCCGTGTTATTCCCATCCACCCTTTCTGTTTTCAGTTTTTGCTCAGCGTGCCTTTCGTAATTTTTCCACCATTCGTGAAAAACTGAATATTAAATTTCGCGATATCGTTGGTATGCAAGTAGTTTTTAGTGTCCTCTATTAATATTTCCTATGCTAAAATGTATCAACAAGCAATCTCATTTGTCTCAAATTTTGTCGGCATTCGCTTTCCTTCCTTCATTTCTATAGTTTCCCCATGCGTCTTATTCCTGGCACTTTTCTGTTTTGATTCTCACATTCTTTATGTGTCTCGTTTAAACGTTCGCTTTTCCGGTTAATGTCCTGCTTTGTACTCTTCCTGGTCACAAAGTTACTGGCCAGCCGTGCTCAGGGTGGAGTGGAGGCGCGGCGGCTGTCTCCCGACTAATTTGACTCCGCAGGAACTGTGCGTCGGGAGAGGCGATAAAGAACTGCGGCGGGTATTGTACGGATGCCCGGCCGTGCAGGGAAGCGGGACCGGCCGGGCCGAGAGCGGGGCGGGGCAGGGGCGGGGGCAGGGACGGGGGCAGGGGCGGGGGCGGGGGCGGGGCTGTGATGGGGAGGAGGCGGAAGGCGTTCGTGAGCGGGACTTCGAGGCGCGGGTGTGTTTCGTCTTGTGTCGTGGGTGGTCCCGTACTCCCGTGCAGGACCCGTTTCTTTTTTGCTTTTCCGGCTGCGATCGTGTGTAGCTCCTTTGCATTTGCACACGATGTCGCGTTAAAGTCGTGAAATAGATATGAGTGCGAGTTCTGATATCGTATTTCGTATCCAATTAGAACATTTCCGGCATTTCCGAAAATGAATATTATCCTGAATGCTTTTATTTGTGGATTTCGGTGCAGTTTTCCTTTTGTGTTCTTCGACTTACGAATCATCCTTCTCTAAGATTGTAAGGTTTCAAAATGTATTAATAATAAAATATTCCATTAATGAAAGATTGTTCAGGAACCCGGTAAAACTTTTAAAAGTTGTTTTAGTAGTAGTGCCTCAGTAAGAATTGTAAAAGTGAAATCCACCGTATTTTATAAGAAAAGCCGTCCCCTCCCTTCAAAAAAAAAGTTTTTTTTGTGGGTTCCATTTCATTTATGTAAAATCATTAATTTAGAGTACCTATTTTGCAAAACAAATGTTACCGCACATGGAGTAAACATTTCTAAAATGGTAGCTCCTCTATCATATATCTCGCCAATGAAAGAAATCTCACAACGTTCGCACTTCCAGCGTTTTGTTTTGCGAACCCGATCACCGAAGTATCCGCCGGGGCTCGTAAAATGTTGACCTTACCGTCTCGTTGAAAATGCAAATTTCGGAAATGTTGGGTAGGCCGTTAAAGATCGTTCTGGAATTTTTACAGCCGTCGTTAAGAAGCGCAAGCTCCTCCAGATATAAAACGCTTTGTGGTCGTGATATATGCGAAACACGTCGCAGAGAGGACCACGCAGAGAGGCGCGCCGACTGGTAGCTCGTTGTTTGTACAACACGTAATGCGCGGACCATTTCTTCCTCCGTCGTGTACCTCTAAAGAGTCCGGATTGAAGGTTTATGGTTGCTGCTAACTGCTCGAATATGCTGTTTGCGGGGTGTCCCGCGGCAGTATATGGCCAGGTGAAGCTGGTCGGGGCGCCGGGGCCGTCATCCTTGCCGGCGCACGCCCTGTGGGTCCAGGCCGCGTATTGACTGCGTCTTCTCCGCTGCGTGGGTCGCACACTCTGATTTGTTGGCCACCTCCACGCGCATTATTTTCGGCACACGGCCTTGCACATTTTCAGTCTTCGTTCCCTTTGTCTTTTGAGGTGTTTTCTAAAGTGAAAACTGCCGTATAGAGATACAATTTGTAAAATGTCCCAACGTTAATATTTTTTTGCAAATAATATTTCCTTTGAAAATATAGTTTCATACATCCTACACAGGGCAATAAATCCACATTATATATTCATTAGGCAGGTTGCATAAATGCAAAGGTAAATAGAAAATTAGAGTTTGTGAGTTTGTGACAGCGCGAACGCTTGGAAACTTCTGTTCGCGAACGCTTGGAAACTGTCTTTAAACGGTAATTAATAAATTACCGTTTAATCATATTCTACAAAATTTAAATGTGGCCTAGAAAATTTAAATATGGTCTATGTGGCTTTGTGTCCCATCATCTTGTGTGCAGCACGAATGACTCATAACTGCCCATGACTCCTGAAGCGGCGTAGAGTCCTTGATGATGACGACAATGACGATGTTATAGTGCCCTACTCGCTTGTAGACGAAGATATGTTTACCGCTTCACGCTTTTCCGTTTCCCGGGCAGATGATTACAATAATAGATTGGCAACATCTTTTATTGTAAGATAGATTGTTGATAGGATGATAATAAAAAAAGTGAATGGCGATGGTGGGTGAGTACTTACGGAAGGAACGATGCGCAGATAAAATGCGTGGTAGAATGAGGATGCCAACAGCGTCACAACCACGCGGAGAAAATGCCCATGCCTTGCGAAGGACTCGAACCTGCTAACCGGCGTGCTTCGACATCGCCGCTGCGTCACCGCGGTAGGCGTGGACCCCTTACCCGCAAGCGAACATCACGCGATCACGCGGCCAATCGCGTCGCGCCCCGGCAGCTCTGCCTCGCCCCCGAGGAGGGATGGTCAATCCACCTTGACACTTGGCCTCTCGCCTGCAGAAGCCCCAGGTGTGGATGCGCGGGGGGGGGGGGGAGTGCCGACTGGTGCTGCGCTCTGCGGGCGGCTGTCGCGCGCAATGGATGTGGGGGCGGGGGTGATGTGAGGGCGTCGCCGCGTTGCCCGCTCCCTGCGCCTGCTGCATCCGACTTGCAAATTGCCTCCTGCGTGGCTGGCCACTCGAAGCCCTGTCCGGATTGTGGTGAACATGCGATTCTCTGGGGCTAAATTCTTAGAAATTTGTTATTAAATTAATAATTGAAATTAATGCTGGAAATCGTTTTACATGTTACAGCAGAAAAAGACATTAGATATAACACATGATATCCAACACGAGTATGTATTTATGATTTTTTTTTGTTTATGATGGTATTTAAGTATCAGCGTTGCTTTCTTTTTGGGGCTTGCTTATTTGCAAATGTAATCTTACGAACACTCCCACTATGCAGTGAGAAACAGTGAGATACCACAGTGAGGAGTTAAAATCTCTAATGCCCAATAATGCGTCAGAAATAGGACACATCTGCGAGAGCTCTATATTAAATTCGTTGTATTGCAAAACAGTGTACCAAGATAAAGGAATTAAGGCAATGGTGATCAAGCACCAGGATATCAAATGTAGGACAATAAAAATCCGTAATAGGTCTCGGAAATATGTTAACGTAAATGAGATGTGGGTTGAAGCCTACTCCATTGATAACGCATTAGAGTGTGTGAGAGCAGCGGATGAAATCGACTCAATCGAAGATTGAACGAAGGTGCCCGGAGGAGAGCGAGGCTAACGTCTTGAGACGTCTCGCAGCGGTAGTGCGCGGCGGGGGTGCGGCGGCGGCGGGGCGGGCGGGGGCGGCGGCGCTTGCCAGCCGGCGGGGGCGCGTGTCTTGGAAGAAATACGCCGCAGGCGGGCGCGGCGAAGGGAAGGAGAGAGGGGAACGCGGGATGCCCACAACAATGGGCATTCTCCGGTGATTGTGCAAGTGTGCGTACCTTACGTAAAATATTTTACAGCTGCTTGTCACAATAAAATGGTTGAGCCTCCCTTCCTCCGGCTTCTCCAAATGTTTTGTATGCAAAACGGAAGAGGGCGAACAACGAACTTCGATTTGAAAAATAGTATTTCCTTCTTGTCCGCGGCGGCGGCGGCGTCGGGCGCGCGCGCACGTCTTTTTGTACGAGCCATGTTTCGGGTTTTACTGCTTTCGAAGCAGCCAATAGCAGTATATTATTTTAAATGAGCACTTGTGCAACACACTCGGGTTGTAATTTTGGTGTGGAAGACCTTGAGGAGGAAATTCAGTTCTCCTTATTTCGGCACGCCGCTGCAGCAACAAGTTGTTCGTCTTATGTTGCCGTCGGTTGCGTTTTACTGCTCTTCATCTACATCCGGAAGGCGACGTGGTTTTGGTAGCTCGGTCCGTGGTTGTGTTGTCCGATATGCAGATGCTGAAAGTGGGTGGTCGTGTTAGGACGTCGGCCCGTTCGTGACTCAGATGATGTCTAGTTATTTTGTCAACACAAGTGCCTGTCGAAAGATCGCCGATCGGGTTTCGAAGGGCGTTTACAAAATGGTCTAAGTTACTAGCATTTACACACGTTCTATATTAACATAAGCATAAAAATCATAAGGAGAATCTGTTAGGTTTCATTATGAATTGGGTACCATTCGACCGCATATTTTACTGCAAAATAACCGAACTACCGCGGATACGTACATTCATAGCTTTCGTTGCCAAATAACCGTGTTTAGACGGAGGATATTACAACGAGTACTTTTATCCAAAGACAGCTGCGCTTTTGCTTTTGGATACTATCAGGGGTGTTTCGTTTCTCTGCTTACAACGTGAAGAATTTACATCTTCCCACGGTACTTTCAAATAATGATTTTGAGAATGACGTATTTCAAAGTCAAAGTGATAGAAATGTTCCCAAATTCACAAGAAAATGGCGCAGTTCACATGCACAGGTTCTTTTTCGACCATTTCAGTAATAATATTCTGTAGGGAACAAGTGACTCTGTAGGGAAATGAACTCTACCGAACAAAGTTTAAGCTCGCTTGTGCGCATTCGTCAATGGAAAGTCGCGGCGACCAGAACACACAAAAATGAGCCCTTTGGATTTTAACACGTTCATAGGGTATCGCTAATTACTATCGCAGAGTTTGATGGAATTAGTTTATTTCTAAACGTACTTGAATTTGCTGTCACACAACGAAAGCAACTGGTATAAATTTTACCGCAGTACTCTCACACACTCATTCTTTTGAAAGAGAGATCCACGGACCACAAATACATGCCTGCGGACATGCGGCAAGCCCAACCTCATAATGCTGTATCTTTCTCTGAATAAAGAACAGTCCTTACCCGTGGTCCTCGGACCTCGCCGCCGGCAGCGTCCCGGCGCTAACGACTGGCATCGTTGACGGCGAGGGCGGCGGCGGCGGCAGCGGCGGAGGCGACTGCCGCGCCCCGCGCATTGATACGCGCGTAATGGCGGCGCCGGCGGCGGCGGCAACAAAGGCGGCGACGGCGGCGGCGGGTCCTGCTGCTGCTGCTACCGGCGCCTCCACCTCCGCACAAAGACGCCGCGTTGCGCCCCGACAAAGAGCGGGCCGCGCATCGCGCCCCCATTGTGGGCCCGGATAATAAGACGCGAGCCCCGCGCGGCGCCAATGGCCCGGCCCGGCCGTTGCTGGGCGGACGCCGCGGGAGCGCCTGCGGCAACGCAACCCGCTCGACGGAGCGAAGGCGACGCGCCAGCTAATGCTGTGCTTGGGGAGTGGAGAGTGGACTTCGAGATTTTTCTGACGGTCTTTTGCCTTTATATAGATTGTTTTTGTCTGAAACTTACGCGGTGCACTAATTATTACTTTACCGGGTATTCGTTAGTGAATTTGGAATATATTATCATTTTCTGCTATTGTGTTCTTCGAAAAGTTTGCTCTTTTCACAGTTTCACTGCATTCACAATCCAGCAATGCAATTTGACTAGGTAAAATATTTAATTTTGGGAGCAATTCTTTGACAAAATAATTACTTTTTTATCTTGTAGTTCCTGTTTCATTCTATTTTGATATTTTTGAAATTTTCGAAAATTATATGAAGGGCGAAAGTTACTTCGAAGGGGTTTGAATTATGTAATAAATCATCTACATTATCCTTTTAAAATTTGTAAGTTTTAAATAGTTTTATCTTTGGATTATTTTAATGTAGTACGAAGTCTCTAAGATGTATATATTATTTTACTTTCGGCATCATTCGCTCTCTCGATATTCTCCTTTTGCTCGTATTTGATTTTCAGTGACTTGTCATTTTAAAATTATAAAGCACAACTAGTTTTACTGAATTTTCTTTTCCAATTATTCCTAATTAGAATAATTGTAATATTATAATAGTGATAATATAATAATAATAATAATAATAATAATAATAATAATAATAATAATAATAATAATAATAATAATAATAATAATAACTTATGCCATGCATGAATATTTCAGTGAAACAGAGATTGTTGCATTTCCCAATAGAATGTCATTAAGACAAAGTTGAGAACCCTGGAAATGGGATCAGCGTAGAACTGCGAAGCAGGGTTGTTAACAAAGCGTATCTTTGTATTTGAGGAGCAAGCTGACATATACCTGTGACATATACCCATTGATTCACCGGGTCGTATGTATGCACAGCGAGCACTCCGTTAGGACTGCGTGCAGGAAATCAGTCGTGAAAACGCCACCGGGTCGATTCCAAACAACGCGGCGATATATTCACGCGCGCGCCCGCCCGAATGAATACATCCAACGGCGCGTCCTCTTGGCAGGCGCACGAGGAGTAATATAATCCGTCGGGGTGGCTGCGTCGCGCCGTATATCAGCGCGGGCGGCCGCGAGGGCGAGGCGGGCTGCGAAGGCACGAGGCGGAGGCGGGAGGTGGGCAGCATGCAGGGGAAAGAGGCGTAAGGGGCGTTTGCCTGAGGGCCTTAGGGGCGGGGTGGAGCGGCGGGTAGGCAGGGGTTAGTGCAACAGGGCGTCGGGGAGGGGCGTGGGTGATGGAGGGCCACGGGGAGTGGCAGGGGGGTGGCTGGAGGCGGGCGAGATGCAGGGCGGAGGACGGGCGAAGGCGGACGGCGTCCGCCGGGCGCCCAGGCGCTGCCCGGCGACCGCGTTAAATCTGTCCGTGCGCTTTATTCAGATGCAAATGCATTTTCACCGAGCGGCGGCCTCGCCCACGTGCCCCTTCCGCTCCCGCGTCCGCCTCAGCCGCGAAGTGCCTCTTCTGTTCCTTTTCCTGCCGTCGCGACTCGTTATGGCCTCCTCTGTCTGCGCTGCTCTTTGCTTCTAAAACTATCCTTTCTCTTCTTATTTTTCTCTCTTCTCAATCTTTCTCTTTCATTTTTACCTTTTTTCCCACTCACCTATCCTTTACCAGTTCCTCTTTCTGTGTGTCTCTTTACTTTCGTATTGTCATCTTTCACTTGTTATTGCATGTTTCCGCTTTTCTTCTTCTTTCTTATCTTCTGTTTTCTTCTTAGAAAGAAGGACGATCTAAAAGAAAATTGTATTTCGTTGTTTTGGTAATGGAAACTTTTTGATTTCTTTTGTGGTGTCGTCCTTCCATAAATTTCTCCAACTTTATATCTCTTTTCTTCCATGCATTACACCTCACATCCTTCTTAACCATTCAGGTATTTTTTCTTGTTATTCGTTGTCTTCATATCACTTCACACACTCAATATTTCACTTTTCAGTTTTATTTCTTATTGATTAATCACGTTGTGCTGCCTTATTTTCTTTTTTTATTCTGCCATTTTACTGTTCATTCTTCATTCGTTTCTTGTTATCATCCTTCTTTACAATTCTACGTCTATATTTTCGTTTTTTCTTCTTCTTTTTTTCATCTTTGTACATTCGAATCCATTTTTCTCTCTGTATTCGCTATTAGAATTATTAGCCTTTCCCGATGATGGAGTTGTACAGTTTAACAAGCAGCGTTCATAAACTGCGCTCGGATGTCAGGGCCATGTATACGGGTGTGCGGGCGGATTAACGAGCTTCCGTAGGAAGCGTCGGATGCGTGGGTGGGGAAGAAGGTGCGCGCAGCTTGATCGGGAGGGCAGGCGCCGCACAGTGGCCACTACAGTCGCCGCCGCGACCGCCTTTACCTTGGCCACTGACGACGTCGCCTTGGGAAGATCCCGTTCCTATACGCATCACCGTCGCCATCCAAGTCCTGTCGGCGACTTCGCCTTGTCCCCGTCCCGTCACAGTCCCTGTCCCTGTCCCTGTTCCTGTCCCTGTCCCTGCTCTTGCCCCTTCCTGTGTCCCTGCCCCTGTCACCGCCTCAGCCCTAGCCCGTTCCCCTGCCCCTGTTCCTGTCCCTACCCCTGTCGCTGCCCCTGTCCCTGCCCCCGACCTGAACTCCAGCCTCGTCTCCGATCCGCATCCGCGATCCACGCTTTAGATCCCTGATCCCGTCCTCGTCCACGTCTCCTCCCTATGTCCCCTCCGCGGCAGTCGCTGCTTACAACGCTGCAGCCGTTTCCACCATCTCCCGTTCGTCACAGCCACTACCGCCACCTCCGCCAACGTGTTCACATTTGTCAAGCACCATCGCCACCACCATCCCATCGCCGCATCCACCTCCTCCAACGCTGCCTCCTGGACGCCGTAATAAGCCGTGTCCTTTCGTCTGCCGCTAATCCTGCAGCTACGACGGCCACCGCCATTATGCGCCGCGGAAATTATGGTAATAGTAACTCAGCCTAAACAATGCTGCGTTGATAGCGTAATGCGCGGCGATCGTGTCCCTGCCTCCGCCCCCATCCCTCGCCTCGCCACGCCTCTCCTCCCAAGCGGCGCACGCCCATAATAGAAACGCCGCTATTTCAATTCGCCCGCCCCCGCCCCCGGCGTCGCGAGTCAAATATTTTTAATAGTAATAAGAGAGAGAGGCGGCCGGCCCCTGCGGTGGCGCCGCGCCGGCAGAGAAAAAAAGGCGGCGTCCGCGTCTTTTTTTCAATTGCGTTTCTCGTTTCCTTTCCCGGCGTTTAATTATCGTGCCAGATCCCTCCCGGTCCCCGACATTACGCGGGCGAGGAGCAGCCATGCGTACGTGCGTGGGCGCGTTTCATTATGGCGGCGTTGGCCTGCGACCGCGACGCACGCGCCGTACGTCGCTCCGCGGTGGACGGGGGAGGGAAGTTGGCTTGTCTCCGAGCCACGGCTGTTAAGAGGTCGGCTTCTGTGTGCAGATCAGGGAAGCGAAAACGGGTTTGAGGTTTCTTCCTTTTTTCATTCAAACTGAATCAGGGTTATTACTCTGTAAATAACGTGTTGAGTGTACGTCATGTGAGTATTTTATAATAGTAATGATTCAAATGTTGGTTTTCATTTTATAAACGTCGAATATGTTTCAGAAAACCCGTTAAGAATCAAGAATGAATTGGAAAAGAACGCTTTCTTTAAATTAAAATTTTACTTCTATTTTTCTATGTATTTCTTCTCCAATTACCACTGACCTTAAAGTACCTCTGAATAAATCAGGGAATATAACTGGTAACGTAAAAAATCCGTAAGAAGAGAATTTTGTTCCCCTGAATACCACATCATATGAACGAATGAAAATCAGAACGCTATAAGTGACATTTTATAAATTTAGAGAAAAAATATGTATTTTATGCTTTATGTTATATTCAGTGTATTTTCGTGGTTTCAATGAACAATTAGAATGCCGTGGTTTTCATGATGAAATAAAGCAGCATAAAATTGACTTTACAGTGAAATTGACTTAAGTAAACAGATTTCTCAGAAGTTGTAACTCGTAAAGTTGGAGTTCGTGAACATTCACGATTAGGTCTTACGGTTAAGGTCGTGTTTGCGGTTACGTACACACCTAATTGATACCGTCGAGTAGCACGGAAGCAAATTTTTGCGTTCTCGTTACAACTGCGCTTACATTTCATTGTGCTTGGCGGAGGCGACCGCCTTGTGCCGGGGGCGTCGCGCCCGGGGGCTTGCGCTCTCCTGCCTGCCGCGCCGTGCCGCGCCGCGCCGCGCCGCGCCGCTTGGGATGTGCGCAAGTCATTTCCGCCGCCTCGGGCGCTGGCCGCGATTCGCGAGCTCCTCGGGGCCCGACGTCGTCGCGGCTGTCGCCGACCGCTGTCATGGAGCGTGCAATCAGCTCGTCGACCCGCCCTCCACTGGCCTCTGCTGCTCGGAAAGTGGAGACGATCAAGATGATACGTATGATTTGTTAAATTAGTGTATGTGTGCTTCTTGTTACTGCTCGGTGGGTGGAACTAATGTAGAGTTGCGTCAGCTGTGTGTGACTGCGATACATGTGTCATTGTGTCGTCTACGACTAATTTAAAATAAGTAGTTGCTTCAAAATGATAATAGTTTAAAACCATATTTTAATAGATACAATTTTGAATTAAATTAACTCAGCTAATAATATCATATTTGAATCGGAGAAAACAGAAACGTTCGATGTCCAGGAGCTTCAAATTTTGAACAGCAAGCAAAAAGGTTTTAAGTTTCTGGCATAGCACTTTTTTTCTTAAATTTAAGAATTGACGGACACTACAGACGTCACAGAGGTCAAAGACAGCGAACTTTTATGAATGGATATTTCAAGAATAGTTTCCTACTGTCAACTCACAAGCAGCAAAAATATGACATCAAATTTTGTGGTTTTAATTAATGTTTGTCAATCCTTGTTTCAATTAATTTATAGAATTATGACTATTTCTGCAGCTCTGAAATAATTTGCTAAAAACGTCGAATTCTTGAAATAATTAAAAGACCCATACGAGATCTAACTAATTTCTAAAAAATCTTTTACAAAATCGTTTTTTCTTCCCGTTGAAATTTACCCCTACTTCAAATTCAAACGTTCCGTTGCATTGAGTTTTTATTGCAGTTTTTATGGCAAGTCCCTTTACTGCAGTGTCCTCCCACGAATGTTTCGCAAAATCACTGCCCGCCGCTGGCGCTCTTATCGTCGCAACCCGCAAGAGGTCAGCGGCCAGCTCTGCATCGCGCGGGGGCTCTATTTTCTTTGGGCCGTTTGCGTATGCGCGTCGAGTTGGTACTGCCCGTCCACTCGCTGCCTTGCCCGCCCGCCCGGCGAATTCTGTCGAAGAGCTTTGAGGCCCCATCAGGATATACTGTCGGCGCGCGTTGTGTAAAATGCTAATTCGACGCCCGCCTGCCCCCCCGCCCCGCCTGGCCCCGCGCGCCCCGCCGCTGCGGCGTTCGTCCGCCCGTCCGCCTCCTATTGGGCGCCTGTCGGCCTGCCCTGCCCCCGCCTCCCGCCCCCGCCCCCGCCCGGGCCCTCTCCATCGCCCGTCTCCCGTCGCCCGCGTCCGGCCCACGGCGGCGGCAGGCGGGCCATGAAACGGAGTGAAATGTGGGCCTCGTAAGCAGTTTGAAAATCTCTCGACTTCTTAAAACAGCATTTCATCCACGCGGGAATACCTTTCTTCCTTTCTTTTTTTTCTTTTCTTTGTACTCTTCATTATACCGGCTATTTTCAGTTTAGCATTAAAACTTCTTTAAAGACCCTATAAAAATTTAAATATATACCAAATCGTCGTTTGTCGCTGTTCTGTATGTTTTGGGTGCGTGGGCATGCGTGCGTGTTTATGTGTGTGTACATCGGAGGTCAGAATTTTAACAAAATAACTCTACTCGAAATAACTAACTCCAGGGTCGTTTTGGGACTTGTCACTTTTAATGAGACATATCGCTATCTCCAATCGCGTCAGGTCTATTAATCCCGTTTATTACTGTATAATTGCCACGACCATTGATCTTTAAATCTCACAGGGCGACGTCGCTACGGGACCCGCCGTATTTCACGGGCCCCCTCCGCCCTGCTCGTTCGTTTTCTCCTCCTCCTCCTCTTCCTCCGCCGCCGCCGCCGCCGCCTTCGTTTTCGAGTCCCGGGCCCCTTTATCGCAGCTCCACGCTCGCGCAGCCGCACCTCGAGATGTCCCCGCTTTCTCGCCACCGCCCCTCACCCTCCCGGTCGCTCGTCCGTTTTTCCGCTCCCCGGGGTGCCTACTCGCCTTTCCGCTTATCGACCTGCTAGCCCGCTTACCCATCTGCTTGTTGGCCTGTCCACTTACCCTGGCTCCTGGCCGCTTACCCACGCGCATGTCCCCTTATCTATGTGCCTGTCCGCTTGTCCTTCCATCTGTCCTCTTATTCCTATCGGGTCTTTCAATGACCTAAAGTTTTACTCACACGCCAACTGCTTACCACGAATCTGCCCGCTTTGCCATTTGCATTCCTACTCATCTCCTCGCATAACCGCCTACTTACCCTGCCATCCGTTTACCCACTCACCAACGTGCCTACCCACGTGTCCTCCTGCTAACTTGAATCACAGAGGAATTCTATATTTTTTTCTTCTGAGCTAGCAACACCGGTGTACTCGCTTGCGTATGCCACCGTTCTTTCTACCGTTCGCTTACCCTCCTGCTCGCCGTTTTACACACCCGCCGTCCCGCTCATCCCATCGCCCATTGACCGCCCCCACGACGCTTGTCCCCAGTCACCAGCCCCCCCCCCCCCCTGTGCCGAGAAACGGCGACGGACGGCGGGAGCGCGCGGGGAGGTGCCGCCGGATTCCAGCGGCGGCGTCGCGGGTATTTTTTACATTGACACCGAGCATTTAGTGTAAGTTTATCTCCGCGCGCTTGTACGCGCGCCGCGCGATAAGGCCGCCCGCCTCCCCCTCTCCCCCTCTCCCCGCTCTCTTGGGGACGCCCGCGGTTCGGCTCAAGCCGATCGCCTCACGCCGCGCGCTCCCGCACCTGGCGGCAAGGCGGGGAGGGGGGGCGGTCCTTGCTGTCCCCGGAACGGGTTTTCGCCGCTGGAGACGGCTGGATTCCGCCCGCGAGTCAAGACTCGCTCCTGGGGGTCCTGGGCTATGGGGATTTGGGTAGGAACTTTGAAAAGTGTGAAATGGATTGTTTCATATTTTTATTATATTTGGATTTCTTTCTTCCTTTCTTCCTTTATTTATTTCTCATTTTTTCTTTCTTTTAATGTCATTATATCGTCATTTAAAAATTAAATTTACCATGAAAGTTCATGAAATGGAAATACTGTTTATGTGATTTAAATATTTGATTGGTAGCTCAAGTATTCGTAGAAATTCCAGGATATGTTGGTTAAGAAAGAAATCAGATATTTTGTAAATTTAGATTTAGATTTCTTAATAATTCTGCAATTAAGTGTGAGAACTTGGTGGCAGAATACACTAACTTAACATTACAGAACTTAACAACTATACAAACTCTACAAACGTTACAAATCTCATGAACATTTCACCGTGCAATCTTTCATAGAACTCCACTTCACCAAACTTCACTTCACTAAACTTCACTTCACCACAATGTAATTACCAAATTAATGTAATGAAATGCAGTGTAACTTAGTATTTAGCGTGTTTAATATTTTCTCTTTAATATTCTCACAGCTTATTCCTATAATTGTTTAAAATTCGCCGATAAGTGTACGCTCGTCAGTGTGTGTCGCAGACAATTGATGTCCGTTTTGAGGAGAGCTGTCGTCCTCAGCAGTTAAAATTCTGTGTTAAATTAATGAATTGCTACATTCTACTGAACATAGAATGCTCTCAAGGATAACAATGGGCATAACAATAACATAAATTGCTACATTCCACTGATCATTGTAAGATGAGTGGAGCATTGTATGATTGGAGATGTGTTGAGATCGCCATCTGCCGTAAAACAATACGAGAAAATCTTATCGAAAAGATGTTTGGGCGCATGAGCAGTACGCATTGACTGTGGGATCCGTTCGTGATTACGAGAGATAGGTATTTTGGGTGAGGGGTTCACATTGTTGTCCTTGTGACACGTGTTCACTTGGCGTTCCCGTTGAAAGTGTTATGTCTCTGCTCTCGAAGCGTGATGATTGGTGTTATCAGTAATTGTGATGGCATTTCTCCCTCGAAAGGTATAAACGGATGTCCGAATTATTGTCATCTTTGCATACTCTTTTAATAAACATGTTTATTAAACCATTATGTGTCATAGAGTTAACGTAGAAGAGAAGAATAGCTTCTTTTTAGAGGATATCTTTTAAATTTTAAATGTAGGTACCGTCATTTTGTGTTCTTATTCTATTAAAATTACAACACATTTGAAAAATATAAGGAACATTCTTATGCGTCTTTGCTGAATAATGCATAAGAACAAAAATAAGAAATTTGGCGTTCTTTTACTTTTAATTCCTGTCTCTTAGTTAAGGAATTTTCGTGAACAAAACCTTTACGTGAATCTAAGTAAATAAAAGCCACGGCTTTTCTATAAATGATTAATTTAGTGCACGTGAATAAATCCTCAGGCTGGCACGTGTTTTGCTCAATGCAAATTTATTTTAAAGTAATGTTTCATTTAGAGATATTCGCAAGATTACTTGGGTTTTTTATAACTCAGTTTACTTGCATTCTAGCTTTCTCTCCAAATTGTTCAGTAATACTATCATTTATAATTCCTTCTCCTCCACGCCCAACAATTTTGCTACAAAATATATACTTTTCTATTGTTTAGTATTCTCGAACTCAGTTAAAATGGAAAGCATTTGTAAAGTAGGTGTAATGTTTTTATTGCTTTTTTACTGTTGTTATTACTTTTTGCATTGAACGGCAGAAGAATGAATTCAATATTTTTGAATGTTCGTGTTCACTTCTTACATTGTATTTATTATTTTTCTACAAACAACAATTCGTGTCAATTGAGATACTCTTCGTCTCTTTTCAAGCATGGCGTGTAAAAACCACCAAATTTATTGAAATACAGAATTAGTTTTAACGAACAAAGAAATGTGTGTTGCATGAAATTATTGAAATGGCTATACAGCTTTCCATGTCTTAGGGATAGCATAAAATCCGACACTTCGTTCCCCAGTTCGCTGAATTCTGGTACATCTCGTAGAATGCTGCTGGACGAGTGTTACCCGTGTGGCGCCGCAAAGAGCTCAGTTACCAGCACGAAGACCGCCCTCGACCGTAAATTCATTATTACTGCTACATTAATGGCGAAAGTTAAGGCTAATGGCCTTCTCTTGCGCCGAGCGGCCCTTAGTAGTGGGCGTGTTTATTTTTGTTATGAGCTTACGAGTTGCTTCTAATTGTAATTAAAAATAAGTTACTGTTTATTATCTCACGCACACCTTCCTCTCCGGGCCCGCGCGCAGCACCAGGGCGAAGCCGGCACGGGCCGGACTCCGTGAATTAGCAGCCAGTCGAGGACCTGAGACGGAAAGGGTCAGCTTTGAATTCATTTTCTTTGTCTGCGTTCACAGTATTCATAAATGGCACTTCATAACTTGGCTATAATTTCAATCTCACGTGTTCAATAATTCATTTCGTGTTCTGTATTGTTTTAAAAATATTATAAGTCCTCTTACGATTCGAATTTATGATAGATATTAAAAGTAGTCCCCGTTTTTTGCTGTTCGTAAACATTCATTGATGAATTGGTGAACATTACTAACGTTTCTGGTCAGTGTTTGGAGGGGATCATAGATAGTTTTTCGTTTTACGTCCCCCCATAAATTCCCCCATTCTTTTCATCAGTTACAAGTGTACAATTAAATCTGGATCCTGAGAACATTATTTCTTGTGTGGGATTTAACTGCCTTTTGCGTGCGTGCGTGTGTGTGTGTGTGTGTGTGTGTGTGTGTGTGTGTTGTTTCATTTTCTCCACCCGATAGCAAAAAGATATGAAAAAAAAGAGAGAAAAGAAAAAAGAAAGAGACACGAGCAAGCAGAGCATGGAGTGATATTGGAAGTGTCGAAGAGATAGAATACGCCCAACGACATGTGCTGGCGGCTTCTGCTGCCGCTCGCGCGGGCCGTAACCGTAACTCAACGAGTATCGGCGGCGGCGGCGACGGCGATGGCTGGCATCGCCCGGGGGGCTGGCGGGCCGTTAAGTCGAATTCGCCGGCTGGTTCCGCCAACGGCCCGCCGCTGCGCTGCTCGCACGTCTCCGACTGCAGCTCCGACGTCTTAAAAAAAAAAATGCAAAAGAACTGGCGTATTCTATCATTACGGCAGGGCGGCGATGCAGAGGACCAATGACTTCGATATTGCGGCGAATTCCATTGTAGGCGGGTGTTTGCTTGAAGATCGTGTCACGAGTGAGTCCGGCGATAGACCCTAGATCGTAGGTTGGCGGTTCTGGCCGGTGGTGGATCTGGTCTCTTCCTGGCGAATGCCGGAACAGCGGTATGGCCGCTTGGAACCACGGACCACTCGCGATACTACATTCCCCTTACGTCCACTTTGACAGTTGTACTATACGAGAATCGACTATTCTCGTATAGATGGCCCTTTATTAATTTAGTAAAATTTCCGTCATGTTTCAGATACCCGTCTTGAATATTCAGATTCAAGTCGCGTGACCAGCGAAATATTGTCCTCCCGAACTAATGAAATAATTACGAAAAAAATACGTACATATTACTCACCTAGTTCCTATAAAATAAAAATGTCAAATAATAGAAAAATAATATATACGTATGATCGATCAAATCCCAAACTTCTGGATAGTTGAAAGATATTTATTTTTTTCTTTGTTGTAAAGGAAACAATTAGCTTTATAAAATATTCAGATCTCTTTTAATGCGATTGAAATTTGGTGATGAATATTAACAGAAAAGCTTAGATGCCATGAGCTTGGGCACTTTGATTGCGCCTGTGGCGTTGCACTAATTGAATCTGAAATGTATTTACTCTTGCTGAATCACGGTTATTTCTATCTCTTTCAGTTCGCCTTTCTTTCTCTTGCATTCGCTGGGAGCACTAAACACTTTATTGCCATTCTCCTTATAATTACTTCTCCTTTGTCTCAACAACTGCCGATCTTCAACTACATTTCTCGCAGATGCAGCTCCTTTCGACTTACTTATGCTCCTTTGCACTCACGTAGATCTCTAAGATGATCTCCACCTGGTGTGCTTGTAAACTTTAGGGTACTTCTAAGGATACATTTACTTCACACCTACTTTTCCTTGAAACTGACCCATGACTTGATATTGCAATCAGCAACGTCAATACAAACATGACTGCTTTTTGTGTCGACACCGCCTTATGCCGTCGCATCTCCAGCACGCGAGACCGACCCACGGAACCGCCTTGTCGATCGCCTACAGCACGAAGAACGTCCCCAACCTACCCTGCCCCCTGCTCTCGCCCGTTTTTCGTCGTCGCCCTTTTCCCCCACGGACAGCTCCAGCGGCCCGCAAGCGCTCCCGAAACAAGCACCGCACAAATATCTGTGTCGAATATCAGGGTGTGGACCGCCCCGACACTGGCAGAGAGCGCTCAAGAAATATTATCCTGGCCTTTCATTTATTTCGGTTTTAATTGGGGGCAGGGTGGGTCTCCCCCCTTCCCTCTCCATCTCGTCGCGCTCTCAATTGGGAATCTGTAGAAAATAAATAGCGCTTAATTTATTTATAGGCCGGTGTCGAACATTCTTTACCATTGAAGGAGTAGGTTCAGATTATACCGCCACTGCTCCATCCCCATGTTTTATTTTTATTTTTTTTTTCTCGTCGTCGCGTTGGATTTGAATAGTAATGACGGCGGCGAGGAGGTGAGCGGCCGTGAGCGCGAGCCGAAGAGGAGATGAGCGCTCACGTCGCGGTGATCGGTGACCGGTGACGCGGCCGTCCGCCGCGCGAGATGCGTATCTAAGCTCCGGCGCGGTGATCCGCGGTGCTCTGACCCGCGTCGGTCAAGGGCGGAGGCGGCCAATCGTCCGTTGGGGTACGGCGGGCCGCGCCGCGGCGTCGTCGTGACGGATCCGCTCTCGACAGGCGGAGTTCGTCGCCCCAACGCCGAACGACCCGCGGCCGCCGTCGGTCGTCGATCGGGCCGGGGCGTGGGCGGACACTGCCCCACGTGCGGATGGGAACCGTGCGGTCATCCTGCCACCCAGGCAGTCTCAGCCAGCGCGCGGGTTCTCTTACCGTGATGTTTTGTTCGCCAAAGATATTTTTTTATTATTCTCGAGATAAACTAATTTATATCCATTATTTTATTATTGTGCAATTTTTGTGTGTCAAATGTGTCCTTCAATACGTGATATGATGTTTCTCTGCGATATACTCTCTTCCTGATGTGCACTGAAGATAAAAGAATACAGGAAATGATGAATGTGTTGGTTTCATTGTAAGTAGTAGTCTTTTTGTATTATTTTGAAATAAACTCAACGCAAACAAAGTATTTTGAGTAAGTGCTTCACCAAACTAAACAATTCTATGCTTTTTGTAGGAGTAAAGTATTACATTATTTTTAATGTTATCTGTCTATTTCAATGCAATGAAGCGTACACAGGTGTTACGGTTTTACCTCGTTTTTGTAGAGCAAATTGAGAGTATGAATGGGCAATTGCTTTTTTTAATTTTTACAGATCTTATTTCATTTTTCGCTATTACAGATGATATTCAGTTGTATTTAATGTTCTGTTGACTACATTTTTGTGTGAAATGGAAAATATAACTGTGAACACTGTTTCAACGGACTTTAAACTACACTTCATGACTTGTCATTTGTGATTTACCTCTCTTTCATGTAATAAACTATTCGAACAGATGTGTATGGACTCTGTGGGAATTGCTGGAGTAACGGGGAGTTGGTCTCTAAAGATGCCTATGATCTTCCGGGGTCACTGGCAGTTTGTGCCGTTACTAACTGAGGTGTATCATCCTGAAGCATAACGAAAGGCTCAGGTGAAAATACACAGTGCGAAAGGTCGACGTAAGTGTTGCGGATTTCAATAATGAATGCTTTTCTGAAAAGATAAGCATCGCGGCGAACCTTGTATTCAGTATTCAAACGGCGCATTGCGTAGGTTAAGGCTGTTACTTAATTTTTCTTTGGAATGTGAAACAGAATGACTGAACAGTGGACATTTCTCATGACCCGACTCCAGTATACGTCAGTCTGTACGGGGCCCCTCGCCACATTCGTTTTCCAGGGTGTCGCTTTGTTTCGTGACATTTGATTCTTATCCGCGGATGTGTAACATTTGTTGCTGAGGAAACCGGGCTGGTTCTTGGAGAAGATGATATCCTAGCGTTGAGCGCTGATGAAGTGCTCGGAACTTTGACGTGGGAGCTCGACCTAGAAGCAGCTGAAGACGTTCGGAACTGAAGTAGATAAGGGAAGAACACTACCTGCCATCAGTTTATTTCGTTTTATCACCACGACCGCCGTTCACGCCTAGTGTTGCGGCAATTGGAAGAAGAATCTCCGAAATAAGCTGGAGACTTCAACGCGCTAACAAGTAAGAAAACCTCCACCTAATTAAACCGGCGATGTTTTCGTGAAGTCCGACTCCAGCCCATCGGCGGGTTCGTCATTGCCCAGGCTCATTGAAGTGCAAATGCACTTCCTTGTTCACCATGTGTCCAATTTAACGCGCGCGTCGCGGCGCCGGCGTCGCGGCGCGCCGGAGAGTACCCGTCGGTGTTTGGGGTCGAGCACGATCCTCTCCCGAGTCACGACCTCCGGCCCTCCCATCGATCGAGATAATGGAATGTCCCGTTCTTATAAGCATCTGTCAGTCACCGGGTCCCCGCAGGGAGCGCGAGCGGAGCAGGGCGAGGCGGGTGATGGCGCGGCCGTGTCGGGCCGTGTCGCGCACGACCGCCACTCGGACGCCGGTCGCCGCCCGGGGGAGCGACCCCGGACGCCGCGCCGCCCGCGGGTCACCGGGGCGCTGATGGACCTGGATGCTCTGGATTCCCCAGAGCGTCGGGGCCTGGGAACCTTGCGTGTGACGGCGAGCGCCTGGCGCTGTACAATTCCCGAGGCCCCGTTGCCGTGGAGCGATCCCCCTGAAGACTTGCGCTTAGTGAGGTAACGGGTGTGCTCCTCGGGTGCACGTCGTGTGGGCCACTTGTTGGCGATGTGTAATTCCGTAAAGCACTTGCACTATCCTTGTAATATTAATGCCGTGCACAGCGTTAGGTATGTAATATGGATATGTACTTGTCCTGTTTCAGGGATTGTCAGTAAAGCACATTATTGGGGAAATAAAAAAACGATGCTATAGAAAATACACAAATCTAAGCATGATATAAAAGGGACGGTAATTTAAACATAATAAAGCGATAAAAAAGTAAATTACGATAGAACGATGTGTTAGGTGATTTGCTGTACAAAATTGTTCTACCGATGTTTAATTCCGTATGAGTTTCATTTTAAATTTCATCAGTCTCAATGGTAATTTCTCGCTCTGATGAAGAATACTCTGAAATAACAATTCCAAGAGCCATATGCTAACGATGACATAATGAATTGAAGTAAATTACATCGTCTGTTAGTAATTTAAATACTTGAAATCTTTCTGACCTAAATAGCTAATACCCGGATTCTCCAAAATCTTTATGCGTTAGGGTTGTAGGTTCGAATACTATGGTAAACCAGGATATTCTCAGCAAGCGTTTACGGGTGTTTTGAGCATGCAGGGAGATAAATTATATTTTTGAAATTCATTCAGAACGCCTACGATTTTCTATATTTCATTTCCAACAGTTCGGTAGGAAATGTAGATAATAGAATTGGATTACCATGTCCCTTGGGAAAAGGATCGAAATACTTAAGACGTACTGTTACTTTCTTTCTAGACTGTTCTAAAGGTATTCATTTTGCGTAAAATGATAAGTTTCAAGTCAAAATATTCAATTATCTATTAATGTACATTGTACATTTTCAAAATAGGAACGGTGGGATATGTAAAGATGCCTTAAGCTTTTCTTTATCAAGATAATATGCTTTCGTCCAATTAACTAACCTCATGTTTCAATCAACTGGGAAACTTTATTTTCAAATAAAGATATTATTCAAATAACAGTGGTTACTCTCAAAGATAAATCTGAAAAATATATGGCAAATCCCTCAGAATAGATGTATGCAAAGGATTTTGTCTTGTTAGTATAGGTGTACTAAGGTGAGAACTTTCGTAAAGTCACAACACCAAGTCCGTCTGAACCACGTAAAATTTGAGGTGATCAAAGCATATTTGGGGAAGGTTTCCAGGGCTCTTCCTTTTACCCTGTCTCTCATTTGACCGGTACTCTGCCGTCATTTACTTCACGTGATCATAACCACCTACCTAACGAAGTTATTCACACCTTTCAAAGCTTAATATTAGGCTCAGGCGCTGGTATCGTACCGACGAATACACACACGTACGCATTAGGAGCTCCCGCGAGCGGCGCAAGGCTTCCGCGGCCCACTCCGTCACGTCTTCTCCCCACACCTCGCGCCCCTCCACGCCGGAGGGCCTCCATTGGCCGGCGCTAAGTGCGCGCGCGGAGCGGAGCGTCCAACGCGGACGCCGCGTGCGAGCGCAGGTGCGCGCCGGTGGCGTGTAGCCTTAATGGCGGACGTGTGTGAGCGTGGGGGTGGCACCTGTCGCCCGCCCGTGGGAGCACGCCCGCCATCGCCTGCCTTCCCCTGCCCCTTCCCACACCCCCACCGCCGCGTGCTGCCGTCAAACACCGCTTGGCTTTGTCCCCAAACATGGTCGAAAACCCAGTGGGTATCAAGTGAAAACGAAAATGAAGACAAAAACGTTGTCTTCTGGGCGCATTGTTTATTTTATTAGTAATCACGTCTCAGTGTCACAGCCAGTTTTTCACCTTTTCCTACCCAATCAAAATCATTTCATCACGATGCACAATTGTTTAGAACGTTCACCGCCGAATACGAGTTTTTAGAAATAATAGCGGTTTCACAAGAAATACCAATTTTCTTTTTCACCAACTTATTTGTGTTCGCTGTGACATTCGCCATCTGCAGCCACTCGTTAAAGCTATCCGCTGTAGCTGCATGTCTCAGTCACAACCTCCGCATCCACGTGCCGTATTCTTCAGAAGCTACCCACCACCACCACCCGCCCCCCGCGCGACATGCCGTACGTTCTCGTGTCCAGCAGTCGCCATCGGTGCCCCATCCCCGAGAAGTCAGCTCCTTAGTGGCTTCTCCCGCCGACCTCTAAACCACCCTTGTCTTCTCCTCTACCGCCACCGCTACCGTCAGCGATACCGTCGCCGCCGCCACCATCACCACTGCCAGCGCCAGCGCTGCCACCGCCATCGCCACCGCAACCGCCACCGCCAACGCCACCGCCACCGCCACCGCCACCGCCACCGCCACCGCCACCGCCACCGCCACCGCCACCGCCACCGCCACCGCCACCGCCACTGCCACAAACGCCGCCGCCGCCGCCTCAGCGCGCTGTTCCAACGCGAGCGCTCGCTCGCGCGCGCGTGTGCATTAATATGGAGGATGCTTGCGTCTCCCGGCACCCCGGTGTTCCGCACAGCGGCCGTCCGTCATGCCGGCATGAAGTCGTCGCGCCCGCGACTCGCTATTCCCCTGCCGCGCTCTCCAGTGACACGGTGTTTGCATCTTGCCCGTTGCATTATGCTCCTGCGTCGTGAGGACTTCCATGTCGAGATCTAGTTGCCTCCGGAGGTTGTGTGAGGATCTGCACTCTATAACTCCTCGGGGAGGGAGGGACGTCAGAACGCTGAGAAGCGCGTTTCTCGAGGTCGCCAGTTTGTTACATTACCCTGAACGACTTATCAACTGCGAATCTTCAGTCTTTAAAATGCACTTAGAAACCTCATCCCTTCGTGAGTATCGTGAACGAGATCTCCGTGGGAATATTTTAAAAGTTATCTCGTTATGACGGAACATAATTTTCAAACATTAGTGATGAGCGTGGGATCCTCTGTGTATTCTTCATCGTCCTTTGGACTCCACGTAACGATCGTAACTAGCTTTTTTAAGGGAACAAGAAATCTACGTGTGTGCATTAAACGCACATTTTCTTGCAATCGAGAGGTACTGTTGTCAGTCACTTGTCAAAATTTCTTGTTTCGTGTGACAGCTTGCCTTTGGTTTATTTCACGAGGAGACAATGCATTATGTTGAAATGAATGTAGGCATTCATTACAAACTCCGACGGAAAATCTTGATGTACCAAAAGTGTTTTTATATTGTGTTACCTGTTAGCTTCATGCTCCTAATTGTATTGCTTTAGAATAATTTGCATGGTTCTATGCGTATTTTTAAGCATTGTCCATCTGAATTGTAGACTTCAATTAAATAACTATTATTAATAATTTTATGAATAAATTACTGTTAATTTGGTAGAACATAAACGCGTGACAAATTTTAAAAAAGTGCATTCCAAAAGCTGTATTTCGATATAACCCAGGAGGAAGAAGAGATGCAGAAAAATCTCAGAAACGATGGAAGGAAAATATGAAGACGCCCGGAGAGGCAAAAGTCTAATCCTTAAAGTGAATAACCGATGGAAGAGAATAATATTAATTGTTGTTCGACGCCTTCGGCCGCTCATTATGGATAGAAACCCCTCAGAACCATGCACGGGCGCGGTCGCCGAAAGAGGCTGCGCTAGGAAGCGCTGGGAAGAAATCGAGACGCGCCCACACCCCGGAAGAGGCAAACGCCTCACGCACGCGGTGAAAAAGTGCAGAAGTGGAGACGATAATAAATAATAATCTTTCTCGGACACTTTCGGTGACCCGTTATGGTTCGAAACGCGAGAAGGCACGAGCCCTGGCGGCTGGACGCGGGCGCGGGCGCGGGCGCTGGCACGGGTTCCCCGGGCGTGTTAACGAGGCGAGGAAGGCTCCGCGACGGCGGCGGCGGCGGCCGCGGCGCCCTTGTTAGCGGATGATTTATGGGCGACGTTATTTATAAAACGGCAAATTGGCCGGCCGCGGCGTTTAGATTTTTTTTTTTTTTTTTTTTTTTCGCCCCGCCCCCTCCCTGCACGCTGGGGGCGCGGGGCGGTTTCGGGTGCGGCGCGCGCAGCGGGCGCCCGCGTGCGTAACAAGCGCAATTAAGATACGCGCGCCCTAATTGCGCGTAATGTTTGGTAATTAGCGGCTACGAGGTTCGCTGACTTGCGGCC
The DNA here is from genome assembly GCA_038098605.1 of Gryllus longicercus. NCBI lineage: Eukaryota > Metazoa > Arthropoda > Insecta > Orthoptera > Gryllidae > Gryllus > Gryllus longicercus. Next base: position 3,636,544 of record JAZDUA010000022.1, read on the forward strand.
GCGAGTCTGAAATCTGAGGGTGGATGTTGTGTAAGGGAAAGAATCTTCTTTCTGGAGATGTCTGGTTGCAATGAGTAAATATTGTTTTGTGGTTTGGGGGAACTTGTTATGAAATTTGGGTTTTCAATATGGTATTTTTGTATGTTTTTGTTGAACACGTTCTTGTCCATGATCCGATCAGAACAGTGATTATGAGTATTTGGAATGTTATTTTTGATAAACGGATATCGAAAAAATTAAATTAATCTATTTTAGCAGTCTTAAATGAGTTGGTAAACACTGTCTCTGCTTGTGTTTTATATAGCGTCGAGGAAATGTTCTTTACCATCGGCATCTAGAGATATAATCATCACTTTGTTTTCTCTCTTTCCTGGAAAGTCACTCAACGTTTCTTCTGCTATCCATTAATAGTCTCTCAGTCATGGTTACAGCGCTGGAATATCTAAGCCAAAAGTATTGCTAGTCAGTTTCTGGTTGAGGCATTTGTAATTTTCTTCTACAAATGACAATAAAGATTTTTGTTTTCCCAAACGTTATTGTTCAATCAGCATCGGTTTTTCAAGTCTTTAATCGGATGCAACAAGCTGCACAAATGCCTTTTCCTTGTACTGCGCAAACAGTTCAGTTGATACTTCGCTCCAGAAACCTCGTAATGTCTAGTGTTTTCAGTCCAAATTATCTCCATTTGTTTTCATTACCGGAGAAAATAATACCCTCTCTCTAGATCTTGTATTGTTATCAATTTAGAGTTATGGATGTAGAATACAATAGCCAAATTACCTCTTTTACATCACATTTCTTCAAAATTTGGTTCAAAATCTCCTTTCCAAAACAAAATCAACTGAGATTCTGAGATATATTATACATTTGTACTGATCAAATTGGTTGAAAGGATGTCACTCTAATTTATTTTCTTTATTATACATTCATTGCACTCTTTTTGCTCTACTATTGGGTAATGTATAATCACAATAATGCTTGTTCTCGTTACTATCATTACGACTCTTGCGTGCCCATTTTTTCCTCTTATTTGCACGTTTCCTTATTTGTTTACGAGTACTTCGATTGTGGGTTGTCATATCAATGTTTTTTCGTGTTACTGTGACGTGATATGTACTTTTTTCGTTCCCCAGAGCGGAAAATAATACCACCAAATAATGAAGACAGGACGCGGAGGGACTACAATATATATCCTGCCTTCGAATCGTCGACCTTCCTTCTGAGCATTTCTTTCTTTTTTTTTCGAAGAAGTGCGCCGGGCGGGCGTCGTGTGTACTTTGGGCTTCGAGGAAGACGTCTCCCGCTGTTTCCGCCCGCGCTTCCCAAATAACAGGGTTAGTCTTCTGCTTCCGGCCGCAGCTGCGCTTTCCAAAGAAGTGTGCCGGCGCGGCGCGGCGCGGCGCCGCGGCGCCCGAAGGCCCCTCAGCCGACGCCCCGCGCCCCGCCTCCTTAGCATTCCTTCTCCCCGCCCGCTACCGGCGACATGCCTCTCTATTGCGTGGCTGGATCGCGCGGGCCCTCGAGTCCCGTTGGATCGCTCGGCTTCGCGGTGGTGGTGGTGGTGTGGTGTGGTTTGGGTAGATCTGGTATTGGTGGTAGTATGACGTGGTTGTAGTGAATAGCTAATGTTGGTGACTGGGGCAACCTCTTGCGAAGCAATCGGACAGGTGGCTTTACTCCGCTGCGGACCGTGGTTCAAATCCCGGTCGGTCCGAGATAATTCCCTTTCCGCCTGATTCTCATTCTTCTTCCATTGCTTTTCTATCGTTATTCGTATTACATGATCATTAGCTCCTACCATCAAATTGTTAATTCCATACGTGGAGTCAGTTTTAGATTCTGGATTCATAATAAAGAACTACGGTACCCTTCATTCACGCCGATTTTGGCAAATTCCTGAACTGAACTGCAGAGCAAATACAATATTTATTTTATTAGTGTTTATAAATGGCCGCTTAAACAAGATGAACAACATTTCTGCAACATGTCACTTGTTTCTTTACTCTTTTTTTCTTTTGGATAATTCGAGACAATTTATACTAAAGAATAATAAATTTATTGCATCGTTCTAACATTAAAATGTTTTGAGAATCTGTTGATTGATAAGAACATTGTAGGTTTTCATCGTGTTTTTTATATTTCTGTTTCATTTGGTTCAAATATAAATTCCGCCTCTAAAATTATTCTTTTAGAATTTCAATATTAATAATGAAATATTTGCAAACCTTTGTGTAGTACATTTCTTATGATGACTAGTGTTTGTGGTGCAAATCGCTCGTTTATTGGTTTCCCGAGAGAAACAGTGAATAAAGTCAATAGCTGTCTAGCTAAAGTCTCTGTTATGTAATTCAAGGACTAAAGACAGAGAACCCGAAGCACCATTTCCTCGATTCTCTCCATTGGGGTGTTTTTTTTTCGTTCCACTCCCCGATTTTCCACGTTGTATGTATGAACCGGGTGATACTGACGACCTCCTCGCTAGTGTCCCTGACTTTTGTCCGTTCACCAGCTGCTATTACGTCACTCCAGTTATCGCCACCCCCAGGGAAGTAATTACGGGGGCACTGCCACCCACGCCTTTCCCTCCCCGCCCCACCCCACCTTGCCCCGCCCCGATAAACTGCGTCGTCTCCTTGGCGAGCGAACCGCTGCCGTGCATTAGTAAGCTCTTGTCCGTGTCACGCGTAAGCCGGATCACAGCGAGCGCGCGTGTCGCAACCCGCGATTAGCCGAGGCGCCCACCTTTCTGCCTTGCCCACCTGCCTTCTCCGCCCCGCCTGTGCTTGCGGCCTCGCCTCCAACTCCGCCACCGACTACGCCCTCGCCGCCGCCCACGCTCCCGCTCACTCCTCTTCTCGGCTCACACTTGCCTCCTCTCCCGTCCTACGAATATCACCCCTGTCACCTTCGGTCTCTACCCCGCTCTTTCCTCCTCTTTCACCTTTACTATTGCATTCGTTCCCCTCTCCTATCAACAACCTTTTTCACACTTGTTTCTGCCCTCGCCTCCACCATCGCCTTTGCCCCCGTCCTCCTTCCTTCTCTCCTTTCTGCACACGCCTCCACCTCCACCTCCACCTCCCTTGCCTCCGCCATCTGCTTGGCCACCAGCCTCGCCTTTACTCTTGGTCAGCCTTCCCCTACGATCTGCTCTCCGTCCGATCATGCGTCCGCTCTCTCCCGGCATTGCCGACCCCCCCCCCTCTTTCCGACACCTCCCCGGCCGCCGCCTTCTACGCCCGCGTCCCCCGACCTCGCCCACCGTGCCCCCGGTGTCCGCTCGTGCTCGCGCGCGAAACGTGACACCGGTAGCGCGCGCCGCGGCGCGGTGCCACGCCACGCCCCTCCCCGCCCCGCCCCGCCCCGCCCCGCCCCGCCCCGCCCCGCCCCGAACGCTGCTCCCGTTGCGGACGGCTGCGCTGAAGGCCGGCACGAGCGGCGATGTGGTGACTGGTCCACGAAACTCATGGAAATAGAAATACTTCACACAGCGCGTAATTTATTTTTTTTTATTTATTTATTTATTTTATTTGCAATTTGTTCATCTGAACAATAGGCAAATCATTTAGCAAAGTTACAATGGCATGTGAAGGAACTGGGCATTCTCAGTCCTTCGTGAATTCATTTTCAGTAATGATCAAATAAATGGTATAAATCACAAATATAACATAGGACAAATATGACCAAGACAGAAAAACAACAGACAATATATAAATACACTGGCAATCATGAACGTAATTATGTTTATCCATATATATATATATATATATATATATATATATATATATATATATATATACATATATACATATACACATACACATACATACACATATACATATACATACACACATATATATACACACACACATACATACATATATACATACACACATACATACACATACACACACACATATATATATATATACATATACATACACATACACATACATACATACATATATACATATACATATATATAAATTTAAGCTGTTTTGCTTAGTTACAGTGCAATTACTATAACAGTACAATATACATTTTGTTTATTAATGATCGAACCTATTTAAGAGGTCCAGGGGATGAAATCTGCACAATCTTCTTAATTCTTGACTATTGTCTAGTAAGTTTAATGCAAGGTAATTTGGATGGTTTTCTAATCGCTTATAATATCTTTGGAATCTAAATTGGACTTCTTGGTTTATTGTAGGTATGTGTAAGTCATTGTGTAGTGTTGTATTTGAAACAAACCACGGGGCATTGGCAAGCAATCTTAGAGTTTTTGATTGGAATCGTTGCAGTATTTCTAGGTTTGAGTTAGCCGCAGTGCCCCAAAGTTCTATTCCGTAGGTCCAAACAGGTTTTATTGTTGATTTATAAATCAGTACTTTATTAGCCAATGAAAGAGACGATTGTTTGCCTAGAAGCCAATAATATTGCTTGATTTTAATTTCGAGAGCTGTTCTTTTCTTTCTGATGTGTGTCTTCCAAGTCATTTTTTGATCTAAATGTAGACCAAGGTATTTTACACAATCTGCCTGTGGTATATCCTTGTTGCTGATTTTAATTGGAGGACATCTATTTGGTCTAAGTGCAAACGTTACATGGACAGATTTACTTTCATTAGTTTGTATACGCCACTTTGTGAACCATTCCTGCAGCACAGTGAGGTATTCTTGAAGATTTTCTGATGCTTCGATGGCATTTTCATGAGAAGTTAAAAATGCTGTGTCGTCAGCAAACATGGCTGACGTGATGTCCGTTGAAACAGGTAGGTCGGCCGTGTATAGTAGATACAGTAGTGGACCGAGAACACTACCTTGCGGTACTCCAGCTGCAACAGGATAGAAAGATGATGTTTCTTCCTTAAATTTTATTTGAAAACGTCTTTCAGTAAGATAGGAGCGAAGTAGTGCAAAAAACGGGTGGGGTAACATATTTTTGATTTTATATAAGAGTCCTGAGTGCCACACCTTGTCAAAAGCTTGGACTACATCCAAAAAGACACCAGAACAATAAAGTTTCTTCTCCAGCGCTTCATTAATGACTTTTACTACTCTGTGGATTTGTTCGGTAGGGGCATGTTTCAACCTAAAGCCGAATTGGTAGTCTGGAATGATGTTGTTTTCTGCTATGATTGGAAGTATCCGCTTGAGGAGAAGCTTTTCGAAGATTTTTGACAAGATTGGTAATAAGCTTATCGGTCTATACGAGGATACTTCGGAAACAGGTTTCCCCGGTTTTGGTATGACAATAATTTGACTGTATTTCCATTGAGAGGGAAAATGTCCAATTCTGATGATGGCGTTGAAAATTGAGGTTACCAATGCTAGTGCTTTTTTTGGCAGGTTTCTTAGAACAATGCCGGTGATGAGATCGTAGCCAGGTGCTTTATGAGGATTAATTTGTTTTATTGCATATGAAACTTCGGTTGTCTTGAAATGCTTTATTGGTAAAGACATTTGATATGGTGCATTAATGAACTGAATAATATTTCTTTCTTGTTCTTCTTCATCTGATGGGAATGGTTGGAAAACTTTTGCAAAATGTTCCGCAAATACTGTTGCTTTTTCGTGGTTGGTTCTAGCCCATTTTCCATGTTTATCACGTATAGGCGGCACAGGTTTGATTGGTCGTTTAATGCGTTTGGTGGCTTTCCATAGGGAGTAGTCGTTGTCTTTGGTTGGTGATAGTCTTTCAAGATACTCCTTGGTTTTATTTTCGTGTAGGTCTTGAAGAAATCTTTTAAGATCCTGCGCTGCCCTGTTGAAGTTTCGTTTATCATTTGGATCATGCGTGGTTTGCCAAACTTTCTTAAGTCTCCTCTTATTTCTTTTCATTTCGTCAACTATTTTGGGGTATTTGTGAGAAGCTGTTCCGTACGTTTCTGGTGTAGCGTACCATGCTGCTTGTTGGATACTAGTAGTTAAAAATTCAACTGCTTCATCTATATCAAATTCACTTTTTAGAGGAACGTTTGCAGTAATATTTACATTAAGCCATGTTTGAAAGTCACTCCAATTCGTTTTTTTATTGGAAATACTAGGTTTAGAATTATTTTCTATTATATGAGAGCTAATAGTTAATATTACTGGAGAGTGATCGGAGGACAATTCGAGAGAATTTTCAATTGATGTAAAGCTCTGATTTGTTCCTTTCATGATAAAGAAATCAAGTAAGTCCGGCAGCTTATTACAGTCGGTTGGCCAGTACGTTGGCTCTCCTGTCGATAGCGGTTCTGCGTTGAGTGACGTGACTACGTTGAGTAGTGTTTTTCCTCGTAAAGTCGACAGTCTTGACCCCCACTGCGAATGTTTTGAGTTGTAATCACCTCCAGAGATGAACCTTGCACCCAACGTATCGAAATATTCTCTATACATTTCTTCCGTTATTTTATGCTTTGGAGGGCTATAGACAGCTGATACTGTCAATGAACCGAAACTGTCATAAACTAGTACAGATGTGGCTTGCAGGTAATCATTTTCAAAATTTGATTTCAAAGAATGCTGTATGTTTCTTCTTATTATTATCGCCGTACCTCCATGGGCTGTGCCATCTGGGTGTTTTGTATCATATATTTCATAGTTAGGTAGTTTAAAGAAACTTTTTTCCGTGAAATGAGTTTCTGAGATGAGCATTATGTCAATTTTTTCGTCTTGTAGAAAATTGTTAATTTCTCTGCAATGTTGCGCTAGTCCATTGGCATTCCATACACCAATACGAAATGTCTTCATAATTTGCTTATTACTTTGGTCATGAGGCTTATCAGGTTGGAGATTTGATCACTTTGCTTGGTTAGTATTGATTCAAATTTTTGAAAAGTTTCTTGAACAGTTGATATTAGTTGTGCAATTTCAATATTACTATTATCATTTATGACTTGATGTGATGGAGGGTACTTGGCTACGTGGGCCCAAGTTCGGTGTTGCATTTCGCTAGGTACGTTACTATTTAAAAGTTTGTTGCTTCGATGGTGTGAGTGAGAAAGATACGAATTTTGTGTATTCTGGGGATATTTACTTTGTCTTATTTCTTGGTAGACTTCGCATCCCTTGTAGTTTGCTGGGTGGTTTTGCTCACATAGAGCACATTTAGGTGGGTCTTCTTTTCGCTTTTTACAGACTTCGGTCGGATGATTTTCTCCACATTTCACACAGCGATGTTTTCGATGGCAGTATGTCCTTGTATGTCCATATTCTTGACATCTTTTGCATTGTACGATTTCTTTCTTCTTTCGAGGTGCTTCTATTTTGATTTTGCAGTTCAGTAAACTATCTATGTTATAAATATCTTTATTATTTTTGCTAGGTTGTAGATCTATGAAGAAGAGAGGGAGTGGCGCTTTTGTTTGTCTGTGTTGAATATTATAAATTTGGCGAACCTTGTGGCCGTAACTTTCAATTTCATCTTGCAGTTCCTTAACATCTGCATTTGCATGAATTTGTTTAAGTACAACCCTAAAAGAACGCTCTTCTTTGAGCTGATATGTATGAAATTGCAATTTTTTATTTTCAAAATGTTTTATGAGCTTTCTATATGCTTCAACTGTACTTAATATGACTTTGACACTGTCACTGTTCAGTAATTTATAGCTGTATTCCTCTTTTTTTAATACTTCTTCAATGCATTTTTTTAAGATATTCACGTCTTTTATTCCTGGTAGAAAAATGGGTGGAATTTTATTACCATTGGTTCGTTCGTTGGATTCAGATTTTTCTATTGTGTTGTTTTCTGGTTCTGTAGAAGAAAGAAGTTCGAATTTGTTGTAATTTGTGATACTTTCTGTAACTGGTATTTTCTTTAGAGCTCTTTGTGAAGGTTCACTAATTTTTCGTTTCCGCCGTCTCGGGACGACTTCTTGCCACTCCAGAGTGTTATCGCACATACCTTCAACAGATGACATTGTTGATACGTCTGTTGTACTACTGCTTTGTTGTGCTAATCTATCGGTCTTCTGACAATCCGTATCTGCACTGCTTGTTGATAGCGGTAACTGTGGTTGCTGCGTCAGGAGTTGCTGTAGTTGATTTAGTTGCAGAGGCGGTTGTGGAGGCACATGATATTGAGTTAGAAGTTGAGAGAGTTGTATTTCTATTATTTGTTGCTGATGTTGGTGGTGTTGTAGTTGTTGCTGAAGACGTTCTTGCTGTTGACGTATTGCTTGATCTGGGATGGGTTGCACAGATTCACTGTTAAACGAGTTTTCACCACCATTTTCACTATATGTAGCGTCCATTGCGCTTCGAATTAGTTGCCCCGTAACGGAGCAACTACTTGTGGCCATTCACTAGTCTAAAAATGATTTATTGGTTTTTACTACAACTAAAATGACACTTTTTCTGAACGTGGCACTGTTCACACCGCTCACACGAACGACACTGGCACTGAGTGTTATCGCACTGCTCGCTGCTGATTCACCACTGCCAGAAAGCGATAAGGCAGAGCTACCTCGGTTACGAAGCGTTCGCCTCGGCGGCTCGGACCGGACTCGCGTAATTTATGTTTTAAAATTCTTACATTACCTCCACCTTTGATGCTCTCCCTTAATTATATTTCAGAAGGAATATAAAAGTACTATATGAGGGGGCTAGCAACAAATCAGCAATATCCACGTTTTTAGTTGCAAATTGAGTTGTGAGTACAAATGTAGGCATTGAAACTTACCAATACATCATGTCATGATTCTTAAAACTTCGCGTAAGCATGTCAGAAAAAATGTATATTTTGTTGGATTATTCTCACAAAAAATCTAGCAGCTACTTCAAACTTAAAAATTCCAATGTTTCAATTGCTCATTATACTACCCTAAAATTGATTACTGCAAAACTGGGAAAAAATGTGAAATTATTTATGTATTAATATACATAAATGAATCGCCAATTGCGGAGGGAAAGTGACGAAATTAATTTTAGCGTCTGTATCAAAATCTAGACAACTGAAGTTGGCGTGGTACGAAACTAACACCTTTATGTATTCTACTATCAATTATTAACATGCTCTGACAGGAACATAATGAAATTATAAATGAGATGTTAAGGAGTTTTCATTTTTCCGCCATTTGGTATTCTTCCTCTCTTCTATCAACTCAACCATTCTCGCCCATGTTCACTTATAACAGTCTTGAAAAAATAGGAGGTTTCTGTTTTTTCTAGTACCCTACGTTTTTATAACAGATTAGAACGGATAGAACTAATAGTTTGGTAATTGTGCGCTACCAAGTGTAAAAGTACAGATAAAGTAGGTGAATATATTTTACTAGAGAATATTGATTTATTTTTATAATGCCCAACAACTTTCCAATGCTGAAAAATATCTGTAGTATAATATAAATCTTTCGAACCTGCTTTCTTGTTTGCAAAAAAAGGAACGGCGAAACGAATGGCAGAAACGTCGCCACTGTTCACTTGTGTTGATGTCAGGAGATTAGTTCAATATGGAACATATTGTGGCAGTGTTGTACGTGTTCGCCGCCTACCATCGCCTCAACACGTAAGGTAGTGCCCGAGACCGGAGTGCTGTGGCCGGTGTCAGTGCCTCCACGGTGGCGGCAGCGGCGGCGACGGCGGCGGCGACGGGGCCGGCAGTGGCAGTGGCGGAGGCCACACATCCGCGCGCGAAGATTTATTGCGACGGCCCGCGAAGTTACATTATGGCGACGGCGGTGGTGGCGGTGGTGCTCGCCATCTCCGAGCTTGGTGACAGCGACAATGGGCCGCAGCCTCCGCCTCCGCCCCGCCATGCCCCGCCCTACTCCGCCCCTGCCCGCCCCGCCCCGCCCCGCCCCGCCCCGCCCCGCCCCGCCCCGCCCCGCCCCGCCCCACCCCACCCCACCCCACCCCGCCCCGCCCCGCCCCACCCCACCCCACCCCACCCCACCCCTCCGCAATGCGGTCTCCGGACTTTAACTCTGCACTGAGAAAAGTGTATCTATGACTCACATCAACGGCACCGTAGTTGTTTGGTTGAGAAAGTGGGAAATATTAGGTTGAACTGATGCCTGATTAAGTGAATTATGTGAGCTGTTATGTAATAAACGTGCATGTTGCAACGGTGAACAGAATAGATGCTTGAGTCGTTTTTCAATCACATCGTATATGCAGCATACATAAGTCCTTTGGCGCGTGAAATATTTTCACAGTGTGTCAATTCTTTTCTGACGTTTCCTGCTTTTACATTTGTATCTGACTCACTATTTGGTTTTGTGAACTCTGTCAACAAAGTCTTCGTAAGTCGGAGTGATTTGTTTTAAACTACAGACATTTTTCATGGTTGGAAAATTGTTGAACATTATAACAATAAGTCATCAATATTTTGATTAACTCAGCTGTCTCTACTTTTTCGTACCTCTTTCTATATTCTACATTTTTTCTGAATCACCACCGCGGCTCCATCGTGATCGTATCTATCCGTATCTTCATATCCGCTTTCCTGTCTTTGTTACCATCTAAATTTTTCAGACACTTTATATTTAACTCGAATTTTCTTTTTTTTTACGTTTGTCTTCTTGCTAAACTTTTTCAATGCCCTCTATTCTTAACGCTCTATATTCTTCAATCTCAACGCTCTCTATTCTTATCGTTTCCATATTATTGCTTGTCCGTCCCTTTTTCTTTCTCCAGAGTGCTTTTTTACCGTCTTCACTTTGATATTTTCCTTTGCGTAAAATCCGTTTAATTTTTTGCCACCAACTTATCTATTTTGCTGCATAATTATTAGCCTTTGTCGATGTTCATATCACTCGATCATCTCAACCGCACTACCAACACAATCATGAGCATTGCCAGAATCAGGCACTACCAGTACCAGAACCACCTCTGTAATCATATCCCTAAACCATTACATCCTATCACATCCTGTCTTTTTTAACAGAATATTACCGTTTAGTATACTTATAGCTCGTAGGTTTTGCTTATTTCCATATTTCCTCACCCTCTGCGCCTCCGTTCGCCGAACCCCTCCCAGCCGCTCTGTTCTTTCGCCATCGCCCGACACACGCTGCCTGCGTTTGCAAGTCGCGCGTAGGCGAGCAAACAATCGCTCTCCCCATTCATCTGTCATCGGCAGCTCTCCTAGGCGGGCGCGCCTAGAAATAGACGCACATGTGCCGGCCGCGCCCTGCCTGCATATGACTTGAATTGCCCCACTTACATTGCACACTACAATATTGCACGGTCAGGGGTTTTCATAGCTGCCTTACAAGAGCCAACTGTTTTGCAATACACAGTAGATGCAATACACAGTAGTGTGTAGATCTTGCGGTTATAGACTAATGGCTTCAGTGCTATATGTCCCGTAGCGGTTTTTATGTTTCGAATTGACTTCTTGATATTTTGTTGACAGTAAAGTGTTATGGTCGTAGAACTGGGATATGAATGAACTCTTTATAGTAAGATGTATTGTTGGATTTTATATTTATGAATAAAGTATGATTTATAGGCTGATGTATTGGTTATTTATTTATTTGAGAGAGAAAGAATTGATGACTTTTCCAATGGATTGTTGCTTGCTCAACTGTGCCTCCATGAAGAGAAGTAACACAACGCTTCAGCTTAACGTAGGCCCTGGAGACGACCTGCAGACGCATGGGGGCCTCCCAGAGGCCTGGGGGCCCCTCTACCGCCGCAGTGCTGGAACACCCATGACCTTCAAAAGGTCGTGGTCAAGGCGGCTGCGGTGGCGGCGGAGGAGGGCTAGGGAAATGGATGGCTGCATCCGCGGGACAACTAACAACAGCGGGGCCGGCTACCGCCGCGACGCGACGCGACGCGGCGCCTGGAAAAAACGAATGACGAATAAGCCGCGGCGACCGCGCGGACCGTCCTCGCCGAAGTGGTCATACGCGCGGCGCCGCGCCGCCCGAGCCCACGCACAAAAACGCAACGCCCGCGCCGCGCCGCGCCGTCCGCGCGCTTTCCGTGCCTTCCTCGGCAGGCCAGCCAACGCCGCTGCTTAATATTCAGTTAATTAACGCGCGGTGGAGACGGAGGGAGGACGCTGCATGAACTCTGAGCCGAAGCGCTTACTTTCCTCATGTTTCTTCAGTGTGTGAGAGGGGAGGTAGTTTGGGTTGCAACATGTACTTGCAAAGTGAATAACTTTGGTATGTTTGTTCCTGGGCAAAATTGAGTATTCGAGATTTAATGACATCGTAACTGTTCAGTTGAAATTTAGTAATCAAGAAATTATAGTGTGGAGAGCGTCTTCCAGTACCATCGTAGACTGACGCTCATTTACATACGTTCACATATTATTCTTGTAATTATTATTAACGTTGGTATACGTAAAATTCTTATTGTAATTTGAAAGGCATGATTACATCTACACATCTAGCAGATGATCAGAGATTTAGAGAAATGATGATAGAAGTGTCCAAATCGAAAACAGATGTAAACGATAAAAGACAGAACATTGTGAATAAATATTAGTAGATGCAAAAACAAATATATTAACAAAGGTAATCATGAAGTCATTATTATTTCGCGTTTAAATATTCTTTTCAAACTTTGTCTTGTGATTGTCGAAAATATTATCTAAACTCACTGCGAGTTTTTCTGGCCAAATTCAATGAACTTCTGATTTACTGTTGCATTGTATTTTCTCTTGAAGTACGTCAATCACATGAAAAAAATTAAATCTTGAGAATAAGAAATATCCTGACTTGAAAGGACGTTGTGTTTCAACTTCGTAGGGATATAAGAATCGCGTTCCATCGTCCACAACGCAAACACAAGGTAAACTACCAATCGTAAAAAGCGATCGATCCAAAGATAACGATCTTTACTTGATAATGATAAACGATCGCCGTGATTACGACGCAGGTGGAGCGGTTTTTTTTTTGTTTTTTTTGTTTTCTTTCGCGAAGACGCCCGAGAGAGCAAGTGCTGTCTGGCTGTCCGTCGCGAAGGGGCGGTCCGCGTCGAAAGAGGAAAAGCTCTCGCAAGAGTCGACTCCGGCGTCGCCAAAGAAGGAAGGATGCTGCTGGCACGTGCGCTTGTGGATGTCCAGGTGCTGTGGAACGACCACCGCCACCGCAGCTGCCGCGGCAGCAGCGGCGACACGGGCGTGTGGAGTGTGAGGTGCATCTCACACTGCCTATGTGATGGCTGAAGAGGCAAAAGTCTTCCGTAGGCGTTGGCACAGCGTTGGAAGAAGGCCGAAAATCAAAGAAAAACAGCGCTTTGAAATTTGACTTTTGCCTTTATTTTCTAAGCGTTCGTTAAAGATAGAGAGATCAACTGAAATGATATCTGACCAAAGATGTAAAAGAGAAAAGTGTGCAATCATAACATAATTTTACGAAACAAAATGTAGTATTCACCGCTTAAACTCTTAATATCAGTACATTTATCATCTGAGATAGCTAATGGCATGAACTGTTGCCACTGCTGTGCTTCTGACCGCCTGGTTCTAGGTTTCGAGTGTAGATAGTGGCGGATGTTCAACGCTAGCTAAATAGCTGGGCCGAATTCAGGCTGTCAGGAGAAGAACTGAACAGCCGGTTGCTCTGAACGTAGTTCTCCGTGGTTTCTCCGATCAATACCAGGCGAACCCCGAGTAGTACTCTAAAAAACGGACAAGGGATCATGAGCGGTCTTTACTTCCTTTTCGTTGGCATATCATCGCCCTTTACTTAATCACATTTACATGTACATCGGAAGAACATTCGGGAGCTTTGAGTTCATTTTTACGTCGGCGTGTCTCACGGCCAGCGATGGAGGAACACTGCCAACTCCCAGGATATAACATGCATTACACATATAGTACATCCCATCCTTCGCGCGTTCTCCAACGTTCCTTCCAGGGCCGCGTTCGTGTCCCCTGCTCTACTCAGGGCACCGGCGTCGTCGGTCGCGTGCTGCGCGGCGCGGGGCGGCGTTGCGACGCCCCAGCACTCGAGCTCGTTTTTTCTCCTCTTCTCGCCCCTCCTCACCTCACCCCACCCCACCCCGCCCCCTCCGCGTCAGGTCCCGCGCCGCGCCGCGCCTTCCGTCCGTCTCGTGTTTCGGAGTAATCTTCCGACTTGTTTGCTTTGCTCCCACCACCTAGTTATTATGCCCATGCCCGCTGCTAAGGCGGTTTGCTGCGTTTCTTTCCCCGCCCTCTTTTTTTTTCTTCTTTTCGTTTCGGTCGCACTCTTCTCCTCCTTCCCCTTCCTTCTCCTGCGCCCCCTCGTGCCCATTTCATTGAGGCGTTTTTGCTCGTTTTGGGGCCCCAGCTCTCATTTTTCAAGATTTTAAGAGAGCATCTGGTTTTTTGTCGCGGTTATGAATGAAGCCTTTTGCTCCTGCCGTGCGGATCTGTGGCCCGGCGAGACTATCCTCTTCTCGACTTCTCGTTACATACATTAGTTAGCGATCTGCGATTTGATAGCGACTTCTTTCGTTGTCTTTTTAATTTTGGTTAATTCTGTGGTTCTATCTGTTGCGTTTCTGTCCGATGGTAATAGGCATTTATCCACTGGCATGTTTTGCGATGTGATTCAGATATTGTTAATATGTGTTCAAAATTGTAGTTGATATTATGGATGTGTAAGTTTTAGTTCTTATCATTACTTTTATATTCCTTAGAGTGTTATTGCATTTGTATAAAAATGAATGTAAATGAAAAGATATAATTTAAAACTCACGTTTTCACAATGAATTTATTTGCCAGAGAAATCAGTTCATCAAAAATTGCCCTCACATTTATGATCAAAGTGGTTGTATTAATTATAGTTAACAGTTTCGTAAGGGTTACAGTGATCAATGCACAAGTAAATTCACGATTTACTACGATACTATAAAAATTCCTTATCCTTATTTTATGAATGTTGCAAATGTTTTCTTTGTTATGCGCGCTTTAATGTTATGAACATCTTTGTTTGGAACTAAATAGGATTATTTCATTTGTAACAAAAACAGTATTTTATATTACTGCTATAATTTTTTAATAAGATAACTATTGTGTTCTGAAAAAAAAAAGTAGTGGATTCTAGTGTTGTAGCGAAGTAGCTGGTACTTTCCCCTGCATAGAAATTGTAATGTATCCTGTAGCTGTAGGGGTTGTTTATCGTACTCATTAAACGTTCGTGCCACATGATGTGTACCGGATGAAAGGTCCGTCACATATGTTTATTTTACCGTTGCTGGTTTTGAATTTGCTTTTCTATGAACACTACAGCTGATGATTTCACTTGAAAAGATGATTTAAATTTCTCAATCTCGAAATTACCTATCTCGGTTTTATTCCAATCGCATCTTTGAAAATAAAGAATGAAAGGTAATAAATGTAGCAACTGTAGTAAAGAATAGCTGGATAGTGACACAGGAGTGCGTAATCAAGTTGTTCTATGATTATTTCGTAATGATACAATAACTTACCTTGTAAGGTAAGTAATGACAGGAAAAGGTATTTGAGGCCTTGCGAAACCAAGGGAGCTAAATAACATTTTTTTCTTCGGGAAATCAATAAAAACTGCATGAATTCATATTCTTCACATATATCGGAGCCATCACTAGGTAAATGTTACAAGTAAGTGGAAGGTAATATTGCTCTTTTAACTGTGTATTTGCATCGATTTATTTAATATTTAGATGTCTAACCGATAGTCGTCGAAATTCAAGATGGAAAATACAGCGACGCCAAGACAGTTTTCCTCTTGGTCTTCTCTTGGTTTTGTTTGGCGATTGAGACTAATAATTACAGTAGTATAATAATAATAATAATAATAATAATAATAATAATAACTCCATAGCGATATGTTTACAATTTGTTAATTGATCTGCGAACGTTTCAAATAAACCACAATTAGCTTGTTGACTACGTTTGTAAAACATTTTTGACAAATTTAGAAGATCTGAGATAAAGATGTAATAAATACTTCATAAAGATAGATATCAAATCTTTTTACTTACACGTAGCAGATTTGTTAACTTTGACATTTTCAAGACTTGGGGGAATTTAGTGGTCTTAATCTTCGGTTCACAGACTTATAGGTTCCGAGAAGTCAGCATGCCTAAATTATTATATCAAATACGGATCGTACCAGCGGAATTAAATTGGATGCCTCCGCGTGATGTAGCAACTAGTGGTAACAATCGCAAAAACTTTCACCCGATGGCCCCATCAGGTCTCCCCACGATCGCTTTGCGGTCTCCAAGAGGTCTGTGGACATTGGTTTGAGAAACTACAGTATTACACATAAATTTGGACATGAGAAAAATTGAATATAGTATTTAAAAATAAGTTGTTTACCATTCATGATATTGAATTATTAATGTGGGAGTTTGATTTTGTCCCCTCACTTTTGGCGGGTTATCATTAGTAGAATGTAAAACTGCAGTTATTTTCTTGGGTAGGAGGACACGTGATCATGTGACCTAATGGAAGAGCCAGGCCTGACCTCAGGATATCTGTGCATTCCGCGGCAACTCCATCTTCGCCAACGGCTCACGCTTCTCGTAACGAGGCAGCGCTCCCCGGGCAGGCGGCCCAGCGCGCGGCGCAGTAATTTGCGAGGACTCCGACGGCGGCGGCGGCGGCGGCGCGCAGAGCGTCTGTGTCTTTCCGCTGCGCGGCGACTCGGACAGGAGGGACAGCGGAATCCCGCGCGGAGATTTAGGAAGAAGGTGTTAATACGCTAACTAATTGCCCTCGGCGTTTACCCAGTACACGGCCACTCGTCGGAAGAGCGTGCGTAAATTTTGCGCCCAGGTGGTGGTGGTGGTGGTGGTGGTGGTGGTGGTGGTGGAGGAGCAGAAGGCGGCGAGAGCCGCCGAGAAGCTGCGCGCCAAATGGATGGTCGGTTGGTCAGTCGGTCGGCCGGCTGGCTGGCAAGGTGATCGGCGTCCCAAGGAGGGGAGGCTAGCGGCAGTGAACTGGCCGTGTGTCAACCTCCCTTTCGTTCACCAAGTTTGTCTTTTTGGTGTAATTTTGTTGCCCCAGCACTCCTCTACCCTGTCGCGTGTAGCTTGTACCCTCAAGTCTCCGTGACTTCCAATTCTCCCCATCTCGATAACGTTTTTGAAGCAGTTGCCCTTGATCCATTAAAGGGCTTGTGGTTTGCGTGTGGACGTAAATGTATCTTCACTACCTGAACATGTTTTCTTGAGATCAGTAGTAATTCAATCGTCCCTCATTTTCCCTTTGTTGTATGTCGTCTGGCACGATAAAGGAAGGAGCCAAAGTCTGTAATTCTTTTTCCGAGGGAAGTGGTTTTATTACACAGGGGCGATTTTTTTCTTTTAATCAACTCTTGCAAAAATGCTCGTTGCTATTTGTTTTCATAATTCAGTTTAATAGAATTTAAGAACTAGAAAAGGAATTCCAGAGCTCAAGCAAACGTGAATAAGCGGAAATAAATAAATTAATGGCGTTCAAATCTTCTCTTGCAGTCCAACACCCTTTTCGACCTCTTGCCATCTCTTCGCACGTCGTCCGGCCACCTGGTCGCTACGCCATCTTTCCGTCAAACGAAATTACCGCCCAGCTTCTTGCCCTGTGTTCTGGTCGTCTGCTCCTCTTTGTCGATCGTAGCATTCTCCCTTTCATTCCGTCTTGTTGCCATTCGCCTCACCATGTTTCTGAACGCACCTCTCGTTTCCTACTACAGTTTTGCCGCTCTGTGACATTACGTAGTATTGCCGAAATAAAACGTCCGTGTCAGTGAGAGCAAATATCACGGTAGATGTGGTGAAGAAATAATCTTAGTCCTTGCTTCAAAAATTATCTAACATTAACTTTCCAGTTGTGTTTATTTTGCTTCGTTTTTATTGTTTTTACTCGCTTCTTTTCGTGTGTACTTTTAATATCTCTCCGGTATTTTCCCATTTTTCCCCAGCACTTTCCCGTTCCTCCCGTTCCCATCTTCATCCCGCTCCATCCTTCTCCGCCCCGCCCCGCCCCGCCCCGCCCCGCTCCGCTCCGCCCCGCTTCTATCCGCTCCTCCCCGCACCGCACCGCCCCGCACCGCACCGCCCCGCACCGCCCCGCTCCTCCCGCTCCTCCCCGCACCGCTCCGCCCTGCCCCTCCCGCTCCTCCCCGCAGCGCCCCGACCCGCTCCTCCCGCCCCGCCCCGCCCGGGGCGCGCGGGGGCGGCTGCTTTCCTCTCCAGTGGAGCGGACCGCGCGCCGCGCCTGCGTGTGATTGCGACGAGCGCGTCCCGCCCCGCCCCACGCGCACTCGCCACTCGCCGCGTCACGTCTTCTTCAGCTGCTGCGCCCCTGGAAATGATGTCGCGCTTGTGATCACGCCCCTGCACGTTGTTCGAGATCCAGTCTCAGACGGAGATACCCAAATGCTTTTAATTGAACTGTAGGTTAAATTTTGGTAAACTATTTTTTCGAAAGGGCAGTGGTTTAAACGCATGTATTTTTATTATATTTGTAACATTTCAGCGTAACACTTGTGAAGTTTAATTTACATTTAAAAACCATTGATTCGTATTATCAATTATTTTAATTTGGTTTTGGTTTTTGAAAACATTTTGTAAATTTCTTTGTATCTTATTGTTTGTGTGATATTATTTATTTTTATTTATTTTGGGGCTATTTATTATTTACGAAAGACAATTATTTTTCACACACACATTATATATATATATATATATATATATATATATATATATATATATATATATATATATATAATATCATAGAACGAATCAAGCAAACAGATATAAATTTCTAAGTTTCTTTTATATCCTCATCAAAATTAATATAAAGTCTGCATAAATTCCAATAGCTGTTACAGAATCTGTGCCAATGTAGCTTGATTTTTTAACTACAAATTCCTTGTGTTAACATATGGAGTTTGTGTGACCGTTCATTCAGATTTCTTCTGCTTAACTGAATGCAGACCAGATTGATAATTCAAGTCCGAACAACTCCCTTGCTACTTTGCTAAACAGCGATTTGCTTTATGAATTAGCATGGGTTGTTTCAGACACTGGGGCCCGGCAGTTGCCCGCTACTTCTTCTGGAGCATTTCAATATTTTATTTTTGTAAGCGAACGCACCACAAAGCGTCTTCTTTTCCCCGCTCATTTCGGCCGTCGCGTTGCACACTTTATCTTCGCTCTGCTCCACATGCTTTTTTTTTTTCTTCTGGAACGTTTGTTGCTCTGTTTTCTTGGCTACACAGCGAACATACACAGCCTCTGACGGGACCGCTTTGCATTAACTACTGCGATTGGTGATATCAATTATGCACGAGGCACAACGCCGCGGTTTGAAATGGCGAATTTGGAGAGAGAGATTTGCTCGATGGTGAGGATTCCATTCGAAGATCAGGCGCTATTTGAAAATGGCTTGTATGGAAAACAAGGAGAAGTTAAATGCGGTGGTTGGTATGAGTGTTGTAGTGACGATAGTGATGATACGAATACATACATCGTATAACAGATGCACTGGTGAAGTAGCCATGGCGGCAGCTACGGTGATGGGCTAGTGCGGCAGTGAGTACGTCTCATCACAGATGAGTCGTGCTGCTCAGTTAGTTTGGAACACTGAGTGATTAGTAGTGAGACACAGAGGAGGTCCTTTCGAAAAAAATGGTAATGGCGGTAGAGTCGACGCTGTGACGTTTGTGGGTATTGGTAATGATAGGGGTGACAGCAGTATTGATGGTAGGTCAGCGATAACTAATAGGAACGATAATGATGTCATAAAAAATAAAAATTTACTTTTTTGTTGCGAAATGTTGGAAGCAGAAAAATCTGTAGAAAAAGTACGCTATAAGTACGAAGTTCCAAGAAATGGATGAGAGCAATCGAGAATTCAGTGTACATTTTTTTAATATAAAAAAAAGAATGTTAATTAAAAATTATAATCAAACAATACTATTATTTATTTATTTATATATCGTACAAAGACCTCTAGCGGGGCAAAGGCTTCCGGCCTAATCACTATCATTATAGTAAATTAAAATTGCATATGTTAAAAGTTAATTTGGTTTTCTTTGATTTCGGATTTGAAACATAATTTACATTCTTTGAAGTTGTTCCTCACTCTGGGGATTGTTGATTTCCCCATTAACCGTAAGTGAAATACAAATCTTTGAATCGTGCGTCACATCGCCGGCAACTGCAAGGAAACGGGTTCAGAAGGCGGTCCCGGGGGCTGTGGAGAGTGCGATCGCGCAAGCGCCGGCCCCGTTCGGAGCGGGAATGTGGAAACGGATTCCGAGGGCTGGTGTGGCCGGGAGGCCCCCCTTCGGCCGAGGCGCAGGTCTCCCATTGTTCCTTCATTCACCCGCGAGTGTGTTAAAATAGCTAACAAGTCGCCTAGGCGCGCGCCAGCCCTGCCTGCTCGTTTTTGCGCTGGCTGCTTTTTCCTCTCGCTTTCGCTCCCGCACCTCGTCCTCCTCTTTCCCCTCTCTTTCCTCCTCCCTCCCCGTCTTCACCTCCTCTCCGCCGTTGCTGTCCGGGCCGACCCCCTCCGCGGCGCACAATGTAGGTGGCCGGTGTCCCCGTGATAATGGCTGCGGTGGCGGCATACCCCGGGCCCGCGCGTCCTGGTCGCCGGACCGGCCGCTGTGTCAGCGCGTCTGTTTTCCTTTTTGGCGCGTCTGGCCACCCTCCCGGGCCCTGCGTGGCACGGGGCCACGCACGCGGCGAATGCGTCGCCGGCCGTGGGGACGGCGACGGTGAGAACGAGAGCGCAGCCACGCTGAAGGTGGGGTTGGTGGTGAAGGGTGCAACATCGCTGTGGTCGTGTTGGTTCTGTAATATCTGAGATGTGTTGACGAGATGATCGTGTTGAGTGATGTGGGCGTTGAGTGGCATGTGGTGATGTGCTAGAATTCGTTCTGTGGGTGACTGTAATTAACTGGGAAGCAACGACGGAGGAAGGGATATCTAAGAAGCGCATTTTAACGAAAAGGTGGCGGAGAAATATTTCAGATGGTAGTTATGCCGCGAATGGGAGGACAGTGCTGACGATGGCTATCGCGGTGAGAGCGATGGTCGTTCGTTAGTGTGGGTGATGCTGGGGGGGCGATGGTGTTGATGGCCAAGGCAGCGCTGCCCAAGCTGGGAGAGGCGGCTGTGGCGGGGACCACTACAACGACGTCTGGCCTCCTCGGCGCCGCGCGCTGAAAGCGAGAGGGTGGGAGGGAGGGAGGGAGGGGGGAAATGTATTTCCTTCTAAGAGCGGTTTAGTGTTTGCACGTCAAGGCCCGGCAAAAAACACAATTAAAGGACGCGCCGTACAGGAGTTAAGTAAAAAATAATCGCCTGCGCCCAGATTTACGGCGCAGACTGCTCCGCCTCCACCGCCACCCGTGCTCCCACCGCCGCGCCAGACGCCCCCACCGCCGCAACCGCCAACCACGCCGCCGTGCCACCGCCTCCACAACCCAACCGCTGCCATAGCTGCCTCCACCACTCCATCACCACCATTATCTGGACCAGTGTCGACTATGTACCTCTCCCGCCACTTTAACAGCTTATGCCACCATTGTATTGCCATCACCTGTTCTGTTGCCACTATCAATTCCAATTTTCCCACGACATTTGGATCGATTCCAATACTTCCCTATACTACTTTTAGGCGAGGAAAAGTAAAAACAAAACTTTTTTTGCCTAATATGGTTTCATGTAACATTATTAGTCCTGGAGTGGAGATGGGAGAAAATTATATTGGAAATATGATGAACAACAAATATTATTCTTGGATTATTACGAAACGAGTTTGAACAACTTTAAAATTAGGGAAGTGACCAAGAAACACGTAGCACGTAGAGAGCACGTGGAATAGCATGTAGAGAAGAGGAAATACCTTCACGCTCTATATCATTGTGAGTTAAATATGGCTCCTAACCTACATGACAGTGTCGATGTATAAATATCTATGTAGATAAGGGTAAAAAGTTGCTTGTAATATAGATCTACTTTTATTTTGCACGTTTATTTTAATTGGACGATTTGGTATTAAATATTATTGTTGATTTGTTTTCGACAATTTAAAACCACTTATTTTATGAAATTTGCCTCTAATATTTGGAAAATTTTTGAGAATGAAGAGACGTTTTGATTTGAATATTATGTGTGGGAGTCGCCTCTACCCTAACCATATCCACCACGATCATCGAACCTCTGTTTCCACAATACTTTCTGAGATATGGGCTCATCATCAATAATGCCACCATCATCACCCTACTCATAATTTCAATCACCACTATCGTCACCACCTCTCTCGCTTCCATCACCATCACCCCTACCCCTGTTATTGCCGAGCCCTGTACTTCTCGTATGAGGTTCGCCATTTCTTCGTTATCGCCACCACCGTCTTCCTGTCGTTTGCTGCCGCAGCGCATGCGTGACTTCTGGTTCCCTCTCGTCCGTGTAGTCGACTTCGGAGGCTGTTGTTGACCCAGCGACTGCCGGTCGCTGTGCACATGTCCGTCGCAGCTGAGTCTGTCGCCTGCGCGGCCGGCGTTTGGACTTGCGTGTCGCCTTCCAGCTCCTGTCTAGAACTAACTTGTTATTAAACACTATTTGCACGACAGTGGCATGCGTCCTCTGGCATTAGTTGTCCTGGCAAAATTACTGCATTCGGAAAACGCGTTTTAAGAATTTTAAATCGTTTATGAAGTACCCGTGATTATATGCACAGTTTTAATCGTTATTTCTGAAACTTAAAGAGAGAGCGTTATTTATTATGCAACTGTCTAAAAAAAGAGGGACATTTTTTCAAATTTTTATGTTTTGGTACTCAAATACCAAAATTCATTTTGAATGTCACAGATTTTCAATATGAAAATTGACGTTAAATTTCTTGAAGTTTCAATGACTTATTTTCAAGTAGATGTGCCATAAAAACTGACATAATTAAATACACACATAATTGAATGATAATGCTCTTACATTCTATGCCGCAGCCAGTGGGCAAATTTCCAAGATCTGCAGCATTAGCCAACAACGAAATGTTAGTAAACCAGCTCCAGTTGGTTGCTTTTCGCCCAGTGGGTTGCAGTGACCTGCTAAACGCGAGCGGGCGGCGCAGCGCCAGCGGCCGCGGAGTGGCTGTGACGCGGGGAGGTTCGCGACCCGGAGGCCCAAGGCCGCGCGCGTGGGTGGCGTGCCTGCTCCCGCCGCCCTCCCGCCCTCGTTGCCCTCCGCGGCCGCGGCGCCTGACGGATGCCGCGCAGTGGGCATCCTTTGGTTGCCTCCGCGAGCCAAAGGGCTGAGACAGTTATTGAGCCTCTGTGAACTCGTGCTATTTTTTATTTTAATTTTTTTTATTGTGGACGTATGGCATACAGCTTTGGGGTTGGGCCAGGAAAGTTAATGTGCGGAAAATTCAGAACAAGATATTGCGCAAAGCGGTCGATTCACCTATTTGTATGCGAATGGACCGTCTGCATCGTGACTAGAACATAAGGACAATAAAATAAGTAATTAAATACTAAGTAGTAATACAATAGCGACAATAGCTGAGTCACAAAAATATTGAGGGATCAAAAATTCTCGATTCTACTGGAAAAATAAGAAGATTAAAAAGGGAGGAAACCTACTGACCTGTAGTGTGATTTATTTCCTCAAATGAACTTTAGTGATCTAGTGACAACTGTATTACAAAATCTGTTAGTATGTATATTGTTAGATCTAATACTTGTTACGTGTATTGTAGTTGTGTTAATAAATAATTTAAAATAAATAATAATAATAATAATAATAATAATAATTATTATTATTATTATTATTATTATTATTATTACGCTCGTTAGGGCTGAATTGGAACTGCCGTTCCTTTTGAACTTCAACATTGGCTTGATCAGGAGGCTGACGCGCTACCGTGGTGAATTTGTAAACTACGCTTGCATATTTAGGGCAATTTTTCTTTTAATTTCAATATTTAACAAAAAATGTGTTTTGTGGTAGAGTTAGAGTATTATCATTGAAGTCTGTGAGAATTTCTACCTGAAAATATTTTGTAGCTGTAGATTTGTTTTCTTAGAGAAAAAGGTGTATTGTCTACAGATATACTACATATGTTTAATGCTCACCCAATATTTTTTTCTTTTATTTATCATGTATTCTTAATTTTGAATTTTATGTTTTAATTTTATTACTCTTTTTAAATTGGTGTATTATGTTATAGTATTATTATATTTTCGAGTGTGATCAGGAAGCAGAGCAAGGCCTGTGCTTCCCAAAAATATATTGTTATAATCTATTTATTTAATGTGGATGATAGTGAGTTTGAAATAGAAAAGGCACTATTGCAAGAGAGCGTGAATTGCTGAATTGATAATAAATATTGTAATTTATCACTTTTTTTTTTCTTTTCTTAATTGAGAGTCTTAGAGCAATATTTCGACACATGCCAAGTTTCAGTTGTATCTTGCAGAGCCCCAATCGTTCTTGCATCCGCCCACTAACTCGCAGAGGAGACGGAAGACTATTAGGGATAAGCAGTTTTTTCACGGCGAAGAGTTGCAGCACCCGACAACAATATCGCTCTTCTGCGCATGCGCGGTACGAGTTTCGCATCATATTGGTGCATCTGCGCATGCGCAGATGATCTAGATTCCAGTCTATTAGTGTACGCTCCGCCGGTCAAAACTCCCTAATAGAACACGCTTCCCCTACGCCTGGCGAGACAAGATTCTCTCTCAAGGTTATTCATACTGCGCTGTGTGTTGAAAGTGTGTACTAATTTTGGCCGTTGTGATAGGTGAAGGAGGCACAGTGCGTGTGTGCTGCGGGGGCGGGGGCGGCCTACGTCCGCGTCCATTAGCCGCAGCGCCAGCCCGCGCCGCCGCGCCGCGTCGTTTATTTGTTTACTCCTCCGGCTGCCATTAACGCGCGGGGGAATTTTTTTTATCTGCGTTACGGGGCTATTTCCGATTACGAAATGTCGTTGGGAGAGCTTCGAAGAACACGTTTGTGTTAGTTTATCTGCGCCTAACAAGACAAAACGTCGCTACAAATGTAGCTGATGTTCTAATGTTGAGAGGCTCTACACGACGTGGTGTGGATTACAGCGCGCGCGGGTTCATTCGGTCGCCGACAGAGGGGTCGTGATGGACCTGCGGCGCGCTGCAGGCGATGGCGGTCGCGCGGCAATAGGGCGGTCGTGCCGCCTGCAGATTGTTCTACACTCACCTGTTGTGTTCTCTCGATATCCGGATGTGATGCGTTGAAGTCACAACGTTCCAGTTGTGCAAGTGATTATTGAAAGAACCGCCACGTCTAGCGGGAGAGCGATAAACTTTCGTGATATGAAATAGATGTACATTTTTCTATGAATTACGAGCTTAATAGTGCAACAATAGTTGAATTTATCCACAATACGTTAAACTAAATAAATATGTATAAAACAATTTCGTTGCATACAATATTTTCTAGGTTCCTCTCATTCTTAAACAACGTTCAGGTTTAGTTAATAGAAATAAAATGGGATTCATCATTGTGAACAACATTTTTAGTCCCGTCGATTCTAGAATACCTCACACAAAACGCAACATGTTTCGTTCGTATGGAAATCTTTACTTTCTGAAAAAATAATTATACAATGGCTACGTCAATATAACGAACGCCTCACAGTGTATACGCGTGTACTGAAAAGCATTAAAACGACGATAAATGTTTTCTCATTAAACGTTTCGGTTTTATCTTTTGGATTTCCACGCTTTCAATGAATATTTTTTATCGAACTTATAGAATAGAATTGTGGAAAGTTGCCATATACACATCATGTTTTCTATTTTTACGGAGATTTTTGTCGCTCAACAGCAAAATACAATTTGTAAAACATAAGACAGATATGAATGAGTGCTTATGTTTCATTGTTCAGTCCTGAGAAAAACCTTCAGGTATGAATGGATCTTGATTTATTTTATTTCATTTTTTATTTAACTTTTATGTTACCATTTAATTTTGATTGTCAAGGCACCCCCTCCACATCTGAGCAAGAAAATGCATCATGAATTCAATATTTCGTTTGATTTTTCCGTTTTTAAATGTTAAAACCCTGTTTAATTGAATAATGCTGTTCGATTGTTCTGCGCTGATTATTTCTGATTTCTATTTCCATTTTCTTATAATGAGTTTTAGTTTTTAACGAGTTTAACCCTGAGTTTGAAGTTTACGTTTTCGGCTTAAACGACTCTTTCGCCAGAGGGGCAACTTCAAACGCCAGCAGCACTTGGAAAGGAAGAAGCTAAGCCTGCAAAGAGGGCTAAAGAACGAGCTCTGCGTGCGTGCACCCACGCCGCGCCTCCTTGCCCCCCCCCCTCCTCCTCCTCCGCCGCCGCCGGCGGCAGCTGGTGCGCGGGGGCGCGTGGGGGGGGCGGGGCGGGGCGGGGCGGGGCGAGGGCGGGGAGGAAGCGCCGCCCGCGGGCGGGGCGAGCGCAGCGGAGCGCGGCGGGCCAGCCCCGGAGTTTAATTGTCTGGTAATTGGCGCAGAAAGGACGGCAACGCCCCCGACGCCGTGCTACCGCCACCGCCGCCGCCAGGCCGCCGGTGCCCCCGCCGCCGCTGCTGTGCGGCTGCCGCGGGCAGTTCGCCCGTCCGCCGCCAGGCGGGGACACCGCGCCGCCGCCGGCCCTTATTAGGAGCGCCTTTGTCGCGGGCCGTGCGGAGCGGAGCGACGCGACGCGAGGCTGCGCTTAGCTGCGTCTGCGTTCTGCGCTGGCGGATCGAGTTCGGGTGCCGCCATGTTCCCATACGCTCATGGCTTTCCTACTCCTATAACTACCATGACCCACCCAGTACTACCCCTCCCCCTAGGACTCTCCTCAAAACTACCCTTTCAAAAATACTAAACGTGTTGAGAACAACCGCACATGGATCCCATTACATTCAAAATAATACTTCCATTATGGGTATACATTTTTAAAGTATTCGAACCAATAATTCTCCCTTAAAAATAGTGTCATCTTACATAAAATTGTGTGTACCTTATTGAAAATTCCAAAGTACCCGTAATGGCACTAATCTATACCTTAGTATTTAAAATAGCTGTTACTTTAGTTTTTAAAATATGTTTTCAGTATTTATGCGGTCGATGAACGTGAATCGTTGAAAATGATTGTGTGGATGTGGGGTCGGTACCATTTTCCTGTGATAATTTGTTGGTATTGAACCACTATGGTAATACCGACGAACAGGTTGGTATATTACCAAATTTACACTGATGTAAAACATTTATGAAAGTTTGATTTGTTCATTAATTTATATATGGGTATTTCATGTTATCTCTGTGTGGGTTAGAGGACACAAATTACGTCGAGGAAAGAACACACGTAAATTCAAACAATAACACATGACAAGGCGCAGGTCGCCAACGATATTCATTGTTATGAATTGTTGTGGAATTTCGATTTATATTTTGATCGTGTTTAAACCATCTGTTCTCCTTTGAGGACTCTGATTTAATCTGGGTCTAATCATTTTAGTAAAATTTAAATGCAAGTTAGAAAAAAAATATCAGTTTCGAAATGTTACGGTAGAGATATCAGAAATGTGTGTCATTATTGGGATCCAATGGACTCATGTCAGAACAATATTAGTGCTGGTTATTTTACATCGGCCACTTTATTCGTGGGAACTTTTCATGGGAATCTGACAAATGCAATTTGGGAGAACGATATGAAGGGTTGAGGCAGTGAAAAGATAAGCCACATCAGCCACAGCAAGCCTCCCCTCCATTTGTACATGTTAGTATCTCCATTTTGCTCGAAGTGTGTCTCATCGTGTTGCTCCCCTAAGCACTTTACTTAAATATGAACAAGACATAACAATATATACCACCAACACCTTACACCAACATCGATATATTAACTTTTAAAAATGGGGGGTGTGTGTTGTGGCTGATGGAGCTTATCTTGTCGCTTCTCCAAGCCCTTTACAAATATGAACAAGCCGAAGAAGTCACACTTTCACCAACATCAATATATTAATATTTACAAATAGCAGGGGTTTTGCTGTGGCTGGTTCGGCTTATCTTGTTACTGCCCCAAGCCATTCATGCCGAACAGCATTCATCGAATTCCCACGAAAAGTTTCAATCTGAAAGGTCAGAACATTGAGCAGATAGACATAATGACTAATATTGTATTTTACCGTGTTACTTCCTCTCGTTACGTACTACTTCAAGCTTTCCGCATTAGGAAGAGCATGGAAAATGCTGTATTAAAAAAAATGTCATCGACTGAATAGACATCTCGTGAATCGCGTCGCTTTGATGGTTGGAACAAAACGTCCGTCCATGGGCCGCCTCCCGGCGCAGCGCGTGAGGTGCGTGCGCCCACAGGGAAGCGGGTCGCTTCGCTCTTGTAGCACGCGGCGCGCCGTGCCGCTTTGTCGGGCCGGACGAGTCGTTACCGCCTGCTGCGTTTACGGGACGGCGGCTTGCGTAATTGCACTCTAAACGGATGGCCCCTCGTTGACCCGTCGAAGAAGGAGAAACGTTTTGTATCGAATAATAAGTGGTAAAGAGCTGTCATTTCCAAGAGCGTCCGTCCCTCTCCTTCCTTCTGCCCTCGACCCAGTGTCCGAGATAATTTACCGTGTCTCGGAGGGGGGGGGGGCGATGCAGTTCGGTGGTAGTCTGTGATGCGGCTTAAAAGTGTTTAACTTATTTAATGAAAGACTTTTTATTGGGGAATTTTTTCCCGCGCTTCAGATATTTCTGAAAGAGTATTTTGAAGCGGGAGTAACACAAGGGTATGGTTAACAAGTCTGTTAAACCAGTGTGTGCCTCTGTGCGTAAATAACCATAGTCTATGTCTACGCGTAAACAACGCGTAGACAACGTACACTGCGTAGACAGAGGTAATCTATGTAGACAATCTATCTTTTTTGTAAGGCAGGGGCGAATCTGTGAGAGCCAGGCTCCGTCCCCAAAGACAACATTTATTGATAATAATTAAATATTAATAAATCAGGTATAATTATTATACTCAATTTATCGAAAGTAATACTACTTAATTGTATAATATCCAAAAGAGTTCTACCATCACGAATAAACTTTTTTTTTAAATTTCAATTAAACATTGTTTTGCTTCAAAAATAGTTATGGTGCTGGGACAGTCATGACTGGAATTGCCTTCCTCTTCTGTGAAATACTTGTCGGGTCCGTCCCTCTTGTGGGGGGCAATGAGGTGGGCGACATGATCAGGGATTAGCTCAATATTTCTGCGCGCCGAGTTGGTGACACTGCACTTCGAAGGAACGAGTAGAATGCAGAGTGGTCTGAAGTGCAAGTTGAAACAAGTTCCTACTGCTTATGGGGGAGTGTGGAGAGGTTGTGATTTCTTCACCAGGAGTGATCTATTTTGTTTGACTTATTCATTCGAAAACATTTTTAATATTATATTTCAACATATTTCTACTATTGCTACTAATTATAACCTTTTTTGTTGTTTGATGTGGAAAAATAAGTAGTCTCTGCAGATTTCTTTGTCTACGTTGTTTATACATAAATAGAGTCATGTGGACTACTCGTACATGTAGATTAAGTGTAGAAAACACGCGTAGACGTAACATTATATCCTACTGCACAACTCTGACTCAAACATTGATGATCTCTCATTTAACTGAATGGTTGCAATTATATGTTTTCCTTAGGAGTTTATCTCCCTTTTTAGAGCCCGTTCCTAGTGCAAACTGAAATCGAAGAATTTTGAATTGCCACATATGTATTGATACGTATTTTTTAGGAAAATACAGATTGTGTTAGAAATTCCACATACTTTATTATTTGAATATTTTATCCGTGGTGAATGTAGTAATTTCGCAGAAAATAAAAATTGTATTGCAAAATTGTAATATCCTTCCATTTCCACAGGTTCTACTTGTACTCTCATAGTGAAGCTGCGAGCGCAATTATGTACTTCACTTTATGTCTGCCAAACTTGTACAAACTTTTTGTAACGTACATTTATTAATTTTCTTCCGTACAAATATGTATTTGTGGAACTGAATCAAAATGCGTGATGCTAAATGCTGATGATTGATGCTGAATCAAATTGATGCGAAAATATAATTCCAGTATGACATAACCGTCGAACAGATACACCAGGCAACATTCTTCTTAGAGAGTATTTCATAGAAATACTTATGCCAACTTCAAACAAATATAGTTCTCGAGTTAGCTGAAATGCGACGTGTAGATCGCGAAGGGCATGCAGTTCCATGTGACTGCATATTACACCTTTCCTGCACCTTTAATGTAAGCAATTTGTGGGTTTTCATTTCAACATGTCAGCATCTTGTGCATATGCAACGAAGGGTAATATAAGGCCGATGTCAGTATTTTATCGGCATTTTATCGCAAGACATTGCGATGCTGTGTTTGCAGCCGCCGATCGCCGACCGCGTCCGCCTCCAATGACGAATGGCGCCGCCGAAGTGACGCATCGCCGGCCGTCGCTTCGCGTCGGAGCGAGAGGCGATCGCTCGTTCGACCGCGCCCAATCGATTTGCGCGCGCCCGCGTCCGCCCTCGCCCTCGCCCTCACGCATGCCTCCTTGGCGTTCGCCGGCGCGGCGGACGGACCTCAGAACCCGGTAGACGTGTTTGCAAATGGGTCCGCGACGGAATGCACGCAAATAGCCGGCAGCCCTCTCTGTTTGTTCTTTCTTTTAATTGCTACGGGCTCTCTTCCATCGCTTTACTTCCCTTTTCCTTCTCCCTCTCTTCTTTTCTTGGCCCGCTCCGTGTCTGAATCTATGTCTTTCTGCGCCTCTCTCGCCTCCTTTTCGCTGCATCTCTTTCCGTTTATTTCTCTCTGAATTTCTTTCCCCTCTCCCTCCCTGCATATCGCTCCTCTCCCTTTTTCTCTCATGCCTTTTTTCTGCCTTTCATTTACAGACTTTCTCTCAACCTCTCGTATTCTCTCACGACTCTTCGTTCTTTCAACCTTCTTACCCTCTTACTTTGTCTTTCGCTCTTTCTTTCTCTCCCTATAACATTATCCTCTGTTTTTCCCTCTCGTGTTCGGACACACAAGGAGCTAAAGATTAAGTAAGAGCTGAAGTTAAAGAAGGTACAACTTCGCGAATGTTAAATGCTTATCTTTTATAAATGCGATACTTTCGTGTCCATGTACTATTATTAAAATTAACGGAATCGTTGGCATTTACGACTTTCACGTATTATTAGCTTTTAATTATTGTGTTGTGTACTGTTAAACTGGGTGTGTTCTTTTCTCACGAACTAGCAACAACTCCATTTATGGAAGATTGATCATGGTTTACTTCCCATTGATTTCTTCACATATTCCGTACCAATATTTTGATAATGAAGCAATACCTGAATTATCCTACTGAATCTCAAAACACGAATGCGGACGACTAGAACAACAGAAAATTTATTTTCACTAGAATGTTCGCTTGTGGTGGAGCTAGATTTAGATTTTTCTCCTCGCAGAACCATTGAGGAAATAAAATAAAATTTGCAAATCTTTCTTGAACACACGTAATGAACTAACCAATTTAGCAGGCCAATGGCAGCGCTTGTCTACGATCTTGTGGCAGTGTTTGTCATCAACATTTAAACATAAATTTGTATATTTTATGGTGTGTCTCATTTAAGTTTAACGTTTAAATGAGAGAACATCTTGTGAGAAATGTTTTGATTATACTGGGACAGAAATTGGTAGATACTCTTATTTTTGTTTCAGAAATACGCGTAAATAATATTTCTTGAAATAAGCGTAAATTCAGAGGCAAATTATATTTTTACATGTTTCGTCTTGTTTGGGCCTTTCGGCTCCATCTTCAGGGCTGTGGCGATGGCGTCGGCGGTGTTTTGGGAGAGCGACCGGCCGGTCCCGCGTTCTCGCCCCTGTCTCCAGATGCGGTGATTTATAGAGCGTGGTGTGCGTCTGAATTTGGTTTGCATGTGTACACAAATTATTTAAATTCGACCGGCCCGTGTGTCGACATGACGGATTTCTTGGCTTCGGTCGCGCGTGGTCCCTGCCTCGCCGCCGCCCCGCCCCCTTGCTTCGCTCTGCTCCGCGCCCCCCGCCCCGCTCGCGAGCGTGCTACGCTCCATCGATATGGAACACGCTGCCGAGGAGTTCGACACGGTCTCTCCACTTCGCTCCGTGGCCCGCCAGTTCTTTCATGCGTGTTAGGGCGCATTCCGTTCGTCTCACGAAATGCAGTTGGATATGGTTCCATACCTTTTATGAATAATATATGTTTTACGTGTTCGTCTGTGTTAATTTATTGCGTCTGGTAATTGTCACGAGTAGATTACAGCTTTTGTCATTATTGACTGAGATGTTTAAAAATTTATTATTTAGTTATTACATTCCACCATTTGAAATTCAAATACAATATAGACGTGTTTATTTTTGGAATAGGTGTAATATTCTTCCTCAATTTTGTTGGGCATGTTGAGGTTGAAACCAGTGTTGGGAAGGACAATCGAAATGAGGATGTATGTTCCTATTTTCCCTAAGAAATTTTCTTTGGTGTCTTTTTTCTCTGCTTCTTGCGGTCTTTCATGCATAGATATATTTTCAATTTTTTAAAGAATCATCTAACCACCGTCCTCATCATGTAAAGTTTCAAACCATCCTAGTTTAATATACAACTGGCATTCATAATTTTCGGTCCTTTTACGTTGAAACAATTTGAAGTATTTACCGATAGCTCCAGTCTCAATGAACGTTCGTGTCTGCTTTAGAGTTTTTCGATAAACAGATATTGATCGATAATCCGTGCGTTCCGCGAGTTGTATCTTCATTAATATTCAGTCCGTCGATGTGACTGGATATTGACATTCCTGGCGATGTGATTAGTTGATGCCAACTTTATTTTGTTGAGCCTGCGTGCAGAATTTTCTCTATCGTCGGTATCCGACCACCCGCTGCCTTTCCGTCAAAATTCAAATTAGCTCTCGTGTGTAAAAGCGTTTTGTGCTTAAGGTTAGTTAGGTATGCAGGTGTTAGTGGAATTCTGATACGTTGGCGTATGGTGTTTATGATGAAAGTTCGAGTATCCATGAACGATAGAACAGATGCTTCTACAAAACAAAATTCTTGCGTGAGTTAATAACTTGCGAAGAGTCCGTTGCAAATATGCGAAGATTATCCAATAAATTAAAATAGCTGAAGACTGAGAAATTTCTTTTATCTAGGAGTTTTAATGGAGTGTACACAAAGCTGGGACGAAGTTTCAGGTTTTTATGTACGAAAAATATCAACTTGTTACAATTTAGATACGAGTTATTTAGAGTTAGATTATACTTTTATTCTTCAATGCGACCTATGAGTGGAACATTATCGATTTGCGGTAAAAAAGTTAAAACACTCACTTTAAAGATTTCAAGTTTCAGCAGTATTGTAAGGTTGCCACAATTACTATTTATATATCCACCTCCATCGTGATGCACACAAAGCGTCCTAGAACATAGCACTCAACAGTAATTGTAGCTTTCATTAAGGCTTATCTTTTGTGAAGTTGCGTATCTGAATCTCCGCTGCCGGACACCGTGAAGCAAAAGAAGTGTGTTATTATTAGATTTTGTACGTATGCGTTTGAATGCATGTTTGAATATATTCCACTCGACAGATAGAATGCCCCCTAAGATTTCGATACGCCAGGTATCGTTGGTCGATTGACCTTCTAAGACCCAATAAGCAAATAAGGTAAAGTAATAAATCTCAACAACAAACAGAAAGGCTCAAAATAAACATTCTGTCCCGGATCTATCAGTAGCTTAGCACATACACAAAAGCCATCTCCGCCACTCGCGACGGGGAGGTGTCGCGTTTCAGGGGGCGGGCGGGCTGCGGGCGCCGGGCCGCTGAATGCGCTTCGTGGCGTATGCGAAATGGGCGCGCGGTCGCACGGGGCGCTCCCGAGTAACCGGAGCCGCTGGCCGCCGCGGCCGCGCCTTCCACAACGCGCGTCTGCGTTGCAAATAGCCCTTCGCCGACACGTCGCCTTCGCCCCGGCGCGGCCGCCTAGGCAGGAGTTCACTCGCAAACCGATTTCGCTTCGGGATAAAACTTGTGTCGCGCAATAGAATGGGCGTGCATTTGCTATGTATTATGCTTTTAAAATCTTGGGCGTGCTTGTTGTTAGTAACTCATGAAGGATTCGGATAACCTTTACGAAAATGATTTCGAATCATAAGAAAGTCAACGTTTCAGATCAAATCTGGTGCGTAATATTGACATCAAAGAGGGGCCATATTCGTTAAAATATTGTATATCCTATTCCGTAGGCAACGCAAGGAAATGCATCACAAAAATTATATTTTTGTGACTTTCATAGTTTGCGATCGAAATCTTCAATTATTTACACAGAAAACAAGCGCCAACACTTCGACATCAGAGTCAGCTTATTGTTTTTTTTATGAATATAGTATTGGTATGTTTTGCAATCGAATATAAAATTGAGAAAACGTTTGTGGTACGAACATATACGAATATACACGTACGAATTAATAATTTAATTTATGGCATTTATAAACGAAGCTTACATAGGATTTTTATATGAATCCTTTACTAACATCCTTTCCAGAGTCATGAATTACCCCTTCTCGAGACATCCAACCATACTGACAAAGAGGCCAATACCCTATAATGCACCGCTGAATATTCTTCTGTCATGCACTTGCCGCCCTCTCCCTAAATAAGAATGATGAGAACGTGTGATCCCTCCCTACTACCTTGCTGTTCAGAGGAGCTCTTCGATTACTGCTAATGCTATGAACATTCGTGGAGTTTGATTTTCAGCCTAATGAAATTTAGATCAGGTTCGAAAGATCATTAGCTATTTTTTATAGTTTCGTTTAAGTAATTGGCCATACACTCACATGGTAATAGCTGAAGGTAAATAACCTTTATTAGCCTACTCATAAATCACTGTCAGATGCACAGAGATTCGAAGGATGATATTAACTTTATACCATACGACGAACGAAGCTTCCTTTAGCCATGTGGATATTATATTTAAACATGGGAGGGGCCTCATCACCGAAATCGAAAGCTTGACTTACTCCGTAGATTTTTTAAAGGTATACATACATTTCTTTACTGTGCCTGTACAGTATTTCGATTTCAAATTTGTGTATTATTTACTTTTAAATGAATATTCAAAGTCATCAGTTCTTTCATTTTTCTTTGTCAAATTTTCTGCTCATATTGGAGAATGAGATAATTTGTAAATAAATACGCGTTTTAATTCAGTATATTGAATTTTATATGCACTTATGTTATCAACATTCACTGTTATCGTCACTTAATTTTGTCATCGACCCGACACAATAGAAGTAATAAGTTTTACTAATTTTATTGTCCTTGTATGATGTTTTCTCGATGCTTTGCTTAATCGAAGGAATATCATTGATTATCCATTACACATATACTGAATTTGAAATTTCTACATAAGTGGTACCTAAAAGCAAAGATTACAAATATCTCGTATGTGTATAAAAATATGGAATGTAAATTAAAATTACAGGACACATGGGCAAACGTATTCAGACCTATAGTGGCTAAGGAGTGAGGGTATCTATGTCTCCATAATTATTAAAAAACGTACTTTTTAATTACTTTATAATAATAATAATTATAATGCGCATATCAAGTAATATGGTTTATATGCACCTTGCATTATTTATTTAAGAGAAAGCAACAAATTAATTTATTTAGTTAAAATTGTTAGTACGGCTACCAACTGTTCCATTATAGTACATATATTTTTTAAGGCAGTGGCACCTGATTTTTTTCAGTAGTGATAAAGATATGTTATTAATAATATTGTGAAAATGAATTGGTTAGAATGTGAGGAAGTGTAAACATCTTGAAGTGTACGGTTAACCTATTTTACCCGTAACACATTCCGGATGGTTCGACCAGATTCGGCTGGACGTCCTGCGTGGTAGAGGCGAGTGCTCAGCCCCCTGCGCCACGCGTTGCGCCCTTCCCACATTCTTGCGCTCGCCATCGCCTCATCCGTCGTCACCGTAGCCATCGGCCGCAGACTCCGCCTACACCGCCTCCGCCAACGCCGCCAGCGCCGCCGACACCGGCCCTTCCATTACGCGCGCATGCGCACCACCTCATTAGCGGCCTCCGGAGGCAGCGGCAGCTGCTGCCGCTTCTTTCTCTTTTTGGTCGTCGCCTTTGTTTATAAAGCGACGGCGGCGGCGGTGACTGCGGCAGCGGCAGCCACGGCGGCGGCGGCGGTCAGCGACGCGAGTTTATATATTAATTACTGACCTCGCCCAGGTACGCAGCAAGACAAAGGACCGTCGCTGCGCCTGCCCGCCTGCCTGCCGCGGCGTGAGGTGAGGCGCGGGAAAATGGAGGAGGAGTGGTAGAGCACCCGGCTCCGGCTCCGGCTGGCGCGTTGGAAAGAAGACGGCGAAGTCGCGGAGGAAAGGAGAGGCGGAAAGCGGAGGAGGAGCACGCAGGCGAGGATGCGGACAATTAGGACTCGTGGAAAAGAATGGAAAGGATACAAGCGACCGAAGTGTTGGAGAGGGGAAATTAGAAATTAATGCAGATGACAGTGAGGAAGAGGAATTGTACGAGGGAGGATTTATTATGCCCCACAAGTGTGAATAAAGGCGAAAAGTGTTTCTCGTGGGGAGAATTGAATGGGAAACGAGGATGCGAAAAGTGTAGGGGAGGGGGAAGGGGTAGTTCGAGTTTGCAACCTACAAGGCGAGGTCTTCTGTGAAGTTCAGAAGACACCGGAATGGAAACCGGCTCGATATGAGGTTTTTACCTTCTTTTTTTTTTTAAAGGAGCCCTGGTAACTTCACACGGAGGAGGGGAAAAGTTTCTCGCGGGAAGCCCCTCGAAGAATCTTTTCGGAAAAAACTTATTAATTTTCTATGCATTAGCAAAGTTGCGCCAGCGTACATTCAAATTAAAAAGAGAACTTTGCCCCGCCACTGCCGCCCGCCCGCCCGCCGTCCCTTTCGGCGTGGGAGGGCAGGGCGATAAAGTGCGCACATGAGCTCCCAGAAGAGTTTGGATGCAGTGTGCATTAGTGTGTAGGATGGCTGAAACTCGGGTGCAGTTTGCTCTTCACTTTCGATGAA
This sequence comes from Gryllus longicercus, assembly GCA_038098605.1. Lineage (NCBI taxonomy): Eukaryota > Metazoa > Arthropoda > Insecta > Orthoptera > Gryllidae > Gryllus > Gryllus longicercus. Next base: position 3,673,548 of record JAZDUA010000022.1, read on the forward strand.
ATGAGGTGGTTGTAAAATCTACTCCTCCTTTTCAAGTAGAGTGTTTTGGTTACCTTATGAACTAGGAACGGGTTAGGAACTAACTGGAAATCCATTTCGTAAGTAGTTTTGAGGTTGTTATCCTTGAGTGCACTTTTACACAAATTCGTTTTTGATATTTTTACCAGATTCTCTTCGATCGCTGAACCTTCCAAACTTGTTTCAGATTCCTGTAATTGGTCAACGATTAGTCCGATATTATAAAATTCCTGAAGTATTTTTCAAGCTGGTAATTGCCACTTCAGCAATTGCTGGGTGCGGACAGCTCATACTTGTCATCGTACAGTACTTTGAAACTCTATATCAAAGGAGTCAGTGCTTTCAGTGGGCCCACGCCTTCTTCACAATGTCTGCCCACACAACGTTTTTCAGGCTACGTTCAATAACAACTCACTTTCTCTGTCTTCCTATACTTTACTTGGCCACGATGCTGTCGTAAATATTGCTTTTCCCATAGCTGTCTCTCCAACTAGGAGTTCCATTCAAAAATACCCGTAAATACTCGTCTACCGTCAGTTGACGGCGCGAGCTTTCGACAGTCCGAGATACAAAAGTCCTGTGTTGTATTCACTTGTATTTTTAGTTTCCTCTTGCGTGCACCATTAACCGTACTTATTATCCTTAGATTTGTTGTGTATTATTTTCGAGATACTGTCAGATCATATAACAATGTTGTTTGAGAATCATACAGTGTCAGTTATTACATACGTTACAAAACATTACATACGTTATAAAATTAGTGTATGTGTTTTTAAATCTGTTAGTGCTGGTTTTATCAGATACATCAGGCTACTTACGTAACCATCAAAAATAGATTCAACTCAGGAAGTGAAATAACTTTATTCTGGAGAATTGCATACTCCTCTATTCTTCCGTAGTTCTCTGAATAATATTTCGTAATACGAGGTCAGCGGAAGTTATTACTGTAAATGTGAGTAGTTAACCTTCATTCAGAATTGGATTATAGCTCGAAGGGAAAACCTCATAAAAATGTCATAGCTGCAGTAACGTGTATGGAATGAACTAGTTCCTTACAACGTAGATACGAGTAACTGTTTCATATTTTATCTTTGCTATTGTTACCGAAGTTGCGCTTGTATTTGTCTGTTGCAAATAAAGTGTTTCAAATTTCTGTTTTGTTTTGTTTCCAAAGTTGCGCTTGTGGTTATCAGTTGTAAATACAGCGTTGATAAGTGATTTTAAAAATTGTGATAGCGCATTTTCAAGCTTAAAATAACCTGTTCATTCGTGCCGGAACGCGCGCGCCGACTGCCGTAGTGCATTAATGGAAAAGTTCTAGAGCTGTGTCTAAAACACGACGGGGTAATTACGCAAATTACAGCCAGCACACGTTGCCGCTCGAACTAATTCTCATTTCGGCCGCAGCCACGAGCGTGTGCTTAGCGCGCCGCGTCTAGCCTAGATTATGAAACGGCCCACGCGGCTCAGCGCTTTGCCCCGCGCGCGCCGCCCGCGTAACAGTTTATTATCGCCTTAGCGTCTTAGCGCGGCTGTCACTTGCGGCCGGTAATGCACGGCGGGCGCGCTGGCGGGCGTTGGCGCGGGCGTGGGCGTGGGCGCGAGGTGTGGACGCGTGTCGCAACGGAACAAGGGACACGGCCGCGCGAGCCGGAAGTGCCAGCGGAGGGCGGGGCCTGCTCCGCCCCGCTCCGCGCCGACCGCCGACCGGCCGCGGGCGAGGGGCGGCGGCGACAGCGGCGGTGCGCGCTGCGGTGGCGGTGGCGAAGGAGGAGGCAGAGGCAGAGGCACAGGCAGAGGCAGAGGCAGAGGCAGAGGCGGAGGCGGAGGCGGAGGCGGAGGCGGAGGCGGAGGCGGAGGCGGAGGCGGAGGCGGAGGCGGAGGCGGAGGCGGAGGCAGAGGCAGAGGCAGAGGCAGAGGCAGAGGCAGAGGCAGAGGCAGAGGCAGAGGCAGAGGCAGAGGCAGAGGCAGAGGCAGAGGCAGAGGCAGAGGCAGAGGCAGAGGCAGAGGCAGAGGCAGAGGCAGAGGCAGAGGCAGAGGCAGAGGCAGAGGCGGAGGCGGAGGCGGAGGCGGAGGCGGAGGCGGAGGCGGAGGCGGAGGCGGAGGCGGAGGCGGAGGCGGAGGCGGAGGCGGAGGCGGAGGCGGAGGCGGAGGCGGAGGCGGAGGCGGAGGCGGAGGCGGAGGCGGAGGCGGAGGCGGAGGCGGAGGCGGAGGCGGAGGCGGAGGCGGAGGCGGAGGCGGAGGCGGAGGCGGAGGCGGAGGCGGAGGCGGAGGCGGAGGCGGAGGCGGAGGCGGAGGCGGAGGCGGAGGCGGAGGCGGAGGCGGAGGCGGAGGCGGAGGCGGAGGCGGGGGCGGAGGCGGAGGCGGAGGCGGAGGCGAAGGCGAAGGCGAAGGCGAAGGTGAAGGTGAAGGCGGAGGCGAAGGCGAAGGCGAAGGCAATGTATATCGAGTCGGCGAAAAGGCGTACAGATGGCAATTGCTGTCGCAACGGCGAAGGTGGTGCCCGTGGTTGCAGTAGAGGTGTCCGGAAAGGTTTTTTTTTTTAGTGCAGCTGAAATGCCCACTCTTATCAGCGCTATTTTAAAGCGGTGAAAGTCTTCCCGATGGATTGCCCTTTGGCAAGGTGGTAACATACTTGGCGAAACATTACATTAAGAATTTTCCTCATTCCAATTTTCATCTGCAGAAAATGAAGCATGTTTCGAAGTGTACATTTTTTTTTCGGAGGTGGCTTCAATAAAAGTTACTAGAATATGATGATTTTAGATATTCTGTACTTCGCTGTTCTCAAAACTTTAATAGGAACCATTGTACGTCATAAGAACGTCGAAAAATGTGCTGGCTACTCGTATGCTTAAATAGTAATTGAATGTATAAGGATTTTCTGTTAAACAAATAAATTCCCCTGAAGAACCCTAGGGCGTTAAGAGTACCTGTTTAAAAAATAACAAATGAGTGTGATGGCGTTGGCGAAATAACAAAAGAAGTGTGTAGGTGATCGCGTTGGCGAGGAAGGTGGGTTTTGGTTCGTCATCGTTTTGTCGGTAGTGTCGGAGCGGCGGTGTCAACAGCGGCGGCTGCGGTGCTGGTGGCAGTGTGGGTGATCGCGTTGGCGTCGGCGTTGACCTCGGCTCCCAGGCGGAGCTTTCTCTGGGAGTCGCGCCTCGCGGCGACGACGGCGGTGGTGGCGGCGGCGGCCTCGAGCGCGGCACGCGGTGCCGCAGGCGAGACACTCCACACCCACACATGCGCGCGCGCGCGCGCGCACACACACACACACACACATGCGCGCGCGCGCACACACAGGGGTCGGAGTGGGCGTTCGGCTCGTCTGAGCGGCGGCTCTTCGCTCTTGTGGGTTGCTCTAATTACCAAAAGGAATACCGCAGCAACCAGCGCTCCTTCATGGATCCTCATCTTCTTATGCCGTATCTCTGTAAGGAGTTGGTCACTATGTTCAGATAACTGAATTATTTTGATTCGTTTTTGAAAAATGTTAAAAATTGGGTGTTAAAATGAAATAATATAAGGTATGAATTCTGCTCGATTATATGTGAATCAATTGTGAATAGTGTTAATTTCTGTTCTCCTTTTTTCTAGGTCAGTGCAGTGCATGAGGTACTGATGCTTGACAGCAGTTACTTTCCTATGTTGTCATCAAAGGTAACTAGCAAGATAATACTGGTATTTTGTTTTGAAATTTCGTAATAATTGATTACGCAACTCGTCTCGATTTTTAAGTTTTATTTACAAAATCATCACGCTGTGTATTTCTTCGGTAATTAATATTTAGATCACTCCTGACGTCATTATGCTTCTGCTCATGCGTTATGCCATAAGTTGGAATTTCAACTGGTTGTTGGTGCGGCTGCTTTTTCCAGACATACGTTCTTGACCTGTCGTCTCTTAAAAAACAATAGGTGTGAATTGCCGACAATAGGCTGCAAATAAATACCGGTGTCCGAGGCAGTGGAGAGTAGAACGCGACTGTAACTCCGCGCGGCCCCGCCCTGCGCGACGGCGCAGCTGTGGCGAAGGCGGAGGCATGGGGTGGAGGCGGAGGCAGGGGCGGGAGCGGAGGCAGAGGTGGAGTCGGAGGAGGAGGCGGAGTCGGAGGAGGAGGCGGAGATGAAGAAGGAGACGGGAACGGAGGCGAGGACGAGTGCGGGGGCGTGGTCGGGAGTGGAGGCGGAGGCGGAGATGGAGGTGGAGGCGGAGGCGGGGACGGAGGTGAAGGCGAAGGCGGAGGCGGAGGCGGCGGCGGCGGCGGCGGTGGTGTGGCGGTGGCGGCGACAGGGCGCTCCTGCCAGAGTAATGTGTGTTGCCGCCCGTCCCAGCGAGCGGAGCGCTGCGCAACCCTCGATGAACGGCACAATGCCCGATTCCATTTTTACGCGTACGCCACGCGGGAGCTCGTTCGCGCCTCGTGGCGTCCTGCGTTGCAACAATGCATTGCTGTCGCCGACCCTTGCCGTCCCCGCCCTAGTCTGCCCCAGCTGCGTCAACCATCTCGTCCCCTTCCATCTCTAACCTCGTTTGTCTCCAGCACCGTCCCTGTTACTGATATGTCGATGTTACCGTCTCGATCTCTAGTGCTTTTTGGATGTCTGCGGTCTACTATAATACAAACTCAAACTTTCCGGTGCAATAGCAAACATTTACGAGTTCTCATATTCCTTTTGCTATTTACCACGTGCTGTTATTTTTTCAGGTTCATTGCTATTTACCACGCTGATTTCAATTGCTTCTTCTTGTGTGTATCCTTTTAACTTGTATTACTATTCTGGTGATTGTTCTTTGCCTCCTTAAATTTTCCATCGCTTTCTCTTTGATCTGCATTCCAAGTACGTAACTTCTAACTTTTGTGCCGGTGGTCATATTTCTTTTACCCGTTCACGTAACTTCTATCCGCGTGACTCGCGTTGTTACCTGTCGTCGACTAAGATAATTTTCAACTGCCCTCCTCCCCTCAGAACAAGAACAATTTCCCTTTTTAAATTATTTATTGAAATTCTATCACACCGTATTGATACACATCTGAAAGGTAAGACCAATAATTTTATTTCTTTCGTACAAATCAACTTTCTACGTCTCAGTCGTAGTTATTTTCTCACTTCGCCGATTCAAATACGAACGTTCCACGGGCTGTTTTGTCACATTTATTGCTACGATATTTATAGAGGTGACGTCACTTCTGCATTTATATTTGTATTACGTCTGCTCTGTAACCGTCCGTGACTCCAATGGAATTCGCAGCCCTGCGTGAGCAGTCGTCATTCTGCAACGGACATCACCGCAAAATCAGCAACACAACAATGTCACCTAAGACCCCATCAACACAAAACGGATCCCAAATTCTCTACTTCCTCATACGACACTTCACCACGTTCACATCTACCATCACCACCACCACCACTGTCATCATTATCATCATCACTACGCCATTATTAACTTTGAATAAATCTGAAACGACCATCGCCACTTCCGTTATCATCTACGCAACTAAACTTGTTTCAATTTCCACGTCATTATCACGACCTACATCATCTTACACCTTTACCCCCGTTGGACCTTGCTCCACTTCAACATATTTTCTTCAAAATTCTTCACCATTAGCATCAGCACTGCTTCACCACCTTCTGTCACTTGCGGCAACTTGCCCGTTTCCCTTTCCCGCTGCGGCTACCGGTCGCCGCCTCTGTGGCAACCGTCCCCTGCGACACGCGACGCGCGCACGACCGTCCCCTCCCCCCCCCGGCCACCGCCGCCACCGCCACCGCCGCCACCGCCGCCGCCGCCGACAGCCGACTCTCGCAAGAACCTCGCGCGCGGCCGTAATATTAATCACGTGTAACGAGAATTTAATCGCCGATTGAAAACGGGAGCCGGACAGGGCAGGGCGAGGCGGCAGGGTTGCCGGCGAGCAAAGCCAGCCAGCCAGCCAGCCAGGCAGGCTGGCAGCGGAGCAGGCGCGCGGCGCACGCGCGTCGCGAAGAGAAACGGCCTAATAGACCGCGAAACGCCTCGCGGTGCTTTACGAGCGTCGGCGCCCCGTAAGTCCCGCGCCGCTCCGCGCGCCGCCTCGCGCCGCCTCGCGCACTGGGCCCGAACGCAGGGGGGCGCAAATTAGAAGCCTCTCTACGAAATGTGCGAAGGAGAGATGGTTTTTACGCCATTTATACAAACCATCAGCACACATCAGTAAGTGTGCTGCAGATAGAGAAATACATCCAGACCTGCACCGAACGTATTGAAGACGAAACAAGTGGAGGTCCTCAGATTATTGTGAGGCACGCAGGTGCAAGTGCAACCTGCAATGTGCGGTACTCTTTAACACGTGCTACTATTGTACATAGCTAGAAAACAATCAATCTCTCCTAGACTCTTAAACTCTCGTTTTCGTGGATCCCTTCTTATGCCATTAATATTTATACAAGGTATCCCGACTTCGAAGTATGGATTGATAGAACCGATCCAAGATGAGCTCTACAATTTTAATTTTTAAAACAGAATGCTTGTACGGATCTACATATTGTTAATAAAATAGATAGCGACTGCCATAGCGTCTGTGGTTGTCACTTCGCAAGTGGAGCTTGTAGACTGCGAGCCGAGTTCGAGTCCCGACGCTGACTGGATTTTCGACATCAGCTAAGTGTCTGAGTCGAAGCAGATATTTGTCCGTACGAGAAGTTGTACCAGAGGAAGGATTTTCTCGACCAAGTATTGCTGTGAACCAAGCGCGAGTCAAATTTGATTCAGTAAATATGAACGGTTTTAGAGGTAAACAAAGTCTATATTCGTCGAATTTTGTTTGGTTTTTATTTAGATGTTTTGGACGGTGTTTAATTTTGTGGTCCAAATCAACTAAACATGTATAGTGTGCTGTTGTTGAAGTTTCTGTCCACTGTACCGGCCGGCGATTTGCGAGGGCAGCTGGAGCTCGGTGGCGGCGCCGGGAAGCTTTTTATCTGGGAATTTTCACGAGATAATCGCCCGTATTGATCGGAGCACCTGCCCTTAAATGTTGGTTTTCTTTTCTTCCGGTTGTGTGCCCCGTGTATGCTCGCTGCATTTTGCATATTCATGCCGTAAAGCACTTAAATGTGTATAACAAATGATATGTTAATGTGCGCCAGTCGTAAGTGAATGGGCGATTGGCTTCATAGAACTCCAGAACGCTCGCAAAACCCCGTCGCCTGTCTTCCAGTGCAGCTTCATTTGAATATACATCCAGCGATGCGAGCGTGATTAATTCACCGGGGCTTGTAGTCCATGTACAAAACGATATTGTTTAGATACGTTCTTATCAAAATAGATCTACATTATTCATAAGTATACGGGCATTAAGATTACATTGGCTATGAAATGATCACATTATTCGAAGATCTCCCAAATTTCTGGGAGATATTTTGTAATAATTTAATCAGTAATAATGAATGGATTTTCTTCATGTGAAACATGCCGAACAGGTGGCCACACATCGAAGGTTGCTGAACTTTCTGACGTGCATGAGATATTTATCATGAGATATTTTTAAAAGCCAGACTTGTCATGTGTGGTTGCTGAAAGAATGCAGTGTACGTAATTTTTTAAATATGACCAGTTCTTTGCATTTCGGGATATTGCCTACTTTTCCATAAAAATCTTTGAAAAAATGGCAGCGAGTCGTTGTAACTGGCGATTTTCTCTGACCCAGTTATTATTATTATTATTATTATTATTATTATTATTATTATTATTATTATTATTATTATTATTATTATTATTATTATGTCGTTTTTATTATCATACTATTAATGTTATTCTGGAAAAAGACACATTCTAACAGCAAGGTTGAGTTGATAATTTGTTTAGAAGAACCTTTCCAATGCTTCGAAAAAAAAAAAAATACCTAGTGCATTTTTTCGATCTCCGAGTGACAACTTCTGCTTTGCTCAATTTCATTGCACTTCACTGTGTTTATTCTGCGATGCCATCTCATTTCCATTTCATTTTGTGCTTTTAATAAATGAATTTTAACTTCTCTAATCCACGCATTGATCCGCGAATAGGGTGGTAGCTGGCGTGTCCCCCTCGCTAATCCGCGTGGGAGGATCGCGAAGGGGCACGCGCGACGGAGCGGCCGCCGCCCCTCGCGTTCGCTAAGTGGGCGAGCGAAGCGGGGGCGAAGCGCCGCCAGCCGCAGGCGTCCTCCGCGCTGTCGCCCGCAGGCGTCGCCCCCCCTCGCCCCGCCCCTTTCCACCCCCCGCGCTGGCTCACACACGCCTCTTGGACTGCGCCGCATCGCTCCGTTCGCCCAGCCACTCGCTCCACTCGTATGCCGCGCCTGGCCCAACCGCTCGCTCCACTCGTATGCCGCGCCTGGCCCGACTGCGCGCTCTACTCTTAAGGCACCCTGGGCCAACCGCGCGAGTGCTTTTTCAAGTGGGAACGCTTGCCATGAATCCGACGATTGATTCGTTGATGGACTATTTCGTCTTTCCGGGCGTCAACTCTTGTGGTCATTAGTGCCGTAAGCGTAGTTCATGTTTTATCATGGTGTGGTGGCATTATTTTCCTTGGATGGGGAGATCCGGCGACGACCTACACGTTGTCGATTTGCCGGGTTTTTTCCAACCAGCCAGAGGAACAGCCCCAGATGGTACAAGCTCTAAGCTCACGACTCATTTTTGGTTGTGAAGTGCATGAAAGAGAGTGCGAGTAACAAGGGCTGAGGATAGGAAAGGAAGAAAAAGGAAGGAAACATCGCAGACGGTCCCTGGCGTATTTGTTGCGGTACTGCTCTGGCATTCGCCTGGTGTTGATCAGAGAAACCACGCAAATCCTCTGTAATGGAGAAACCACATTATTCAATAATTAGTCCGGGTTTACAATGTCAACATTTAAAGTATATTCATATCACGAATTCTTTTTTACTTTCTTTTCAATACAAATAATACGCGATTTACGTATTATGTACCTTTATATACCTAATTCCCCCTCCTGATATTAGCTTTTCCGTACGCGGAAGGTGCTCGGTGTTTGCGAGCACAGCCAGCAACTTTACTGCTCTAGCCACTTGCGAGCGTGGCTGGGCAAACTTGAACCTTGGATAGGTCTACTCTGCTTCGTGCAAGTCGCGCCCGTTTCCCAATTTCTTGTTCGTTCACCAGTCGTGTCACCCGACCAATTACAGTTCGATGTGCTCGTTCTGTTGCGCGTCCTTCCTTTATTCTTCGCCCTCGTGCTGCTTTCTTTTTCCTACACTGCAACGCTTCTAGAGCTTGCTCGAGTCATCCACTTCGTTGAGCCTTTTAACTCAGCCACCGAGCTCGTCATACCCGCTACGCTCGGCACTTTCTTGTCTCTCAATACTTTCAACACGAGCAACACTTTCAGCCGATTTCCAGCGCCGCAGATTTCCAGCGCCCTTGCCTTTTTCAGCCAGCTCTTCCCAGCTCCACCCCAAGGTTCGTCTAGACGTACACTTACCATCCACTGTGCTCAACTCAACCCGCACTACACCTCATATATCCAACGTGCTACACCACAATCTCGCTCATTCCTGACTGGCGTATTTTATAATATCCATTCGACGTATCTACCACGCTATTTCAAAGCTCCCCTGCCCGGTCACTCATCTCGCCCCGCGTGCACTATTTACTCGTGTCCTTTCCTTCTCATTCTACCTCCCTCATGATCTCGGCCTATTCTCAATCGTTTGCCTCATCCTCTGCGATCTGTTCCGCGTGTTCCCTCGGAAGCGCCTTCGCCTCAGGGCGCTGCTCAAGGCGACGCGCGGAGTCATTACGCGCAGAGAATGGCCCCGCGGGCGGCAGCGCCCATCGCCCCCACATGGCCTCTTCATCGCCCGCGGTAATCGCCTCCAGCCGCCGCTCTTTTGCCGAGCGGCCCCGCCCGGCCCGCCCGCGCCCCCTGCCTGTCGCACGCGGCCGCGCCGCGCTGCGCCGCGCCGGGGAGAGGGTGCCGACGGAACGCGGCTCGGGAGCAGTCGCTCTAAAAGGCGCATTGGCTTTTGATTCCGGCTGTTCGTGGCATTTTCTTGAGTTTTCCTTGATCATGGGGGAGAGGCCATCGGTAATCTATTTTATTTGAGAACATGAAAGAGATTATTTGTGTGAATGGAACAAATTAATAAAGAAAAATATTACTGCATTATTGCGAGAAAATATGTTACAATTTTTTTATTTGTGAAGGAAACGTGACAGAATTTCCGGCAAGAAAACTATTTTTGTTTAATGGTAGCTTTCAAAATTGGCATCCTGATATTATGCTTAATTGACCCTAGTACATACATAATAAGTCTACGTTTTACCGTGTTGGTCTTTGCGTATTAGTTTTAAGAATCAAGGCACATTTCAGTTTCCATCGTAGCTTCTTGGGCTGTAGGGTTCAACATTAAAAACACGAATTGATGTTTATCTTTATGCAGTCATTGATGCATTGGGGGCATTTTTTTGTATTTTGAGATCTCGAAGATTGGTAATGTGTCACATCAATTTTGCCTCAGAAGAAAAAAAAATCACCTATAAGTAAATCTATTTTAATTTCGCAGACATTCACATCAAACGGAAGTATATTCTCTTTGAAATAAAAACTCCTAAGTAGAGCTGGTAGTATGATTAAGCAGTATTTTAGTTGTTCTGGTATTATTCAATGTAGGTATCACCACGCCCAGAACAAATGCTTCAGCAATTTTATGTCAAGGCATCGTAAATCAGCAAAGCTGTTTCACTGGGAAAGTGGAATAACTGGTAGGGGTACGTGCTTGCGAAAGTTATGGCGACGTGACTGCATTGATCTGTGCAAGAGATAGAAAACTAAAGGCAACAAATGGATGCTTAAGAACATACATTTGACTGTGCTGTAATTAAATTCTATACTTTCTGCATGTAATGCATTCTTATGCGACGGTGTTGGAATTTTCTTATCACATTAGAATTCATCTCTTAGATGTAAATACTAGACGTACCGTTGCAAGGTACTATTATATGATGCATATTTTTTTTATGATTTCCAAATACTCATATTAGAAAATGAAACGTCAAGAAAATACCAAGGTGAAGTGTTGTGAGCTTGGAGTGTTTACTCGCCTAATAGCTATATTTTCAGTAGTGATTCTGAAATAGTTGTCACCTAAATTAATCAGGATCATTGAACTTCAACGCATTTATGACTTTGCTGTAAAGAAAATCTTCTTGGGTAGAAGTGCGCGTAACCGCCATTTTGCTGAAGCTACTTTTTACAGGTGCGCGGCGCATCATAGAAATTGTTAAATTCTAAAAAATTGCAGACAATTTGAATTGTTTCTGTATTTGCGCCTCCGCTAGTGGCGTCGCTTTTTGCCGTGCTATAACTGAACCGTTTGCTCTTATTTCCGCGCAGCGCTATCGTGTCCTCGCTGTGCGCAAAATAAAAGCCGTTGTAAGCTCGCTGTTGCCTCGTGCAGACGCTTGTAGTTCTGAGAGAAGACTTCCCCCAGACAACGACGCAAGAAGCTCGAAGAGTCTGCAGTGGCGACGGCGGCGGCGGCGGCGGAGACGACGAGGGCGGCGGCGTAGGCGGCAACGCGTCCGCGGGCGGGCCACGAGCTCCTCGCCGTGCCGCGCTGCGCCGCGCCGCGGCCCAGCAAGTTTAAAACGAGCGCGCTGTTTATTAGCTCCCACTGCACTGCGCGGACAAAAGCGCGAACGTCGCCCTAGTTGCTCGCCCAGATCCCGCCTTTATGACTGCTCCAGCTGACGGCGGCGGCGGCGGCGGCGGTGGCGGCGGCTGCAGGCGCGCGGAGCTGGTAGTCGCGCGGGATGTTGTGCAAGACCTCGTACTCCCCCGCGCCGAGCAGTTACAGCCTTTAATGTCCATTTCTCATTCTAACTTGCGCGAAACTCGGGCGGTGCTATTGCGACGTCGTGTTGGGAATTTCGTCGCATGCAAGTGTTGGGCGGTAATACACATGTTCTTGGCCGTCGGAGACGTTCTGAGCAGGCATTCTCGTTTGCAGAAGTTTTCAGAGTTTTTAAGAATAATCATAAACGGGTTTTCAGAAAGTACTGTTTTCAATCTTCTAGCTCATTCACTTACTCGTTGTGTTTGCAACTGATGAATAAACTTGTAATTCGCTTACAAAACAAGGGTATTTTGTTTTTCAGTATTGTATTATTAATTTTCATAGGTTCATGGCAATTTTTGAATCATTTTGTTATTTCTATGTTGAATTCCTATGTTGCGTTACTTGAACGAATGAATATCAAATTTCCTCCTCTGAAATGAAACGTGTATTTTAAAATTTTATTGTATTATTACTACTTTACAAGGAATCATTGCTACATCTAGAAATTATATAGTCATCCTTGATAAACAAAAATAGTAACCCTTGAAATGTGTAGTGTTAGTCCACAGTGAGAATAGCGCTTGTGAGTTGGTAATTACATAACATTTACATATGTATATTCCGAACTCTTTGTATATTATTTGTTTATATTTATGTGAAAGAAAATTATTTTATTTTCAGACACTTTTGAAACTAATATTTAATCATTTTATGAGCAAATCAAGAAACCTTTTGGTATGGAAAAAATAAATTTTAAAAAAGCAGGGTTTGTATACTATTTTACAAGCAAATTATAATAATATACGATTATTTACCATACCTGTAGTTCACAATTTGTCTGGCTACTATTTTATATTTTTTACATAGTAGCTAGTAATATTTAAAACATATTTGGTGTATGTTATTACTTTACGGATGAATAAGAATAAGCAATCTCCACAGTTTCTGTTCTGAGCTGAGCTGTCGCTGTGCGTTGCGCGAGACCGATCGTGGACCGGACTCCCGCAGCCCTCATTCCGCTTTGTCCTCGGCGCACCCCGTCCTCTCGCGTGGACTGCGGCGGGCTCAATCAGGCAAACGGGTGGCGGAACCCCATTCTGTCTGCAAATTGTGTTAGCCTTTTCTCCCTCTCTCAATTTCCGGTGGCGCCCCCCTCGCGTGCGCGGCCGATCCGGCCTCCCTCTTCCCGCCCCTCCCTCCACCACCCCTCCCCTTCCTCGTCTTCCCCTCCCGTGGAGCCCGCCGGCGCCTTCGGTATCGGATAAACCCATTTGGGGACCAGAATGCGATTAGGTTTAACTTGAGCTGTCTGTAGTTAAATCTTTCTGGTGGTTCCTGCGCCGCTCCCTCTTCTAATTTTTTTTTCCCCCTTTCGTCTTCTCCGCGTTCTCAATATCCCGCTCGTTCCCCTCTCTCATTCCAGTTTTAAATCCTCTATATTGTCTATTAAGTATTAAGATTATTGAAATTTTAAGGCTATTATTGGATATTTTCTTATAGTTTTATGCGATCCTCCGCCGCCGGCTTCTTCTGCGGGATGAAAATACTTGAAAGTCCTGCGCTCCCCTCCGCTCTCCTCTGAGCGTAAGGAAATTAATCTCTTATAAGACTGCTGGGAAAAGCGCCACGGGCGCGCGCGCGGGAGGGTAAGGGGGTGTTGGAGGGGATGATGGTCGGGGGGTGGGGTGAAGTGGCTAGCGTGCTTCGACTTCCCCCCCCCCCCCGCCCTCGCTCCGGGATGCGTAAGCTGGGATGCCTTTGTGATCTCATCGGAAGACGTGAAGATGGCAACCCGCAGGGTGGCGTTTTGTTGGCTTTGATGGCCAGTTTGTTGACCGCGCAGGAGTTAGCTGACTTGTGTGTGTTGGGGCTTGCGGAATAAACGGATTATTCTCGTCTTGATTAGGGAGTTCTTGGTTTATTGATGTTGAGCTTATCGTTTTTAATTTTTAAATAACTTTTCGATCTTTAATGGCCAGTTAAATTTTATTTTATTCTCAAATACTTAAATGTAATTGTATTAATTCACATTTCCACGATACCGTTCGGTTTTATAAGTTATTCCAGCATTTGCAGGAAATGAGGGTGATTAGGGAGGCTTCAAATAGAATGACTCAAAAATTGCGTTTCAAAAAGATATTATGGATTTTTCAGTGACACTTTTATTATATTGAATTTAACTGCTAGAAATGCATTTTATCAGTGCTCGTTTTATTATTACGCATGTGCTTAAACTTTAACAACATCTGAAATCAGGCTGTTAGATAGTAAATATAATAATTATAATGCACTTTTTCTCCTCTCCTTTTTTCTTTTTTCGAAAACTTTTTGTACCTACCACGCTCATGTGACGGATTCATTAGTCACTCAACTCAAACTTCTGGTCAACTTTTTTGGATCGTACATTGTTGCCCTCGTATGTAATGGGTGAGAAATTATGTTAAATGTAATAATCTTTCCAGGATATGTTTTAATTTTGTTAGAATGTTTTTGCATAACAATATTATTTTTTGATCCCAAACATTAAGTTAACGTTTAGTATGTTTAGTAATTGTTTGCAATTTGGGAAATCATATCAGTTTTATCACATTTTTAAACCGTTACTTAAAGAAATTAAAAGCGTACCGAAACGTTAAACAGTGATGATAATATTCACGGAATATCAAAAGCATTTAACTTCTTTATTGTTCACAATACCGGTTCCGTCAATGGTAGCTTTTAAGTGTTACAAAGTGTGAACATCTCCCGCAGTCATAAATTGAAAGGTACAATATTTCTAATCAGATGAGAGACACAGGAGCCCGCAGAGTATCAAATTTGCTGCGTTGTGTTGTGGCTGGTAGCGGTCAATAACATCTTTAGTACTGCTATGGAAGTAGCGTTATGTTGGTCATTAATCTCCAGGAACGGCCGGGCAGTTTTTCACTACGTGTGCTGATAGCCCAACATGATGATGCACATAAAATTAATAATGCCTGTAGATAATCGCAGGCACCATATTTTTCTCTCCCTCTGCAAATACCCAGTCGTTTGTAAACGCTGACTCAACTTATCAATCCCTCACCATTTCGGCCTAATGGCACCCCCGCCTTTTGAAGGCTTTCCTCGCCTCCGCGCCACCTGCCTGGACTCGCCACACAACAAGTGAGGGATAGTCTTCGTTCTTTGTACTTTCGTTTTCCATTTTTACTACGTTTTGACGACGCGATATTCACATTTGGTTTATTGTTTCACTCAGTTTGAAGCGATTTCATTCAGTGCTTCGTGTCTCTTCTCTGAGTTGGGAGCTTTCGGCTAATTCCATGTCATTCGTTGGTACAGTTTTTATTGCTACTTCCGTACCATTTCGTTTACAAATTCCAATATTGAGGAATATGTAACCTGCAAATCAACGAAATTTTCTGGACTAATTTTTCTTATTATTTATTTTTTTGTGGGGTTGTTCGATTTATTTTACATGTAATTATTTTTTTGGTTAGAAGTGCACTTTTGAATCGCAGACACTGAGACCCATAGAAAATGTAAAAAATTATCCTGAATATGCCCAAAAATTCAAAAATTAAATTTAAAATATTTAATATTTCATTATTCAGACATTGCTATAACGAACCTCCTGTATATTTCGTAATGGAGCCGCTTATATTTTGATTGTTTGCTTGGTAATTGAATAATTAAAAATGTAATCCTAGACCTGTGTAATGGAATGCTCATTGTTTTCTCCCCTGGTGCTGTCCTGCTACAATGTAATGGTATCAGTGTCTACGATCCATTGCTTTCTGTCGCGACAAATCCCGTTCTGCCTTTAGGAAACTCGTTTTAACCTACCTTGGGTTAGACCATATCTACTATCCACATCACCATATCTCACCTAATTTCACCGTCTTTTTCATGGCCGCCCTCGTCTTGTTTGGAGTAGCGGCGACGCATTCTTTGCGTACCCGCCCCACTTCGCGTTGAGCTGCCCATCCCTGCGCCGTGCCGCCTCTCTCCGCTCCTCCCCACACGCAACCACTGTTCACTCCTCCTCATGGCACATTCTCCGCGCCCCGCTCCTTCTTCACGGAACCTATCCGCTCGTCACCAAGTATAACCGCTCTCCACCTGCCGACACTACTTGCCTTCTTTCGCTTCACACTCCTCCCCGCTTCCCCTTGCACCTACTGCTCTACACCTGCCACCGTCGTTTCTTCCCGCTCCCCTCCTCGCATACTCGCTTATTCTTGCCGTGTTCACGTTTCTTCCCACTCCTCCTCGCACGTATCGACGTCTCCCTGCATATGCCCTGCCGCCGCTTTGCACCACCCCGTTCCTTCCTGCACCAACCGCCCCTCACCGCGCCACCTATCCGTTCCTTCCAACCTAGTCACCGCACCGCTCCGAGCCCCCTTTGCCACCCACTTCTTCCCGTCTTCCCTTCTCCCCGCTGCAATCTTTCTCGTTCCCCTTCTCCCCACCAAGCACTGCTCAACCCAGTCCCTTCGCCACCCCGCCCAACTCGGCCAAGCCACACCCGCCCCGCCCAATCCCGCCCGAGCCGTCGTGCCCCGCCGTGCCGGCCTCCTCGCCACCGCGAAGCAGCAGCTTGTTAGCCGCAGCGGGGCCCCGCGTCGCCGTCGCGGGCCACGGCGCTGCTCCTGGCGGCGGCGGCGGCGACGGCGGCGGCGGCACTACCGTGCGGACACGCGCGCGATAGCATCGCACATGGCGGCCGTTTTCAATTTATTGCCCGCTCGCCCGCCGCAGGCCACGCTTCGCCCTGCCGCGCCCCTCCGCCCCCGCCACCCACCTCCTCCTCCTCCTCCTCCTCACCCCCCGTTAAAGGGCTTTGTCCGGCGAGCGGCGGCGGCGGCGGCGGCGGCGGCGGCGGTGGCGGCGGTGGCGGCTTCGCAGACTCCCGTTGGGCGACCGACCGGGCCGCGTCGCCGCCGCCACCGCCGCCGCCGCCTTCTCTTGTCTCGCGCCCGAGTTAATTAAGACAGAGTCCGGGGGGACCGGGCCCAGCCCGGCCTGGCCCGGCCCCCGCGCGCCCCGGCTCGAGGATCGCCATATTTGTAGTCGTTGATTGAACCGTAGTTTATTATCTTTCGCACCTCGGTGTTGCGCAAGCGTCATATTCTATATCGTGTGTACGTGCGCGCTCGGTTTATAGTTCGTTTGAAATAGCCGGAGCGGGCGGAGGGACCGGCCCGCTGTCGGCTGCCCGCACGGCCACTCGGCTCAAAGCGAATTGCACACGGAGTCTTGGGCGAGGCGGTCACTGTAGACGAGTCTGACGGATGATGTAGCATTGAAACACAATTTGTTGGTTATTTCCTGTATGTGGGCGCGATATCCACTATGTTAATTATTACCGTTAATGTAGTGCATATTATATATCGGGGGCGGCGGTGATATTCTCCCGCTAGAACGTGAGGTGCGGCGCCGACCTTCAGTCGAAATTGCGGTGGTCTTTCCCTTCCAGATATCTCCCCCTGCGGGGCTCGCCTCAGCCGGAACAAGCTCTAAGTGGTGGTACTGGTCTCTCGATATGCGATAGTATAGAGCTTGAAATTGTGTATGTAAGGGGAGATGAAGGAGCAAGGCACATGCAGCTGCTTTATTCTGGGTGTCTTTAAGCTATTTGGTCTTTGATGTATAAAGCTACTGCATAAGGCATTACTCAATCATTCTTTTCGGCTTATATACTTTTCAAGTAAAAATTGAAGAAAATCAATGCGTTAGTGGAAGGTGGTAGTAACTGATGCTCTCGTGTCATATAAAATTCGAAGCTGTTAATGTTTTAAATGTGCAAATGTATTATAATATTTTGTGAGGTCATTATTGGAATGTTACATATTGCACCTTGGAATACTTCTTACACACAAACTAAATCTATTACTACGTTCTGGAAACATAATTTTCTTTAGCTTGGGCAAACGAAATGGCTATTAAGATGTGCAAAGGAAATGGCCATCATGTATTGTGAAAATATTGAAGTGGATAATTAATCAAATCCACTACTGACATTAATTGCTTAAGATAATATACTCATGCTAGTCTTATTGTCTCTTTGCTGACATCTTCATTTTCGTAAGAAGTATGTACAAGCACATAAAGGGAGATTCGCATTCAATTACTAGGGTATGGTAGGTGTGGTAGGCTGCTTACTCTCTTCTTGGTTGTCGGTTGCATTTCTGCTCCTGTGCACGGTTTTATGAAGCGAAAGAACCGCTACTCATCTACCAAAGTACCTAATTATTATTAAGAAACTTGCTCATCATCAACTCATTGACGTATATGATGAATATTATACTTCTTTGGCACCTTCCCAAACTCTATGATGGGCATTGCCATCAACTTCGAGTCGCCCTGGCAACGTCTTACAGCCAACCTTCTAGAACGCGTCCAACGCCCCGGCACCGCAGTGCTTACATCTCCTCGTCTCTTATCCACAATCGTGCAGACATCGTCCATTCACCGTCCTCTCCCTCTCCCACGAAGTCTTCTCGTACTTAGCTAATGCTTTCGACCTGTTTTAGATCAGATTAGATTTATTAATAATTCTGCAATTAAGTTTGAAAACTTGGCGGCAGAATTCACTATCTTAACATTACAGAACGTAACAACTTTACAAAATCTACAAGCTTTACAAATAAAGTAAACAATTCACCGTGCAATCTTTCATAGCACTCCACTTCACCACACTTCACAATACCGAGTTGGAATGTCTTTCTTACACACTCGTTTCCCTCAGTTTCACAACGCAACTGTACTGCAGATAATTCATAATAATAATAATAATAATAATAATAATAATAATACTTAATTACATAGAAGACATAGTTACTTACACTGAATAATATTAAATATATTTATAACACACATACCAACATTCAGAAAAATAATTTGTTTTTAAATTTGCTCAGGCTTTGAGCAAAGGGATCGAAGATTGTCACAGGCAAAGAGTTCCAGTGTCTAATCGTTCTATGTGCAAATAAATATTTCCCAACTTCCGTTTTCTGAATTCTTGCTTGAATTTTGTGCATGTGATCCGCTCTGCCGATATATATAGGTTTCCCTATCGACTTTGAATTTCTTTCCACGCTCAAAGGCCTGTGAACGCTTTATATATTGCATAGAGACGTGACTTTAATCTCATTCTTTCGAGTGACTCCCATACCCCTTTATTCTTGGTACCCTTGAAAATAAGTTTTGATGCTCTACGCTGGACC
Source organism: Gryllus longicercus (assembly GCA_038098605.1). Lineage (NCBI taxonomy): Eukaryota > Metazoa > Arthropoda > Insecta > Orthoptera > Gryllidae > Gryllus > Gryllus longicercus. Next base: position 3,692,607 of record JAZDUA010000022.1, read on the forward strand.
TTTTGTACATTTCTATGCTGAAAAATTCTGTATGGGTCCCAACATACCGCGCTAAATTCTAATGTGGGTCGCACTAATGACATATATGCTAGTTCTTTGGCGCTCACTGTACTCTTTTTCAGTATCCGCATAACAAAATGTAAAGATTTCCGGGCTTTCCCTACAATTTTTCCCCTACTGATTTTCCCTGCTCAATTTACTGTCTAGTGGTATTCCTAAGTATTTGCAAGACGTGACTCGAGGTGTAACAGTATTGATCAGTTTGTACGCAAATTCATTGTAACTTCGACCCCTACCAAACGTGCCATACCTACCATACGTGCCAAGCCTACCGTACACTTTGTTATTCCCCTACTACTATCCTACCAGCGCTCTGTCACCTGCCCATCATCGCCTCGTCATCCTCCTGTCGCCCCCATCGCCCCTCTCCGCTCGACATAATTAAATATACGCTCTTTACGCTGTTGTACCACATATTTCGCCACCGTACACCCTTTGTCACCCGTCACATACGTGAAAGGTTCCATAAGTTTCTGGACTCAGTAACGTCTAATTTTGATAGAAAGTCTTAATCATCCTTTACTTCAACCCACTTTTCTCATCTGCATATTAAAATTTTTAGGCCTTTCAAAAATTACGTACTCCAAATTTTTGTTCGTAAAATAGCCAAAAACTACTTCACCTCACACTCGTCTAAAACTTTTATTCTCCGAAGGTTTTTGTTCAGTTTCAGTTGTGGTCGTTGCTGAGTGCTCCATCTAGTCTATAGGGTGAATGGTTCAACCCCTTGAAACCATAGCCCTTCACAACATTGTTCGCAGACTGAGTATTAAGGACAAGTGCGTTGCCTTGAAGATACAGCATAAGTTTTCACGCACCGTATCCGACTCAAGTACCTCTCTTTACAAAGATGAATGAGTTGACGGTTGTAAACGTGTAGCATTACAATAATTAAAGATGAGACTATACACCGCTCAGTAGATTTTCGTATTGACGAGCGATATCTTGTTCAGGCCGGAAACATACGGAACCGCCTATGTTCATGCCGTTACGTCACTCTGCCATTGCTTGAGCCACTTCCAACTTCGGCATTGCCGCCTTCCAGCGACTTGCTTGCTTCGCCGCCGCGCCGCCGCCCTAGCGTCCTCCTCAGGGCCTTCATTGTCCGCCGGGCCGCCACCGGCGTCGCGCCGTGCCTTACCGCCGTCTCCCGCGGGCGCGCCGTCCTGGCCGGGGCCCGCGGCGGAGGGAGGGCGACCGCTAACGAAAAGGGCGACTCGTTAACGAAGACGTCGTGCTCACGGCCACGCCGCCGCCCCCGCCGCCTCCGGCCGCGCGCGTCCGCTAATCGCTATAAAACTCTCGATGTATCGCGATATCGCGATGGCCGATCTCGATGGCGCGCGGGGGCGACCACGGCGCCGCGCCGGGGCGGGGACGCGGGGCGGGGCGGGGCGGGGCGGGGCAGGGCGGCGGCGATGGTAGAGCGTGCACTCTCCGAGGGCAGCGGCGACGAGGAGGCACGCTCCCCGGCCCGTCTGCCGGGACCTCGCCTAGGATTCCCCCTCGTTAATTCACCCGGGCTGTGTGGCGCCGTGGTGCGCGGACGGGAGAATAGTAACGAGGGCATCAGCAACGACGGAGGCGGCGGGCGTGGTGGTGGCGGCAACAGGGGTGAGAATGGAGCCGGGGATTGCAAGGAAGGAGAAGTGGTGAGAAGGTGAGAGAGAGAGGTGCCTGGGTATGGACGTAGGGATGACTGTTTAGGCGACTGTCGCCATCGCTGTCGTTAACTAGACTGCAGCGTTGGTTTCGTTATTTATTCATTGGAACCAAGGAGCCCTCTAACCTTTTAGGTCGTTGAAACTCATGAATGACGATAATGAGTAGATGAAAGCAATTATGACGATGAAGAAAAGAAGGGAAGGAGAAACAGGAGAATTGTAAGGAATCCAGGCGAGAGCACAGTTTGTCCACATAAATTCCACAGGAATTGGCCGAATTTGAATCCGGGCCCCAGAAGTTAAAGGACATGCGGTAGCATTACGTGAGACCTCCCTCCTACGGCGTTCTGGTGATTAGGAGTGTTGGTAGTGGGCCATTGAGAGGACAGAGTGGAAGTGGGCGTTTGGGCGCGGGCAGGGGTAGGGCGGGGACGGCGGAGGGTCACTTGCTGGCCAGTGACGGCGGCTGCGGTGGCCGCGGAGTGCCGCCCCCTGCGCCTTTTCTGCACGACTACCGTCGCAGATCCCCGCGCAGATAGGCGGCGTCCGAGGATCACGCCGTGTGTGTCTGCCGTTCATGAGTCATAACTCGGCGCCGTTTATGTGGAGCAGCGGCGCGAAGCCGAACCGCTCTTGTTTCTGCGGCGGCCGCTCCGCTCCGCTCGCTGGCTGGCTGGGCGTCGCGGCGCGGCGCGGCGCGCAGCCCCGGCCGAGGCAAGGCGAGGGTGGGAACGCGCGTCGTGGCGCTTTCACGTGCGCCGGCCTTCGTGAGGGTGATTGGTTGGGGCTGCCCAGGAAGATCTAAGGCGTTTGATTCGTTATCGTGCATTGAGTAACTAAGGGAATTGAATATACAGAATTATGAGCTACCCCGGGAACGGTTTGCATAACTGCTGTGATTTCTTTACCTTCGGTGAGCTATGAGAGACCTAACGAAGAATAAGTTGATCATCTATTTTAGTGCAGCGAAACTGTGCTTTGCATTCAATTTGGCGTTTATTGGTTTTAAATTAGTTCTTCGTGTTTACATTCGAAACACGTAGAAAATGTATCAACACATCAAAGAAGATATCCAATGTCATTATTTTCGTTGCCCTCGACGTATTAAACTGTGTGTCATATTCCGTCTCAAATGTATTGATTATTACGAAATTTCAGTATTTAGAATTATTACGCTTAGTATAAAAATCAAATTTTACATTTGGGCCCTTCTTAGACCCTTAGACTACGTTTCTGGCCCACTTAGAAAAAAAACTCGTCTCAACACGTTATATGGAATGTGAATATGAAAATGTAATTAGAATGGTGGTTTACGTAAATTTTTAAAAGACACCTCCCAAAAACGCATTGCTGTAGTTTGATGCCCTATAGGACGTGGCCACTCGAAATTAAAATTCATAGGTCGTATCGTCGAATTTAAATTCTCAAAACGCAGAGCAAAAATTGCGTATGCAAATGCTACTTAGCGTAGACCCAAATCACTGGCTGGTGCGGCGCGGACTTCACGATCGCGGTGGCGAACGCCGGCTTCCCCGGCGGAATTCCATCGCGGCTTTGTGCGCACCCGGGGTGTTTTCGTATTCGTGCCGAGCTGCATGAACAAGTCGTTTGCGCATTTTTATCTCCGTTTGCTCACCTTCAGCCCGCGCGATGCGCTCCAGCAACCACCGAGCTACAGCCCGCGCGTCCAACAGCAGCAGTGGCAGCGGCGGCGGCGGAGGCAGAAAGAAGAAGAAAAAAAAACACAAAGAAAAAAAAGCAACAACTACAACAACAACAAAAGATGAAATTGCGAGACGTTGGAGAAGTCGAGCCGGCACGGCAGCGGGCTTGATTGGAGGAGCATCACGTCTGATTGAATTGGAAGCGTTCGAATCGTCTTCTCTCGGAGGTTGCAAAACATGATCCCTTCATTAGGCGTGGGAGCGATCGTTTACGAGTTCGCAGAAACGGGGGCGGCGCCGGGCGACGCGCGGGGGGGGGGGACGTCGGCGGTGGCGACAGCCCTACAGTGTGGAATTCTCGCCCACTGCGTGGACTAAAGGCAGGCCGAGGGCTTTGCGTTTAAATAGGAATTTTCATTCTGCGCCAAATTTATTTTTCGTATTATGTAAATGAGATGTTGACTTTCTGATGGGGTTTGCATGAACCCCATCAGAACTTAAATGGTTATTACTGTTTCCTCTATGAATAATTCTTTCTGGTTTTTCTTCTTCTTTTATTATTATTATAATTACTATTTTTACTATTATTATTATCATTATTATTTGCATCAGTTTTTATGTTTCATTCTAATTCGTACTTTTAAATTTCATTCCTTGAAAACTTTGGAGATGATCCTTAGCGTCGCGGAGGGTAGTCACACTCTCAAAGGAGCTTACTACTGATTGAGTTGGTTCGTGCCAGATTTCTTTTGGGTTCTGACGCCGCCACTATGTCTCATTCCATTGTTGGTAATTCTAACGCAATCATCGCTGAGCAGATCATTATCCATCCGTATTGCCATCTCAAATTACTCAGGACTCTTTGACTTCTACATTATCTTCGCCCTGAAGACGTTATGATGATGATGATCATCGTGTTTATTTACCCTGGCCGGCTGGTACCGCAGCAAAACAACGGGGCGTGTTCCTCTTGAAGTTTCTGTCAAGGTACCCACACTCACTTCTAATACTGTATAGTTGGAACAAAGATTGATTGTCGCCTTCAATTCAAATGAGTTACGATGTTTGGTATCAGTGCGTCAATAAAAATAAATAAAATTTTGAAATAAAAATTAACTGATATAAACAATTATTAATCATTCATTATTATTTCTATCTGCTTATTCAATTTTGCGTAAAATCATGCGTGGCGGCCCTAATTTTCGTCCTATTGGATAAGAATATTTCTCACTGTGACGGGGCTAGTGCGGCGAAGCAGGAGAAAGGGGGATGGGGCGGTCGCGGGGCGATGCAATTTAGCGGGCGGGCGTCGCTTTCGACGCTTGGGACGGGCGGGCGGCGGCCGCCGCTCCTGCCCCGCCCCGCTCCGCTCCGCCCCCCTCTCCCTGCCGCCCCGCTCCCTGCCGCCCCGCTCCCTGCCGTCCCGCGCCGCGGGCGTCTGTTTGATCTCGTTTGGTTGTGTTTCATTTCCCGCCCCTTTGACGCGCGCCCCGCCTCCGACTGCACGTGGTGGGGACAGGGCGGAGGGTGGTAGGCCGAGGAAGGGATGCGCCAAGCGGGATAAAGCGGGAAGGAGACGCAGTAAGATGCTGCACTAGGATGCTGCAAGTAGGTAGGGGATGGAAGGACTTCTGAAACTGAACTTCTATGACCTACTTTTGTGGATTATTTGTAGATTAACGTTTATTAATTAATTATTTGAAAAAAAAGACTAGAGATTTCAGATGTAAATTCAAGAGATTCAAATTCATATTAGACCTCCCTAAAATTAGTAAAGAATTGGCACCATTCAAATTTGATAACGATTTTTTCGAGTTGACGTTTTCCTCTCCATCATTTGATTTATGCTTTACGTTTATGTCTTCATTCTGCACTTTCATAAACTCGACTTCTCTCCATTATGTTTTCAATTAAAATGTACGTCGTTCGTGTTTTTTAACAAGCCTGTGCCGTCGAACTGTAGGCTCTTGGTTCAATGTGATAACTTTTCGTTTATTGTAAAACAATATGAATTGGAGTTCTACTGTTTGCAAAACATCAAGAATCGATTGTGAAATAGCCATGTTGGTTCAAGTAAAATATAAATAATTTCTTTAGTAAAACAAACTATTATTATTACACGCATGCTCCTAACGCCTTAATGCGTGTCCAAAATGAATTTAAATTTGGAGCTATTTCTTCTCCTAATAGAGCGACAACTATGGTTGGACAAACAAAGTAATTACTAATATCATAATCATATATATGATATTGATGATATATATTGATTGATTATGATGTATATGATATATCATAATCATATATATATTCAAGTTGATTGTTCTTTCAAATTGAAAACTTATGATACTTCATCTTCGAATGCCTTTTTTGTGCCTGTCCGTAAGCACTGCTTCCTCCTTTTTAGTGAAGAGTATAAGAACTTATGTGCTGTCTTCACAGGGGTACATTTTGGTCAAATCACTTTATTTTCAGTGAAATAAGTAAATAACATATGCGTGCATGTAAAGTAATTCACGAACAGTGTTTGAATGTTTATTCTCATATCAGGCCTCCATAAACAGGGAACATATAGTATTCTTTTATCAGTGATCATATATAGTAAATAGGATATCTCGTAGAATGTAAACAATCATTTGTAGATAGTACTGATAACGTACATTTTTCGAATTTGAAAGAAAACGTCTTAATTTGTATTATATATTAAAATTGTTTCTAATTTATGTAGGAATCTGACATATTAAATAGTTTTTGTTTTCTTCTGGTGCTCAAAAACTCGCAAATAATTACACTACCTTAATTAAGTTATCTCATTGGTTATGGAGTATCAGTTCTTTTAAATGCAAAATACGTTATACAAGATGTAATCGGCTTCTGCCCCGGCGTGACATTCTCCCTTCATATCTGCCTCCGGTATTATATCTCCGCTGTCACCCGGCATAACACGTTCCGTAAATTTGAAGCGTCGCTTGTGAACGACGTCCTTCTCATCTGCGATATGGAAGCCACCGCCGCCTCAACGAAGAGATTAGAATTCATCGGCTTGGTAATAGAAACCACGTGTGGTTGGGAGCCAAACCGGAAAGAGCCTTCACGCCAAATCTGAGAGTGGTCCGTCTGAGCGGCGCCGGGCGCTGGGAAAAGGACGCGGGCGGCCTCTGCCCCCTCCGCCCCGCCCACGGCAAGAGCCACCTTTGCCGGGTAATCCCACCGGCCAAGGTGGCTCAGGGCATCAACTAATGTCACTGAGGTGCCTCGGACCGGGATGTCTTAGGGTTCGAGTTCCGACTGTGGCAGGATTTTCGACATTAGCTAGATAGCTAGGCCGAATTCAGCCGCTGTCTGGAGGAGAGTTCTAGCGGCCGGCTACTATGATCGGTAGTTTTCCGTGGTTTCTCCGATCAACAGCTGACAAATGCCGGAGTAGTACCCTAAACATCAGACAACGAACCGCTCACGTTCTATCCTTACTCTTCCATTCTTATGCACACTTACCCTCACATGCGCTACACTATCACACTTTATAGGAGACCAGTTGGGAGCTTAAGGCCTGCCCTGTCTGGGGCGGTGTCACGCTAGTGTACTTAGCTTAGGAAAAACCTCCGGAACCCGACGCCGGATCGTGCCAACCAGCGGGGGATGATCACTGCCATCTCCCACGATGTAAATATGCACTATTCTTTCTGAAATAACGACCTTAGCAGTTGACGGCCCAGGAATTACTAGTCAACAAACAAACTAATAAGGGATAATTCTTCTCCCAGCAAGATAGTAACGGAGGTGCTCACAATGTAGAAATGTGGTTTGTACCAAGACCGATATTCGTGTTCTAATCGAAAATGGTAAACGTTTCTTTAAAAAGCTTTGAACCCTGAAAGGTGTTCAGAAAGGTCTGGGTTGTGAATTATTCCATAAAACTTCATTATCCAAACTGGAAAACACAACATATTTCATATGATTGTTCCTTTTCATGTCGTCGAGTTCGTGTATTTCAACTTTAAGATTAGTCGCAAAAAATCATTTCTGTTTTCCGTCCTGGGTTCCGACCTACCGTCTTGGCCCATGTTATACCTCTCTCAGCGAGAATGCCTTACAGGAACACACAGTGAGAAAATATGATTAATGTTAGACCGATGTAGTCGAAAATGTTAAATGTTTCTTAAAAAAAGTTTTGAATAACGCTGTGACACTTTCAGAAAGGACTTGATTGTGAACTGTTCTACTAAACTTCATCATCCTAACCGTAAACGCAACGTATTTGGAATGCTGTTTCATTTCGTTGAAGTTTTTTTCGTTGAAGTCACATAATATCATTCTCGTTGCCCTCAGTGCAAATTAGTAAAATACTGATGTGAAAAGACATTTCTTCATAGTACGTACATGAAACTCTGATCAGATAGCACTAGAATAAAGCAAGATTTTTCAATTCTTTTCGTTAAGAGGATCCGGCAATAAATGTTTTCTGCCGACATATCGCCGATATCCGGCACACGATTGCAATATTTTGTCGTCTTGCGAAGCAAGATGAGAAAGTAAAATGAAATTTACATAAATGATAATCTGACTAGTGGGTTTATTTCCAATAAGGGCTATTTGAATAGCTTATGCACATCGTGACGTTTAACATAATTTGCGATCGAGGTGGACTAGTAAAGAAACCGACAGATATCGGCAGTTAGGCTAAAAAGTATTACATTAATTTCAAGGGCGAAAGAGGATAAGATTCAACATGTCGCATCATCATAAATTTAATTCAAAAATTTCATATCGAGGTGGCTCAGAACACGACCAATATTAACAATATCTGCTGTTGTTTTTTCGATGATTCACTTTTTAAATCATATTTAATTTATTATTTTATTGCAGTGTTGTATGTATTCAAAGACAACTTCGAAAGTTGTCACTCAATTTGCCGATTAACTTTTACGGACTCGTTTGCATTTCATCTTCGATGTGCGGTTAGGAGCTCCAATACGCAATATTCCATTCTGTAATTCCATGAGACTGTCGAGCCATAGTAACTCGTATCTTCTTCTTGTGTACTTTATTGTACAGTAATACCTGTTTTGGCAACTCTCGGAAAAGTTTTATCTTTCCCACAATATAGTATTATGAATATTGCTTTTATTTTGCGCCAATTTTTCACGCCATCCACATCACTGTGGGCCGCATGCACTTGAGAGCTCGTATCACCCGGCACGGTTCGGGCGTCTGGCTCCACATATTTCAAATTGGCATCGGCACGGCCAATGGGCGGGGGGGGGGGGGGAGAGCGGGGGGGGAGGCGAGCGGTCCCGCGCGCGTGCATTCCACAGATACCCCCGCTACTGTACTAATTGATTCCCTGTGTATATTCGGCGCGGGACGTTGGAAACGGAACGAATTGGACGTGACAGGCCGAAACGGCGGAGGCGCGAGCTGCCCGGCCCGGCCCGACCCGGCTCGCCACGCCACGCCGCGCCGCCTCCGACTCTCCCTCGTTATTTAAGATGCTGCGTCGACCACCGTACAGTGGGTCGAAAATTTGCTTTTCGTATTATAGCAAACGTTCGAGGGTCTCTCGAAGATGGTACGGGAATCAGGATAAGCGAAGAGTCCGCAAAAAAGTTACTCGAAGTGCATGTAAGGTATCACTTGTATCTTCTATTCGATGCTACCGTTCCAATCTGAATTTTGTACTTCATATCATTAAATAAATATTCTGAAACATGTACTACTAAGCAGTAGCCACTTTTAAATATCAATTTCGTCTCGTAGTAATACGTTAACACTTGACGCTTATTTTTTTGAATTGCAGCTGGAATTCTATGCCATTATTGCACCACAAAACGTGGTTATCGCCATGGCTTTATGACAAAAAAGATTTGTTTCCATTCCTCCATGGTAGGTTCTCGTGGGTATTCCTATGGAAGAAAACAGTTTCTGTAATCTTATTATAAATTCACCTACAAATTGTCTCTATCTCTGGGAGATGCATTACATGCATGAACCATTAATCATGGGTAACGAATAAGCAAACACAAACAAGACTGGGGATGGGATTCGAATTCCCCACCCTTCGTACCGAGCGACTAAGAGCACTCGCCTTTAATCGACCTTCGCCAAGTTGAGTCTAATTGAATTTCAGTGTTGATTTCAATTGGATTCAATTATGTCTTGTTTTACGTGACGAGACTCAGACCATTAGGCCTGCTCTTTGTCTGACCCGTAGGTTTCAGTGCGCTCGTATACCATTCAGTGGAGAAAGAAGGTATCACTCGGGCGACGAAACAGGCGATTTGCATTTAGCTCAGAGACTTCTTTTGGGCTTCGGGATCTTTTACATGCAGTAAATCTACGTCAAGTGACAGCCGGCACTACTTTCTCTCCAAAGAAAAGCGTACAAAGGATTTTTCCCCCTTAAAAATCCTCATCTTTATCGGGCTTGTACCCGCGAACTCGTGTGAAACAGCTCGAAACCCATACCCGCGAACTTGTATGTAACGGCCGTATTCGTTGTGAAGCTTTTCGCGAATATCGGCCCTTTGTGCGTCGTGGCCAAGTCGCTGCCGCTCGCTTGCCAGCGCGTCAGGGGGCGAGGAGACGGGGAACAAGAAGGAGGAGGTGGTTTTTATTTTGCGCGAGTCAAGCAAAACCTCCGCTGCTTGTGCGGGAGACGGGCCGGCAGGCGACGTGGCAGCGAGCGACGCGAGCGGGGGCTGAACCGCGGGGTCAGAGGTGGCAGTGGTGTGCGCTGGGTGACGGTGGAGGTGGTGATGGCGGGGGCGTTGCTGTGTCTTACGTCCGCACACCCATTCACTTAGCTTTGCGCCCGTTGCTGGTGTTCGCAGGTGATAGGTGTCGTGAAATACTGATGCCGGCGGATGCTGAAAAGAGGAAATATCGACCATGTGAACTCAGGATTAGCACTGTCGCGCAAATTGTAATGAACATGGAGACAGGAGAACATACGTGGGAGAAAGGGATGCAAGATTTCGTAGTTCTTGTACTTGGCGATAACTGGGAGTCAGGAGAATTGAAGTCATTACTGATTGATGTTACATTGACGAAATTGAGGTTTTTGCAAATGAGGACTGCGAATTACTGGTGTGGAATAGAACTGTAGACTGAGGAGATAACCAACACATTTAAATTGTGAATCATAAAGTTTTGATACCTGTCGTATCCCTTTTGTTGTATTTTTCTATTATCGGTGATTTGACGTTGGATTGTCTAACCACAAAAAAATTCAGGGGCTAACATTAGGTAATTCGCTCATTTTATTTGCATGCATTTTTTCGTGATATGTAGAAGAAATAGATATTTGTTTAATTTTAACCTAAAATGGTCATTATTTCGTGTTTCAATTCAACTCTTGACAAGAGAATCGCTTCACAGGATCAATTCGTTATTCAACATTTAAGTAGACAAGTAGCGAGCAAGAACGCTATGGTAGAAACGACTGCGTGAAAAATCACCGGGGACGAAGACGAGACGAAGACGATATTCAAATCTTCAGTATGGGCAGGAGAAACTTTCATAATTTCCATCCATAGTAGCATAGACTTTGAGAGTCGCTTAGAAGCTCAGACCGCAATGGAAAGGGGCTACTAAGGGCACAGAAGACGAAGATAGTAAAGAGGTTGTCGTGTATAGATTCTCAGCTTCCCTGATTGTGAAGGCAACTCGTGAGTAGGTACGTGGGGGATGTGGGCGGGCGTGGGTGGCAAAAGGCACGCAGGCGCCGCTCCACGCCACGCCACGCCACGCCACGCCAGTCCACGACGCGCGCGCGCGCTCGCGACCCCTGCTGCTAGGCGCGAGCGGTTTCGCCGGGCCGAGATTACAAGTCCCTGGGCTTGTAGGCGGCGGCGGGCCCTCGCGAGGAATATTAAGTAAGCGGCGTAACAAGCTGGGAAAAGAGCGACGGCGGCGGCGCCGGAGAGACGGAGGCGGACGCCGGAGGTGGGGGCGGCAGGCGCCGTCCAATTTACGCGAGGGCGTTTGCGCCTGCATGGCGCCGCGGGACAGCGCGGGACGGAGAGGGACAGGTTGGGACGGGACGGGACGGGCGCTGCCCCGCCAGCGGGAACGCGCGGAATGCGGCCGCCTGTTCGCGTGCGCCGCCTAGCGAACGGCACGCTCGGCTTCTCGATAGAGGGACATACGATGCGATTATTGCTTTTATACAGCTCACAGATGCGGATTTTGTTACTTTCAGGGAACGTTGCAAAACGTGCTAGTTTAACTGGTTATTTATATTAGTTATAATGCTGTAATTGCGCTAATAAACACGAAATTACTCTGAGTTTTCAAAAATCATCTGATCAATGTGATCTGATCATGTTCCATATCTCACCGACGTGCAATTGAAGAGAAGCACAAATGCATTAGAATCGTCATCATCCCATCACATTCCAGAGAGGTTCAATCGGATATCGAAAAAAAGTAACGAGATATACTTGTATCGGAATAGAGCCGGATGACTCTAGAAAAGAGAGGTGATTAAAGTTGCCCCAACTGAAAACTTGGTGCTAAAGGCCATTCCCAGAGATCTGCCGAAACACCTGAACCGTCTTGGGCTGGAATCCAATCCAACCCAAGTTGCAAAATACCAAACTCCTGGGCATCGCTGATATCCTGCATTGGTGTGATTAAGGTTGTAGGAAAAAAATGTCTGAAAATTGAACTTAAAAGAATATGGACGACTAAGGTAAAGGAAGCCAAGGAATTTCGAAACTATTTTTGATTGATTGATTCATTCCTTTATTCTTTGATGCTTCCGACCACGTCGACTGCTATGACCATTAGCAGCGTTAGTGTAAAGTATGGAGGTGGCGGTGTTCATTTCCCATTCCCTGCAACCAACACGTCGGCTTGTGGGAGATTTCCTCCAGCGGAGCACCACCGCCGCCACGACCAGCTCTGAAGTCCCGATTGGCCTCTCGGCATGTGTGGGGAGGGGCAGTGCGACGCGTATGTGTGTGTGTAAGGAGTACAAAATAAATTTAAGTGTGTATGCTAGTAAGGGAAAAGGACAAGAAATGGAATGCGTCAAATCTGATTCTGAGCTAAAAATAACCGGTGAAATCATTTCGAGTTATCGCAAACATTTCATTAGCAATCAACGATTCAAGTATAGAATATTCTTCTGGTGGGTATTCTTCTTCTGAAGCTCTTTTTAATGTTCATTCAACACGAAATTAAAAAGGAAATAATTTTTCTTCAAATTATTCCGTAATTGGAATTTCAAGTAATTTATGTTATGTATATTCGAATTGTACATTATTAAATTGAAATATATGGAAACTTAAATTATCAAATAATTTGAATAGTTGAGTACCGAACCTCACTGTACGTGTTTGTTGCGGTACAGGCTATTGTGTTGGCACTGGCTGCGAGGAAGGCCCTGGCGGGCGGCGGGTTTTTTGCCCCGGCGCGGCGGGCCGCTTGCTGACCGGGCGGGCGGGCGGGCGCGTGTGCTATGGGGGCGGCGGAGGGCTGTCAGATGGCGCCGCGCGATAGGCAGTCGCTGCCGCGCGCACTTATTGAATAGTCGTAGCTCCTGCGCACGCACGCACGTCACGCCACACCACGCCACGAATCGCCACGCCACGCCGACTGCTCCCGCTCCTGTACCCCCCACACACACACCTTCCCGTTCCTATCCGCACGTCAGCACATGAGGATTCGCTCGCCTTGCAGCCAGACGGAAAACTAAGGACGTGGCGACGCAGCGTATCCTCAATCCGCCCTGTGAATAGCATACCGCGTGGCATACGCAAATGTTCTCGCTCTTAAGCAGACGTGCAGCTTTGCTAACCGTGAGATGGAGTTGATGTATGGACGCGCATATGGATGGCGCATATGGACGCGACGGATATTGACGAGACGGATTGTAACTGTAGTTTTTTGTGTTCTTGTGGTGGTGGTACACGGAGGCGGAGAGAGACCGTCGTTGGCTCGTGGTGGTAACGTAGGTAAATGAGTGACCATTTGACAATGTTATAAACGGAAAAGCTAAATGAGAGGAACGTGCAAAAATATATGTATAGTAAATATTAGTGGCAAAACTTGTTTGTCCATAAACCACTGGTGATTATACTACCATTTCGTTAACACCTTCTGGAACTTGCGGTCAACACCACCTGTATCGCCAGCGGTAGCACCACTTGTACCACTACAGCTGCCTCAGCTATCATTGCTGTCGCTGTCACCGCTTCCGTCGCCATAGTAATTACTTCTCCCTTCAGCACCACCATCACCATCACCGATGTTACAACAGCCACCGCCATAGCTGTCACTTGTCAACACCACCATCATTATCAACGCCATCGTCGTCTCCAACACCACTACCACCACCGTCACCGCCAGCAGCACCAACACCTCCTTTCTTATCCACCGACGATACCACTTCCGCCACAATCACCATCACCTCCGCTACTGCTCCCGCCGCTGCCGCCACCGCCGCCGCGCGCAGCGCCGCGCCGCCACGCCACGCCGCCGCTGCAGATGGCGAGATGCGATGCATTAGCGCGTTTCGATCTCGCGCGCAGATTAGCGCCAAAAAGAAGCGATAAACGGCGCGCGAATAGTGTTCGGCGGCCGCCGCTTAAGTGAAACTGTCACAACTCGGACGGCGCTCGCGGCGGGGGCGGCCCTCGCCTGCCAATAAGAGGAGCGCTGGCGGCGAGCGCACGCTGACCCGGGAGTCGAACCTTCGTTCCCTTCCCCAAGGAATTCGGCGCTGGGACACGCCTCGCTGCGCCGCCCGCCCGCTCGCGCGCTGCGCCTCGGCTCCGAGGGCGATGCATCTGCTTCGTCTCGTTTGGAACCGAACAGACTGCCAGATTCAGGCGAATTCGCAGAATTAAGCGCAGCCATGTCTTGAACAAAAATACAATCGATGGCTTATTTGTCAACGAAGCACATGGTCGAGTGTTGTAGAAATGAGTGAGGTCAAATCTTCAAGCTGAGTAGTCGATTTCTATCTACCAGTCACGTGGGTGAAGACGAAGAAAAAGTGGAAGCGTGGAGTGAAAGAGATGGTAAAGAAGGAGTTGATGATCCAAAAACACTTATTTCTATAATTTTTGGAGAATATTCTAGAAAGATCTGGCTGCGAATCATCTCTGTAGATCTCTCAACCCACCTTTACAAAAATACAATTTAATCCGCTAAAAAACACGTTTTTTAAAGGATGTTTTCGTAGAATGTTCTGTAAGAATCCATGGACGCCGTGTTTGACACAAGAACGCTGCTTCCTGCTCTCCTTGGTGTAAACTCGACGTATTTTTTCAATCATTGCGAACGTCAACGAATTTAAAGGTCTCCGAACTCGTTTGTGCTCGATATGTTTCCCCGGATCGCTATGTTATATTCGCTATACCTGAAGCACGGCACTGAACGTTCTTCCACATTTCCTCAAATTCTGTGAGCAGTATGGTCATTATTATGCTGAAGGTAACTTTATAGATATTCTCTTAATGAAGTCTTAATATAGGTCGATACGTTTGCAGTTTAAAGAATTGTTATATATTTTTACCTAAAATCAGACAATGCTCCACAACAAATACAATTTGTCACTTTGTATCTTTCAACTTTAAAGAACGCTATTATGAATGTTCACGTTGCGGATTTTGCACGCAAGTGTTCACTCCAGGAATCCTCCCGTAACCGAGCAAAAGAAACGCTCTTACGCATTTTACGAAGGCTCTGCTGTTGTCCGTTTT
This sequence comes from Gryllus longicercus, assembly GCA_038098605.1. NCBI lineage: Eukaryota > Metazoa > Arthropoda > Insecta > Orthoptera > Gryllidae > Gryllus > Gryllus longicercus. The sequence continues at coordinate 3,707,703 of JAZDUA010000022.1, forward strand.
TCCCCATCTCATTTTTCCCTGTTATGTTCCATTCACGTTCCGACCTAAGCCGAATCTTATTCAGGTTGTTTGCGATAGGTGTTAAAGATTGTAGATCTCGACACTCTCGACTCTCCCCGAATCGTCAGCAGCATTCATTTATGTTTACTCCTTTGCAAATGGTGTAATGAATATTTTTAACCTTCCCGTGTCCGATCCGAATGGCAGATATTTCGCCTGTTCTCCGTGTTATATGCAGTTGCTCCCAAACGTGCGAAGTCGTTTTTTTAAACGTTGCCTCGTAGTTCTGCTCTGATACATCTCTGCGCATAGATTTGTTTCTGTGAGCTACACGGACCACTCTCCGAAACATCCTTTTCGTCGGTAGTATCCGAAGGTTCATTAGCATTCTTTCGCGTGTCGATTTGTGGTGATGTCCGTATGAGAAACCGTTTAGCGAAGCGACGACTGCAACGTAGGCGTGGGCCCCGGCGACTCTCCGCCCAACGACGAGGAATTTCTCGAGGTCTTGTCAAACGCCGATGATTCGGCAAGAGCGTCTGAAATATTTCGTGCTAAAATATTTTTTGATGATGCTCTGCCTCAGGAAGATTTTCTGAGTAAAAGGTGTATATGGATGAAAATTCGATATGTTGTAGTAATATAGAAACTTACAAAATCTATTGAATGATGGTACTGGTTGTTGACTGTAATACTGAAATTACAGGTGAAGAAGCTTCACTAAAACGGCAAGAGACGAAGAGGGGATGGACTGGCCATTATATGCCAGTGAAGCTTGGAAAATTGAATGTTTTGTTACGTCAATTGAATTGCAAGGTGATTAGGTGACAGAAATGGGAGATTTCTTATTTTTCGTCCGTAAAATTTACAATCTGTTCTTGTGGAATAAATGAAAAATCTGTTCTCTTTTGTAAAACAAATTGGCAATGTTCTTGTAAATGATTTCAAATGTCAACAATAACATATTAAAAGATATAGTGGTTGTATGCTTAATTTAATTAGTGAATACAATAGGAAATTTCAAGAAATGTTCGCGTTTCAGTGTGTGTAAGTGTTCTCTATTGTCAGGTAGTTTGATTGATAGATGGTTTCAATGTCCACTTAACTTCGCCTTATCTCCTGGCTTCTTTTCCTGAAGTATGACTTTCTCGATAATGTTTATGTGTTTAAAAATTGTTTTGTTTAATAAAACATGGTGCTCCGCATAACTTTCTTAAGGTTTTGGTTTCAAATCTTCTAATAATCTCTGTAATTTATTTATAGGCGGAGCCCTATAGTTTTCCTGATTTCGCAGTGTATGTCGCAGAGCGCATTTAAAGTTACGGCTACCATTATGGTACCATTATTTAACCAATACATCCGTCCATGACGCACTCATTAAAACTAACACAATTTCTATCACTTACGCTTGCATTAAAACACCAATAGCGTGTGAAGGAGTTCTTCGTGGCTTCACAACGTCAAGAACTGAGAACATTTGGGCTGAATTCGTACTTAGCGTAGGCTGGAAAGAAGCTTTATACAACTGGACGTAGAGCCAGTGATAGATGGGGCACAGTTGTGTACACGCTTCCATGGGCATGAGACTCCTTAATAATAATTGATGACAAAACGAACATTGATACTACGAATTATGGTCCTGTTGATAAGAGCATGCAAGTTGTATTTATGTGCTACTATAGCGTAGAGAGTATTTACGATTTTTTATCATTACTTTGTATTTTTTCCCCAGCTCCATTCATTTCATTTTAATTCTGAACGAACCTATTAGATATTATTTATACATTGCGTCACATTATTTTGTTCTCCCCTTCCTTTACTTATGGCTTTTATTACTTATGGCTTTACTTATGGTTTATCAAATCTCACCCCCTACCAATTAAATGACTAAAGTAATTTATTTTACGTTATTGTAAGAAATTGAAATTTGATTTGGTTATTTCCTTCGTCAGCATTCTTCCATGCGTGCCATTAGAGAATTTTTTTTTCTTCTTGAACAGTGCAGTGAATGGGTTAGTGACCATTAACACGGGCGCGACTACTGCTAAGCTAATTAGACTTGTTGCCTTGTGCATGTCCGGGAGGTGGCGGTGTTCCGCCCCTGCTCGAATGTAAAATCCGGCGTAGATCTACATGGCGGCTTGCGGATTTACCTCCGCTCTGGTTCTGTTTCACACTGCAGCGCACCGCCTTAGCCGGTACTCGCTTTAAGCTCCCGACTCGCCGCCGGAAACGTATGGTAATGTATGTAGTGTAATAGTGTGTGTGCGTTTGTGTGTGTAAGAGCAGGAGAAGGAAAGATCGCGGACAGTCCGTAGCCCGTTTGTTAGGGTAGTGCTCCGACATTCGTCTGTTATTGATTGGAAAAAACGCAAGTAACTACATATCAGAGCAGCCGACCGCTTCTCCGCTTGACAGCGGATGAATTATACCTACTTATGTTGCTATTGGCGAAAATACCCACTGTTGGGACTCGAACTCTGGCACCTCCCCGGTGAACAAAGCTGCAGACGCAGTGATGTTGCTGTGAGGTATCACAGTTCGCTTTTACTAGTGGAGGAATCCAAGGAGTTACCATCTTCTCCCCCATCGTCGCCACTCAGCTGCTTTGGCGTGCCGCGCGGGGCGGCGCGGGCAGTTGGGGCGCCCGCTCATTCCGTATGCGCGCGGGCCGTGCGTTAGGGCCCATCCGATAGCGCCCCGCGCGGTTTAGGGAGTGCGGGGGCAGCGGGCGGGACCCCGGGCCGCGGCCGCCGCGCGCCGATTGCTATCGGAATGGTGCGTCCGCCGCCTCCCGGCCCCCGCGCGGCCTTCCGAGAGGCCGCCCGCCCACGCGTGGGCGAAAGGGCGCTGGCTGGCGGTGGCGGGGACTGTGACGGAGGAGGCGGTGGTGGTGGTGGTGGAGGTGGCGCTGGCGCTGGCGGCGTACGGGAGGAAAAATCGATTACGGTCTCTAAGACCGGGGGGGGGGGGGCGAAATTTCTCGGCGACCCGCGTCAAGTGTACACCAACTATACCTTTTCAACTTCAGACAGAGACCAAACAATTTCAAATTGTGAACGAACAAAATTAAGTTGGGACCAATCGGTTTCATAAAGGGAATAAATACATTCAAGAGTCGAGACCAATCACTACCAAATTGAAACTTAACAGGTTGAAACAGGAAAGTAGGCTAAATAAAAATCAGATTACTACCATTTAAACAGAAAAATGTAATAAACACAGAATTATGTAGCAATACATACAAATTACGGTTGGAATAAAAACAATGGTTTTGATAAGTATGACTAGACATTGTGATACATACTCTTTTTCTCAGAATTTTTTTTTTCAAAGTAATTTTGAACACAATTTTAGAGTATCACATGAACGAAATTGATCGCATTCCGCATTTGGAATGCCCCTCTTCGTATTTCGTCCCATATTCCCTATACATCCAATGACATGAATATTAGCTCCGCGGGTACCTGCTGCAATGTAACTGCATCTATTTTCTTTCTTTCGTTCGTAAAATAAATAAATTGAAATTTGTTTCATCCATGTATATTGTAAGGATATCATCTACCTAACAAATTAAGTGCTGTGGCAAATATTCGTATCGTTTTCTTTTATTTACATCGCTGATTTTCGCAGGTTCTCCTCACATGACTAACACTTCACATAATATAATGGTTGTTCAAAAAAAGCTGTTAATTCTGATTGGTAACAAACATATATTTTGCTTGTCAACTGTTGTTATTATTCGCTTTTTTATGATGATGTGATATTAAATGTTTGCTCTAATATTTTTTAGACACTTTTTAAAAAATACTACTTTAAAACACAAAATCTTGATTTTTTTTGTAAAAACTTTTTATTCGTGTCATGGATTTGACCGATAACTTTACAAGTCATTGTAGGCATTTGATTGAAAATGAATAAAATAGTTTTGAAGCCACAAAATGTGTGAGAATGCAGAGATTCGGCGCTATAAAACGAATTACATTTTATCAGTGTCGAAAATTTACACATTCATGAAGCTAATTTGGTAAAATACAGTTAGATAAAACCCTAAAACAGGGTTTTCAATGTTGCTAATAGTGCAAGTAGTACACCTCATATCACCGTGATCTACCACGAGCTCGTAAAAATGAAAATATACATAACAAAAACACATAATTTCATTTATTTTTCTAATCTTTGTCTTAGCGTATGTCACGTGTAGTTTCAGAGTAAACTTTTTCCACATTTTTTGACTATGGTGGTCACTATGGTGGTTTTGGCATGGAGAGTATGTTTCCTTGCCCGCCAAGTATTTCGCCATGTACAATAAGGCATTATTTCAATTCAATTCAAAGTATCGCTAGTGGCGACAAACATAACTGCACTGTTCTAAAGAGAATCTAAAATCTGGTCTTTGACTTCAAAAAAATTAACACACGCTTAGAAATATTTCTTGTCTTGTAAGTGGGTGTTGTCCCAGGTCTGACAGAAAAAATGTTTGTCTCACAATTATAAATAGATTTCACTTTTCAATTTCGTAATGCAAATGAAATTTGTTTTAGTGTTTAGTGGTGGGAATGTTTACAAAAGAATGGAAAGTGGTACAATTGTTTTGCATTACAATGGATTTGAATCGCGTCCCCTGAAGCGTTAATTCCCATCGCGAAAAAATTACATTAACGCATTACATTACGTATCACCGTCACTGCTGAAGAAAAATGCAGAAAAAGCAGTCGGGTTATTAACTGTCTGGTTAAAACGTCAGGTGAATTATTTCATACAATGGTGACTACATCCGCTCAGCAGCTCATGTCATTTGAACGTGAACTGAAGAAGGTTTATTTGATGCAATTGTATCAAATGAAAGTATTATTTCGTTTTTTGTTGTTTTTGTTGTTTTTTTCGTTTTGTTTTATTTGTTTGTATTATTTTCAGAAACCTATGTCAACATTGATTTTGTCTCACTTGTTGCTTGTACTGTTGTAGAACTCTTGTACATAGCGAATGACTATTTTTTTTAAATTAACTTACCATTTTACCATTTTTATTTATACCATTTTACCATTATATTAAAATTTACTAACAGTTTAGCCTAAAACCTGCTAATGATCTTTTTCGTAACTCTACAAAAAAAGTTCTCTGGATTTGATCCTAAAAGATCAGCTCGCATACAATTTTCTCAACGCATCTTTCACATTATAATAATTTTCTGAACGTTTGACATAGATCGGCCTAGGAGAATCTTGTTAGCGGACTATTCCGCGCATGAACGCGATGTACAAGCGGAACGCGCAGCGCGGGGGTGGGGCTTCAAAAAATAAAAATCAATCCAACGATGCCTTATTTTACGTGGCGAGGGGCCTGCTCTTCCGCCTGACCACGCAAATTGCGTTACGCTCCTTTCGCCATCGAGCGGAGAAAGGCATTAAAAATTAAAAGGCATTACTCGGGTGATGAAATAGGCAATTTCAGGTTAGCACAGAGGCTTCTTTTAGGTTTGAAAATCTTTTACATGCAGTGAATCTACAACATTGGTCAGTCGGCTCTACTTTCCCTTCGAAGCGAAGGCGTACGAAGGGTTTTTTGGCCTTGAAAATCTAAGGCTTCGATTGGATTTGATCCAGAAAACTTGGCTGTAACTGCACGATGCGCTAAGAATTATACCACCGAAGCCACCGAGCCACACGGGGCTCACGTGTCGTACCGTCTCTGCGGCCCGTCGCGTCGCGTCATCGCGTCTCTCGCTCCGATCTGGCTCGCCTTGCGGTGGCGGCCGCCGCGCCGCTCTGCCGTCGCGGCCGGGTTGGGTCGTGTCGGCTGAAATCCGCCTGGATTTACAAGCCCGCGGAGGGCGCTGTAATGCGCCTGCCCGCCGCGCCATGCCGCCAAATGGGATCGCAGGTGCCCTGTCAAGCGTCGCCATCTAAAGCCGAACACGTGTGCGCCCGCGCGGCGCGGCGCGACGTCGGCCAGGGCGCACAGTGCCAAATTTAGCACTTTTTAGCGGGCGAAAATCTGGCTTTTTAAATGCGATGTAACGCCGTCCTAATCAAGTGTGCAGAATCTCCAATTATTGGCAATTTCGGTTTTCCTCTTTATTAGCTTCCTGATTTTAATATGTGGTACCTTGCGATGGTAAAATGCTCAAGTGCTCAATCATTCGTCTGGTTGACTATAAAAATTGCGGTGTGTCAACTCTTCCTCCTCCTCCTCCTTCTTCTTCTTCTTCGTCTTCTTTTTCTTCTCTTCTGCTCCTCTAGTGAGCATAGGACCTCGACGACAGACTTCCATGGCGTGTCAACTGGTTATTGGATATTCCTAAGTTTAAATATGCATATCTTCAAAACTAACATTTGTGTCTCATGGAGATATATCCTTCTACCTCACGACGGCAGCATTGTGGTCGTCATGTGGTCGTGCGAAGTAAGTTCTAGCGCCTTCGCTGATTATATTAAGACGTATAGTACTGGTCTATATGGTCCCAACTACGTACCTTCATCGGCCTACCGTTCACGAGCTAGTTCGCTGGGTTAGTCAAATGAAGTACACGCTTTCGCTGCCGACGCCCGTAGTCGTTCTCAACCGAGAATAATATAGAGTTTACGATCATCGGATGTTTGCAGTCGGTGCGTACAATTTTGCAGAAAGTGGGGAGACTTCTTCGGAAATTACCTTGAGCGTCCTTAATTCATTTTTTAAATTTACTAATTACCCTTGATAGTAATTAACGGGCGATTATTACTTGCGTTGAGTCTTCTTGGGATAAAAAAGTGCATTATCCGGAGTTCACTTCCAATTAAAAATACAAATTTCAGAATGCAGCATGAATCAGCATATAAATCGCACTCACATAGAGAGAATTAAAACTCAGAGAGGCAGTGGAAATTGACAAGCAGACTATTTGATGAATGACTTCTGTTATCCAATTCGGGGAAGTCGCAAAATTCCTAGAATCGGTTACGCTATCGCCCAGCGTTCACACCCACTCGCTACTGCGTCAAATAATTTATTAACTTTTGTGCTCTGTTTTTCAGTTAATGTTTTTTGGGTAACTACCTCGATTAACCAGGGTCCCGGTAATCTGCTGTACTAGATTCAAAAAGGCAAATGGTTAACAGATGAGACATATTGAATTATAAGCAAAATATAGAAAGGGAGAGAGAGACGTTTTACGTTGGCAGCTATATTGTCGTAGAGATAGTGTGAACTGTTATTTCATAATGAAATGGCAGATATAGTTGTTGATCTTAGATTATTCTCATGTTTTGCGTTGTATGACAAGTAATGGCATTAATGACAAGCAATCATTACCCAGAAAACTAAATTGAGTGATTTTTTAGTCTCCTATTTTCTAGTTATACGTCTTCGTTCTGTTTGTTCTGTAGCAAGCAAATATCTCTCCTAAACTTTGTTATTTGTATAATTACTTCTAATGTTAAATTCGCTTCGCAATTAATACATATTTTCTCCATCAGTGGAATTCATTAGACATATTCTTTAATCTGTTGTGACTAATTTGCCTTTTAGCAGCAAACCAAAGTGTTCGAAATAAAGAAAACAAAACAATTAAACGGAGTCATATGTCATGACTAAAAGCTTAAAAGGTGGTATTGTTCGTGATCTAAGACTCGCGAAAAATTGATTACTCGTAACATTTCTGGGAATGAATTTTCCTGCTCATGACATATTAGTTCTGCAATGTTTTGTGTTCATGTGTAAGTAAACGTTCACAGCATTGTGTAAACAAAACCACTTAAAATAAAAATTAAAAAAACTTTTGAATGTTGTCAGGTGACGGTTGAAGAATGCAGGAAGAATATGCGAATATGCGTTCTGCTTCCGGGTTCCATTTGTAGAAATGAAAACGAACCCAAACCTCGTTGCCTATATTATTATTATTATTATTATTATTATTATTATTATTATTATTATTATTATTATTATTTATATTAATTAATTATTTGTAATATTATTTATAATAATAATAAATTTTGCAGAATTGGCAGAATAGGTTGTACGAGTTGCGAAGTTGGAGGGTTGTTCAAAACCGTTAAGAGGAAAAAAGAGAAACGAACATTTAGGATGAAAGAATATTAAAATTTTAATTTTAACTTTTAAAATCGTAAAAGAACACTGAAAACTGGGTAATAAACCCTGATTTGATTATTTCAGTTTGAATTTATTCGTTTTAGAATTCGTTACGTTTTATTCCAAAACCATCGACATTGAAGTAACTCCTACTTTTATTTTTTATTTAAGATCACTCTATAACATCAAGGTCATCAGCGACCCCTATCATTTACAACAATACAAACATAGGAATCACTGTTTTAACAAAAATAATCATGCCATAGTCATTTTCTCATATTGCAAAGTAAATGTTTAGCATCACTTATGTATTATTACAATATTCAGTAGTTATATAAAACTTCTTAATTTGATAATTTCTACTAGTTTTAATTTCTTGACATACACATCTGAGGAACTTGTACTATTGTTCCGTGAGCTCGTGCGAAATTCCGCACTGTGCGACGACACCGGACGGCGGGGGCGGCAGCTTGGCCGCGCGCGCTCCTAGTGTAAATGTTGTGAACGACTGTCAGCTCTAGAGCGCGGACGGTTGCCCGTGCGGACGTCGCGGCCTGGAACGAGCTTCTTTTCCTACATTGTAGTTGGCCCGCGCTGTATCTCCGCCCGCGAATCTTAAATTTAACGCTGTCGCCGTCCGTAATGGAAGGAGGGATCTAAATAAACGACCGGTCCCGCGCTCGACAGCGCGGCCCAACTCGCACACAGCGTTTCAAATGAACCGTGGTATCGCCGCCTCCGTATATCAGTTTTACGTCGCCGGTTGTCCCTCGGTCGACCGCTCCACGACAGCTCTATTCCGACCCGTGCGTCTTCAAGAGTTGCTCTTGTTTGTCTTGGTGGGCATCTGCTCTGTCATGTGAATGTTTGTGTTGTCACGTTTCGTTGGTGTTTGTTGGGGGTTCCTGCGTTGAAGTTTCTTGTGAGCTTTGTTTTGAAAATGCTTAGGAATGTATGAATATTTTATGAACCGATTGTGGTGTTCAGCAATGCACGCCAACTGTATCGTTGGATATTTTAGATCCTATTTTTAAGTTACTCGAGTTGTAAGGATTTGAGAAGAATGAACCCCACCATTCATTTGTATATATTTAGTTCTTGGGTACTTGTAAACACTGGGAAATAATTATCGTGATTGATTAGTATTTGATCTTCCGAACGTGCGATAATACCATTAACACCATATCTTCCACAGGTGGAACAAAACCACTACAACGAGAAGTAGTTGTCTTCACGAAGCGAAAGTAGAAAGGAGAATGGGTGTGGTTTAGATTATTAACAGACGCGCTAGACAAAGCCTGCCCGATTTGCTTCGGCTTCTCCGATATCATAATTGCCACTACGCCAAAACCGCCGCCCAGCCACTCCGCCACACCTCCTTCGCCGCCTGGACCGTGGCCGCCACCGCCGTCTCTGCTGTCGCCGCCTGCTGATGGAGGGTGCTGGCAGCGGGCTCGCGGAGCGGCGGCCGTATCGACCAGCGGCCATCGCGGGGCTAATGGCGTCTCCTCCTCGCGCCTTCGGCTGCCGACACCGCGCCGCGCCGCGCCGCGCCGCGCCGCGCCGCGAGCTGCTGAGCGGCTTCCGACAGCTCATTACGCCTAATCGCGATGGCCAGCCGCCGCAGCCCAAGACGCCGCCGCCGCCTCCGCCGCTGCCGGCGGCCGCTGACGCGCGATTGACGCGTCTTATCAGCGCTCGCTTCGCCGCGGCCTCCGATGCCTCTGGGCCGCCGCCCGCGCCGCCCCGCGCCGCGCCCTTCGTTATTATGGAGGAGGGAAGGTTTGGGTTTCTTCAGTAATGCAGCCAAACCCCATCACCCATTATCCCGACTCAAGTAATTGGAAACTTCCACGACCCGAAGTAATGCGCATTTTCCGTGACAGAACTTATGGAATTCGACAAGTTGATTCAAAGACGAGGAGGCGGAGTCACAACTCAATTTTGAAATTTTACGAAAGAATTCCGTGTGCCTCAAATATTTACGATAAATGCACGTATGTAAACTATTTTGATGACATAGCATATACTGTTATTTTGATTTATTTAATACTTTCTAAGACAAGAAATACTGAATCCATTGTTAATTTAGGAGTCGTTGCCGTACGTAATATAGTAATCAGTCAAGATGTGAGAGACTTTTAATATCAAGAAGACGTTCGTGGGCTCGGCCTGCTTGGACTGAAGTTACAAGTTGGTGAGGTCGAACACCATGGTGACGGACAATATACACCGAGAAAGCGAAATCAACAGGCAGATCGAGAGTAAACATTTTACTGAGTAGAGGTCACAGTCTGGTCACTCACTGAAAGATTCTATGCAATATAAGACGGAGTATATGTTGAAGCATAAAGAGGAGCTGACTGTTTTAAATTATCGACAGACAATATATGTGTTGGAGAAATTAGAAGATTTCGGAGTACAGATGTTTTGATGACTGGTAGATGTGAGCAAGGTGTATGTTCACAGACTTGAACGAATTGTAAATATATTCAAAGAACCTTTAAGATTAGGTTTGTTTTTCCTCTAGCTGTTAATTGTGCAAAGTTTTTATTGTTTCACTTTTATTATTTATATTGTGAATAAATGTTCTGTTCTGATTTTGAAATTTAATTTTTTTTTTTTTTTAAATTTAATCAAACGGTAAGTTACCATAATTCAAGCGTACGATGAGTACCTTAGAATCATCGGCCCTAAAACAAATAAATAGATATTCCTGTTTTTTATTATTAGTGATTTTGATTCATTAAAGGAAAAAACTAGTATCATCGCAATATATTGCTGTAAAAATCCAGTTTTATACGACATTAAAGTGAGCAGTCAATTTATGTTTAATTACTTTCAGCAAAATATTTATATGTCTGAGGAAGAGGGAGCTAATCATTTTATAGATTATTAGTAGCTCTATATGGGAGGTAGACAGTTCAATTTTGACGATTGAACGTTCAACTATTTTGTAATTTTATGTTGATTATATCTACTTTTATCGGTCGCATATCAGAGTCCAGTGTAAATTGTTATACCGCGCATAATAGTTAAATTCCGACTCTCAAATTAACGCCTGGAAATGGACCCAAATTATTTCATCAGAGGGTTCTCTGTATGAGTCATCCCGCACTTCTAGTAGTTTTTGTTCATTTGGATGAGTACGTAAATGCTTTTATATTACATTTCTCCAGGCGAATTGCAAGGGAAAATCATTATTAAAAGAGCTTTTTGCAAGCTTCCTCTATCGACATAGAATCAAATACGTTTCTAATTATCGTTTGCAGAGTAAGCGAGTATTTGCCCAGCAGCTGCAGGAAAGACCAGCGGATGGGTGTGTGAGCTGTAAGCGCTGCGTCAACAACGCTTGGCAACTGATCAAACCTTTTGAATTTCCTGCGCCACGTTAAAGATAGCTTCCTGTTAATATGTGGTTCCCAAACTTCTAACTGTATTGGCCCTCGTTTGATTGTATGTAATAAACTGGTGCAACTGGTGTAACTCGTTTTCGGTTGGTTTTGATGCCTCGCCGCCGCTGGTGTGTTCCGCGTTGGTCTCTGTTCCTAACGACCTCTTCCACCGCCTGCCAGGCTCCGTCGACACGACTTTCCAATACCCCGTATAATGCGCGGAATACGGAAAGCTTTCGTGATGGCCGCTCGCCGCCGCGTGTTCCCGCGTGCCTTCTGCGGGCAAAAACGAGCGAACGCGGAGCCGTCGCCGAATGTGTTCCGTCATAGGTAAGGGGGATGGTTGGGAAGGCTGTTGACCCTTCCAGCCAATTGGATCGTTCTGGTTCCTGCAACTGCGGACTGGGTATGTTTCAAAAACATGTATTCCATGTCATCACGTGAAGGTCCACGATGTTGGAATACGTATGTAATTCGACAGTAAGTGTCTCTCATTACATAATAGAAGTTCAGAAGTTTTCAGTCAGTGTGTCTGTAAATGTAAGTTTTTTTTTCTTGAACGCATCCGGAACGTATCTCATGTGACTAAATTCGTTTTCACAGTAACTTCAGATCAGAATTTCCAATAAATCGCAGAGATGTCAATTTGCTGTACTTTGCGTAAAAGTCAAAGGATAACGTTGTGTTAACCACTAATTTCTTTTTCAAGAAAATATTGTTCTTATCACCGAGGATACAAATTAAACTGATACTTTAGTATTTCATTTGAACCTTATTTCTTATGAACTTTGACTCTGGGGATTGTAAGTTGATTAGTAGCCAGTGTATTAAATCACGAAGGGATTCAACTGTAAATGCATTTGTTCCCACTGCTTTTGAAGGCTTTTGAAAGGGGATATATAGATACTGAACACAGAGTTGAATGGGGTGGTTTTCCCAGAATTAAAGAATCATATTCCCTTGAAATCAGAAAATAATTTCACTCAGCTCAAACCCATCTCTACCCCGTCCATCTCTACGTCATCATTTTCAACCAAACGTTATATCAGATATCTACACTCATAAAAAAACCAAACAAACGATACATTACGAAACATTACGAACATTGCGAAAGCTCAGCTGGATAACTTGTAAATAAAATAATGTACAGTAAATAAATGTACTATATTAGCGTATGCATGTGTCTGTACTATAATGTACTCTAATCATTCCTTCTACGCTGAGGAAACAAGACCATTTATATGAAACCATCCACGCAAAACCCCAGTAAGGGCGCTACTGCTAAATAGGGAAGTATATTTTCTGACCTGCAACAAGTGTAAGGCAAAGAATTAATTAACGGGAAGTGCATGCACACACCACCGTTACCATCGTGCATAACTCGAAAACTGTGCTTCGTAGGCCATCAAATTCAGGTTTTCGTGTTCATTTCGGTGCACGAGTTGCGTTTCTTATAAGGTAATCTACAAAATAGATGGACGATCTATTACATTTTTGGAAGTTACCTCCCGATCTATATCACAGTTGTCATAAAGTTCTGTGTTGTTTTTTGAATTAGAAGTTATTTTAACATTGAAACAATGACGCTGAATTAAAATATTCACACGAGTAATAGTCACATAGAAAAAGCATCAGGGCTGCTTAGTTAATATAAAGATATTTTTTAAAAAACGGGTAGGTTTCTAGACTTTAACACCAAGCCCTTCACATCTTCACTGGCCCACCGAGGGTAGACATCGCGGCGCGTCCCAGGCCATTTGCGGCGGTGTAGTGGCGTGGCGTGGCGTGGCGAGGCGTCGTGACGCGTAGGGGCGAATGGGCGGGGCGCGGGCGCGAGCACGCGAGGCACGCGGCGGTGGCCCGCGGGCGGGATCAGCCGCCCCCGCCTCCGCCCCCCGCCCCCCGCCCAGCCACGGCCTCCGTCGCTTCCCGTTAGCAGCGCCCCGGCGCGGCGCGGACCTCGCTCCGCCCGCCTAACGGCCCCGGCCACGCCGCGGACAAGATGGACGCCAAAAAACGACGCAAGATGGCGGAATGCGGAATGCACGGAGCCATGCTAGGCTCGTAAGAAGTTGACGGTTGAAAAGTTGTTCGGGCCACCGTCGCCGCGTATCGTTGATGTAGGAAGTATTGTGTGTGAATTGTTTTGTGTTGTTCTCGTTTTTGATTTCATATTATGGTAGAAAGAAAGGAAATACGCGTTTTAAAATGTAATTCAGAGCATTCAATAACAATCAAATGCATTACTTTTATGGGTTATTGAAATAATATCTGAAATTGAACTTACTTTTTCATGAAAGCATATGTGCATGAAAAATATGTATTTGCATTGTATAGTATTATACATTATCCCGTTTGCGTCAAGTTGTAGATTAAAATTAATATTAATTTGTGCTTGTGAAAATTGTCCTCCATTTCAACATAAATTAATTATTTGCTCTGTTTACATATAACCGTTACTCGATAGGACAATGAATTACATTTTCACGTTAATACAGCAGTTTAAATAGCAGCATCTTTTTTTCAATATGAATTTCCTTTTATTAAAAACTGGTTATCATGTATTTACTTCTCTCTAGGTTTATGTCATGATTTGTTCTCTTTCAGGATAAAGCTGCGAGAAATTCGTTTTCTTTAAGTTTCAATCTTATTTTTGTGTATCAGGTATTAGTTTAAATTCCGCCCACAGAAACCTACCTTCACTCACACTAATGGTTTCATGTAAAGGAGTTTATATGATTTTTGCCATTACTGGATATTTTCCTCTCCATCCTCGCCAGTCAATAGGAGATTGGATTGTATAAACCATTACGATTCGAATAGGGGTTGCAGAAAGGCTATGCCATGTTAAGTCGTGAATTATTTTTTTGTCTTCTTCCCCTATCAAGAATTATGTATTTCACCTGTTCCTGCTAAGAAGGTGAATGTATGTTGTGGAGACTTTGCAAACTTCATCCTTCGAAGCGAGAGCATAATTTAATAAAGTGTGGTTTGTGTCTTCTCTCTCCTTGAATCAAATCGTATAATGCTAAAATGTCTGTATTATGTCTAATATTCTCGCCATCCTTATACGAGTTCACGACCTAAACATCTATTTTCTGCACCTTCGTTGTATTATTTTAATTCAAGAAAATTCCATCGGGTTGAAAAGACGTTTCATGTCGCGAGTTTTCTCTATCCGCTAATTGTGACGCAAGTGCCTGCATTCTTCGGCGCGGCGTCTCCGGTGACTGGCGGGGCCATTCTCAGGCTGGCGCGCTGGGCGTGTCAGCGATCGGGAGCGGCGCGGCGCGGCGCGGCGCGGGGCGGCGATCAATTCCGAGACGGCGGTGACCCCGAGAGCTCGTTCATCTCGCGCAAGTCGAATCCCGACGCGGAACGGAGCGCGCTCGTGACCCAGAACGTCCTCTGCCCGCGCGCCCGCCTCGCCCCGCCCCGCCCCGTCTCGCCCCAACCCGGCCCGGAACGAATCCCGGGGGCGGGTGGCAGGGGACGTGGAGCGACCGGGCGTGCGGTGTGTCCGATCGGCGACGCGGGCCGCGGGGGCTGCGACGGACGCGGTTGCCGGGGTGGCGCTGGCGGCGACCAATGCGGAAGCTGCGACGGCGGGGGGGGGGGGGGGGGGGGGGGCGATGAGAGCGGAAGAGGCAGGGACAGAGTTGTTGGTTCCTGAAAATGTGGAGATCCGTAATTGCTGACTTCTATGCGAAAGGAGTAATGTACATGGAACAAATGGGCGGTTCATCGCGATGTGCTTAATCTAGAGCGGGGTAGCAGATACGAGGTGTAGGGGGTTCTCCGACCTGGAGGTCGCAGGTGTCGAATACCGCCCTAGCTTGTCAGCTAGGTCGAAATCATTCGCTGTTTGGATGATAATTCTAGCGACTGGGGACTCTGATTGTTAGTTTTCAGTAGTTTCTTCGATTAAACACCAGGCCAATGCCGGAGGTACTCTAACAAACGGGACACGGACCGCGCACGATCTTCCCTTCCTCATCCTTGTTCTATCCTCACCCCTCACACACACTTACATGCACTACATTCTCACTCATGTCAGGAGATCAGTGGGGAACGTAGTGCTTCTTCCGGCTGGAAGGGTACCACACCAGTGCGAGTTACCTGCTTGGGAAAACCCCCGTCAAGTCGACGTTTGTCGTCTTCGGATCTCGCCAGCCTAGACTATCCGGAAGATCACTACCACCTCCTGGAAATAAAAACATGCACTACATTAATGGAAATAATGCCCTTAGCTGTTGACGCAGCTGGAATCAGTAATCAATCAATGGAAACGAGCAGAGCGAGCGGATGTGGCGGGCACGAGGGCGGCGAGCGAGGATGCGGAGTCGCGACTGGGGACGCGGGGCAGTCACGGTGGTCGCAGACGCGGGGGCGACGTGGGCTTCGAGACGGGTGATCCCGCAGGTGTGGGGGCGAGCCGCCCCCGCCCCCTGCCTCCGCCTCCACTCCCTCCCCGACCCAACCGCCACCGCCACCAGATGAGTATCGGCCTATCTCGGCGGGCGGAGCTGTCAAATGTCGCCGCGTGTGGAATGTCTTCCCCGTCCCAATCTGGGCGCAGGATCTCCACATGACTGGCAGCTTTTATTTCTCGAACAACTGCAGCGCGCCGGCGTCCGCGCGCCGCCCGGCCCCTCTCGTGTGTGCGCCCGTGTACGAGTGTGACTTGACGTATGCATGGGTCATGGGACGCCGGGAGACGAAGCAGGAGCGGCGGGAGGCGGCCGCAGGCGGAGCCGCGACGCCTCAATAAGAGGACGAAGTGGCACATTCCGCGCGCGGCTGGCGGTCGCCGCCTGGCCTCCCTCGCGTGCTGTCGCTGCCGCGGCTTCCTCCCGCCGCCCTCCGGCGGCTGACGTGGTGCTTCTCGACGTGCGTGGGATTCGGCCAGGGTGACACTTGGCGCGGAAATGTAGACTTTGGTTTCAATAAACTGACATTTTCCTGAAACGTATTAATGTGTAATTGGCCCTTTTGTTAGTTTTCGTTATGAACTCATATAGCTTCACGTGCTCTCCACATTTCACCCTGTGAACGACCCTCAGTTGGCTGACCTAGACCCTTACTGGGCTGTGCTGTCATTTGTCGTACCAAACTCGAATAAACGACACCTATTAATAATTATTTTGAAATATACATAGTCTCTTCCGCTTGGGCTTGCACATAGTATTTTAGTGAAGTTGTATCTCGTGTGTAGATCATCCGGATACTACATTTCTGAATAATTCTAGCTGTGCATGTGTCATTACTTTTCTATTTAAAGTTGGCTTGTAGTCTGGGTAAATCAGGGAACAATGAAAAGCCTTGAAACCTAATTTTGCTTTTGAGAGTCATTGAATTCTGAGTATGTACGGAATATTTGCTAAAATCATTACGCAAACTTATACAAATCCTTATTAAACATTATTATGATAAGCAGTATAAGTAATGATAAAATGATCATGCGCGGTACTACCTTTATGAACACTTACACTATGCATCATCGCTCCCTTCACGAAGCTCGCTTATCAGTTTATAGCCGGCACTGTCAGTCGGCGGCCTGGGTTTCCCGCTCGCACTCCGGGCCGCCCAGGGGCATTGACTCCCGGCCGGCCGCCCACTCCGCTTCGCAGCCACGCCTCGTAGCTGTTGCCCGCCGCCCTCCCCACCACGCACCCACTGCTCCGCCCCATCCGCCGCCTGCCCTACCGCCTTTCCCCATCCCCCACGCCAGCACCACTCACCCCACCTGCCCCATCCACCCCGCCCGCACCATCCGCCCCTTCCCGCCCCCGCCCCCGCCCCGGTCGCGACGCGTCGGCGTGAAGGAGGGCTTAGCTTAGCGCCGAACTTGTCGGATCAGCGTTGCACTGCCGCGCCGCGCCGTGCTGGACCAGGCCGCGCTGGCGCGCTTCCGAGTAGGCGTTGGGGCGGAGCGGAGGCAGCGAGGGCGCGTCTCCCGCCACGGGGTGGGAGGGCTTAGCGCCGCTGCAGCGCGGTTAATGGACGCCCCAGACGACGACGACGACGCAGTCAGACCGGGATTTTCGCTGCGGAAGGAAGGAAGGAAGTGACGTCGAGGACGGCGAGGGGCAGGGGAAGGGAACGGATGGCACGAACGAAACTAGTCGTAGAGGAAACGGACGGAAGAAGGGGAGCGGGAGGGAAAATGAAGGAAATGAAAGATTGGAGGAAAGGGAAGGAAAGGAGGAGGGGCCGACTGATGAGCGCCGATGGCGGAAATGGCGTTTTTTTGCAGATCGTGAGTTCGAGCATTGAGGAAGGCAAACGTTATTTTCATTTTGTGCGAGTCGCGTGAATCGTTAAGGTATACCACCGGAGGAAGGAATCGAGTGGAAGTCAGTCTCGAAGCAAATGAATCTGGGAAAATCTGCTTCTCCTTGACGAAACGAAGTATTGTTATGATTAATGAAAATCAGCGTGTTGTAATGTAAATAGATCAATACAACCTAAACATTCATTGATTGGGAAAGATCTGTGTGTAAATCGTGTGAGAGCTTTGGTATTGTCGGAGCATAAACTACAAATAGGTGAAAGGAAATTAAATATTTATAATTTCAAGTGCCGTATCATATCCCATCCCGGATGAAATTCAGTACTTGACTTGAAACAGTAATGAGTTCTCTGATTTTTACTCCTATTTAATGCATCTGCTAAATAAAATATTACAGTCTTCAAGCTAAGAATTCGCACTTTTTGTCGAAGAGTTGTCAGTAGACTTCGATCATATATCAAGGAGATTTTGAAATTGAAAATGGAAGCTTCCTGGCCGGAAAGATTTTTCTGAACTGCAGTAATAGCCGCATCACTTCACGCCGTATCAGTCCTCCACTCTGTGGTGAACCTTGCGGCATGTTTTGTTGCCAACAGTACATTTTCATGTCCATACAAAAGAAATATGTAAGAAAATATCACCCAAGAAATTAAACTTATTATTTTTTCTTTCAACGGAAGACTTAAAGGCATCCGTTTCGTTGTCCAACTCGCCTGGAACAGTACTCCTACTTTTTTGGTAACTTGCTGTACTGTTTCCACTACCACGTTCGTGGCTTCGCCTCTTGCCGTATTGGTTTACGTATTGATTCGGTTCGTTAGTTCTGAGAGCGAGCAGCGTGGCAGTGGTACATCTTCCTCCCACCCGACGCGAATCTCTCTAGAGAACTTGGATCAAATTCGGTACACTCTCTGGAGAATTTTGTGGTGAATGTATTCATTGATATTTTTTAACTCGGTGGGATTATAATACTGCATGATATCGTGTGGCGTTGTTAGTTTGCATGTTTGTAGGAAGTGTGCAGTCGGTGAGGTCTTTCAGGATCATTTTGGGAGGGTCGTCCTAAGGGCATCGCAGGGTTATCCGTTACTTAGGCAACTGATCTGGAAATCAATTTTGGAAACTTCGATGAGAATTTGTGACTTGCACTTGAAAATACTCTCTTTTATTGAATGGTAACGTTTTGTATTTCTTAGTTAATCATTGTACTGTCCAACGAACAAGTTCAGTGTGAAACGAATCAACTGTACTATGAATCAACAGGTAATTTACTAAGAAATGTTGAGATAATCAGTGAATTTGCCATGTTTGCTATTCTCTTACCGAAAAAATCTGTATTGGGAGGAACTAAGTGTTCTCGTTGTAAAAACTCCATACTGTATAGATGATTATAGTTCTCTTTTCAATTCTTAGAAGATTCTGACTATTAGTATGCTTCACTGTAAGAACTAACAGTGATGAATAAGGTAGATGAATACTGCCTTGCGATTATTTCTTGTGATTCATGAATATTCGTCAGTATTTCTTGTCTGCGTGCTTAGCCTTTCATCTCCCTCTGCCATCTATTGTTGATCGAAAGTGAGGGGGAGGCGACGTGGGTTGTAACGCGCTGGTCGTTCCCCTTCCGGGCGTGCTGACTGCTTATTTATCGAGCGGGTCCGTCGCTTTTTGCGACACTGCCAATGTCGGCGGCTTCATTATTGCATTCGTCATCGTTGTTAGGATTATTATGACGACATTCTAGTTTTTCGGTCTTCTCTCTTAAGGGGGAGCGAGCGGTTTCTGTCGTGATTGATCTCCGCTGGCGCGTTGTGGTAGGAATGTCGCCGGCGTTCTTGATTTGAGCGGGACATTTTTGGAAATCCACATCACGTCGACGTACAGGGCATTGAAATACAAAATTTTTAAAAATTTGGGGATGGTGAGAGTAGAATGAAATTATTAATTTTGAAATTGTAGAAAGAAGTATTCGGCGGGAGAATTCTATTAATTTTCTTCCCGTTTTGAAATAAGCGGGTTTACAGAAAAGTATTGTATATTTAACATGTGAAATGAATGTTGTGTCAACTACTGATGACAACGCATATCGTCAAAATTACAATAAAGTACCAGTCACTTGAATTTGAGCACTTTTCTTGTGGTGACAACACTAAGATATTCGTTTTGTATGTTACAAAGTCCTTGACTTTGAAAAATTCAAAAAATATTACTTGTTTTTCATCATCCTTTACCGAGTGGTGTTCGCAATTGAGGTGAGATGTCAAGACTTACGCATTCACACACTGGGCGCTTTTTGTTCGTGGGTACTGTTTTCCTTGTATCACTAAAATTCGTCACTGTTCTTCTTCCTACTACTTTCTTGTCTTGTCCATTTCGTTGCACCATGAATGCGCTCTTGCCTCTTTTCTCCGATCTCTCCTACACACGGATCCATTGTTTATTTTGTTTTCGGGTGCGTCAACTACTATAGTCTTTAATCATATAAGTGTAGTACTTGTTATATTCCGGGTGATGTTCCCCCACTAGAACGTGAAATCCGGCGCCAATCTACGCGTTGGCTTTCCCACTGATGAATGTGGCTTAGCTCATTCTCTCTTGGAAACTGTAGAAAATGGGCGCGTCACCTATTTTAAAAGCTCGGAATAGTAGCTGAAATTTACGGAATAAATAAAAGGTAAAATAGGATACAGAATATGTGAAAAAGTCGACTTTTTTGATTTTGTAGGTTAGCTCCCTCACTCATTGGACACCTCAATTCTATTTTCAAAATATATTTGAATTAAATTGTCATTACTTGTGCCTGTGAATTAAGACATCATCTAGTTCACGTCTCGTATTGCCATCAATAATACATAGAAATCAATTTTGTAGTTGTAGTGATCATATTTAAGTGAAAAGAAATTTATAAAAAAAGAACTTAAACAAAAAATGTGACATACTATTTAAAAAAATTTTTTTTATATAAGTTGATTTTCATTTCAAAAACTTATTCTAATGTAATGTTGGACTTAATATATCTAAAGAGGAGCACAGTGTCGTAATAAATGTTTTTGTTTACCTACTGTACAAAAATATGCCAGGAGAAGAGCAATTTTAGTTATTCGGTTTCGTAAAAGCACTGTACACGAAGAAAATTGTAAAGATTTCAAGAGGCTTTACTATTTAGCCCACCTCATAGAAATAGTATATCAGCCATAAATAGCTTCAAGAAGAGATGTAGAGCCCTTAGCCTGCTCGCGTATGAGCCCGATTCCGTACTCACGTGGCTGCTCGAGCGTGCACCGTTTGGGGACACGCGTGCAGCGCGCGTCGCGGGTGCTCGAGGCAGCACGCGCCTCCCCTCCCCGCCCCTCCGCGCCCCGCGCGCGCATGCGACGCCACGAGGAGGGCCGCACCGTGTGGATCTCTCCTGCGCTGCCGTCGCCACAGCCTCCACGCTGCCTTCGCCGCCGCCACCGCCACCGCCACAGTCATCACCATCGCTGCCACCACCGCCGCCATACTGCCCACCACCACCGCCGATAACACCACCGCTACCGCTTCCACCACCACCAACACCACCACCACTACCACCGCCATGGCCAGTGACTCCACCGCCACAGCATCCACCGTCACTGCCTCCACCACCGCCGCCGCCGCCGCCGCCGCCGCCGCATCCGTCGCCACTGCATCTCGGGGGCAGCTCTCCAAGCAGACGAGCGCCCTCCGCAGCGGCGCGACGCACACTCGCCTCGAGAGGGCGTGACGGCTGTGGCGATGGAAGCAGCGGAGGTGGAGATGAAGGGGCGGTGGCCTGTTGGTGGTGGATCTAGTGGAGGGGGCTACGACCTGGACGCGTCGAGCAGCCGGAACGCGCGTTGCAAGCGCGTCCCAAACGCCGCACGTACGCGCCAGTGCTAGGAAAGGACCTACATAGACGTATGCGCGCGCAACCAAAAACACTTAACCGTTACCTCCTCTCACATCTATCTCTATATCTATCACGAAATAGATATAGAGAGGCAGTCGGAGATTACAGAGGTTGTGCTGTCGGATAAGACAAAAGTGGCGGTGAGGACGACAGCGGCGACAGTTACAATGGCATTTCTAAATGTGAGGCGATCACGTTCGATAGGGATGATGTGGATTAGGGGATGGGCAACGGAGAATTGATAGCGTCGGTGACGTTTGTTTGGAGGGGGTGCAAAAGCCAGTGCTATTTGTGTTGATAGTGATCGTTGTCGTCTTGACGAAAGTGTTCGCCACTTGGTGAAATCGAAGATGAGTGTTGGACGATGTTACAGCTCCGTCAAGGGGTATACTGTGTTGAAGACGGTTAAATTCGCGTGGGCGGTGCTAATTAGTGACCGCGGGAGCGATGGGAGCTGGTGCGGCGACGACGGTGGCGCCCTTGGTGGGCGGTGGCGGCGGCGGCGGTGGTGGTCGATTTGCGCATGCAACTCTGCTCGAGGACCCGCCGCCGCTGCCGCCGCCGCCAGTGCTCTCGTCTCCTCTCGTCTGTAGGGCTCGCTGCTGCTTGTTACAAGCTTCTGCTCTGTGCTCCGTGCTCTCGTGTAGGGATAGAACTTATGGTCCTCAACTTGGTTGCGAGTTCCCTGTGCATGTGTCGTCATACTAAATGAGTAATTGCGGGAATTCTCTTTCCGGATCACGTACACCTCGTCTGTTCGTTGCGAAAGTGTCTAGGGAGCTCTTTATGTTCTTTTTTAACCCAAAAAATGTTTTTTAAAAGACCCATTGGCTTTGCTAGTTTAAATTTAAGTGTATATAAAATATAGTATTTTAAAAAATGATATACCAGCTTGACAAATATTACCTGGGGACATTGGATTGAACAACAGAAAAAAAAGCTGTTTGTATTGTTATTTGACTAGCAAGCAGCAGGCAAAATTTAATGGTAATAGTGCTTAGATCGCCTTATTTTTGTGCTGAATTTAATTTCCATAAATAATGGATATTTCATTTTCCAAAGCAATGTAAGGTCAATCATTATCTGAACGCTAGATGACGAGGTTGTAGACATACGTATTTAAGGAGCAGAATCTGATTGTTTCACGATGTGTTTGTGTAATGAAGGATAACATTATATATACAATAATTTAAATTTAATTTTAATTGAATTAAAATTAAAGTGATATTTCGGCATATGGACATACATCATATTAATACAACACTTTCTTCATGAATAGTTACAGTGTCTCAATTCTCCGCAGTCTTACGCATCCTCTGTGTTAAGGGTTGATCGTTCACATCATTCGTAATATTAAGAATCTTAGCATTGGTGAATCTTATGTATGAATACATGCAGGAGGTCGATAATATGTTCTTTACAAGTATTCTTATTTCAGACGCATGCTGTAAGCGTTCACATGCACATGCAACTTACTGCGCAGCATGCCTGTATTCTGTCTCAGCACCCCGCAAATCTTGGATGCCTATTCGATTAGGGATTCTATGAATAATATTTGTGTATTTCATAATCAGAGCTTGGTTATACTTTCGAAGCACGTGCACACTGCTAATTCGAAAGGTAAATTATAACGTGACAAGCAATGCGAGGTACGGCACGTCGCCCTGAATGTCGACAAGAGGGTATTCTCTTAGCATATGCTTTCTTAATCGAGCTTGTCAACTTGGTTGAAAAAAAATCGCCTTATTTTTGTGCTGAATTTAATTTCCATAAATAATACAGCTATATTTTATGTGTAACGAATCGTAGAGCAGCAGATTAAAATGGTTAATGATGCGTAATAATGTAAAGTGTGTTGAACGGTACTAATATTTATACCTTTGTCTTTCAGAAAGTTGGTATTTCGCATCTTCCTAAAGTATTATTGACTTTCATCTTCAGTGAATGATTCAACTATTTTGTTGTGCAAATGAAATATCGTTATGTCCCTAGGACTCATTTGATAAAAATTGTAAATAAGTTGTTGATAATTTTTTTGTTGTGTACTCAATGTCGTGTTCTGTGTGTTGATTGGGTTAATCGGTTGTATGAAGTATGATATTTGTGCAATGACAATTTATTGTTCACTAATGAGACAGATAGTGTTTTTTTAAGGGTTGATTCTGGTTGCGAGTGATTCATTCTGCTTCCGAAGTACAGGTTTTTGAGAAATTGTGAAAGTTTCTAATGTATTTCGAAAGGTTCGAAAATAAGAATTTCATGGTACTAGTGACTTAAACTAAGCCGGAAATATTTTTATGTGCGGGTGTTTGATAAATCTTTTCTTCAGTAGATACAGTTGACTTCGAAAATAATGTAACTTAGGATACCGTAACAATCAGTTAGCTACTCAAACTGCATTGAATTGTTTTTTGCTAGTTTTTAGTTTCACAAAATGTTATAGACTAAATTGAATGATGGAATTAAAGCTACTTGACATTTCTTCGGATCCAGTATTTAATGCCAGATACCTTGATGTTCGTTTACGCACATAAACATACGTTTACGAGTATTTTCATTACTGCCTAGATTTGAAGAGTTGATATTTTTATGTACTGTGTTATTGTAATAGAATATTAAGTATTTTTAATTACTTTTTGTCAACTGAAGTGGTTTCGAGTGTTAGTGAATATATGAAATCATTTCTCTTCACATTATTTCAATATTATGAATATCTCGCGTGATTGTTAAAAATGAGTTGTAGGACTATATTTAGTATGTTAATAATGTAGTGACTTCGTATTTCACGTCTGATTATACGTAAATAATGAGAAAAATATTCAACCTACTAACAAGTGTGGAAACATTTATTTGTCAGTGATGTAGATCCTCGTATTCTCGCAATGGAAATTGAAATTGTTTGTAACAGTTGTACGAAGACAACATAAGTCTTTGCGTAAGCACGAAACACATGCTGCAAAGAACATACATGCATTATCGAAGCGATGCGATCTGCGCAACGGCAACTTTGTAGGTGTAACAGGTAGAGAGATTAGCTGGTACCGAGGATGTGGTGGGGAGAGAGGAAATGGACGAGTATGCTGGCGCCATCATCCACCTCCCACGTCAACGCTACCTCCGCCAACGCTATCGTCTCCGCCACCAACGCCAAGACATCCTCCGCCTTCGCTACCGACACCGCCGCCAACACTACCTCCACCTCCGTTGCCTCTGCAACCGCTATCGTATCACCACCAACGCTGCCTACATCATCACCGCTACTTCCGACTGTGTTGCCTCTGCAACCACTATCCCTCTGCCACCGATGCTCCCTACGCTAAAGCCACTACTATCACCACTGCAACCATTTCTGGCTGTGCACACGCCGCCAACCTTTCTACTGCCATCCTCCTGTTTCGTCGTTCCCATCGTAGATTTTCCTACCGACATCGTGTAAAAACAACGCTTTCTGCTACCTTCTCTGCTGACTCCCAAACATTTACATTGGTGTTTTCGGTTCATGATATACATCAATTACCACATCTTCAGACACCGCTACCATCTTGCTTTTGCGTCCATCATTTTCATTACTACATCAATCACCAGAGTCAATAACACACCCACCAACACCCCATCGCTACTCCAAACATCATCTCCGGGTTCTGCGTGGCAACCGTCACTGCTGCCAAAATCAAAAACCTTTCCCTACGACCAATACAAACCTTCTTGCACCATTCCAGGGCTACTACGCTTTCTCCAGCCCCTGCCCCCGTCGCCGCCGCCGATGGCGCCACCGCTGCCTCCACGACGGGCGCTACCGCCGCCGCGCCGTCCCTGCGGCGGGTCGTGCGCGCGCGGGCGGCGTGCGGGTCGCGGGTTCGACGCCGCGGACGCACGCGCGCCTGACGTACGGCGCCACGCGCGGCGGCGGCGGCTGTGGCGGCGGGAGCGACAAGCGCGTGCAGCCATTGTCCCCGCGCGCGGCCTCGGCCGTCCCGCGGAGCACGCCGCCCGCGCGCGCTGCGTTGTTTGCGGCCGTTCTCGCGGCGGCGTCGTGGGCCTGCGCGTGGTATCGTCGCCGGGGCGCCTGCTTGTTCCTCTGGGGACGGCTATCGTAGAAAACGTTGAGGGGAAGGGGCATCTCCGTCGAGGAAGGCCAGCGAATGCTACTATTTTAGGCGTGTTATATGCGAAAAATAAGTGTAAAAAACAACAACTTTCGTTGTTGTTGTGTCGCGAAAATTATGCACAAGCATTTTTAATGTTAATAGTTATTGTGAATGTTTTCAATTTATTCGTTATGTGTGCTCATTACTGGATGTTCATGATATAAACACTGCAGCTGTTAGCATGCAATGTATCTCTTAGAGAGTTATTTGCAGACTATACATTTAACGGTCATGTTTAGTATCTCAACGTCTTTTATTGGCGAATTTTCATTTAAGATTTCGGTTCAAAGATCGCATTTTGACTTCCCTTCACTAATGTTGCGCCTTTTATGTCACTACTAATAAATGTCATTAATGATCATTTGCTTTTCCTGCAAACATTTAGACATTAAGATTCATTTTGAAAACATCGTAATTCAAAACCTGTTTTAACCCTCTGATTCGTTCTCATATTTCGTTCTTTCGCGATCTACACGTAATATATTACGTATAATTCAGTGAAAAATACTTCGTTTTATTTCAAACGCAACGCCCTATCATCTCGGAACGACAGCAGACTTAATTACAAAAGACCGATTTGAAGAGATGTGGAACCCCGAAGAGGAAATTCGTTTTCCGAAACGGCCAGGGCGTCTCTCTTTCCGTACACTGTTCAGCTGCTCCCGCAAGGTGCGGCATATCCTAGCCGCTTCAGAAGTTGGCAATCACGTCGTCAAATACGAGTAATAACATTTAAAAATAACGGTCTTTTGCTCGCTCGCGGCGGCGGCGGCGCGGTGCGGCGCTTGTTATGAACTCGCGATATTTCTCGTTGCCGCGGCGATATAGCGCTTCTGGGCGGTAGTCGAGCGGCCCATTCTGCGCTCAAGTAGCGATTTCGCTTATGGCTACTCGTCGCTCGAGGAGGCGAGGGTGATGTGGGAGCTGGAAAAGGATGGAATCCGCGGCGAGTGGACATGCAAGCGCGAGAGTGGGGGTGCAGAGAGATTACTACGAGAAGGGGCCGCTTTGAGAACTATTGCTTGGCCATTGCTGGCAAAGCCAGTTACGGCCATGCACTCGTTTTGTCAGTGCGTTCGTTTGCAGTTAGCTCATTTGAAAATGACTTCATCACTATCTCTTGCAATGGCATCGCTCTGCACGACGCTGATTTGTTTCCCGACCTGTCTAAGTGTCCCTTTCTTAAAGTAATTCCTCCAAAAAGATGGAGAGTTGTGAAGTTTAGCAAGAACATGATTTTCTTTTTTCGTGGTAGGGTCGTCAATCTGGCTTTTGTGTGGAGACAGTCGCGGTGTTTCTGCCCACGGTATTTAGGAACCTGCTTTACTTGATTAGTGAGATTTAGGCTCATTACTTTGCCTTGGTTGACTGTCTTATCGTTTCTTGTAGTCCACCCAATATACGAGAGTCTACTTCTCTTGATTTGCCACATGTAAATTGCTTTGTCTTGAATTTTGTAGGTTGAAACCTGCATTGGAGAATTGAAGCTCGCATTCTCGTGCGGGAAGGGCATCCCCAGAACATTACTATATTTTTCATTTATGTTCATTATGTTCCCTCCAATACACTTCTTGGATCATCCTCAAGTATTTTGTAAGTTTTCAACTGGAATCTTGGTTTATAAAAGCGAAGACAATACAGTCGGCAAATGGCGACTTCTGTGTTAGATACGGCTTGGATGCATAATGCAAAGCAGACTTGGCTGGCGTATTCAGGACAGCGTGTAGTCGCGTGCTGGACCGAGTGGGAGTGCGATTGGGCGGAAGGCAGGTCGCACGGTCGTGTTAACGCCCTTGCGCCCACGCCTGGTCCTCTCCCACCGCCCGCGTCTCCTTCCCCTACTTCACTCCCACCCACACACTGTTCGCAGTTTTGAAGAGTCATTCACAACAGCCGCCCCACCCTCCGTTGCTGACGCCGACCCTGCATCCCACCGCCATCACCGTCCCCGTCTCTCTGTTCGACTCCACCCTGCCCGCCGCCACACTCTGCGACACCGCTCCTTTTGCTACCATGTTCTACAGTGCCACCCATTTTGTTGCCTCATCCCCGTCGCCTCCTCTGGGCTACGACCTTCTTCGCTGGCCTCCCCCTTGCTACCCACATCCCTCCTCCGCCTCCACTCCCTTCTATTTTAGTACCTCCTCCACACCACCTTCTTTACTACCACTGGCTTCGCCAGTACCAGTTATTCCACCGCCACTCCCTTTGCCACCATCCTTTTCGCTGCCTCTCACTACAACACCGCATCCTCCCTCAGGGCCTCTGCTCCGATTACCCCACTAATAATTTTGTGACAATTATCACTACCACCAACCCCAGCACCTCCATTGCTGCCGTTCCCACCCCCTCGACTGCGGCCGCCATCGCCCGCGCCACCGCCACCGCCGCCGCAAGCACCTCCGTCGCCGCCTCGGCCGACGCCCGTTGAAAACGTTGGTGTGATGACAGCTTGCACTGGGCCCACAAATCACTCCACAAACCAGATCTGGCGCGGCCCGTCCGGCGCTTCCTCCTTCGCCGCCCCGCCCCGCCGCGCCCACTCCCTGCGCGGCCCTCCGCGCCACGCCTAGCCGCCCCGCGGGCCCCGTGGCCCGTGCGCTGCCTGCGCGCCGCCGCCCGCCGGGGGGATACTCGTACACACCGCTCCTAGTTGTGCAGACGCGAATGCAGCAACGGTCTAAGTGCGGCATAGTATCATCACACAATGGGGGGGGGGGCTACTTGTGGAACCGTGCGATTAAAGAAAAATCTCGAAACGATTATTGTAAATTAATTAAGTACAGTAATTATTTAACTATTACTTAACTATTATTATTACTTATTATTACTTAGCTATTATAATTAATTATTATAATTATATTATTATTATTAAAAGTAAATTGTTGAAGTTCAGTACGTATGTTTAACGCCTCTACAGAATGGCTTATGGGCAATGGACTAGCTTCCCGTCATGTGATCCCGGGTTCGATTGTCGGTCGAGGGAAAAACGAGTTGTAGCTTTCCTTTAAAATCGCCTCAGTTTCTGTAGCTGTGTGACAAAGAAAAGCTCAGCCGTGAGGGCTTTGCTGGTTACGCTGAAGAAAAATACGTCACGCTCGCCACATGTCTCTCTTATGTCCCCCCAGAAGCGGGAATTAAACCATAGCTCAAGCATGAGGGGCAGACAAGCATAGGAGATTTACATTAGCTAGCCGGAGAAGTATCGGTGATCTGTGCTGGTCAGACCCCAACAAAGTGCGTTCACGACGGTTTTTTTTCGGAGGTGTGCTCGTTTCCTCTACCTGACATTTTGCCATTGCTCCATCATCATTTAATCACATTATCATCATCATTTAATCAAATTATCATCATCATCATCCCCATTACCTACATGCAAATAATTAATGACAGAAACGCCTGAAAAGCCGTATGAACCGAGGATCAGAATAAAAAATATTCTCATCGAAACATTTATTGGTTCAAGTTGCTGGTAAACAGTACCATCATTCTTTCCCCGTTGAACCTGCCTCTCTTGCCTAATAGGCATACTCAAAAGCCGACGGTGGGATGGTGATGTAGACTAGTTACTACAAGCAGAAGGGGTGAAAATGTTGCCTTAATCAACATTCCAACATTTTACTAGGTTTTACATTTTACTATGCATTCCTCGATTCAATATATTGAATAATATCCTATGAAGGAGTATGAAATATTTCTGTTGGTCTCTGCTACATTAAGAATGCTTGGAATGTTATGCTGTTATTTAACTTTAATCTCATTGAGAAAAGTAAGCTTCTCAATTACAGCTCTGTATTGCATGATTATTCCAATCCAGTCCAAGTTTAACTGGAGCTAGTTACTATAAGTTCCTGGTCTTACGCGTAAACTGAATTATTAATATCGTAATTCATTTAAATGAGTGAAGTACCTGGTCCCTTTTCTGACATTTTGTTTTATTAATTTACTGCTTTATTTATTCCAAATGCCTTTTGTATTAAAATGAATAGATATTTCATTATGCTACCCGAAGAATGAGCTATAAGTGTTCACAGAAATCAAAGTTTGCTCCACCATTGCATAGCAAATGGGAAATCCTTTTAGACACCCAACCTAACTTATCTGCGTTATTATATTAATTTTCTAAAACAAATCAATGTAAATAAAATGTACAAAATGCTAAGCCTTTTCTTGATAAATTATTTAAGGTCAACTCACCAATGCGTACGTGCATAATAGTACAAACAAAATTACTAATTTTTCAGTTAAAATTTGAAGATCTCAAATTGCCAATATTTGAGTATTAATTTTCCCCATTTGCGGTTACGTTATTTTTTGTATACAAATAAATTCACAGTCAATATCGTTTGATTATTTTTTTCTGAAAGTCGTTTCTCAATGGGGTAATTGCTTTGAAAGCAGATTCTACTGACTCAAAGCGTAGACTCTTGTGTTGTGTAGAAGGTCGTAAAATGTTATAAATGAAGGGCTTTGAATCTGTGAAAGGCGATTAGAGAGCAAAGTGCTTATTTCGTCTTGCTTCGAAGGGTTTCTTCTTCAAGCTACCCTTCCTATTTCACTCCATCTTTGCTCGTTTCGAACACAATCGTTGTTTGTAACAGTCTCTCGTTTCTCACATCGACTTCTCCGATTTCCTTCTCAGTTTATCTCCTCTCTTTCAAGTTTTTGCCCGCTACACTGCTCCTGCCCATTATCCCGTTTTCCCAGACGGATTAATTGATACGGCGAGCGGCGGCGGCGGCGGTGGTCGCGCGTAAAAAAGCGGCAATAAATTAGATGTCTTTGTTTTCGGGAAATTGTAGCCACCTGCGCCGACAGAAGCGTCGGCCCACTTGGCCGGACTACCTCTCACTTATTGAATTATGCTCGGTGCTTTTGCATAATCGACTTATTTTCTCTCCTCCGGCCACGCCGCCGCGCCGGTACGATTGCGCAGCCGCTCACGTCCCCGCTTAACGGCTTGCCAGCCACTCACTTCTCACACGCCCTTACATTATCGCGCCGCGTGCTTCTCTCTTTTTTGTTTCGCCTTCTCCCTCCACGCCGGCGTAGGAAAATAAACTGTCCCAATTTTTTTTGTTTTTTTGCTTTTGAGCTCGCCGGTAGGAGTGAGAGAGAGAATGAGAGGAAGTTTCTGAATCGGATGGCGCTGCTGCAGCGAAGACAAACTTTTTAAGAGTAGACGTTTCTGCGGGGAAGGAATATCTTGCTGCGGTGGGTTTTCACTTGCTTCGTTAAGTGCGCGGCTGTTGGCGGAAGATATGTGCGTTCACCCCTCGTGGGAGTTCCCGCGTCCGCAGATTAGACTCGCAAGTGGTACGTGGTTGGCGCCTCGCTGCGTGCTAGGCGATTCTGTTTGCGTGCGCAAGGAGACAAGGAGAGAGGCGGTAAAAGGAGGGGGGCGAGGCGAGAAAAAAAATTGCTTCATTCCGTTGTTGCAATTTCGGTCATTCCAGTAGCCGTCTACTGAAGAAATATCTGTCCCGCGGAATTGAATGTTTTTAGTGAAAATATCTTGAATTTATGAAATTCCAATATGCTAAGCGTTTTTTTTGTGTGTGTGAAACTTGAGGTACTTATTGGTACCTAATTGAATGCGTGGGCGAAGATTTTCCCTTCATCAGCTCCCATTGTTTGCAGTATTACACTTTTTTTTTTTTTTTTTTTTTTGTATTTCGCTTTCGTTTCCACACATTTATGCATTTGAAGTGATTTCATAGTTCTTAATTTTTATTAGTATTTTTAATTTTTATTTATTTTTCTTTCACTGGATCTCGGTCAACATTATTTTAAATGCATTAAAACATACATTTCGTTTAACGGACTTTCAGAACAACAGTGCTGGAGCTTTAATATTGATATAAAGAAGAAAGCAGTTGTGCCTTGCTACAGGTCCATAAGTCACAAATATTTTATTTTTGTATTGTAATATGTATATTAAATATCAGTGTGTTAAAAATAAGAGCTGTTGTCAGTGTTTCTGCGATAAAATTGTACTTTTCAGTAACACGATATTGACAGTTACAGTAAAAAAACTAGTGACTTACAGGAGGGAAAATGGTTCTTGCTGCTCAAGAACCACAAATTAAATACTCTCGAATAATACCGCAACATTTTCAATATTTTAACAAAAGTAGCCGGTATATTACAATAAAAGAGAATATAGTACATGCTGATACACAGGACATTTGAATATGAAATATTTAATGGCGGGCTCTTCCTTGGAACCTTGCTGTCGAATGACGTCAGCTGTGTATTATGCAGAGACGTTTGAGAATTCTGTCGGTAAGCAAAGTATGGGGAGATGCGTTTTTTGACATAAAATTGAAACTGTTATAACTTTTTTTCGCGATCTTGAGAATGTGACGAAACCTTAGACTTCTCTAACATTACTGGAGGCTGCATAGTTTTCTTTCAATTTCTGCAGGCACTGGAAATTTGTAATATAGATGACAGTTTAATTATTTTCAGGCACTCGTAAGTTACTGTCGAAAAATACTGAAATACAACTGTGCTTAATATTTCACTCACTCTTTTACATTAACTGCACATTGTGGAATGCCCATCTAGACCGTGGAGTCCTGGGCAGCCTAGGGAACAAAGCAGAGCACCCACTCGTCACCATCGCGCCCGCCGGCAGCAATGCTTAACACCCTCGCGCCGTATCCCCCGACCTCCTGTGCACCCGCCCGCCTCTCCATTTTTTCCGCGTCGTGGACCGCGGGCCGGGCGGCGCAGCGCGGCGCGGCGTGCCGCGTATGGCAGCGGTGTAATTGAAATGGGCCAAGTTACGAGCTAGCGGGGCGCTGCCTGCGCCTCTATGAGATATGTGGCTGTGCGTGGGGGCACGGGCCCGGGCGCGAACGCTCTCGCGTGGCGTTGGAGACGACGGTGGCGCGGGTGGTGGCGGTGGTGTTGAAGGTGATAGTGACATTGCTGGAGGCGATGGAATGGCGGTGACATTGCCCGGAGGCGGTGGGGTGGCGCTGATGGTGACATTGCTGGAGGCGGTGACGGTGTTGGTGACATTGCGGGAGGCGGTGAAGTTGCGGTGGCTGTGATGAAGTTGTGACGTTGCCGGAGGCGGTGGGTACGGGTTGTGTAAGGGGTACCGGAACGGAAGGTGCTGGGGATGGAGGTGCAATGATGGTTAAAGAGGCGGCGGCGATGCCGTTGGCGATGGCGACTGAGTTTTGGGGAATCGTGGCGGTGGTGCGGGGTGCATGCGTTGGGGAGGGAACGATGTCAGCGGTAGTGGGGGTGGAGGCGGCGGTTTAGTTGGAATTGGCGGCTGAGGTGGTAGTGGCGACGGGGATAAAGGCCAGCGCAGCGCCCGCTGTCGGTATTGCTCAGCGCGTGGGCGGAGCTGCCAGAGTGATAGAAATGGACGTTTCCGGCTGGGAGTATTGTTTTCTTAATTGAGCGTACAGAAAGGAAGTGGAGCTGGAGGCGAGATCCTCTTTGTCGCCCTCGTTGGTATTTACTTGTCTTTTGAGCTTGTTGTGGGTCTCCTGTATCGTGTGTTTCTTGAGTTTAGAAACGCTGTTTTGTTGTTAAATGCTTTTTCCAGATAATAGTTGTAATAATACTTATGTAACACGATTTGAAGATACATTTTCGTACACATTTTAATGTCGGAGGAATCTATAATTGGAATTTTCTTATAAATTATGTACTTTCCTTGTGTGATGCATGCAATGTTGCATGCAATGCATGCATGTTTTTTGTTGCAAGGATTGGCAAGATTGTCTGGGAATTATACAAACGTATCAATATAATAAGAAACACCATTGAAGGGCAAGTGGTATGTCCCAAAACAATAGTTTCGACAAATCTTAGTTACAAAGTTAAGATATGAATATGAATGTAGAATATCCAACCTGCAGAAATTAGAATGTTGAAACACTTCCCAAGGTCAGCCTTCGGACTGACTCAACTAATTGCCTCTCCTCAAGTTCAAAGGTTTGTGATACTTTGGATCGAAGCAAATGCCCACAACCATCTTTGATCACTACAGGCAATAACTAAATAACAGTAACACCCCCAGCGGGGACCGTTAATGTAATAAGTAGCATCGAGACGTCCCGGATCGATGGCCGCGTCTGCGCCCCGCCGGGGTGGTCAGTGCCTCGCCGCCCGCAGCCGTCCCTTTGCGCCACCCTCGCTTCGTCCCGTCTTAATTCCCGCCGCCTCCCGAGAGAGGCTTCGCCAGACGGGTCCCCGCCCACGCGGTCTGCGCAAACAGCGGAGGCGGTCGCCCCCCCCCCTCTCGGATCGCCACCCGTCGCGTCGCGAGCCTTCGCAAAAAGCGACGGCGCGGCGCGGGACAGCGTGTGTCGTGGTTGTTGGGGGACGCTGGCGGCGCTGGTAATTCTGAAGAGCAGGAAGGGAGTTTTGTAGTAGGATGGGAAAAGGTAGCAAAGATAACGAACGCTATGGGAACGGAAACCATCGTGCTCAAATGCGTAGAATATTTTATGTTTATATATTTGTATATAAACACAAAAACTTGTGTTCAAAATTTAATTCATCGATCATTCCGGGAATATTTTGTCTTTATCACAATAAGAAAAACTAGTCTTAATGTTGGGTTTCCTAAAGCATTGGCCCATTTCAAGCGTTGTTCTGATGATGGAAGTATAAATTCTCAACACCAGATTTGGAGAACTCGTATATAAATCCAACGTTAGTCATTAGTACCACTGTACAGTACAAATTTTGTACACGTTAGGCAAATTTACACATTTTCTCAGTGTTGGTGAATTAATCTTGAAACATATATGTTCAGTTTGAAATTGTTTTATTAATGTTTCATCGTTTTAGCTAACGACGAATGTAAAACCTTCAGAACATTTGAAATTCTCAGGATATTAATGTCATTTTCGTTATAGTTGTATATTATGTTGATTTTACGCACTGTAAAAGCTAGCATTGTAAACATTCTATTATCTTATTATAAGTATTTTCAAAAGTAGACGGAATCAGAAGACGAAAATGTTCATGGAACAAGAGGCGACCAGCACAGGCAGTTGATAGTGAAGACAGACGCAGTGCCTGGAGTATAGTGACATAAATTTACGCGACCAAATGGAGAAACCCGTCTATGAATATGGGGGAGTTAGTGACACTATACATGACGGCGACAACCTAGCCCCTGTAAAGACCTAGACGTGTTGGCGGTGAAAGAGTCACCGTAAAGTTCTGAATATAGCTGGCACCATATTGGCTTATGTATACCAAGCTGGAGCGATGAGAATCGAGTACAAATGGAGCCGGACAGCAGTAATGACAGTAAGAGGGTGATACTCTCAGTCTTTGTTCTCTTTTGTGGGAAAGCATCGGGAGAGACAGCGGAAGGGGGGGGGCGGAGGCATGGAAACTCAACAACGTTCATTCTCAGAAGGAGCGCGACGGTGGAAGCAAGCACGTCAAGAGCGTAGGTCAGGCCGCCGACAGAGAGCATCGCATCCGCCGCAGACGGCGGGGGCGATCGAAGCTGCCGGCGGCAGCGGCGGCGTCTGCCCGGGCGGCGCGTCGGCTGCAGCGGGGTGTGTGCACGAAGAGCAGCCGGACCGTCTCGGTTCCGCCGCAACTGTTTGCGGACGCGCTCTGAGCCAATACCGCTCTTAATTAAAGTGATTGATGCGGCGCGGGTGGGTGGGCGGGCGGCGGCGGCGGCGGCGGCGGGGCGACCCCAAAGCGACTCCTCCCCCGCGATTCTCCGCCGCCCCTGTGCCGCCGCCGCCGCCGCCGCCGTCGTCGTCGTCGTCGTCGTCGCCGCGCCTGGGGGAGCACGCGGGCGCAAAAACTTGTGTAAATTTGCTTCGCGCGTGGAAGGGAATGAGACGGCCGTCGCGGGGGACTGACTTGCTGGCTCTAATTTCTTATTTGGTGTTGGTGATTGCTGTGGACCTACAAATGATGCCACTGCTGGGGGGGGGGGGGGCACGGTATCCGCTGCCGAGATGGCCGTGTTTATTTTATGACGTATTTTGTGGCTCTCTGCTCCAAAGTACATAACTGCGACTTTGCGCATATATTTGTTGTTTTTATAGTAAGATCTCAACTGCGGATATTGTTTGACGTTACTACATATAACATTTTTTGTTTTATCTTTTTATCATTAACATTTAATACTTTATTTATCATGTAACGTGTACTTTTCTTTGTTTCAGGTAACACGTGTTCTTGGGGTAATTTTGATCATGTCTCATACACGGCAGTTTAGGTGAGATTTTACCTTTGTGTATTTTATTATCGTTGCAGTTCTCGAATTGAATCAGAAGTGTGGACACTTTAATTTAGTTTCAGAAGATTTTAAAAACATTCACTCATTACTATTGTTGCAAAATTAATTATACACTGTTACGCATGTATTATTTAGCTTACTTCTTGAATTGTTTTGTTGTGTATTTGTTCACATTTTTTGCCTGTGTTGGTGAAATAGTTGCGGCAATTATTGTTACTGTGTTTATTTTAGGAACATTTGTCTTGTTTTTTTTCTCGAAACAAGACGTCTCTAGAATACACCAAATACATATCATACGAACAAGAGATGTTGCTGTATCAACATGGTATTTTAATCAATGATTATCTCCAATGTAGTAATGCATTTTTGTAATGCATTTTAAAAAAGATACGAAAATTTCCATTTCTTCTGCTTGAATGACGACTTGGCTTTCGAAATCGTTGTAACCGTGTTCGAAATGTCACATAAGTTGTTGTTTTTCTTAACTAATTTTCGGATTAAAATAACATACACATATTTTATGTGATTTTGTACGCAATGCATAGTATTGCACGTGGAATATATTATTAAAATAAATATATTTGAAGAATAACAGTAGAACAAAGAGGACATGTTGTTTATGAAATAACAAACCGGCAGTAACACAACGGATGCTAATGTAAAAAAATAAGAAGGAAATAAAAATATGTAGAACAATTATTGAGGTACACCAAGAGATGAGCCTTTCACCATTCAAGAAAATCAAAAATTGCATGGATACGAATTTTAAAGCGGTGAATGGACTGAGCATTATCATCCTCTGATGGAAGAAAGTTCCATAAATAAAGTCAGTTCAAGTGATCAGTTGAAGAGATCATGCACGAATGTAGTAGTTTTTTCGAAATGGCCTTACACCAACAGCCAAACACTCAGATAAAAGTTTAATCTAGAATTCGTAGCCTTTTCCATCTGGAATTGTCAAAAATATTTTCTTTCGCGTATAGTATTGCGTGAGCTTGGCACTGTGCACCTGGCGGGAAGACAAGGGTGGGGCAGGGGGCGGGCGCGGGGGCGGATGGTGGCGCTCGTGCTTTCCACGCTTTACGTCCCCGAGCGCTCGCTCCGGCCCCGCTTCTGCCTCCGCCCCCAACCCCTCGCTCGCCTCTGCCGCCGTCGGTAATGTCCGCACCTCGCTCCGCTACAGCTGTAATTGCACAGGGCGCCGCGACGCCCGGCGCCCGTTAAGCTAATGAAGCGGCCCGGAGGCGACGCGACGGCGACGACGCCAGAGGCGCGGGGCGAGGCAGCGGGCGACGTCGTGGGCGCCAACGGACGTGTCGGGGAGGCCGCTCCGTGCCTGGGCTGGCACGTTAGCAGCGGGGGCGGAGGAGGAGGAGGCGGCGGGGGCGGTAGCGGTGTGGGTGGCGGCGGCGGCTGTGGCGAGGGGAGAGATGTGGGTGGAGTGAGAAAGCCTCCGTTTGCTAGAGGAGAGAGAGGAAGAGAGGCAGGGAATGGTAAAGGTAATGATAAAGCCAGAGTCGTCGGGGCGCATGGAAACGGGTCATGATTTAATGGAAGAGCTACGAGGGCTGACTGAAGGAGTGCGGAAACACGGCGAAGGTACTGAGAACGTCGCAGACACCCAGGCGGCTACGCGGAAACTAAGTTGAAACAAGAGTGTGTGTAGTAGAATGTTGGATTGCGGACTCGACTGCGCAATATAGTAAGCAGTGTGGCGAATAATTAAGACTTGTCAGTGAATTCACATTAGACTGAATGAGGGTTGTTGGAAGATGAAAGTTTCCAATTCCTCCGAATTAGTGAATAATATATTTGATCAAGTGCAAGTAGGGTCCTAGCAAGCGGGTTGTTTATAGTGGGAATCTGAATACAGTATTTTTGATGGAAGATTTTATCTAAAGCCTGAAAAACGTTCAATTACGGGGTCCTACAGAATGAAGAAGAGCCTTCGTTAATTAACCCGTATTAGCAGAAGCCTCGAGGGCGGATACTAAAGCACGTTATCTGGGTATGGGATTGAGTGCGAGGCCGACAAGGGGAAGGACGGCGAAGGCGTTCCATTAATGGGTGACGAAGGGCAGCTTAATGATGTGTGCGTAGCAAAGACATCGGAAACTAAATTAGTGACAATTACGGCAAGTAAGGAGGTGACAGCTGAATTGTGGCCGAGACGCATTGTGTGTAGGAGACGTTAACTGGTCATGTACGGAATCAGAGGACGTGGTACGCTGTTGACAATGAGGCTGCTAGCTTGACGTTAGTGTAGGAGGGTGCAGATATCGTATTTTTATGTTTGAAAAAAGTTTAGAGATGCTCTTCAATGACAAAAGTAATTATTTGCAAACGAGTAAATTTTCGCTATTTATGTTTTAATAATATATTCCAAAAGAAATGATTGGTTTTACTTTATATTTGATAATATGTATTAACTTGATATGTCAATTGAATTATTCACTGAGTTTTACTGGATCAATAAAATATTTTAGACAATCTGTACATTACCTTAATATAGATTTTTTCTACTAGAGTTTGTTTCTTTCATACCTGCGTCCGTCACAACTCTTGTATTAAGTTTTTTTATTGGAACGTCTGAAGAATTGGTAGACCAGGATATCTGCGCAAAACATGAGCTAGGAGATGCTGGAAACACGGGAAATGTAGATAAACGATAAAGACTTCATTGGACTAATAATGATAGTATGCAAAATGATAGGCAATTCAGAAGAGCAACAGCACGGTTTAAAGTACGTAAACTATTCAAAGTATGTTAATTTTGTTAAAAATATACCGACATTATTTTTTTAGTAAATACTCAGTTTTACGTACTGAAGTCAGACAATATGATATGTTTTGAAAAAAAATTAACCATCATTGGAATAGATTTGTATACTTCGTTCTTAAAAGAAAGGTTAATAAAATGATGTAGTAAAATTAAATGTTAACGTATTTGATATCTAGTTTTACTTTCCTACATAGTATTACATTTGATTAAAATGTATTTCCTGAATCAATTGATAAACAGAATATCAACAAGAACGTACTGTTCATTCCACAACGTCCTTGCTGTGCGGCGGGCGGGGCCGTCGCCCCCTCCGGAGCAGCGCGCCATCAGCAGGCGCCGCCGCCTTGTGTGCCAACAGCCCGGGGCGCTTCTCTCGCGCCGCTCGGAGGCGCAGGGCGCGTGTGCAGGGCCGTCGCCCCGAGGCGCGCACGGCGCAGGCAGCTAGGAGGGCGGGCGGGCGGGCGGGCGCAAACGGGGAGACGCCCGGGCGAGAGCGGAAGCCGCAGACGCGAAACTGGGGCGCGGGAAATGAGAGGCGGCGGGGCGGACGCAATGATAATTTAGTTGTGCTCGGGGGCGGGAGGAGCTCGTGTGGCTGCTTGCTGTGCGGTGCGTGGCTTGTGAGTAAATGGCGGGCCTTACGCTCGGAGGAGGGCTGTGGGTTTTTGTTGTGATGAAGATACTTGTTTCGTAGTTAGTGGTTAATGAGATGGACGAAAAGGCGCCAACCAACCCGTGTTCAGCAAAACGCTGGTTTTCATTAGGTCTTTTTTTTTTCATCGATTGTGACTGCGAGTCGAAAGGTTCTGAATTTTGAGTGTTTCTGTATTTTGATATGGAAGATTTGAGGATGAACGCTTCATCAAAGTAGATTAGATGCGAAATGGTTACGGGTATCAGTTGTGGTGTAGCTTTTTAAACTTCGAGAACGAGCAAATAAGTAAAGAGAGACACAAGGATGTTGTATCATCCGTACTTATAATTCTGTATGATATTTACTAATACTAAAGTATAACCAACAAACCAAGCAGTCCAGTGAGAATAATGCACTAGTTGTAAAAAGGGTTGTTTGTTCGCGAACATCTCGAATTAAAAAAATCCACTTTTTAAAAGCATCATTCACTCTACCACAAAATTTCGTTCCCTTCGCTTTCATCCTCCTCTCCATTGCAGCATCCACCTCCCACTCATCTCGTCCAGTTTCTCCATCACTCGTCATCTCCTTCCCCAACCGCAAGCTGACGCGAGGACGGCGACGTCCGACCGGCACATGAACCTCACCCGCGCAGCAAGAACAGCGGCGGCGCCTCGGAACAGACGTCTGGGGCGTCTCGTTGCGCGGGACGAGCCGGGCCGGGCCGGGCCGAGAGGAGGCGCGGGGCGGGGTGTCGCAGGGTCAGTCGGGCGAAGGGCGCGCGCAGCTGCCGCCCGCGCGCAGACGACCGCCCCGCGCTGCGCCTCGAGGCCGCGCCCGCGCTTTTTACTGCGCCTGTAAACACACGGGGCCCGCGCCCCCGCGCGGCGGCCGGCGGGCGGGAGGCCGTGCCGTGGGCGGCGCTGGTTTGCTTTAAGGGCTGCGCAGTTGGGGCTGGCTTTCTTTTACTTTGATGAATAATTTAAGAGTACTGTCATGTGTTTATGATATTCAGTAGAGAAAAAATCTTATTCCCTGGATGGTTTAGTGTTGCAACTTAGCCACCTTGGATTGAAAAAAAAATTGTCTAATCAAGGGATTCGTGGTTTAGTAATAATGGATGTGTTAATAAATAACTACTTGTTCGTGTGTTGCGATATTTCTATATTTGCTTTCTATATTTGTACAGAAACTATGTACATTATTATATACGCATTTTTCTCTAGCATACAATTTTATTATATTATTGCAAATAGAATAAAAATCATAGCGAGATATTTCTGTTGTGTTTGGTATAATAGCGCTGAGTGGAATATTGTAGAATAAATGTTTATTGTACTTCATATGCCCTCATAAAATGGGATTGGCGAGAAGAGAAGGAAATATTGACACACTAAAAGAACGAAGTAAACAGTAAAGTTTTTGTAGCTACTTCATCTAGCTTTATGTGTCGTATTTCATCGACCCATTTTCGAATTCACGGCAGCGAAATTCTAGCCAGTAAATTCATGAATGTGATTGTCGTGTTCTGTCCATAATACGATTCAACGTGTTTGACGAGAAATCTGAACCTAGTGGAAATTATTATAAGGATAGTACGTACATGAAATATATTGAAAATATATTGTTCAGAAAGCTAACTAATGTGCCGATATCTGGAGTAGACAACCAGTAAATTAGTGGTTTCATTTCTTTCACGATCTGATATATATATATATATATATATATATATATATATATATATATATATATATATATGTGTGTGTGTGTGTGTGTGTGTGTGTATGTATATGTATATATTTAATCACTTTCATATTGATTGAAAGTAAAGAAAGACAGTTTTATGCTCTTTATCATGTAATGTGTTAGAATAATTTCTAAACGAACCTCTTTTTCAGTGAACGTCACGCTTCAAATGATGTCTATTTTTAATAACTCGTTTAATCGATAAGCATGAAAAAATGTACCGTTTAAAAACAAGAGCTTATAGTCGTCAGTCTGATGAAAACTTTCTTTCATTGTTAATTATAAAGATATCGTTGTAAAAGAAACAAATTCGAAGGAAGCAAGATATACAAAATACTCTTATTTCTTATACAGTTTAATAAAATTATATATAAATCGCGCATGAATTACAGCGAGAAACCCGAAGTCTGTATAAAAATGGTTTTTATTTATATTACAATATTGTACTGTTTAAAAAAGTAGTTTGTTTAAAAAAGTAGTGTGTTTCTTAGGTAAATATAAATATTTGAATTAATTTTCATGATTGTGCTAAGACGTTTTCTACCGAATACAGTAATTTAAAATAATACCGAAGTATTGAGAGAAAATACAATGCAATTTAATTTTGTAAAATAAAATAAATGAGATGGTTAAAACATATATCAATTGTTTTAAATTATTCTAATCAAAAGCAAATACAAGGAAAAGTAAATAAAAGTTGAGTAAAATATTTTGACTTTTTGAAACCTCTTAAATTCTTCCCTTCCGAAAGTCTCGAAAATTTCCCCTGTAAGTTCAAAATTTGGTAATGTGCGTTTTTCTAGATGCATTGTAAAACTACTATCGTATATGCAAATTTCGTTTGGGGGAAATCCTGAAATAAACTCTACCGTAGCCTTTAATATTAATATTAGGACTCGTGCTACCCTTAAAGAATCCCATTGTGTCCACCAGGCTCTGTGTTTACGCCTGCCGCGCGAGCCGTTTGCCTCGCAGCCGGCGCTGCTTACGACGACCGCCGGCAGAGCCAGGCCGTCTCGGAGCGTAGCGTTCGGGCCGTCCGTTGTTTCGTCCCGCCCACCCTGCCTTACCCGCCTGACCCCCGTCGACCGTCTTCACTCCGCCTCACCCGCCTCGCCTCCGCTTGACCTGTCCTCGTCCCGCCATGCCACGCCTCATCCCTCCCCGCCCCACCTCGCCTCGCCCCATCTCGCCCCGCCTCGTCCCTCCTGGCTCCCCCCGCCCCATCCCGCCCGGCCCCGCCTCGCCTCTCCGCACCTCACATATCCCCGCCACGCCTAGTTCTGCCTCGCCCCGCCTCGCCACGCCTCGCCTCGCCTCGCCTCGCCTCGTCTCGCCTAGCGCTGCCTCGCCCCGTCTGGCGCCGCCTTGCCCCGCCTCTCCTCGCCACGCCCCACCCCGCCCCACGC
This sequence comes from Gryllus longicercus, assembly GCA_038098605.1. NCBI lineage: Eukaryota > Metazoa > Arthropoda > Insecta > Orthoptera > Gryllidae > Gryllus > Gryllus longicercus. Next base: position 3,750,338 of record JAZDUA010000022.1, read on the forward strand.
GCCCCACCCCGCCTCGTGCCGTCCTTCCTCGCGTGTACCAGGGCCCATATCCGCCCGGCGCGGCGGCAGCTGCTGGTTTATTCCCGCGGCCAAGGGTCCTCCTCCCCTCGCCGTCAAGAGCGGCGCGCCGCTTCGCCGCCGCACTCCGCATGTATTTCGCGCGCGCATTGTTTGCTCGCCGCCTTCCAGCGCAGTGCTAACTCAAGTAGTGGCCCAAGAAACGCGCTAGTAGCCCGTGATGTGTGTGTGTGTGTGTGTGTGTGTGTTTCTGTTGAGTGCTCTTCTGCGCAGCAATTATGATGCGAAACGTAACAGTGAGAATGTTGTTGTTTGAAACATGGTGTACGGCGTATGTGGGTCGTTGGAATTCCGACACAAGGCGAGGTTGGGCATCTGTTCTAGAGGTAATTGACGCAGATCGTTTTACCTGAATGTAGGTATTACATATTTGATTTGTTTGTGTAAGGGTCTCCAAATTCCTCGTAGTATTTCTAATGCGGAAGGTAGAATTGTGTAATTTTGTACTGTTATTATCTTCAGTATATTCGCACTATCTTTTTCGGATATAAAACTTGGGGGAAACTAAGAAAATGTATCTAATGTTTTCATTCTTACGATTATTCATTGCAGAAATATCACTTTATTCCTAATTACTTTTTACTGGAGGATACATTTAAATTGTCCTCTTGAAAACCGCATTAATCGGAAGAAACGCGTCTTGGAGTTAAATTACTGAGTGAGTAGATGTAGGAATATACTATTAATATTATCAAATAAAATTAGTACAGTTCATTCTAAATATTGTCTTAATCTTAAGGATTGCTGTTATTTTTTTTTTCAAAGCAGAACTATCACAATTTTAAGTATGCCATGAATTACATTTGTGCGAATTTTCCGAAAAAATAGTTGTAACTGTGACCTAAAAGCTAATACTAATAACTTTGAGTCAGCCAGTCCCATGCGGTAAGGAAACTATTTCTCCTCAGACGCATATGCTATGTAATCATCTCACGCCCTTTTTTTCCCTTTCTTTTTGTTATGTATGTGTTTCTGCTAAAGCTGGAATTCAATTCCACGAGCTTGTACCTCAACCAACAGCCTTCACACAATCACCTTTACGAATTATATTTTCTAATGCTTTGCTGAGCGGCAAATCAGAAGTACAGCACAAAACGTTTCGTCATTTTTGTATCATCCACTCCTAAATATCAATAATAAGAGATTAAATTGATTTCCATTTAATATATCTGTTAATATAAACAATTGTCTTCATTATAAGATGTAAGTCCTTTTTATTATGAATTCTTGAAATATAAGTGACATGTTCACGACATGACATGTTTTGTAAAACTTACGACTCTTTGTTTATGCTTACTTTTCTTCTACCGCTACTGATGTATCATTTATAGCAAAGATGTAAGATCACTACCCAAGCATTAAATAGGTGCTTGGGTTGTTCTTCTCTCCTGCAGCCTCCTCTCTACCACGCCTGTCTCCGATCGAACTTAACAGAACCCTTTCGGAATATGCCACCGCATTACTCTCATCCCGTCTGCCTGACCCTCATTCCTTATGTCGTTTCTCATCACCGTCCCCCGCTGCCATCCTTCGGCTACCCCACTTTGCTGTCACCCCCCCCTCCCGCACCACAACGTCGCTATCACCTCGTCTCCATCCGAAACCTCCGCTATGATTCTGCCCCACCCAGCTACCATTCCGCCACGTCACACCCTCACCTCTTAGCCCGCCTCCTCGCTGCCACCTAGCCGTCCCTCCCCTGCCACCCTGCCGTGACACCGCCACAAACACACAGGCATCCATGGCCAACTCACTGCTACCAAGCTTCCATTCCGACCCCATCTGCCGACTCGTCGCCATCCCTCAGTCGCCCCACTGTCAGTCCACCCCCATCTCATCGTTGCTTCCTCACCCCGCCTCATCCTACCGCCACACCAACTGTCGCTGCCTGCGTCTCAGACGCCGCTCTTCTGTCTTCTCGCATACCCAGACGCACCCTCCGTCCTTGCACCGTCACCACCACCTCCACCTCCACCACCTCTGCCCCCGCCGCCGCCGCTGTCATCGTTACCGCCGCTGCGGCCGCCTCGTGCCCGCGTCGCGTCCCAGCGTTAATTGGCCGAGCCCACCCGCGGCGCGGCGCGGCGCCCGACAAACGCGCGCGCCTCGTTGACGCCGGCGGCGGCGGCGGTGGCGGCGGTGGCGGTGGTGGCGCGGCGGGCAGAGGGGGACGCGGGGGCGGGCTCGCCGGAAGCGGCCGTTGCCGCCGGCGCCGCTGCCTCTGCCTCGGATGCTGCTGCTGCTGCTTGTGCAGCCGCGCCCGCTCTTCCGGCGCCCGTAATAACTGTCCCCCGCCGAGCGGCGGTTTACGAGGGTGTTGGTCTCTCGCGCTGCGTGGCGCGTGGCGCGAGAAGCGAGGCGCGAGGCGCGCTCCGCCCCAGATCTCGCTCGCCTGCCCCCGGCGCCAGCCTCACTGCCCTTGCAGGCGGACCTGGGCTTACGCCCCGGGTTAGCTTTTTGGATTCCTTCTCGTTGAATTGAATTAATGTTACGTGGCGAGACTCGGGCCATCAGGCCCGCTCTTCCGTCTGACCACGCAAATTTCGCTACGCTCCTTTCGCCAACTAGCGGAGAAAGGAAGTATTTCTTTGACGAGAAACAGGCGATTTGAATTTAGCTCAGAGGCGTCATTTAGGCTTGAGGATCTTTTACATGCACGTTGGCGCTCGTAATGGCCGCGATAACGTGGACATTTCGGTAATATCACACTCTAGAAAGAGAATCCCAGGGATGTGGAAAAATTTGGACAATGTGATCAGAAATACTAGTTTTGTGCGTAATGATTAGGAGTACTTGACTTGATTAAGTTTGGACTATAATTAGTGTGCCTTAAATATCTGTAAAATAACAAAATATAAGGCAACCTGCATATTAATTCACTAGCTGAGATACTGAAAATGTATAAACATTTCCTTTCTCTTACAGTTACCTGAAATAATGAACATTTTTAAAGTTCGCGAAACATTTAATTTCGTTTTGGAGTTCTTACTGTACTTTTAATTTAAAAATGAAAATGAAATAAAACAAAATATTGAACCTGTTACAAAGTGAACTGAAATAAAAATAGATCCTCGTATTAAATCACATTAATCGACATTTGAGGTTTGATACTGTCAAATTATCGATGTTCTTTTATCTAAGCACGGATTATCTGCTGTATTGCATCGGTCGTTGAGATGGAGCTGTTTCCAAGAAAACGGTGAAGTAGTGAACGGGTTCGCCGAGTATGTAGAGTTACCGAGGTAAATTGAGAGTTTCGAGCTGGTACGTGTAGCTTTACGATATGTGCTGTACATACGTTGGCAAATCGTTTTCTCTGATTTTCTTTAAATAATGGAGGTACTATATTTTGATGTCGATTCGGCAACGTAAGAATTCAGTTTTCAAAACCGCAGGTATTTTCTGTATCAGATGATGTATCGTGACGTGATCGAATGAATGAATATTGCGAATTTCGAACCTTATATGAAAATGCAGGTTAAAACGATTTGTAGTATCACTTTACTACCTAGGTAAATACTGGTTAAGAATTGTATTTACGCTATGACTCATTGTACTTAAATGATCTATCTTTCTACACTTTCTTTTTTCCTGTATAACAAGCAGATCGCGAACATAGATATTCGTTCTGTAAGTACATATCAGGTGTACATGTGAGTGACCGCGGAAACAAGTTTACAGAAACCTACTGGCTTCTTTCACACGGCGGAAAAGGGGAAATACAAGCGCCTCTGTATGTTATACTAATGAATGCTTTCTGTACCTTATTTTATAGTTTTTGCTTGAATTCATTACTTTATCGTGTTGAACCATGCCTTTCTAATAAAATATTGTATAAACATGGGTTGTTAAAATTAAATGCTATTCTGTAAGAATGGTTATTTATAGTATGTGTGTTAAAAGGAGGCTAAAAGGTGTATTTCGAGAGTACAAATTGTTGCGATACGAAGTCGATAGGCCGAGCAAAATAAAATCACTTTTGCCACATTTTTCAGTCAGCATTATTACCTTTCAGTTGGTTTTAATTGAAGTGTACAAATAATTTGACATTATGGGGCATTAAGGTCAGTAGTAGTTGATGCGGTCAGAGGAGTGTATTTTGTTTTCTGTGTTACATTAAAAAATTTATCTCAATACTTGAGCAACTCACTTTTACCCTAGTATTAAAAATTGGAGTTTTAGCTCACTGTTCATGACTAGAAAGAACCGCTTTTAATAGTGTCTGTCTAAAAAAATATTTTTAAGAAGATCGCTTGTTAAACTTTTTGCTCGCCATCTTGCTTTTTGCGGAGCAATCGATATTTCAATGATAAACGTTCCGTGAATAATGCAACGGGCTGCACATGACTGTAATATGTTTCATCCTTTGTTGTTTACTTAAAAAGAGGAACTGTTTGATCAAGTCGCTCTCAAACACACATAGCGTGCTCCAGCTGGCGCATGCTATCTGTGCACCTGGTATCTGCTTTCACCACATAATTATAGGCTTGGGTCGTGTTCGTCAATGTTTCATGGCAGGAAAACCTACAAAGTCTAATAGCCCCTCGGGCTAAGAGGAGGGGGTAATGAAGGTCAAAAATGTTTTAAACGCAAGAGGGAAGAGTGAGAAGGAAAATATCATTGAAAAGGCGATGCCCCGCATGCACGCATGGTCGCGACCTTTAGTTCCGATGATATTAAGGTATTAATTGGGAAAATGCTTCTTAATTCTTGAACTATCATTGTCCTGCCAACTTTCACATAACACAGAATTTCAACTGTTGAGTAAATAGCAGAAAATTCAACTTTCTCAGTGTAAAACGTAGGCATCTTAAAAATTGAGAATCTGCAACATTTCGTAGAGAAAATATTCATTGTTCGAATTCAGCTTTTCACAGTGCGGCAGTAAGGTGATTGAACTATTTAAGGTGACCTGACGATATTTCAATAATCATTTGAACAATATGTAACATATTTTAAAGCATGTGTTGACACCTGGGAAACATTACAGAAAAATACCGTGGCGAAGTTTCTTCATGACTAGGAGAGCATCATCACTTTGTGAAATGAGCGCCATATACACATCTCTAACTTCAGATATTATAGAAAATTATAGGAAAAACAAGTAATCAGGAATACTACGACGTATACTCGACGATAAATATAATTGACATAAGTGATAATGTAACCTTTTACAAATGAAATGATTTCGGAGTTTTATTGCAAATCAGGAGCCTATTGAACACCTGTTTGATATGGAGAGAAAATATATATATATATATATATATATATATATATATATATATATATATATATATATATATCAAAAACTGCAAAGCGAACGCATGGCCTACAAGTCTGTAGTTCGGTCCTAGTAGCGTGGTTTCTCCTTGGGAAGATGCGGTGTTAGAAGGCTTCACCCCGTGCTTCTGGGGCGGCGGAGGAGAGGCAAGGCGCGCGCTCGGCGCGGGGGCGGGCAAATGGGGCGTCCGTCTGGTCGTTACAGACTTTGAGATTGCGAATTCTTCTTGAGCGCCCGACGCCGCCGATCTTATTTCTCGTGTCATTTGCTCGGCTCCTCGGGCGCGCGCTGCTCGCGCTGGAGGCGGCCGCCGCGGCGGGAGAGGAAGCATAATGCGCTGCAAGGAGCAGCCGGGAGCGCTTGTCGGCTGCGGGACGTTCTGCAGTACGAGCAACCATCTGTTTGCTCCTGAGAGCTTGATGAAGAGTGATTAACGAATGGCGATGAACATTAATGTTATTAGGTAGAATTGTTGAGATAGAGTGGCAATATATTTTATTCAGGCATGATTCTCTCATGCGAGTGTTAGTGTGAGCGATAGATCAAACTGTAAATTAAAAAGTATTTTTAATAATGAACCGAAATGTTCTATTATTATTATTATTATTATTATTATTATTATTATTATTTAATGCGAATATCGATCATGTCGGACCATGCCCCACGTTATTCTCCGAAGCCTACCCACATTTATGCCGGAGAGATTAACGTGTCATTGCTCGTCATGAGGAACAGCCCTTTCGGCTGTTTCGATTGTTGAGACAAGACAATTATGAACTATGATAGGATGATAATGAGGGATGAAGGGACAATCACAAATGTATCCATGCTTACGCAGAATTCCAACCTGCTGCCTCCTTAGCGCACACGACGGCTGCCGTAACTGCCTGCGCCAAGGGGGATTATTATTATTATTATTATTATTATTATTATTATTATTATTATTGTCATTTTTATTGTTATTATTATTGTTATTATTACACAGGTAACATTTTTCATTTCTTAAATTCCGGATGTGAGACCACATCCATCACGGCACGTTGTCCGACCATATTCCACGAGCTCCCCGCTGGCCGAGAATGTACATGTGAAGTGCGTGAATCACGCGCCTCGCGCCGCCGCGCCCGTGCACGCACTTGCGTCGCGCCGCACGCCGCCCCGCGCCGTAAATCGGGCGCACTGTGCGTGCGGCGCGTCCGCCCGTTCGAATGCATTACGCGTGGGCGAATTCGCCCGCGCGTTCCTCCGCGTGCCGCCCGCTCGGACCCAGCGCACAGTTGGGCCAGCGGTGCTGGCGATGGTGGCGGTGACTCTACGACTGGAGGCGCGGTGATGGAGATGGCGATGGTAATGATGGTTGATGTGGAAGGGAAGGTGAGGCGGGAGCGGACGATGTCTGTTGTCGTGGTGGTGATGTTGATGATGTTGATGATAATGATGGTGGTGGTGGTGGTGGTGGTGGTGGTTGTGGTGGTGGTGGTCTTGGTGTTTCGTGAGAGGGGCTGTAGTCATTATGATGATGGTCAATGTATTTCATTGTCAGTGTGGTAGCCTTGGGGGTGGGGTGGGATTGCAGTGGCAGCGGTGATGGTGTGGTGAAGTGGTGAAATTGGTGGGTATTGTGGTGGTATATTCTTCATATCAATGGTTGACATGGACGACGTAGGACGAAACCGACTCAAATGTACGTTGAGACTTTAAATTGTCCCTTTAAGATGGGAATAAGATGTTTTTAAAGACGAAAGTATTGAGAAATTTAGCTTGTTTTGATGACTTACTTGCGTTGCAAGGAGCAATACAATAGAAGAGGAAGTAACGTGAAACATTGATCATTATTCTTCTTCTTTAATTGCCATGTCCATCTTTGTAAAATGCTATTTTGACGTAATATGATTTTGATGTAGTTTTGACGTAATTTTGATGTAGAATAATATAATTTTAATTCCAAGAAAGAAAAGATATATAATATTCTTAATGGATGATTCCTGGTAGGCAGTTCTCTGGATATTTCAAGGGTAACCTCACTTAGTATTATAGATCGGACTCACAAACCAAAAGAAATAAACTGAAATCCAGCGACGTCTTCCCTTCCTACAAAGCAGTGCATCGCCGGTAGCGGATGTTCCGCAAAAGGCATCACGGAGGTTCCCGTCGACGGCAAGTACGTCTGCCACATCTCAGGCCCCGTTAGCGACCGCGCACACGCTATCCCTATGGCGTTCGCGAGCCCGCGGCCGGCCGCTTTCCGCTCATTGCGCCTCGTAGCGGAACGGTTCCCGAGCGGGACAGGACGGGGCGGGGGCGGCGGACGACTTCATCCCCGGACGGCGGCGGCGGCTGCATCTCGTCTCGTCGCGCCGCGCCGCGCCCTCCGCCCCCCGCGGCGCCCGACGCGCGCCGCCGCCGCCGCCAAGACAAGGCACGACACGACGCGCGGCGAGGCGACACGACACGGCACGGCACGGGGTGGAGCGGAGCGGAGCGGAGACGTGGTGCCTCGAGCGACGAGCTGGCGCGCGCTGCTCTCCGCCGACGGACACTCCTTTCGGACGTCCAGACCATCCGTCTCGCTGACGCCGTGGCGGCGCCGTCGTGATCTCCCGCCGCGAAAGGTTTCGTTTTCGACCTCCGCGACGGCGGTGCTCCAGAGCGGCCGGAATGGGGTCGTGAAGCGGGTTTGTGATTGGGGAAGACGAGAGATGATGAGTTAAGTGTGCAGTCACTAACTCATCATACGTTTATAGGAAGTCTGTGAGTGCCTGAGGTATGAGAATCATTTGGTTTACACAATTGTGACGCACTCGTATTCTATTAAGAGTTATCATTTTTCTTCGAGAACTTAGAAGTATAATATTATTTAATTTCTCAAGTGCATCTGAAGGATTATCGCCATTATTTATTCTTTGATATCATGTATCATTTTTAATTGTATCCCAAAGCTACCCACTTTCTGTAACTTAAAATTCCTTAAAATTTTGTTTTCTCTATGAGTGAATTAGAGGAATTTGGCTGCTTCAATTTAAACCATAGTTCGATCTCGGTCGACTTATTTTTATATTGATACTGAGTGGATTCCGGCGAGCGGTCTGCAGACCTACGAGTAGAATTACAAAGTGTAAAATTCTGTTCTTAAGTGTCGATGAGTGCCAGATTCTTTCTTCAAAGTCCATATTCTTTTATGTAAAAGTAATGGTGAGCTCTGAGCCTCTCCAGTGTAAAGCGGTTCCGTTCCTCTGCCAGCGGGAGTGGGCATGGGGACGAGTGTCTGTTGCTCCACCTGCGCTTTCCCCGCGCCCCGCCGCATGTTCCGCACCCCGCCGTCTTCCCGGAAGAGACACCTCGCTCCTCGCCGAGCGCCGAACATCGCGCGCGCCCTCTGGGGTCGTCGAGGGCGTCGCGGCGGCGGTGGCGTTGCCGCACGTTGGGTTCGTAGAAGCGGAAAGCGGCCGAATATTTTCTTATTGTACACTTAACACGATTCAAGCACTTATGGCAAGCAAAACGTGCACGACACTTTGCGACGGCACGACACTTTGCGACGGCACGACACTTACTTCGTTTAATTAATATTTGCTTGTTCTTCAGCAAGACAGACGGTCATAAACTCATCAGACTTTACATTCCACGTTTCTCAGTAATTTTTATCGTTATGAAATAGTTTTTTGACTCTTCATTCCATATTACTTGACTAAACATGAATTTCTTACAAGAACATATTCTTTCACCTTTGTTGTAAATATTGTTTTTAAAACAAGAGGTAGCATTTACATTACCCGACTAGTAATGAAATATACCCATTCGTATGTCGTCATATGTGTGTACGTTTTCTGTGTAAACAAAATCCAAGGAATGTGTCACTGAAGGTTTCATTTCCAAATTTGAGTTCAAATTAGCTCTCAATGTAGATTTTGTAGATTAAGATGAGGAAGAATGGATGAATCACAGTCGGTACGTGGCCTGCTCCCACTTAAAGTACGACTACATTCCCACTTTAAGTACTTGACGGAATCCACAGAAATGGAATTATCAGCGATTTAATAGTCAACTTCGACCTAGCTATTTAGCTGGTTTCTCAAACCTACTACCGTCGAAACTTTAACTTCGGCTCTCAAAGGATTTTTCAAGGGTAATCTCTAGGGTAATGGAGTTCCAGTTGCGAATTTTGTATTATTGCAGTAACATAAAGTACTGGTAAAAATAAAGAATAGGTATGAAATTGGCAAAACGAGGGATTGTAAGACTAACTAAGACAACTAAGATTGTAACAGAAAGTTATTGTTGTAATGAATTTTAGATTAATAAGCCTCTCTTTGATATAAAATAGTTATGTTTAATTTTTGTTGTTGTAATTGAGGTGCGATGCATAACGTTTGCTAAAAATCTTCGATTTCGTGTCTAATTACCTTGAATGTACCTGTTAAATTTGGTAATTTGCATGGTACAATTTTGTAATATATTTATTACATCGTACATTTTGTTAGTATCCATTATTTTTTTGTCCGCTTGTTTCCCACTCCGGCTCACAGCGCGTCGGCGGCGGCGCCGCGTCTTGGGTCTTCGCTGGCCGGCCGGCCGCGCGGCCCGAGCGGAGAGGAGTCGTGTCGAGCGCTGCTAACGAGAAGGGCGCGCGAGGGGAACCGGAGCGAGGTGCTTGATCTCTGTCACACGACGCGGACGCCGCACGGCCGTCGGAGGGGCAGGGGCAGGGGCAGGGGAGGGAGAGCGTTAATAGTCGGTCTCGCCATGCGGAAGTAAAGTACCTCTGAGTTCAGATGGGATTGACCCGGCGAAAGCCACACACAAAACTCACGCGGCGGACGTTCCGAAGAGTGGACATTGTAACTCTTCTATCAGCGCCAATTCGAATGTCCATTGCCTACGTCGAGTGGCCATGCAATAATAGATGTCTAGAGCACACTGTTCTTTTCCTGACGTTTCTTAAACAGTCTCAAGTACTTTTTCAGGACATTGTCACATCACTCTTCTTTGGTTGTTTTATATTCCCTACTGTGTTGTAAAGAAAACTTACTTATAGAATCAATTTTTACATTGACATTCCATAGCTAGCCTTTACTTCTGGCAACTGGTAGATTTTTTCCTGTCTATAAAATATTTTCTTCTTTTGTGATGTTTCTCTCCCAATGTCAGATAAATGTTTCTTAATATTTCCCTGAAGGTTATCCATTCAGAATTCATTTCAATTTTAATTTACAATCTTTCACGAAACGAAGAGTCGTGGGAATCTGTGTTTTGTATTTGCCATTCTTCAACAAAAAATATTTTTTTCCTTATTCAAACACCACAATCGTTGTTCTTATCTCCTTGTTGATAACCGGTTTTATCATTCATTATTGGCATTCCCTCATCAATATGCGCATGAAAAAAGCACATTTCTCCGTAGATTTCGTAATGCACTGCTTGTTTCTCTATGACCTTTTGTTCTTTAGAAGATCATAACTTCGAAGAATGAGAAAAGTACGATTCTTCTCGTTGAACGCTCCTCGTTCGGTCCTTCTCGAAACCTCCCACCACAGGCTTTTGTTTATAGAATCATTCCTGTGCAAATAATAATGAAATGGACTCCGTTGACATCTCATTTCCCTGATAATAGACGAATTACAGGAAGGCGCTTGCCGACCGAATGATCCCCAACGAGATAAGTATTGGAAAATAAGCCCGTAATCGTCCTCAGCAGTGAATTATTGCCTTCCAGTTTTTGTTGCACCCGGCGTTTGTTCTGAGTAATATCTGGCTTGTTATAGTTTGTTTCTGCGGCGAAACGCATTAGTCGGCCGCATTGATGATAATCTGCGTGGGGATAAATGGAGAGGAACTGCAGCGCGGCCGGCCTGAAGTGGAGCAGAACGTCGGCGGGGCCCTGCGCGAGCGCCGGCCGGCGCTGCACGCGGGCGCGCGGGCCTTGGCTCTTATTGAAATGGAGATGCTGAAGGCGCTTTATACATCAGCACGCGGGGATCGGCTTTTTACGAGGCGCGCTGCAGCTCTTTATTGATGCTCCCGGAGCGCGGGAGCTCGGAATCGGCATCCGGTCGCTGCCGTCGTCGGGACGTGGCTGCAGAATCCCTTGCTGCCGCCGTTACCTCGGCCGCGAACGTCGGCGCCTTCGCTACCGTCGTGGTGGATCCACTCTCAGAGACAGCATTTAAATAACTGACATTCACTTCGACTCCAAAACTACGTTACTGCAAATATACCCCTCCGCCACAACTACAATTGCAGCCGCTATCTGTACTGCACTGCTGCGTTTAAACATCTATTACCATTATCTACCGTGCCCACTTTTACCGCCAGTTTGTTTCTTCGTCTATCACCGCCTCCTTTACGAGAAGTATTGACACCACTAATACTCACCGCTTCCGCAGCATGCCACCACCTCTGAGAGAACTCCTTTTCTATGACTCTCAATCCCTATAGTCTTTTCAGCCATATCTGAGGCGAATGACTTTGCTGGATTAGTAATGATGAAATTAACGATGCAATAATGGCGGGATGAGAGGCAGAAGAAACGGGAGAACCCTGAGAACACATGTCACGCAAAAAATCTGTATAGATCCACCGGAATTTGAACCTGGTTACCAATAGGTGAACGGTCTGTCCCTACACCACTGGTTGCTCTTTGTCAAAAAGAGCTGACAATATTTGTATCACCACCATCATATTACCGTCGTCATTCCCGAGTGGTTTAACTCCACTTCCTCACGCTAAAAATTCTCACAGCCGTCCGCCCGACCGCAATTATCTGTTCACTCGTGTGTACCATCGCGGCCGCCGCCTGCGGGGTTTCGTCCCCATACTCCCACTCCACTCGTCTCGTGCCCGGCGATCGAGGCGGCGATCGGCTCCCGATGGACCTCCGCCGTCGCCGTGTTATTAGTCCACGTGCAGCCGATTTGCATTCTCATAAAGGTTATAAATTGAGAAGCACGGAACGCTCAACGTTCATCATCATCATCCAGTTACCCAGTCCAAGGCGGTTCCACCCGGACTTCCTGGCCTCTGGCGCAACCGTTCGCCCTCCCACTCTGCTGATATGACGCTCTCCCGCTGTTTCAGTCTTTGTCCTCCTATCCCCTACCCTACCATATTTCTTCCATCTTGCCGTCTCTAAAATCAATACTTGTTAAATACTAACAAACGGACCGCGATCTTTCCTTCCCTACCCTTGTTCCCTCCTCGAAAGCACGGAAGCGCTACACCGCCACTTATGTCGGGCGATCAGTCGGGAACTTACGGCTTATCCTGGCTGGGGCGGTGTCCCGCTGACGGGAATAGGGAAGGGGAAACACTGCCAGGGCTTAAAAGTCGCCGCCGGATCTCACATTCTAACAACAGAGGAAAACCTATGTATATCCCTTGTTGTCATCTCACACACGGTTTTTTAATCGGTTGTTTACTGCACAAATGCTGATATATTCCTTTTAACTTTTTTACCTACTACATATGTACGTAATAAGGAGAAAGTATTGTAAGTTTTGCGGAAAGAGGCAATTTTTCGTTAGAATAACATCGTATTGTTAACGAAAAAGATAACGAAACGAACTGATAACGAAAAAGTGGATAAATCTTGTTCCTACATAACTCGAGGTCCTGAGAGTTTGAAACGGATATTTTCATTTTTTTTCTTTACTTGTTTCTCTTAGATAGAGCAAGTGACGTTTCAAAATTGTGACAGGTCTCATTTCAGTTGAATTATATTTTCGAAAATTGCAATAGTTACATATAATGCGAGATAGCTTATGCTGTTGGAGAACTCTTAATTGCTCTGAATGAAACTCTCTGAATCATCAAGCTCTAAACAGAAATGTTAACTTTTATTACCTCTAAATGTCTAGTACATAAAATAATTTCAGCTACACATCTGCTATATTAGAAACACAACATTCGTGAACTATATTAATGTCGTATGGACATTTTTTCTAAATTCAGAAGAAACGGTGCGTAAAGAAGAAGTTATCGGCTGAAACGTGAGCTGACTGAACTTATTCCTATTATGGTGATTATGGAGGTGTCTTTGGATGATGTAATTTCAACTCACTGGAAATTCTTTTTTAAATTTTCAGAGCAATTTAGGCATAAATAATATAATTACGTTTTGCCTGTATACGTAAGAAAAAATAACGTTTCAGTTCTAACAGGATCATTACACCATAGTGACGTAAGGCCTATTGGAATGTCGAAAGCTCGCTTTCGATGGCTCCGAATTGCATTCCTGCGGTTGCTACAAGCGACTGTCACTGTTTGACTCGAGATTGTTATCCGCGTTCTACGACACTGCGTTCTCTGGCCTTAGGCGCTACAACGGAGTTGCATATAGGTGAAGGAAGAGATAATCAAGTACACAACGTTTTCCAAGAGAGAGAGAGGGAGACCGTAAGATATGACGACACGACGAAAGTGACCTCTGGTTTTTCCCTCGAGTCACATTGAAAATTGCTTCACTTAGATGCACGTCTGTTCGAAGATCGAGGATGTCTCCGAACGTTTGCCACGTTTGAAGACTCTCAATTGTAGCATTAAAAATAGTAGAAGTAATAATAAAAATACACTAGAATGCCAGTATTATCACATATGCTGCATTCGAATGTTGCTGAGAATATTGCAATTTTGTGACTAGGGGGATGGGTCTCGGGATTGGACGTACTAGGTATTCGTAAATCACGATTTTTTCTGATTTGACTCATTATAATTTCTAGAAACACTTGAATTTTTCAAAATTTTAATATAAATAAAATCAATAGTAATACATTTTGAACACCGTGTAGGGAATAAATTTACCAACTCGGAATAATTTGTAAGAACTCATGGAATTCGATCCATATTTCGCTGGAAAATCTGATGAGACTTTCAGGATCATTACTTTAAAAATTGGCTTGGAATTGAATGGGTATTAAGATGATAAAATGCCTGAGTGCATAGAGTAGGCAGAGGACAGAAAATGAAGATATTTTAAAAAAAAATTATGATGTGAATGGCAAAAATTCTGCGAGGACTCGACATACCGAAACTTACTTCTTTTTCGGGTTTCGAGAATTCACATGTTTCTTCCATAATCGCGTGTGGTTTTCGTTCGGTATTTAAACATATGCATTCCTTGTTTTGTAAAGTCTGTGTGTGTGTGTGTGTGTGTGTGTGTGTGTGTGTGTGTGTGTGTCTGTGTGCGCGCGCGCGCTGCTAAAAGTGTGCGCTTCTAAGACGCTTTGCACGAAAGAGCGATCTTCTCATGTTGCATACGGACATTGCGCTTTCTTCGCTCGCAGGAAATGCTGTCTTCGTGTATAACATGGCGAACGGAAACATTTTACTCTGCGCAACAGGTTGTACGTTGCACATTAAGATAGAGGAGGTGATAGTTTCCAAGGTTCGCAGTTCTTCTATCGCAGGTTCTTCGTCTAGCTGGAAGCGATTCCTTGGTTGATGACTGCCTGTCGGCAATTCCACCCGATAGTTAGCTCTCTTGAGTAAACGCTGGCTGGATCGCAGCGAGAAGGGTATCTCGCTTGTCAACTTCTTGCGCACGTCCCCTCCCAGAAGGGTTCTTAAACTTTTTGTGCCGCGGACCTGTTTGAGAGGCGAACGGAACACACGAACCTCGTCTTGAGAATGAAAGTAAAGCGTGGGGTTGCCCAGAGAATTGTGTCTAAAGAAATGTCGTGTTCGTTTTATAAGCAGAATATTTGTATTGACTTCCTTAAGAGTTAAGTGATATTCTACACCATTATTAAGGTTGTTTAAAATAATGTAATTCACATATTTGGGTTAAAGATAATCGAATTATATATATATTGTGACGTACCTGGTGATGCCGGTACTTTCACTGCAAGAAATTACTAAAGGAGGGTATCTTTTTCGTCAATGGGTCCCTACGAGGAGTCGATATAGCATTGGGAGATTTAATTAGTAAATGTGGTACAATCATAAACGGGATTTATTAACAAACCAAATCTGTTAATTACATGATTTATAGCATCAATACACTTTGCCTTGGTACCAAGATCAGGTTTAACATGAGTTTTTATCATACCTTGGGGCCCCAACAAATACCTTCGTTGTTTGAATCACGGCTCGCATCGGCAGGTATCGTCGACCTTCGCAGCAGCTTGGCGCAGTCGGCGGCTGGTGGTGTAGCAGTCGCCTCGGCTGGCGGCCTCTTGAATCCCTCGGGCTTGGCTCCTGGTACTTCGGCGTCGCACTTCCCTCTAATCATCTTTCATCGTTTTGATATAACTAGCTAACACGCGGCCACTGCACGTGTCGGCGTCAGTTTCGCCACACACAGTTCTGGTATTGTTTTCACTGCGTCAAATAACGTAAGCGCAATTCACTGTTCTCCTAGCACTGATCTCTTATGTTTATCACGTTCCCGGCCTCTGCCTAACGTGCCTATTGTTCTTGCGTTGGCTAATATTCTATAACACCGGCCACATTCCGGCCACACTTCGGCCACCGCCGACCCCTGGCGACCGCCTCGTCCGTCTCCCTCCTCGCAACTGTGGTAACGGCTGAATTCTCCGCCGCTCCACGCTCGGTTCGTAACGGTCGTTCCCACGCTGTGTTTGCGGCAGCGACGGCGGCGGCGGCGGGCCTCCCCACTGCCGTCCGTCGCGTCTGCCGCCTGTACTACGCAGTCCAAAATGAACTCTAATTTCTTATGCTAATGTTTCTAATTAACATAAGGAAACATTCTATGTTTCAATATATATATATATATATATATATATATATATATATATATATATATTCATGTTTTTTTACTATAATTTTGGAGTGTATAAGTAATAATTTGTATAACCCTACCTCATTTTTAACTTTCCTGCATGGTCCGAATCTGCATTTTACATATATTCATATTTCACTGAAACTAAGTAATTTCTGTTTCCTCCTATTAGTACTTCTCTTTAGTAGAATGTAACGAAAAATATGAATATGATAAGAAAGGCAAATTTCCTTTTTCACACAAAACATTAAACTTATAAGGCTCCATTAAAGTTATCAGACATTTTGATAAATAATTCGTGGCATGTGGTTACAATTATACTAAATAGCACTTTTTGTGTGTAAACAGGAATGTGTGTTAAGAGTTGGTTTGTCGCCCTGTAATTCTGAAACCTCTTCTCTGTGGTATTAAAATGCCTCTGCACTATTAAATCCCAAGAGCAAATATGTGAGCGAGATCCATGATTCTTTATGACTCTTCCGCTGTGTGGTTTCTTCCCGTAGCTTATAGTCACCCTGGACAGCCTGTTGCATTGATGACAACGTCTTGGACGCTCCTGCGAGTTGCTGTGCGTCCTTTGGAGCCTAGCCAAAAGCACATTTTGCATTTCTTTTACTCACAAGCACGCACACACTCACACACACACGCGCACACACATACACATACACACATACACACACACACATATATCAAAGAAACGATTGACCTATCAATTTTTTATATTCGTATTTCAATGCAATAAAATATTTAATTTCTACCGTTGTTTTGTATTTTCTTTTTGAAAACCTAATTATTAGGAACGATTATTCGGCGGTAAAGATGTATATGTGTGTATGTGAGAGATACAGAGGGAGCGAGGGAGGGAAATAGACGTCAACAATTGCATTCCTTAAAGAAAGTTGGTATTTTGGATAAATAGTGCATTAGTCTACGGCCTACGAACAATCTGCAATTATTTTGGCTTGCAGTCTCCAGACATAGTATCTAATGTGATTCAACAAAGCATTTTAAATCTGTTGCTATCACAATCTATGATATTTTTTCTGCAAGACGCGTAAAATACTCTATAAATCAATATGAACCCAAAAAAAAGTAAATTCATCTCAGAATGTAGTGTGGTATCTTTTGCTGTAGCAACGCCAGCCCCGATGACCTGAGGAAGCGCCGCCGCGGCATCCAGCGGAGTGAGCCGGCGACGAGGACGGCGCGAGCCAGCGAGCCATCTTTTGGAGGGATGCCAACCGCACGATTTGCATTTCTCACCTATAACAAGGATGTGTCGTTAGGCCCCGAAGATGTGTAGTGTGTATCGCTTGTTTGGACTAGTGAATAATGGTAATAAGATTCTACATATTATTGGTCTGGTCATATTTCATTACTTTCCGTTTCGTGTTTTCCCGCCGCGTACGTCTCTCCGCCGCCGCCGCCGCCGCCGCCGCCGCCGCCGCCGGGGTCAACGCACACTCTCCGAGCGGACAAGCGTTCGGGCGGGCTGCGCGGGCCGTGTCCCGCTTGAAATTCGATTTTGTGCTCACGACTCGCGCGCCGCGCTCGCTCGGCATCCACCGTGGCCCGGTGCGTGCACGGGGGCCCCAGGGCACGGCGCTGCGCTTCGAGAACGTTCTTCGGTTCGAGTTCCGGATCCGGCGCTCTCCCGTCACCACCCCCACTCCTCTCCTTTCCCTCCTCCCTCCCTCTCTCCCTCCACCTCCGCGCCCTCGCCGCCGCCTTCCACTCGCCGCCGCGTGTTCCAATGAC
This sequence comes from Gryllus longicercus, assembly GCA_038098605.1. Classification (NCBI taxonomy): domain Eukaryota; kingdom Metazoa; phylum Arthropoda; class Insecta; order Orthoptera; family Gryllidae; genus Gryllus; species Gryllus longicercus. The sequence continues at coordinate 3,768,190 of JAZDUA010000022.1, forward strand.
AGAACCCCATTAGGTATATAAATGTTCAACAGCTCTCCTTTATTGTAAGGCAATGTGGCCAATGAAAGTTTTACTGTGGCGCTTTTATTTATAGCACCGGTTACACTCGTGCTCCCGTAAATTAAATTAAAATAAATTAGAAATCTATATTCCGAAACGCTTGTTTGCGCGTGTAAATCAAATTCGCGGGGCCAGGCCGGTGGCCGCTTCCAGCTGCTTAATCGCAGATACCGATCACTGTCCCGGGCGCGGCGGGGGCGCGAGCGGCCAGCTAGGGGCAAGGAGCGGGGAGAGGTACGTGGAGGTGGTGGCGGTGGGCGCCGTTGGGGTGGGGTGAGGGTTGACTGGTCCTTTGCGAAGATGGAAAGATGTGGGGATCGGCGGTCCGCACGGAAGTGTGCGATGCCGTCGAATGTTATTGGCAGCTGAAAATGTCCTGTCGATTGGGATTGCATATTGCTAAGATGGTCCATTGGGACTCCTTCCTCACTTCATTTATGTTATTGAACATGTATTGGTTTTCTTCTATAATTTGTCGTACTTCAAATGGTGTTATAGAGTAATGTACAAATTTTAAGAATTTCTGGTTCTACTTCTACTAAATTTACATCTGTGTTTGCTCTCAATGAAACAAGTTCATTCTTGGTTTTATTAAAGTCGTGGGATGATTCTTTACACTGTCGCATGAATGATATTTTATATTTGTCAAACCACTTGAACCATTTGCGAATCATCAGACGTATTTAATGTCGCGAGAATTGCATGTCTACATCTGCAATGTAAATTCCCAACATCGGATCGTTACATAAAGGAATTAAGAATTCACTGGCATGAAATGCCGATTCTAACAACAGAACGAATGATCTTGGAAGGTAGTTGAATGCGGAAATGAGTATTCTGCCGCTTTCCCCAGCAACATCGTATTCCCCCCCTGAATTTCTTAACCCAACAAACAGCACGCCGCCAGTTCTCACTCCGCTGCACCCAATTCTCACCGATATCATCGGATGCCACACGACGTCTCCCGGCACCCGACGAACATTCCCCGCAGCTCCGGTCGATCGCTCCCGCGAGCCGAGGGGGCGGTTCAATGGTGCCGGCGATCGCCTCGCCGCCGCCCCCCGCTCTCCGCCGCCGCCACCAGCCGCCACCGCCGTCACCGCCGCTGCCCCCGCCCCCACCGCCTCCGTCCCCGCCGCGGCCGCCACCGCCACCGCCGCCGGTCGAAGCCGCGTGGAAACGGCCCCCTCGGCGGGGCCGCTTCGCGCGAGATATCGCCGCGCGGCTGTGCTCCGCTCCGCTCCGCTCGGCTGATGTCATGGCGGCGGGGGCGGGGGTGGAGGCGTGGGCGTGGGCGGACGGCACGTCGCCGCTCGCGGGGCGCGTGATGGATGAGGCCCGGCCGCCTCCCTGGGCGCGACACGCGGCGTAGGCGCCTCCGCCCCCGCCCCCTCTAATGAAGCGCTCTTGCCCTTCCCCGCCCCCGCCCCCGCGCCTCGCGTGCCTCGGCGCCGTGCCGTGGAGGTGGACGCGGAGGCGGAGGTGGAAGGAAGAGGCCCGCCCGCGGAGGCAGTCCGTACGCCCAGACTGCTTAGCGCGGACGCGGGCTCGGCGCCGAGCCTCGCCGCACCACTGCGGCGGAGACATTCTTTGCTTGCCTTGTTTGGGTTTTAACTAGGTTGCGGGCTGCTTGCCACATGACGGTTTTACGCTTGCGTTTATCGTACAAAGTCGTAAAAGGAATATACAATTTCATTAATGCTTTACGTTCAGACTAAAGATACTAGTTACTTATGTGGTACAGCAATCCGACAGATCGCCAACCACAGCTGAGATTAGATCTCGGTCGATGTTTGCGGGATTTTTGTAGGATTTATTGGGTGTCCCCCTTTCCCCTCTCATGTCATGATTGCAACGATTGTTTGATAACAGGTTCTTAATTCATTATCATATCACCTCCCCCTGCATTAAATTCAATATCATTCACACATTTAAAGTATGGTCATAAAGGTTGGGCACTGATATCAAACTAAAAATTGTAATATCTTCTTATATAACAACATATATAACATTATAAACTTTCACATTCTATGCTTCTCAAATTTATCGCTCCGCATTTAGCCGTCGCTATTTATGGCTCCGCAAATAAAACGCTATAATTTGTTACTTTCCCAAATTTTCGCTTTGGTTCAGTCTCCATGAAGGGTTCGATATTAAGTCTTAGTTTCAATTTTTTTGTATTGAATCTTATTTTACAATTGAATGTATTTTGAAAGTAATGAAGAAATTTTTTTGTATTGAATCTTATTACACGTCTTTCTAGATTTGGAAGGCATAATATGTGTTTCATAAAGGATTTGGTTATTGCAGTAGATATTGGCAATGCTGTCACCTAACGTCTCTTTTGCATTCTTACCGTAATTTGGCTTACCTGGTTTTAATCTCCATATTCACCTTTATTATTCTCTTTCCATTTCTCAAGCATTTTGTAGTGTACTTGTCTACAAGAACCACCTCTCGGGAGAAAACATTTTCTATTCTAGCGAGTCTAATGATCACCGCAGTAGATGTTCACGTTGACATCAGTCAACCAATCCAATATATAACTTCTTAGTAAAAGTTTCGATAACTGTGGCTGTAGATTACTATTCATCAAATTCTATCGCAATCACCAAGATGTTCCATTTTGTTCCAAGTATTACTTCAATACTCATTTTTGTATTTCTCTCTCCGTTGAGATTAATTTCGCATATTTTACAAACATACTGTATTATTCTTGAAGTGTATGTGATGTTTTAAGGTAAAAGATATTTCTATTACCTACACACACTTATTTCCTGAGTTTTCTTATAACTCTGAAATATAGCGTTAGGAATGTATCAAATACATTTTGCTATTACAAATGTACCATAATACAAATTTACTTCTTAGTAGCTTGGATTGTTAAATACATATTATAATATTTGCAGCGGTTTGTGCATAACATTCTGACTCATGCAAATCATTCTCCTTTATCTTACGGACTCGTGCGACAAGTATATTCATGGATCTTCCTCGGCACTCAACAGAAAAGTGAATTACTGGCTGGTGTTAGGATGTGTTTATGCAGGAGAACAAAGCATTTTCTGAGAATTATGGCTCGTTAACGTTGAATACTCGGTGTCTCTCATCACATCCATTTCCCAGTGCCGGGGAAGTTGATTAAACGCAATTGACCGAGGTCGCTACCGCTGCATAAAGTCCTGTGAACCAAGAGAAATTTGAAGAAAAAAATACCTTCTGCTACCAGGCATTTGTCAAGAGAGAGTGAGTGTTTTAGTCGACGTCTTATCAAGAGATTAATTGCACATATCTAAAAGAATCAACACTGCCACGCAGAGTTGGTGATTAATTTCCTATCGTTTATATCAAGCTAAATGTTAAGTTGCCTCAACACATTTTTTTTTTTTTTTTTGTGTGCGGTGGCACATTCTTTGTGCAGCGTGGAGGGCCGTGCAAGATCCATTAGTGAGCGGGATATTCACACTTTCAAAACAACTTTTTCATTGTTTTCATAATGATGGGTCGAGTCGCACTTAATTATCGCCGTAGCCTGTTCGTCCGTCGACTTCCGAAGGCTCGAGTTGGATGCAAATAATCTCTTAGTGGCGCAACTCCAGTGTCAGGGCCTCGTCCATATCCTCCGCCCGCGTCAGTTTTAGGAGGCTGGAAAAAACACGGAGCCCGTGATGCAGCAGGATCAGATGGAGATGAGCGCGCCTTGGGAACAGCCCGGCTGGACTAGCATGCGCAGTGTTGTCGATGGCAGGAAGTCGATTGATGGAAGAAAGTCTTGAGTATTCAGCCGTGGTTTAAGTGCTGGGTTTAGGGGGGGAAAGGATATTTCTTCTGTGAAGTAACAAAGCGTGGAGTCTAGGAACATATTTTAAAGAACTTCACTTTTTTTATGTAACTGATTAGTTGAGCCAAAAACAATTAATGATTTTGAATGTTCGATATCTCTTTTAGTTCATACATTTAAAGCCCTTTGTTTTGTTGGGGCACTCAAAAAATTTTGTCCGCTCCTTGGAATGTACACCTCTGCGGTTCTTGGTGTGCTCAAGAAACGCAAGTACAAAACTGATTTTTATTTATTACTTATTGAAATATGTTCGTTTTAAATACTTTTTAACGTAATTAATATAAGTTTACATTATACATTAACATAAGTTTACATTACAGCTATTATTAGTTCACTAAGCTATCGCGATTATCGTACAACAATTTTTGTTCGGAATAGAATATAAATGCTTAATATATATAAAATAATAATGGAATTAACTTATGGATTATATTCATCATAGTAGATCCTTATTCTCTGAAGCCTACTGTTTTAGTAGTTATTGCTTCCAAAATTTCATTTGTGTGCCGAGGCAAAATAATTTTATAAACACCACAGGAATTTGTGTTTAAAATATTCTGATAATTTAAAGACAGAAAAAACAACTATTCCTGGCAATATCGAGCGATAATCAGGTGGTAGCGGTCGTATTTTACCTGACTGGACATGCATTTCTGAACTTATTACGATAGATACATGCGCGCTGTGTGCATTCTCGGACCTGCTTTGGTGACTCAGGGCATCAATTGATGACACTGCAGAGCCTCTGACCGGGAGGGCCAAGGGTTCAAGGGCAGACGGTGCCAGGATTTCCGACACTAGCTAGAGAGCTAGGTCGAATTCACACGCTGTCAGGAGGAGAATTCTAGCAGCCGGCTGCTGTGATCGACATTTTTCCGTGGTTTCTCCCGTCAACACCACGCGAATGCTGGAGCACGACTTTAACAAACGGAACACTGACCACGCGCGATCTTTCTTCCCTATTTGCGCTATCCTTATCCCTTACTCCTATGCACTACAATAACACACATGTCGGAAGACCAGAGCTTGTGCCAGTTGGGACGGTGCCGCGCTGGTGGGAAGAACCTCGTTGAGGCAAAAAAACCCTCATGCAGATAGGTTGGTCGGCGCCGGATCTCGCCATCCAGCGATGTTGATCACCGCCACTTCGTGAGATTAAAACGTTCACTATACTTATGGGACTGATGATGTTTTAGCAGTTGACGCATCTGAAATCACTAATGAATGAATGAATCAATCAATCAATCCAATCCTCGGGGCAGGGCTCCCGCTTCCCAAGCGCCGTCGCGCCTTGTCGGGCGATGTGCGCGCCGCCACGTGGACCAGGTGCGAAGCGGAGGCGACGGGAGGCGTCCCGGCCGGGAATCGGGGCGCCGCGGACGTCCCAAGTTTTTGTCGCGTCCCGCCGTCCGACGCTGCGCCGGTCTATCCTCCTCCCTTCTCCCCCCTCCCCCCCACCTCCTCCGCCCGTTAACATGTTAACACTCCAACGATCCATCGAGCTGCGCTGCGTCCCATCGGCATCTCACGTGTAATCCTCGCCCGCCCTCAACACTCGCGCGCGCATGTGTGTGTGTGTGTGTGAGTGGGGCTGTGATTAGCTACGCAGCTGGGAGCTTGGAACATGATACTCCCGGCAGCGGGTACTCGCCCGATGGGCGCCCTGTGAGGTTTAAGGAAAACGCGTAATTGGTGCGGAGAGCACTTGGCAGTCATTTGTCTTCCGTCTAATGAGACTTCGTTTTGACGTTTAATGTTGACAAATTGGGCTTGTTTCGATCTTAACTTCCTGTTTGGTTATGTTTCGTTTGATGTATTTCCTTTTGCGTTTCTCTGTTGGGTGAAAACCGGTCATCTTTCAGTTTCAACTCTTGTGAAAAGGTTTCCACGTATCAGATAAATATATTATGCCAAGATCGACTCTTATCTCGAAAAATGTCATGTTTATTAATTTATATAATGTCTTTGAATTTTGAGCTGGCTTTTGGTGACCTATGACTTGTGATGACGCTGTACGTTTTTTAATCGTTAAACCGCTGAATATTATGATACCGTTCATGTCACACGCTTTTCTTGAAAGCTGTTTGATAAGAGCTCGTGAATGAATGTCTTTCCATTTCACTTTACCTTCTCCGTTTAGTGGCGTATTGCTAACGAATTATTAGAGAGCTTGTTCAGAGACGTAATAGTTAGCCTTTTTGGACAATTAAGAAATCGCGAATTCTAGTTTCTGTTTTGGATTCGCGGTGGTTTCGTTTTTTCTATCACTTCCTGAACATCACAAGACATGTCTTAGGCGGGTTTCCAACCCATAAACCCCAACACTTGTGGTCACTGCTACCGCCTGCGTTATTTAGATGGCGGTTCCAGGAAATACAAAGTATATAAAGAAATTGAATTCAATGAGAATACTTTGAGAGTGAATATTTCCGTCAGTACAGTTATCTTTAAAAACGAAATCTGAAAAATATATCGAAATGTACGTAGATATTTTATTCATTTACGGCGCCGTAAGACGAGTAGCGCTTTAACATTTGTTAATGTCCTAGACGTAATCCAATCACTATTAGGTTACAGAAGTTTTGTTTTCTTGCCTCTGCATACACTGGAGATGCCCCATAGTGAACGAATAGAATTTTGAGATTGTGGCGCCAAATGTTGAAATTTCCGCCGTAGAATGTTATTCTTCACCATACTCTTGATTTGGAACTGTCCTTTTGATGAGTTTGGAGTTCAATCAAGGCAGTCTAGAATGGCACCTAACCATGTGATACACGAATGACGTCAGCATTCATGTCGGGTTAGAATAATAATATTAGTTGATGCGTAATCTGAAACAATAGTTTTACGGTTTGGGTATCGATGTTTGTACATGTTTATATTGAATAACGTGTGCGATTTATCAATGATTAGTTTCGTTTACAAGTTATACATCATTTATACAATACTTACTTTTCAGAGATGCCTCGAAGTTGCATTGTTCCAGGCTGCAAAAGCAGATATTAAGGTGGTAGCAAAATGAATAAGTTTGGTTTTCCAAATGACTCCAAAAAGAAAAAGTACTTCGTCGCGGGTCTGACTTCGATGACTATAGGATTCTAGGTGCAATGCCTCCATTCCTAGACTGCCTTGATCCAAATGTGTGTAATATTTACTTTTTAACATAATTGTCAACGTACGAAGCCACTTCGGTTAATATATATTGAAGTGATTTGATTTCTTCAATTAATAAATATCTCCTATGGTCGCATGGGAAATGGATGAAAATGTCACCTCCTATACTAATATTGTCAAGTCATCATCCATGCCCAAATTTCTTTGAAGTGGAGAAATTTGAAATATAAATTTTAGTACGGAGTGCGCGGATTTTTGTTGATCATCAGCTCTTTACGTCTAGTACCCCGGTTGCCATGAATACGTATAAAAATCACTCTTCCTTCCAAGAAAGAATCCAATCACAATTCCGTTCCAGAACATTTGTTTCCCAGCCGCTCGGTCTTCCTAGAGCTGCCCCGTGGCGCACGAATTGAATGCAGGGGGCCTCTGCGCCGGAGGTTGGCAGCGCCGCCTCGCCGTCCGCGGCCGCCTGCCCGGGTTATTGCGGCTTTAAGTGTCGGAACGTGTTGCCAGCTCGGCTCGATCATAATTGATCTTTTTCCCACTCAATACCCCACGCCGCCGCCGCCGCCGCCGCCGCCGCCGCCGCCGCCGCCGCCGCCGCCGCCGCCGCCTCCGCCGCCGCGCCACCGCGCTGGCAGGGCAGCGCCAACGCGGGTAGCGGCAGCATTCCTTCGGCCGCCGCCACCACCGCAGCATGTGCTGTTTCTCGCGTATGTGGGAGGGATTTGAAAAGGGGTCGTGGTGTGTGACCTCTCGAAAGGAATGTATTTGCTAGTACGATACCATTCGAAAGTGCATCGGAACAGTGCATCACAAGGCCGTCTTGGAAAGAAGCATTGGGTTACTGCTGCACTTGCGAGGGGATTTTTCCAATAACCAGCCGAACAAACTGCTCTCTTTGTGCCTCTTGTTCTATTCCTCTTAGCATGCAATTTTTATCATGTCTCACCACATAGCTCCAAAACGTCTCTTGCGTCGAATGTGCGCGTGCCAATGTCAGCGCGAAACTAGCAGCTAATTTGATTATGGGGTTAATGAGTCACAATTAAATAAATGTTTAAATTAAAACAGCCAGGTAACCTTTAGCTCAGAATTCAATGTCAGCACTCAAAATATTAATGTCATCGTACTTAACTCCATACCTCCCCAATAATAATAGACGATAATGAAAATATTTATCTATTCAAGATATATCTCTGGAACTACCTCTAATGTTGGATACCTCTGAACTTTTAATAACTTTCTTAATGACCTATAAAGTCATTTATCTCTCTCAAAAAAATCGAAAAAAGTCGGCCTGGATATGCGAGGTCACTAAGGCTGACGAGCCGTAGCTGCCTCGTACCTGAAGGATCGCGAGTTCGAATCCTGCCCGGGGCATTGATGTTTGCGTGGGTAGGTTACGGCCAATGTTACATACAGTGTTCGCTACATGACCTTAGAGGTTAAATAGCGACCTTAAATAAGTAAAACAAGCAACAAAACCGAAAAAAGAGTTAGTATTGGACGGTTGAGCGGTCGAAAAGCAGCACCGAGGGGCTCGCTGGGGGCAGGGCGAGCAGGGCAGGGGAACCCCCGGGCGCTGACAGTCCATAAAGCAAGCGCAGCGAACGGCGCTGCCCGCCCGATCACACCGGGCGACGCGCAAATTGCACGCCTCGCGGTGCCTGGCGTTGCCGCGCGTGATGTATACTCTTTCTTCCCCCGCGCGCCTCTGATTGCGCCGAGCCGCCTCCGAGGAGGTTGTACTTGGGGAACGCGCGGCGCGGCGCGGGGTCCTTCGGCAGCTCTCCTGCGATGGACGCCGGCCGTGGATTGTATTTCTCAGCTTAATTAACAGATTAGACCCTGGGCTGGTCGGGAGAACTGCGTTGCTGCGTCGTGACTCTGGAACTCGAATAAATGCGGCGCCGGCCAACAATTCGAGAACTGTTTTTGGTCTTTGTTTTGACTCTTTGTTGGTGAGAAATTGGACTCTCTATGTACATCTACATTAAATCTTTCTAATATTATTGTTGGGCGATACCTGTGATTGTGAACGTACATATCGAAGTGAAATGGCCAAGATAGACATCTGAAGTACAGGGTGCGGCAGCATAACTTCCTTTTTTAAAATGCGCGCCCTTTTTTAAAATGCAGGCCTCAACGGCAAAGGCACGCTCCTCACTATTCCAACGCATGATGGCGACTGAACCGTGTCGGGACAAATCTTTACAGTACCCCCTCTTGACATCCCCCTCTTGACGCTCCGCTATGACATCAACTAACTGAATGGCGCGCATTTTAAAAAAGGAAGTTATGCTGCCGCACCTGTATATAAAATTTTAAGGTTTTATTTTTTTCAGTTTGGTTGATATTGTTATATCGTGTGTTGAGAATAAAACTATTTCCATTTTAGATAGTTTAATACAAATAGCCTCAATGTAAGTATACGTGATGTTTATCTGCATGATCGCGGGTTCGATTCTAGAACTGTTCCGAATTGACGAGGCATGACATAATCTTTGTACTTTGTGACATTGCCGAGCGATTGCGAGTGAGGGGTCGGGAACCGTAGAGATGACGTTTTTTGAGACAATTTGAATAAGAAGTACCGAGAAACGTTTTTGAAACTCAAGGGATTGGTGTCAACAAAACATTATAACGCCTTTCCAGCCGCTCTCTAATGCATTTGCCCGCCCATTTCTCATCGCATACTCCCCGTTGATCGTGCCATGCGATCCGTTTCATACTAGACGTGCTGTGCGCCAGCGATTTTAATGCCTGAAAAAATAAGCTTATTTCTCCCATCGTTTGAAAAGAAAAAAAAGCGAAATAATCGTAGTGAAATAAACTGGCATCAGACTAGTGGTTTTACTTCTCCATTCTGATTTCTAAAATGCCTTATTTCAATTAATTAGTGGGATGGTGTTGATGATACAATAATGGATGATGATTGAGCTAGGACGGAATAGAGAGATGTGAGAAACAGAAGGAACCCGAGAAAACGTCATGCAAACCCGCGCTGTCCATAACAAATTCTACATCGTCCGGGAATGAATCCACAATTCCAGCGGTGGAAGATGTGTGGTCTTACCTTCACACGTCGAGTCGCCTGCAAAAATCAGTAAATATACCAAAACAATATATAGTAATGAACGAAGACCACTTACCACCCTAGGACAACCTGAGATCCGTGTGACATGCAGGACATGGATAATTGCTTAACAGAGACTCTGGAAACGTGGAAGAGATACGAGTAGTGCGAACATTTGCGAGCTTTTACACGAAATTCATGTCGTTCCGAGGCGGGGCTTTTTTTCCCCGCCGAGAGAGCACGTGGCGGCATAAATCTACTTTACGACGTGTCGTCTCTCCGCGCACTCACGCCTTCCCTTCAGAAACACTCAACAGCCTCCGCGGACGTAAACCCTTTGTCATCTTTTACACGCCGAATATTTCTCATTATTTTTGGCGCGTATGCTATTCAGAATAGAGTCCGCGCGCCGGGCGTTTGTGTCAAGCGGAGAGTGAGAGGGGGGGGGGGGGCACAGCACGACGTTTGAGTTACCGATGGCCGGGTTAACCTCCGAACTCCAGCCTCACTGTTATGTGATGACGTATAACACTTTATAATTGACGATTCTTGTTTGAAACAACGTCGGTGACAAGGGCGAAAATTTACGGGAATGCGCGCGCCCGCGCGTTGTATGAGTGTATCAGCGCCTCTTTGTGTGTGTGTGTGTGTGTACGCGCGCGCTGCAGTCCACCCACGGTTATGGATTTATGCGGCCGGGTGGGCCTTGGCCGTCGCGGCGCGACGTTGCCCGCGGCCCCGGGGTCGCCAACATTCATTTGCACTTCGCGACGGCGGCGCCCGGGCCCCGCCGGCCGCGGGCGGGGCGGGGCGGGGAGGGGCGGGGAGGGGCGGGGCGGGGAGGGAAGGGCGGGGAGGGGAAGGGCGGGGCAGGGCGGGTGGGGTGAGGCGGGGCGGGGCAGGGCGGGTGGGGTGAGGCGGGGCGGGGCGGGGCTGGGCGGGGCGGGGCGGGAGAGCGGCGCGGGAGAGCGGCGCCGGGGAAGTCGTGGCGGCGAGGAGGAAAATGAGAAAGAAATTACTGGGTTTAATTGTGCTACTTGGGGCCTGGAGTATAAGTTTTTTTGTGGACGTTCGCAGCATGTCGATTTGCGACGTGGACAAATTGGAAGATAGAGCTGTTAGGCCAGATGTCTATTTTTTGTCGAAATTTCATTAACTGTTGTGGCGTTTCTTGAGAAGAAAGGGCGTGAAGCTGTTGTCTGGTATCTGGGGAAAATGACGCTGTTCAACTAGGGCATTCATTAGGATACGCAGACGATCTTAAGAAATTTTTGAGGACTTGCGATCTCGGTCTAGCCTTGCTGCAACACTATCGCCTTTGATATCGAGTACGGAAACAACTGCCGGATTATAAAATATCGGGAATTTCTTGCCGTATGGTACACTTTTATTTATATAAATGTATTTTCATTCATTTAACATGCATTTATTCTCAAAACTCTGTTTGTAATTTGTTTCATGAGTTTATTAGAAATAACACGGTAATAATTTTATCGTTCTAGCGCAGTAAAGGAGAGTTTATATGGAAGGTTTTCCCCTTTGAATATCAAAGCATTACCTTTTCAAAATTCATTTGCACTTCTCAGCGGCGCAGTGCCGTGGGTGTGGGTCTCCAAGGGAGTGGGAGAAGTATGCATACACATTTCTCGGGCAGTTAGAAAAATTTAACTTTACGACTAAAAAATCGCCTCAGAGGAAATTATTGCAATTATTTGTTCAATTTACACAACGACTGCGTATATTTTACTTTAAGTAGGTGTTTCAGTAAATGACATTCAGCTCTTATGGAATGGTGGAGACGGCTGTTTTGAACGGCAGTACCGCCTGCAGACGTTGCATCAAATTATATTAAACCGGCAAATATTCTCCCTCTAGCTGGAATTTTAATGATTATAATGAGTTAAAAACATGATATTTTAAACATTGCTAGTCACGGATTTCACGGAAATAATTCACTTCCAGCGTGTGCCATTACTTGCACTGGAATCCCTCCGAGACAAGATCTTGATTACAAACAGCAACAAGTGGGTCTTGTTGTAACAGCTCCTCGCTGTGGTAATGCACGTGCGGATTAAAACCTCAGCGTTTGTGATATGTGTATCTAGTTCTACCAGTTCTGAGCTTAACGTATGCCACGTGCAAAAAAAAAATAATTAATTTTTCATTTACCTACTACACCTTCTCCCCGGTCTTATTTCTTCTGCCTTTTTCGTTCCCAGACTCTTTTCCGTCTTCGCTCCGCGGTCGCGCTTCCCTTCCCACCCGCGGCCGGCCATTGTGCCTCCACGCAGCCTCCCGGGACGGGATCAGAACCCGAGACTCCCCCCTCTCCGTCCCTGCTCCCCTCCCGTTCCACTCCCCGCCCGGTCCCGGCCCCGGCGTGCACGAACCGGCGCGCCCGGTGTCCCGCGAAGTAGTCCCCTCCTTGTCAAGCGGCCCATTAATTACCCTTGCGTGGGAAGCCGAGGCTCTCCGCCGGCCCCGCCACCGCGCCGCTGAAACCTACCGCATCTCCCGCGGTAATTACGTAGTAAGATATAACTTAGACGAATGACTGCGAGAGGCGGGTTGTTCGGGGCCTGTTGTTTGGCGAGGCGGGTTGTTTGCGTTGCGCCGTAATAAACTCGGCGCCGATCATCACAGCGCAGGAGGAAAGACGGAGTGCGAAGAGATCGCGGGAGGAGGCGGGGGCGGAGGAGGAGCAGCCGGGGCGCAAAGGGAGCGTAGACGGTGCAAATAATACGGAAAAAAGATTTGGGACGAAGCAACCGGAGCCCGAGGAGGAGTGAATAAGAGTGTGAAAGGGTAGGGGAGAGGAGTGCCAGATAGTGATTTGGATGCAACATTGACTTTGTACGGCTTTAATTTCATTTCAATAATAATAATTAGAATGTTAATATTCAACAGTTTATTGAATAAAATTTAGAATTCGAATGTGAAATGGTGATAGCAGAGTAGGTGCATTAGTTTCTCTCAAGCAACAAGCTGACGTTCGCACGGGACTCGTAGACATTCTGTACTGCAAAAGCCTTGCATGTAACATGGAACGTTTCGCAATGGAATTGCTACATACTGTAACGTTTTACGCTATCCTGCACACAAGCCTGTGAGACACACGTTGCTTTTCAACCCACTTTTATATCGTTTTTCGAACAATTATTCACTATTAGCAATTGCAATTACCATTCTCGAGTGTACTTCATAGGAGATCTGAGTGGCCTTAGTAATTTTAGTACGTTCATCCTCATTCTCTTAAATTTTAATTAATTATCATTTGGATTTATCACATTACATTGTCATACAGTTTGCATATTGACGTTACTGCCGTCTAGTCTTTAATATCTACGAAAACCCTCCATTTTCAGTGTACTTTATCTGTAAATTACAATATCATTATCGCGCCCTTTTTTAATAGTGCAAGTCTTATATATCTCGATATAATACCGTACGTTTTTGTGCAAAGAACGAAAACAAAAGGAAACAAAAAACAAATACAATTACCTATCGTGCAGGTTGCTCGAAGCCGTTCAGTCTTCTTGGTATCTGAGTGCTTTTAGTAGGGGAGAGTTATCTATGAAATATTATAAAGCACAGGATGTATTTGTTTGTTTTTTCGAACTCTAAGTAATGAGCAATTATGTGCTCAATTAGAAATATTTATCAAAGTATCACGCTTTGTCTTGTATATTGTAATATTGTTTCTTTGAAAAAATATTTATACAACAGTAATAATTTTAGGAGTAACAGCTTTTGCAATAATCTCTGAATCTGAACACCATGTTTTAACGAGTGTGATGTGCAGAACGTTAAAATGAAGTTTCTTCTCGGAATAAACTAGTATTTTTTCGAGCGTTAGTTTATTGTTAAGTCTGCTTTAATCGGACGTATTTTTTTCTACCTGGCTTCTCTTCTTGATTCCTATTCTTTGAAAAATAATTCGTTAATCTAAATAATTATTTGTTTAATTTCTCTTACGCCTCTCAAGCAGGACAGGAATATCTTATCAGTCTTCGTGCTCTTCAATCTGTAATTTCGCCGTTTACTACCTGTTGTCTCTAGATTTGGAATATTAGCTCTCGAAAACAGTAACCTGAATCGTATCTACCATGTTGCGATGTCGACATGTTCACGAACAGTCCACTGGAGTAACTTATACTTCAAAGAAAGTCAGTGACAGCCCTTAATGAAGATTAAGTGAGGTCTGATGCTCAAAGGGCCTCCCCTGACGCCTCCGCTCTCCAATCGTCTTCCGAAACGGAACGCGGTGTCCCCATTGACGGCGATTCCGCCCGTCACCGCTCGGCGTTGAAGTCTCCGCTGCCGCCCTTTGCTCCCAAGACTCCTCGGAGCCCGAGCGCGACGTCGCCCTCGACCGAGGTCTTGTCCGTCATCCTCGCAGCACGGCGCTCAAGTCGCTGGCGCTCAAGCCGCACTGTGGTCTGGCTTGCGGCCTTGGCGGACAAAAATACCTTCCTTCAGCAAATTGAAATCAGTAATTGTGTATTCTTAGACGAGAGGTGCAAAATTCCATCATAAAGAGTCCTTAGTATGTTCTGTAATACTCTTTGAAAAGTTAATATGTACGTAGTACGAGTACGTATATTTTATTTCAAAAATCGAGGGATATAGATATGATAATGGTCCTTGCAGATTTTAGTAAAAAAAAAATAACCAACAAAAATTAAAAGAAAGATATATTTTTAAGAAACATTATTTGAAAGAAATCAGTAATAAAATAAAAATGAAATTTTTCTTCATGGTCAATGCTTGACAAATGTACTCGCAGATCTTAAAATTTTATGAATAGTTCATCTTCGTGCTTTTTGAATATTCCACCTCTTCGCGGGCCTTGTACTCAATAATAGAGAAAAAATATTAAACAAAAGTATGAATTATCGGGCTGTCTTCTTTTCACAGTTTGTGTTTGGAGAGTGTAACAGAGCGGTTCCGAGAAAACTGAATTTTGTCCGCTTTCCTCCTTCTTCTAACCACCGTGCGCCGGCGCTCTGACAGCGAGCCTCATGTCGTCGGCGCCGACGTTTATGTCTGGTCAATCAGGCCGAGGAGCGAGGAGCGGGGGATTGTCCCGTCTCGTCCCGTCCCGTCTCGTCTCGTCTCGTCTCGTCTCGTCTCGTCTGGTCCGGTCGCGCGGCGCCGCGGCCGCGTAATGGGTCGACGCCGTCGCGCCGCGCCGCGCCGCGGCTGAATTCGCCTTCGTGGTCGGCTGCACCACGTTTCAATACCGCCGGCGGTTATCAGATCGCTCCGTCGCGTTGCGCCGTGCGGCCTCGCCGCGGCCGACTGTGGGCCCAACGGACGCCGCCGAAACCCCGGGATGGGCAGCGAAGACGGACGAAGAAGGCGGCATGTTTACTCATCTCTAAGTAAATTGTATTACTGCCAATGAAAAAAAAAATACTGTGAGGATCATGTTCAAGTTAATGCATAGAAGTAATTAAGGAATTATCTCGGTGTTTCAGGATTGTTCAGAAAACTGGACTAAAAATATGTTGTTAAAAAGTAGTTAATTTTGATATCGCATGGAAATATTAACTGACAAAGTAACTAAGACCGCGAGTCCTAGAATACACATAGACACGTCACTCTATACGAGTACATACACAAACGCTTGTGCGGAAGACGTACGATTCTCTGGTTTTAACAAAGTTCCCCGTATATTACATTTAATGATCGTTATACGGATTCTATCGTCTTTATACAGATTCCATCGTCTTTATTTGCGATTTAATCGTCTTTATTTGTCTGAGAACTCCGTTTGGGGTCTTGCGGCCCAGTGTGCGGCGTGCATCCCGGCCGCGCGGCCGCTGCAGCCAGTCGGCACCTGGAGTGGTAGGCCTGGCCGGTTCAGCGCCTCCGGCCGAGGTCAGGCCTGTCCCAATCCGCTCCGCGCGCCTCCGCGCCCCTCACGCCCTCCGCGGCTCCGGCCGGCATTGCTTCTGACAGCACGCGTGTTTGATGAATACGCTGCGTTATCGTCGTGAGAAGTGCCTTCTTCCCGCGAGTGTTCAACTCGCCGTCGATTCGATGAAGTGTATCGTGCGAAGTGGTGGGGATAGACTGAAGATTATCGTACATTTGTTTAGATTTATGTTTTTTCTTTTTTTTTCTTTCTTTCTTTCTTGTGTGTGTAGGACTCTGTTCAGTTTATAGCTCTGTTGTGTGTTCAAAGCAAACGTATGTAATTCTCTGTTTTCTTCATTTGGATAGTAAAAGGAGGGATGGCACAATAAGTACGTCTATTTACTTCTACATTAAAAAAACATACTAGGAATGATGTTTTAAGATTGAAAATATGCGCCAGCCGTTGCATCGGTTGCATCAGCCGCCGTAACATTTCTCGCGAGTTCGAGATATGTTGGGCGTGACAAATGCCTTGGCATGGGAGTGTATATTTTGGAATAGGAGGTTATTTTGGAAGGTTGAATGAATGCAGTTATGTAGCTTCAAACTTTGCGTAAACCACACACATATCACACAGTATTTTCCACTGGATTATTCTTGAGATATGTACACTTTCGGTAATATTGATTATAGGAACTATGCAATGCAAGGAACTCTGTCGAAAGTCAACAGATAAACATTCATGTAAAAGTAAGGTCGAAATTTGATCAGTTGACACTTTGGGACCAAGATTGAGCCTCTACATTATTTTTCTTTCTACACACTCTTCATTAACTAATATTGACAAACTAATTTCCCACTACCCTATTTGCAATTGATAAATGATTACGAATGATGAATAACTGATTGAGAAGAGATGATATAATTGATGCAGAGCGATAAGTGAATGAGAGGGAGGCGAGGAGAAGTGGAAAAACCTCGAAAAAAAACCTGCCCTCAATCCGCTTTGTCATGGACTGCTAGCTTTGATCCCCGGTGCCCGCGCTGTAAGGCGGCGACTGTCTGGCCGCCACACATACATCGCCTTTTTGGTCTACCTAGAGAAACGTGTATCTGAATCAATCGCCATAAAATGCGTTGTGATTTCATCTACTCTTAAGTCACCAGCGTGCAGGCAATCCGGGCGAATATGCTGAAGCGGTGGCGAGCTGTTCTCGAGTAGTGACGAGCGGCGCGGTGAAACATTTTAGCTTGTGATTGCGTGCGCGTGTGTGTGTGTGTGTGTGCGTGTGCTTGCCGAGCGTGCGTCGCCGGCCGCGTAACGGCGCCATTGAAGCGCGTGCCCGGGCACACAGACGACGCCCGGATCGAGCCCCGACTGGCGCGGCGGCCGGCTGGCCTTTTTTTCCGAGGCGCTGCTTCGTCTCGACGACCGGCCACACGAGCCGCCGAGCCTTCCGCGTCCCTCGGTCACCTCGCGGCCTGCTCGCGGCAGTGGGACTCGCCCGCGGAGGTTCTTCTCACACTTGCTAAGCTTTGCGATCCAGTGCGCGAGACGATGCTTGTTAACAGGGCAAAGCGTTATGAAGCTGAGGGTAGTAGTAGTGTGTAGTGATACTACTGATAGTGTATCCATCTTTCTATCGTAATCTTTCTAATCTACTGACCACCTTTTAGACTATTGTATACGTCCAGGAAGATCAACATAGAATTCGTGATGACTTGATATTTTCTGACTACGTGTACCTGAGGTTTATTATACGGTTGGAATCGTCAACGAGCTTTGCCATTTTATGTATGTGTAGAGCTCAATAGAAAGGCTATGAGGATGATCCGTGGCAAGGTAATCATCGAAAAATTATCATAATAATGGGTAAGACAATAAGATGATAATGAGGCCGAGAAAAAATGTTACTTGTTAGATGTCACAAGAATATCATTTGTTTCGTGAGTGCATCTCACGGAAGGCAGTATTCTTCATATAGACGCAAACTGATTTCGCGTTCATCAGCGCTCTCTTTCGTCCGCATCGATAGAAAAGAAACTTGCTCAAGAAACGGTCTATACCTCCGAGCGCGGTTACCGCAGGAATCGTGTGTCGTCCTGACGCATACTTCACGTCAAAAATGTGTTCGACGGAGAGAGGACGCGTCCCCGGAACCAATCGCAGGTGCGTTCGGTATGTGCTGGAGGCGCAGCGCGCAGCAGGGACGGGCAGGCGCAGCGACGCGGCCGACCCGTCGGTGGCCCGCCGTGACTCAGCGACGTCTCGCGACGCAGCTCGCGCCACCAATTAATTTCAATTACGAACCGGCGCCGCCGCCGCCGTCATCGCTATCTCCACCCGCACCGTTACCGCCTCCTTCTCCCGCCGCCTTCGCCGTCCTCACCGTCAACATTGTTACTGCAATCGTCACCGTTTCCGCCACTTTCGCCATTCCCGCTACCACCACCGATATCGTTTCGTCTCATCAGCCACCTCTGCCGTCACTGCCACCGACTACTATACTTCCGCCACCCCCATTTGCGACGCCACAGTCTCTACCATTGCCATCGCCTTCAACATCAATACTGCATCCGCAACCGCCAATGCCATCATCGCCGTAGCCATGGCTACCGCCACCGCCTGCTTCACATCCACCGCTACCGTCAATCACCGTCAATGCCGCCGTTACCTCCTCCGCCTCTGCCAGCGTCTTCGACCCCGCACCGCCCCGCCCCCGCGCGACCCGACCCCGCACCATCTCCACCGCCAATGCCACCGCATCCCCACCATCTGCGCCAGCGCTACCATTGCAGTCACCGCCTTCACGGTCGCCACCGTGCGGCGACCGCCGCGCCGCCGCCACTGCCGCCGTCGCTGCCGCCTCGTCGGTTGCTGACGGTCGCCCGGCCGGAGCCATTGTTTCGTTCCGTTCCGTCCGTTCGTCCGCCCCCTGTTCGTCACTTCCGGCCGGGCCGTTGACCCTCCTGATTGGCCGCGAACGCCCGCGCGGGCGCTTCGCCCTCGGTTGGGTGGGTGGGGCGCGAGGCGGACGCGGCGGCGCGGCGCCCATGCGAGGGGTGGGGACGGGTCGCGTTTCCTCTCCCGGGAGCGGCACGGGCGATAGGAAATTCATTTTAGTATCGGGAAGGGGTAAGTGTAATGGAGCGGTTTTTCGTAGGTGGCTGTCGTTTATGTTGTATTATTGAAAAGAACTTCCAATTCATTTTACCCAAATATTGAGATGGAGGTGTGCCAGTCATTCAGTAAGGATGTTTAATAGCCATTACGCTCCCATTTCAATCTGCATTTCATTTCTTTCAATCTTCAGATAGCCATTAAGCTCACAATCTGCATTCAACAGTCAATAAAATTCTGTTGGGTACCGAGATCAAAGTGGGCGGATACGAAGAAGAAACCGGGTGTAAGAGATACTATGAAGAAAATGAACGTTTAAAAAAATCACAATTGTGTAAATACTTAAGAGAAAATTCCAACCACCCAGCTCAATGTGGAATTACTATTCTTATAAAATAAGCACTAGGTTTGTTATATTCACTTTATCTGTCATTACTGCTGTTGACGTCTTTATGATGAGGAAAATACTTCCTAAAATGTTGAGAAAATTGTCGATTTTCGTCGTTGCTCTCTGCTCTACCTTGAATTATTGAAATATTATTGTGTGTGAGTTATATGTTTTAATTTGTGTCCGCATTTTCCTAACGTTACTCCATGTCCAAATTGCCTCGTAAGCGAATTTGTTACTGTTCGGAAATACAGACATTAATGGAAATCAGACCTTACCATTTTATGAGCGTACTTTTGAGTATTCGAGAAATAATTAAATATTTAGAGTAATTTTGTGAAAATGTCGAAAATGGCGTTATGGGTTCATGTAAAGTAACCCCTAAAATTATATTATGAATCATAGAGAACGATGGAATGTTAAATTTTTAATAGGTAGATTGATGAATGATTTTAATAAACATCATTGATGAATATGGGACGGTGATCACAAAAAGCGTCTGTCACATTTCATTCGTTTGAACGCATGTAATCGTATAAATTGAATTCAGAAACAAGTATCCGATCGTCACCGATCATTCAACGTCCCGGCGTCGTCGTTGTGGCATGACAGAGCATGGCCTTGCCTGCGGATGGACAGGGGGAGGCGACGGCGGTGGGGGCGGCGGAGGCGGAGACGCGTGTGGTGCGTGTGGACACTGCCGGTGGAGGTGCTGTGGGATTGGAGTGGGGAGGGGTCGAGTGGGGGGGGGGTCAGGGCGCCGGGTCGCGGGGCGTACTAAACCCGTCCGCCGGAGTGACGGCCTCTTTGTGCGCGCGCTGACCCCCGACGCGACCGCGTGCCGCCCCCGCGCCGCCTCCACCTGTCCCAGCCCGCTCCGCCCCCGTGCCACGTCCTGCTCGTCTCCCGCTGCCTCGTGGCCTTCCCGCCTGCCGCGCCTTGCTGCCCCGTCGTTGTGTTTATTTCTCCTCAATAGAACGTTTAATGCTCCCGCGTGTTTTCTTTGGGCTCCGCTGGCGTCGGGATTCCGCGGGGGCGCCTTGATGGATTTATGCGCCGCCCCACGCACCGCCGGCGGAGCGTCAGCTAGCGGCCCGCGCCAAATGCCTGCTGCCTCCCGAGCTAAGGGGCGGATTAATTGATTACGACAGCCAGCTCCGAATGACCTTGCGTCCTGTAGATAGAAATAAATATGTTTTCGCTATTTCGGAAACGGCTAATTTGAAGCATTATCAATTAAAAAACAACAACTTAATACACACATTTTTTATCGTTTCTCTTATATTGTGGAATATAATTTTATTTGCGAAATAAGTGAACGTTCAACCAAATTACAAGGGTGTTAATGAGTTTTTGAGGACTCTGTTCTTTTATTATTTTAATAGCTCTCTGTTATAATTTTATTCGGCAAAGACTTTTAAAAATATTTCTAAATTATAATTCTTTGAATTTCCCTTTTTGTTAAAAAATGTTTCAGCCGCTAGAAATAGAGAAGAAATAATCGTTGACTCGGAAGATTGTGGTTGAATATGCATGGAATTTCAATACATACTATTTGCAAACTATAGTATATTATTCAGATTGAATTTTTTTGGTTGGTGATTACAAAACCTCTTTTCCAGTGAAAAAAGAATAAGATAAGTGTAAATATTGTATGACATCCAAGACAATAAGATTCTAGAGAACACGAGATATGATGGCATTACGTGGTGCTTTTCGCTGTAAAGCTCGCTACTAAAGTAATAACGCTCCAGACACACAAATTTTATTTTTCCAATAATAAATATAACGCTCATTGGCGTGCGCAGACTAAAAAAAGAGGGGAAACATTTCTGGGCCCTTATCCATTAAATTAAAATCCATTAAAATGTACATTTACTTATGACATTTTACTTGTACTACAATATTCTGTATAGTTTCAAAATGTATTTTGGGACGGCAATACCGTTCGAAAGTAGCATTCAAATACTCAAAAATATAATATATATTCATAATATGCAAATATTTTGCGATTTTTGGCATGTAAGAACTATTTTTTACAAAATCTAAAAAATATATAATAAATAAAGATACAAAATTAATTTAAATTGTTGGAAAACAAAGTGTCAAAGAGTTAAGCACTATTTAAGAGTTATTTAGTTTTACAGCACATCACTGTTGGCTGTAAAACTAAATAAAATGGAGAAATTTCTCAAATTTTGAATTTTCAAAACCCTAGACAATACGTCGACAAAACTTACTCAAATACTGGAGTAACAATATACGAATCCATTATCCGTTTATCAACACCACCAAGAAGTTTGAAATGTATTTTTACGTTAAGTACGTAATTTTTAATCAAGAACTTAGCATATTTACGGAAATAAAATATTCTACTATGTAAGGCTACGGGGTCCCTTTCAAAACTTTTAGGGAACACGCCCCTCTTAGCGCACGCCTAGGATAATAATGTAAAACCTAAATAAGGAGTAAATAATAAGAGCCAAGTTGCGCAAAAAGAAAAAGGGAGCGTAGTACATATTTCTTCCAACTGGGCATTCCTCTGCGCGTTCCCATCGCCGCCTGCCGAAGCCCCTCCTGCCGAAGCACCCTCACGAACCTCAACGTGCGAGCGAGCGAGCGAGGCAGCGATTGCCGTGCGGGTGCGGGTGCGAGCCCACGGAGCGGCGCGGCGCGGCGCGGCGCGGCCTCAGGCCCCTGGGCGGGCAGCGCCTCGAGTTAATGGCGGCGTGGGTGTGGCGCGGCGCGTTCACCGCCTGCCAAACACGGATCGCCCGCGCGCCCGCCCTCTCGGCCGTGACTTTGACCCCTTTGTTAGCCATCGGAGGCCCGCGCGCGCCGCCCCTCCAACCCGCCGGACATTGTGGCCGAATGACGGACGCCTGGACAAAACCTCCAAGGGCTTTGGATTCGGAAACCGTTTCCATGTAAGAATTAGGAAGTAAGTTTACGAAGTTGGCGTTTAAGCTACGAAAAACATGGTGTATCTTACGTGTCTATAGGGTTGCGATGGAGCTTTATTCACTTGACCATTTTGAAGGGTACAGTTGTCTGTACATTGATTTCGTGCACAGAACCCGCTGTTTCAGCGCACACCAAATGCAAGCATGAGGTTTCGTGCTTTTACAGGCGAATTACACCAATCACTCCTCGAGCAACATTGACGGTCGAAATTCTCCAACACAAACTTTTACTTTCGAGGTTGTGCCCCTGTAATTTGTCAATTGGGCCCACCGCGTGCGTTGCCCATCGCCGTCGCCCATACTTGCGCCGCCTGGTGCTGTTTAGGGCGTCTCATATTTCTTCCGTGTGACACTCGACATACGGGCTACACTCCAAGTACCGGTCGTATACTTAGGCATTGAACTTCGTTATTGACGCTGTTATTGTGCGCTGTCGGGGTACCTACGTGCCGGAATGGGCCCGGCCAGCTGCGGTGCTTGATGTGCGCGTGTTTGGTTAAGAGCGTTCGCGGGGGCCCAGGGTGACCCTTCGGGGTCGCGTCGCGGCCCCGGCGATCGGCGTTCGAGCACTCGAATGCCACAGCGCGTGGCGAATAAATCAGGGCTGCGCCTTCTAGGAATTGATGTTTACGCACGACTGAATTACTCTGCTATTGTGCGCCACGGAATCGTCACCGGAGAAATGAATACTGCATGCGTATATTGTTTAATTTGCTATTATTTTTTTGGGTGGAGAAATGTTTTAATGCATTCAGTTGCCTTCTGTTATGGCGTATCATACAATTGCTTGCGACAGTAGTGATGCGTTGTGTACGTAATATTTCATGGGTGTATATTTTTCTGCTCGAGCTAAAAGTCGAGAACTGTTACTGCCACACCTCCATTTGGTCCATTTGCCGTCCGTACGTCGTATATTGTCCGCATTTTCGCCTTCCAGTATTCCCGTCGCCTCGCATGATATATGGTAGCTGCCGCAACCAGATTATCGCGATTGCTCGGTTCTTTCCAAATGAACATGAGCGGTCCTTGACACCCGGCGCTCCGTATGCAAGGGGCCTGCCCGCGCCGAACGCGCCTGCCTTATCGGCCGCCGGCGGCAGCGACCGCCCGAAGACCGATCACCGCGCACCCGGCGCGCGCAGGAGGCCTCCTTATCGCTCCGGGCCTGCCCTTCGCGCCCGGTGAAGGCCCTGGCGCTGTGGGGGCGTGGTCGCTCGCTCCGGTGGCTGGAGTGGACTCGTCGTTGCTAGCGGTGGGTGACAACGTTGTTGTTGTAGTCTAATGAATGAAGTGGGGAAACTTGTCCATTGCCCGGGTCTGTAGTGTTGGACATTTTGAAATTTCGCGCTGCACGACCACCCAACGCTGTCAATTGTTTTTGACTTTCATGTTTGCTGCCAGGTTCTGGTGCAAAAACTGATTCACAGGCGTGCTACGTCACGGGTAATAAGTGGAAAAGAATTGGCAGACAGTGAATGACCCAAGTCTTGTTCCTTTCACTGTTAACGAATATGAAATTTGATTAGGGTGGGTTTTGTAGGATAATTTAATTTTGTGTGACACGAGGGGTGTTTCTTTTATTCGTGTCAACAATGTGACAACGCGCATTTATTTTTTTCTGCGCTCTGAAAGATTTTCCGCACTGCTGGAAATATATATGTATTTAAGCAACGTGTATATACAGAAGTCATTCAAGATGTAAAATTATACTATTAAATCGCGTACATTTCCCACATATTGAGACAGTGTTGAAACAATGTCGCAGATTTGTCATCACTTCCCGGTCCAATTTGTTCGACCTCTGAATTACCCCCCATTGACGTACTCCGTACTGAACGTCCCAGTTTTCCCAACTTGCCCCGGCCCTTAAGCGGGGACTGTCAAGGAGACTCTAACTGGTGTGACAGAGCAAAGCTTTCAATTCCCACGTCACCTCTATTGTACCATCCTTGATCGTTCGTCATCCTCTTGCAGATCTCTTCCACGCTACGTACTTCAAACACGCCGCATTACCTGTTTTCTCATCCTCTTGTTAGTCACACGTCCTCATCTGTCCCACTACAGATTTTCTGCCTGAAATGTGTAGTACATCTTCAATATCCAGCCGCAACTAACCAGGCTCAAACGTTCCGCCCTGTGTTACCCTGCTACGTTTCCTAATCTCACCGCCTTTGCAGTGACCTTGTTTAACCATTTCTTCTGCCACTTTGCTTCTCAGCTCCAATACAACCGTTAGCACATTCAGTACAACTTTCCAGCACAATCTTAAATCTATCGATCTGCCATTGAAATTGCTGCAGGAGCACCTCCAGCGATCTGCGGATAATGCCAACGCCAGCTTCCCGCACACCTCGCCTAATCTGCTTGCTTCATTCCCCAAATCACAGTTGCCGGCGCTTCCGCCACATGTGCCTGCTCCTCCTGCATCATCCCCACCTCCCCGCCGCAGCAGCGGCTGATTTCCATCTGGCGGCGCGCGTGGGCGAGGTTCGCTCCTCGAGCGGGGGCGGGGCGGGGCAGAAGTCCCGGGCGCGGAGCCCGATCTTGATCGGCATTAGCGTGTTTGTTCTGTGGCATGCGGCCGCGCCGCCGCCGCCGCCAGCGCCGCGGGCCTTCGATGATGAGGGCGACGGTCGCCGCCCGCCCACCCGCTCGCGTCGCTGTGGGAAGGCCCTGCGAGACCCATGTGGGCCACCGCCGCCGCCGCCGCCGCCGCGAGTGGGGTCAGACCGCGGCGGCACCGGCCGCCTCTCACCTCCCGGCGATCAATCACCGCAACCGCAGCGAGCCCGGCCGCGCCCCGCCCCGCCCCCTCCGCGCCACCTCTCCCCATCGCCGCGCACGCCGCCCTCGACGCCCGGCACTGCTGGTAGCGGTCGCGCGGAGGGAGCGGGGCTGCCTTTGCGATCATGCGTGTGTGTCTGGGTTGTTGGGTATGGGTGGAACCGGAAGTCTCATCGAAAGGTGGTACCTGGATTATACAGGACCAGATAACTTGTTGCATTTATTTCCCGCTTTTTCATTACATTTTTTTAAAATTTCCCCTACCAGTATCCCGAGTGAGGTGGTAATTTAGTTACAGGGGGTGATGCAGTTCTATTGTGGTACAGCACTACAGACTTTTTTGTGACTAGAGAGATACTTAACTGGTTAATTTTGGACCATAATCTGGCACTTTGGTTGGTTACCTAGGTCTGTCTCGCTTGCTTAATTGAAATTCTTGTCTATTTATACATTTTAATTTTATTTTATGTAACTGAATATTCAATAAGAGGGACTATCTTAAGTACACATCGCAGAAAGCTCTACCTAGATGTTAACCACTGAAATACATGGCCACATATGTCGGCCCCATCACCGCGGTGAGTCTTGCCGTAATTTCTGAATGTAAACGACGGAAGAAGTTTATAGCTGTATGCCCTCCTCTTTCGTGGATAGTCGCCGTGCGGTTAGCCTTTGCGTTCAACTTTGTAAAGGATGGCAGTGTGATCATAAGGAGTGAATGTTGATAATTATTGAAGAATGACTATGGACGTGAAGATGGGGTGACATGGATGTGATGATGGTGGAACGAGAGGGGAATGAAGATGGAACGACACAAAGTGTTAAACATATGCAAACTTTACGCAAGATTCCAACCCGCAGCTTTCTGGTGGCGTGGACACAAACTCCAATCCAACAATCTTTGTTATACAACCGATGAACATATTACTGCTATAAGGAATTAAAACGAAAGAACCTTTGCGTAACACGCCGGTAAGTGAAGCATTTATTTATAAAATTTAAGATTCGTGGAAAACAAAATTTAGCCGTGAGTGAAGAGTGGGAAAAGTTTATTGGCAGCATTAATTGAAAATGCTCTTTGTTATCCCTGTATACACAAGTTAAGGATGGAGTACCAATTCAATTTTTCTTGTCTTTCGTGCATAGAACGCTCCAATGTCAACCAAGTCTGTTTTCGCGCGAGAAGGATAATAAGATGTATAGAGATATGTGGCAAAGGATACAAGAAGCCTCCGCAGAAATATGTTCGATTTCGTAATGTCTTGTAAAATTAATATATTTGGCCTCAATTTCTAATTACTTATCCTAAAATGGAGATCATACTATTCTTACGAACACTAGACATTTTTGCGGTGAAAAATCCTAATAGATCGTCTTAAATTAATATTTAAACATTCTCCTAATTTTAATATTTTTTTAATTTGCAACTTAGTTTAATTAGTCGAAATATTAAAGTTTACGTAATATATCCCTTTTTTCACTTGATGGTGAAAAAAATTACAGCTGTAATGCCAAGGTTTGTACTGCCTTGTAATAAATTTACGGATTTTAATATTGTGATGTGGTTGCCGTGTACTTTACCTTTTAAAAATTTACGAGAAAATAACATTTTCATACGCGAAGAAAATAAAACTATGGTGGCGCATTCCCTTTCAACAGTTTCTTGTTCGAACACCTCAGAATTTAAGCGAATGGGGCACGGGGCCAAGCAAGCTAGCGTATATATTAGGTTGAGTTAGAGATAACCAATTCCAGCACGTAATGACTCAAGGCCATTCCATAAAGTCTATAAATATTTTCAACTCCAGTGAATAAACCTTTTCTTACCGGGTGCCTAGACGGGAGAAAATTAAAATCGTGTGGCTAAATACTTAAGGGTGTTAGCGGTAGGAGTGTAGAGGGAGTAGTAGCGAAGTGGCACAAAGTTTGACAGACGAGTTCAGCAGTGCTGATAGGAACTGCGAATCCACTGGCATGCACTCGAGGAAGGGGCGCGAAAATTAAAATCGTGAGGTCAGGAAATAATGGTACACACAGTTTATGCCGCTCTGGTATTAATTTCAAAGAATAAAAATTAAAATTAAAAAAAAAAATTAAAAATAGATTTCTTTCTGATTAGGATTTTCTTGTTATCATTGACATTTTACTAGTAAAACTGATTTCAAATTCTCACACAAAAAATAGAAAAAATGTTTGTAGACATGCACGACATACATAAGAGTTTCAAAAGAATCCGATTTACGTTTTTTTGTGAAGGTAGATTGGTAACTTAACTAATATCCATATTTGCGGTTGTTTAACAAAGTACGCATGTGCTTAAAGAAGGCTAGAGACCAAATAGAATGCATTGAGGGCACCACATGAAGGTTAAAGAACCGAATCGAATGGACCAACACTTGCGGAGGCGAGTTAGCGAAACGACCGCTAGGCAGCGCTGGGATGGGCGCGGGCGCGGGCGTCGGCGTCGGCAGGCGTTGGCAGCGACCGGCCCTGATAAGAATCCGTGCGCCGCCGCGCCTCCTCCTCCCGCTTGGCGGATAATAAATAATGCGCGCTCGCGACGTCGTATTGACTCTACCTCGGACAGCGCGCCCGAGAGATGGCGGAGTTAAGCCCGCTTTGCCGGCCGCGCCGGAGGAACCATCGACATCTAGGCCCTCTTCCTGCTCGCTTTTCCTTCTGCGGAGCTCGCGGGTCCGGCAAGGACCTTCAGTGCTGCACTGCCTAAGTGTAAAAGAGTTGAAACACTTTAATTCCACTGTAATGCATACCCTAAATATACAATGTCTCTATACCTGCAAGGTGTACGCTAACCATACGAAGTCTACAGAGGGAAGTCATAGGAGCCACGGCACCCTAATAATTGTGGGCATTAAAAACATTGTAAAACTAGGAGAGGTAAACTTCTCAATTATTTATTATTTTAAATTTGTATAATAATATTAACAATTGACGAATTTTTCAAAGGTAAAATTTTAAAGGTAGCTTCTTCGTTTAAATCTGAATTTTTTCTGATGGAAAAGGGGGAACTTGTAGAACGATTTTGAAAAATATGATAGTTATGATAGTTATGATAAATATGATAGTGAATATATAGTCATAATTTACTTAAATCTATGCTGTTGAATCTTCTTGCTTTATGATCCTTGAGTGAGTGTGAAATTCAATCAATTAGATCGTTGCTTAAGTGCGATAATTAATGTTCATTTTCACATTTAGGGAAAGTAAAAAGAGTAAATTTTTCCATTGTTCATAATTTTTTGTCAACGTATGCTCGCATAAAAGTAGCATGTGGTACTAAAAATAAATTAGAAACGTAAACTAGACTTTGTTTATTGTATGTTTATCATTTCATTACATCAGTTTATGTATTGTTACACGCTAATGCCTATTAATTATGTGTTTATTGTATATTTATTGTTTTAATCTACTCAGGAGTGTTTGTTAATATTTAGTAATAAATAGTGAAGAGTCCTTTCATATGTCCAACGTGTGAAAATTGAAATACGAAACTTGGGTGTGCAACTTGCACGTTTTCATTTCCCATGGCATCGCTTAGCATATTTTTCCACATAAACACCCGTTCATGATTACTTTTATTGCCTATTATTCTTTGTATTCGTTATCAGCCCTGTTGCGTCCGGGCGGCGCGGGGCGGCGCGCGTGCTGGAGGGCCGGGCGCGCGGCGGGAGGGCGGTGCGGTCGGGGCGCCGTAGCTCTTCATTAACGCCCGGGAGGCGGTGGGCGGGGGCGGGACGGCGTGTCGGACGCGCCCGCCGCCGCCGACGCCGCCACGCCTTCGCGCGTCGCTCGGGCGCCGCCGCGCCGTAACTCTCCCGGGCGAGCGAGGATGGCCGGCCGCTTCGTCGCCCGCCCAGGCGCGGGATGCCCTCAGAGGTCCTCGTCGGGCCGTTTACGGCCCCGAGGTGGATGGATTATGGGACCTTCCATTGTTGGTTCGACAGGCATCGTATGGGACGCTGCATCGTTGATTCTGGTGCTTGGCGGGTGGTTTATGGTCCTAGGTGGATGGATTATGGACGTTGAATCATTTGTTCGACAGGCATCATATGGGACGTTACATCGTTGGTTTGACTGATCCTTGGCGGGCGGTTTATGGTTCGAGGTGGATAGATTATGGGACGTTCCTTGGTGGGTCGACAGGAATCGTATGGGACGTCGCATCGTTGGGCCTGGTTCTTGGCGGGTGGTTTATGGCCCCGAGGTGGTTGGATTATGGGACTTCCATCGTTGGTTGGACAGAAATGATATGGTACGTTGCATCGTTGGATTGAGTGGATCTTAACGGGTGGTTTATGGCCCCGAGGTGGATGGATTATGGGACGTTCCATCGTTAGTTCGACAGACATCGTATGGGACGTTGCATCGTTGGTTTGACTGATCCTTGGCAGGCGGTTATGGCCTCGAGGTGGATGGGTTATGGGACGTTGCAGGCGTTCGAGTTGGGGTTGGTTTGAGAGTAAGGGTGCCTTCAAACGGATCCGCCTTGGCGCTACCGAGTGGATCCGTGTGAAGGGAACCTAAGAAGAAAACACGATGAACAGCTTTTTTTAGAACTGTGTTCTGCTTTTTCATTATTCCCATCTGCCTTGAAGATGTTCAAGGGCATGCGATGCTTAAGATTTAGTTTGAGACAATTTATTGTATCCTGTCAATACCAATAAATAAGAGTAGAATACCCCGTAAATATGCGGCGTTGTGTATGTGAAATTTAGCTAACTTCCGTTTGCAAGAGAAGTTATCATGCCCAGTAATCTGACACTAGCATATCAAAAAGAGTCGTGGCAACATTGCTGTAATATTCATTTTTTTTATTTTCATAGAACAGAAATTTGTTTAAACTTACACATAACTCAGTTTCTGTATACACTTCGTGCTGTTTTTTAACTCATATTCCTGGTATTCGAATATTTATTTTTTTAAACATATCTATTTGGATCGTATTGTTAATTTTCTGTGGTGGGATGTTCTGAGATCTTTATTTTGGTTAAATGTAATGATCATTGTCATTACGCTGCTCGAAATTCTTCAGATCTAAAACGCTCAACGAGTAGGCACGGCGATCCATGCGTTGCTTCCCGGAGGCGCGGCGCGGTCAGCGGGCGTCGCGTCGCGTCGCGTCGCGTCGCGTCGCGTCGCACCGCTCGGCTCGGGCGCGCGGCCGGGGGCTCCGTCCGACACGGCGTGATCGATGGCCGCCGCTGGCCCTCTTGCGTCGGCCCCGCGTGCCTCCGCCTCCCGCCCCCGACGGAGCTTCCTCTCTCGCTTCGTGGAAACCGGCGGCTACCCGCTGCGCGCCCGCCCGACCACGACGCGACGCCCCGACGCCGACGCCTTGCTCAACCCGCCGACGGTTGCGCGCGCCGCCTGATGCACTGCGTTCGCGTCCGGGGGAGATGCTGCGCGCGGTTATCACGATAACTGCAGAAGATGCGGCGGCGTTGGTGTAACGGTTAGCATATCGGACTGGTATACCCAAGTTGGCCATCGAAGCCGTGGATTTTTAAGGGCGAAAAAATCCTTCGTACGCCTTCCTTCGCACGGAAAGTAAAGCCGGCTGTCCCATGTTAGTAGATTTACTTGCATGTAAAAGATCCTCAAGCCTAAATGACGCCTCTGAGCTAAATTCAAAATCGCCTGTTTCTCGCCCAAGAAATACCCCCTTTCGCCGCTAGTTGGTGAACGGAGCGTAGCGAAATTTGCGTGGTCAGACGGAAGAGCCGGCCTGATGGCCCGAGTCTCGCCACGTAAAATAAGACATTAGTTCAATTCAATTCAATTCAAGAGAAAGCACAGTTGCTCCAGGAATGTGATGTAATTCTGAAGGCCTAAATGAGGAAGCGTTCGCTACAGAGCGTTGTCGACGCTGCGTGAACAAGGTGTGTGCTGTTGGCATAGGCTTGCGCAGGTGGAGGCTAGGGGCCCGCCCTACCCCTCTCCTCTGAAAATTTGAAAAAGGTACCCATAGTCTTTCATAATTAAATAATATATTTCTGTAAATATGTTGCATTCTTAATTTTCTCCTTTTTTAATCTGACCCTTACAAATCCTGAGGAATTGTTTTATATTTGGGAAAGAGGCATTTTAATTCATTTGGAAAACCTGTGAACTAATGTCAATTGATTTATTATTTGTATGATTTAAGTTTAATTTTATTATCCTTATTTATTTACTAGTAAAAGATGTCATGTAGTAAAGTATGCAAATAAAAAAGTCAAATTTTAAACATTAAAGTTGAATGAGAGAGGGCCCAGAAACGTACTTGGCACTCTCCATGGCTGCTCCCGCTGATGTGTGTGGGTATATGTCACCGCTTATGTGTTCTCTTTACACCGTGACGCCTGTAAATAGTAGTCATTGGGTTCCCAGAGACGGCGAAAATATGTATGAATTCCTATTTGTTAACCGGAGACTACCAACTCCGCTTAGCCATAACGAACCTTTGGTTAACCCGCCGACGGTCATTGAAGTGCTTTGGTGACATGGGCAGATCCTCTTTACGTTTGTCATACCAGCCTCTGAAAGGAACTTTGGCAAGAGGGACTAATCTGGTATAATCCTAATCCGTCATGCTTTTCACATTAACCAAACTTGAGATTATCAAGCATCCATTCCATTTAAAATATGTTCTCTTTGCAGCATACGCAAGCACAGTGAGAAGTAGCTTACATTATACTGGCACTGAGGTCTTCGAGAAA
This sequence comes from Gryllus longicercus, assembly GCA_038098605.1. NCBI lineage: Eukaryota > Metazoa > Arthropoda > Insecta > Orthoptera > Gryllidae > Gryllus > Gryllus longicercus. The sequence continues at coordinate 3,800,124 of JAZDUA010000022.1, forward strand.
GAAAAAGTTGTCAATGAATTGGAATTTATGAAATTGGCTATAATATAAAAAAAACTTTTATGTCGATTTTATAAACAAAACCAATTTAACTCTAACCAAGAAAAAAAATTATTCACAAACTTTAAAAACTTTTTTAAACTTACGCTTTGCTCTGAATGTAAATGATTGGAAGAGAGCATTAGAAATTGATAAAAAGCACTAAATCTTCCTCTCTCGCTTCTTAGAATCCGAGGGCTACCCTGCATGTCAGTCGACAATACCTTGACCACCCCACCGCACCGACGCGACAGGAGCGATGCGTTCACTGCGTATCATATTGAAATACAGTTGCAGTGATGACATTGTTAAATATTTAAAAAAATATATAATGCCATTCACACTTTTAATTACTTGATTTAACTTTTAAGTAGATAACTCGTTTACTAATAGATGCAATTCTTTGGTCAATTTCAAACGCAAGAGAACGATCCCAAGCCCATTTAATATTTTCAGAGGTTTATTTCATCGCCCCATAAGTCGCTCTTTTGTTCAGGTAGTAGTTGGACAACTTAAATACTAGTAGTTGGACAAATTAAGAAATTTCCTTGGCGCCTATTAGACTTTGTGTGTGTTGTCTGACACCGTGAGTCATGTCCTCAGCGCCTCCCTCACATTGTGGCCACGTACCGCTCACCTGTCCGACGTTAGCCTGACCTCGAAGCCTGCTTCGCCCCCCTTCCCGAGCTCCGATTTAATTCACTTACTCTGCGCAGTCGGCGCGTCCCCTGTGCAATTCAAGATGTAGTGCAACCTGTAAGGGGATGCGGCCGCTGCCTCCTCCACCTCTGCCACCGCCAACGCCACTGGCACTGGTCCGACCTCCGACACCACTCCCGCCATCGCCACCACCCAGCCTCCCCCACCACCCTCGTCTATGCCCCCTCCTCCGACCCGCCCACGCCATCGCCACCGCGACCGCCACTTCCACCTCCACCTCATTCTCCTCCTCCTCCCCTTTCTCCCCCTCACCCGCCACCCCCACTTCTACTGCCATTGCGCAACCTCCTCCGCTGCCACAATCGCCCCCGCCTCGGTCCCCGCCACAGCCCCCGCCACAGTCCCCGCCAAAGCCACCGACACAGCCCCCGCCAAAGCCACCGTCACAGCCACACCCACAGCCATCACCATCGCCAACCCAACCACACTGCGCCCTTGCCCGCTCGCCCGACCGTTGCCCGCGCCGCGCCGCGCCGCGCCGCCTCGCATGCGAAGTGAGCATATATCCCGCGCGCATATGTCAATACCTCCGCCTCGCATGTAACCCGGGTTTTAAGTAGGAGTCGGTATTGAATGTATAATCGGTTTCTCTCTCGTCAGTGGACAGGAAGTGGTCGGCGTGGTCACGCGAGCGCCTCGCCCATGCGCCCACCCGCCGCCGCCCTCCTGCCTGCACCCGCCGCCGCGCCGCGCCGCGCCCTTAACCCGTTCTCCACGTGCTCGTGATGCTTCTGACCTGAGATGTCGCGCGCTTCTGTCTCGTTTGTGTTCACTTCCATTTTGTTACCTGTTACCTGTTAGGCTTGTCATCCGCAATCATCCAGAACTTACGGAAGAATGCCTTCGTTCAGTCTTTGCTTATTTCTCTTCCTCGTGGTTCTTCTTGACTTCACGCGTCATTCTACCTTCGTTCGACTTCTGCTTCCGGAATGTTCCCGCCATCTCCTTTCCATTTCTCTATGTTATATCGTTCTGTTGATTTAATATATGTCCTTATTTATATTCTTCATTACAAGATACAGACTTATTTTTGCAATTTCATCTTTCGGGTATTGAAAATTGATATCCATTTAGTGTTTGATTCTAAATGCTTGTGCATTCTTCAATGCATTTTCACGTTAGCTAATTTCTTGTCTTGCCAGTAGTTAATTCTTTGCATAATTCCACGAGCTAGGAATCTCTAATTTGATGTGTTTCGTCGATTTAATTTGACGTGCCTTAATCACACTGTTTTTACCTATTGTCTTTTTTATTAAATATCGCACTTTTCCCATTCACTTTCTGTTCAATTCTCCCTCAGTCTGCAGTTCTTTGTTCCCTTTCAATCCCTTCCCCCTGGAATTCTTTCCATCCATCTCGATTCAATCGGTATTCTTTCCATCGAATACTGTCTCAAGTCTTCACCCTACCGCCCACAAGAATATTTTAGTTCTTTCTATTTACAAGCTTCGTGCGTGCCGATTACCACCTCCAACCATCTATTGTCCGGCGCTAACCCGACCTCGCGCTCACTGACTGCTCGCTAACTACCATGTTTTTTAGAAAAATCTAGCAATGACATCCAAAGGTCTGAGAAGAGAGGCTGGATACCACCACAGTTTTAAGAACGAAATCGTACCAAAGAGAAAAAAAATTAAAATTTTAAAATCCTTTAAGTATGGAAACATACTAATGCATAATCTAATGTTTATTTATAGTGAATATTTTTTTAGAAAAAAGTTCCAACTGCTTCGGCGAAGACCACAAGGACCTTGTGGATGCCAACACTCTCAAAAGAAAACCGAATATTAAGAGGCGTGATTTTTGTACAAAATACATATGTCATCACCGCTGGCGAGAATGTTTGGCAAACAGCAACATCAAATTGATTATCTGAACGCGAGTGGAATGTTCTGTTCGAAGAATGTTGTTTCAAAAAGGTGGTAGTGTTAAGTTGGGTTAAGTTAGCTTAGGAAAAAAAATCGTCAACTTGTTACGTCAATTTGACACGCTTCGCTCACGCATTTCCAAGCCAACGGCCAGGGTCTGGCATTTGTCTTAGCGGTAAACATGGAGCGTACCCGCACCCCGCTGCGCGTTTCCTCTCTTTCCCGTCAGCATGCGCTGCGTGCGGCCGGCAGATGTACACTGCCCCAAAGCGTATGTGCACCTCCCGTGGGATAATCCGACATGGAATGGACGTCAAGTACCAGCGGGCATTGCTTCTCTTTCCTCTCTCTCTCTCTGTCTCTCTCTCTCCCTCTCTCTCCCCTCTCTCCCCTCTAGCTCCTTTCTCTCCTCTCTCCTCTCTCTCCTCTCTCTCCCCTCTCTCTCCTCTCTCTCTCCTCTCTTTTGCTCGCAGCCGTCGTTGTCTTCTAGTTAACTTCGTCTACGAGATTAGTCGTTTCGTTCTGGGAGGAGGTTTGTTAAAGCGCTTTTTCATGTGTTATATTTATGGTGACAGCGCTGGATGTGTTTCTGTCGAACGGGAGATACATCGTTTTCCGACATGGAATATTTCCACGGAATGGATTTTGTAGAAAAATCACGTCTCTTAATATTCGGTTTTCGCTTGAGCGTGTTGGTATCCACGTGGTACTTGTGTTCTTTGCCGAAGCGCTTGGTGATTTTTTCCTTTAAGAAATAATCGTTATAATTTCTGATAAAATGACTTCTTGAAGCACTGATATTGTAAAATTGTATGGATTAGCAAATTCGTGTTTATTCTGTATTTTCAACCCTCACATCTTTCTTTCTTACAATTTAGTTCTTACTCTATTACTATTTTTTTATTATCATGATAAAAGAGTTTTGAGAAAGAAATATTCAGTGTAATTACATCTTAGATTAGGCATTAATATGTTCTTGAACGTAAAGTTTTCTGTTTTTAAATTGTTTTTTTTCTTCATGAGTTTGCATGTTTTTGTTGTTTAAACTCTGATGGTTCCCAGCCTCTCTTCTCAGACCATTGGATGTCGTGCTGCGGTTTTCTTACTTTTGTTCAGGTATTTTTGCGACCAGTTCACTCCGTCTGCGGACGATTGATGAGACAGGCACGATGGATGTGCATGAATGTGTTTTGCGTGCTTGCGTTTGTGTTTGTAACGGCGAAATCTAAATCGCGATGCAATGTTTATTCACCATCATCCATCAGAAAGATGTGTTGCTGAAAACTGTGATGGTGACGGAATAACTTCCCTATTCTGTAACACTTATACTTTCATTAGCGAAGAAATGGCTTTAACATACCCTGGCATAGAAGGGCGCTCACCTTAAGGCCCAGCATGTGCCCTGAAGAGCATGTAGGATTCGCTGAATTTACGACCATTCCAAGGAGATAAGTGTGTTCCTATCACGAAAACAATAAAAAGAACACTAAGCAATAACAATTATCACGGAAACCTTTGATGGTTAAAAAAATAAAATAAAATGTCTGTTGTGAAGATGAGAATATGAAGATATACGTGCGGCAAACACGCATTAACGTTGTACACATGACTGGAGCAAGCATAACCATCACAGAGACAACTTTGTCGTATACAACGCTATAATAAGATACCTCGGTTATAGCTTGTGGACAGCGGGAAAATGTGTAATGTTTTCTGGTACTTACAACAAACTCAGACAGATTGAAATTATTACGCCGTTGTGTCAAGTGGTGAGAGACGGTCCGGTGACCGTGTTCCGCCGTCTTAACGTGTCGTTCCTGATAGCTTAAGTGTCACTCCCTCATTGGAGAGAAAATATAATGGAATACGTAAGTTGTGAAGGGAAAATACATAAACTGTTGCCATTCACGCCTCGGATGCCCACTGGTATGGGGAACCTTAACTTGTAGAGAAACAATCTTGGTCATTGGGAAAGCAAGCGTTGATGAATATTCCAATGGACAATGAGGTGGATATGTGTAATTGGATCAGAAGTAAGGTTAACACTTCTGGAGAAACGTTGTGCATAACTTGAAAAAGTCTTGAAATAATGTCTTTGAATGGAAGAACAGGATATCAGTAAAATATTGAAGTAATAAGTTTTTGTGATATGTTTCTCTGTATTTGAGGTTGAAGTCTATTCGAGATTTCATGAGAACATTAAAATAACGAAATGAAAGGCAGAGAAAACGGAAGTGTACTAAAAAAACATAC